>LR991008.1:5000-1205000 GCA_905163435.1 Mamestra brassicae | reverse complement strand
GGGATTTACATGATGCATGATTTTATAGTGCAATAAACCCGTCAGTAAGCGTTTGTTTAGAGATTGCCCGAACTGGTATTAAAAACCCAAATAAACATGTTTTATAAACAGTACCTATTATTGATCGATCTGTTGTCTGGAATGTGATTATCATAACTCAAGCATGAAGCTTGTTATATAGACTGTCTAGATCAGGGATGCCGTAATGGTCTTAGTCGTATACAGGGCTCTGCGATCCTTTCGATGTCGACCATTAAAAGGCACTTTTAATGGTCTAGTTGAAATAAATGAATTGAGTTTGACTTTGACTTTCGATGTCGTCAATTTACCTTGCATGTGATCTGTTACGGATATTTTCGTTCCGCTGCGTTCATCTTTTTCTTTGGCACCTATAATTCATTTTGAGAAAGAAAGAAAAGAAAGAAAATCAGTTTATCCTGCCCGAAAAAAAGGCACAGAAACACTTAAAACTTATCAACTACAATAATTATAACAAAAATAAATAAAAACTAAAAAACACATCACTGTCAGCCCATTTTTACAGAACATTTCTTGTCTGGATAGAAATATTACCGAGAGTAGACCGGATCTTGGAGGCTACTTGAATGTACGTGAAGACACTACATGAGATACGACACAAATGCATAGTATGAATTGTTTTGCTCTACGTAACAACAATGTTGAAATCATCTTTATTAACCTAATCATCTTTATCGTAAGGTGTATTTTCGATTGTTCGTTGTGTTTTGGGATAGACATCGTCACCTTGAAAGTTGAAGAAGTAATAACTTGGAGTGAGGCAGCGCTGCCTCACTCCCAGTTACTACTTCGTTGTCTTCAAACTCCCATCAGTAGTAGAGTAGTCCACCAGACCTGATATCCCAACAATGGGAGATGAGATGACGCCAAGCTATTGACCTATGAACAGCAGTTGCTACCCGCCTCAGCTTTGCACGGGTAGCAGAGCATATTATAGTACACTAGCTTTTGCCCGCAACTTCGTGCGCGCATATCCCATTTTCACGGTTCCCTTAGGAATTTTCGGACGAATTATACACCTAAACCTTCCTCATGAATAACCCCATCCATTCGAGAAAACAGCATGAAAATCCGTTCAGTAGTTTTTGAGTTTATTGCGAAGAGACAGACAGACGCGGCGAGGGACTTTGTTTTATAATATGTAGTGAAGCTCCCAATCAGCATGATTTTTCCGACTTCTTCAGCAATCGTATTCATATTTCAGCCAATTTACTCAAAACCTTAGTGAATTATCTTAGGTATTAGTAGTAACACCTATATCTTTCTCATGAATCAGCGAGGACCTCGTGGCTAAAGAATAACAGCCGCACGGGTCGATCTTCAAGGTTAAGCAACGCTTGCCAAGGTTGGTCGGTGGATGGTTGACCATCTTGACATACCGAGTTTCCTCAGATCTTTGGCAGTCGTTACGGATTGTCAGAAGCCAGAAAATCTGACACCAGTCTTGCCAAGAAATACCGTGTTACCCAGTTAATGGGTTGTGGAGGTCTGGTAGGCAGCCGCTCCACGTTACTGGTATTCAGCTGAATCCGGTTTGACTGGAAGCCAATCCCAATATAGTTGGGAAAAGGCTAGGCAGATGTAGATGATCTTTCTCATGAATCACTCCGGTGGAAACTGTGAAAATCTGTTCGGTAATTTTTGAGTTGAACGTGTTTAGACAGACAGACACGACGGGGGACTTTCATAAGATGTAGTGATGACAGAATTGTAGTAATGATGCCAGCCAAAGTATCGATACAATTACTTCACATCATCAACCAGTCTTTATGAACCGTGGTTACTTGATTAGTTATAGCAGTAGAAATAATTCCATTTGGACTAAAAATAAACATCCTACCTACTGGCTGTCATAATTTACCGTATCTTAGTTCAATGTTAATGACGATAATATTTAATTAACACTTTTAATGGCTATCTCCTTTTTTATGCTGTGACGTCACAGAATTAAATCCAAGTGTTTGTACTTATATATCTGCCTCACTTAACGATCGGTTGGACGGGTAATGATTTATTCAGATCAATCGATCTGCGCAGCATTTTCCCAACTAGGGGCCATCCATAAATTACATCACACGTTAAGGGGGGCGGGAGCGGGCCGACGAAGTGTGACATTGTGTGACAAGGGGTGGGAGGGGTCCTAAATTTCTTGACGTCACATTTCAAAATCAAATATATAAATGAGGATTTAAAAAAGTAATTTGAACTATTAACGAAAAACGTAAAAATATTTTCAGTCCTATCAATTATTATATTAAAAAATAAATAAATCTGGTATAATGTCGGAAGTGCTGTTTTAATTTAATAATATCTAGATATTTTACAAAATATGTCACGTCACACTAGGGAGGGGGGAGTCTCCCAAATGTGACAAGGACGGGGAAGAAGGGGTCATAAACACATAAAATTCGTGTGACGTAATTTATGGATGGTCCGCTACGTATGTTGGGCACGGCTTCCAGTAAACTTGATGCTGTTGTATATCAGTACCAGCTTATGCCGACGCGACGTCGTACGCGCATATCCCGTTCTCGTAGGAATTTCGGGAAATCCTCTCTTAGTGCTCCCCTACACTCCCCAATGAACCTTCATGCCTTAATTTCAGCTTTCTAAGACCATAATTTCGGCTGTGCGTTGTTAGTATTAATTTATTTTATTTTTCTGTTTGTTTTGTGCGAGTCCCAAATAAATATTTTTCTTCCTTTCTTTTGATGACTGGCCTGTTGGTCGAGTGGTTAGTGACCCTGACTGCTAAAACGGAGGTCGTGGGTTCGATTCCCACCCAGGACAAATCTTTGTGTGATGAGCATGATCATTTGTTCTGTGTCTGGGTGTAATTTGTGTATAATATGTATGTATTTAGAAATGTATAAGTATGTTTATCAGTTGTCTGGTTGCCATAACACAGGCTCTGCCTAGTTTGGGATCGGATGACCGTGTGTGAGTTGTCCGAAGATATTATTATTATTCTCTTTATTTATTTTCCTTACATACTAATTTACATTTTTAAATATTTCTTAAAAAAACACACGTTAAAAAATAACATTTAAAAATATAAAAAGTAGTAGTCCGCCGGTGTCGGGAGCAGAGTCCAAGCTACCGGTGGTTAGGGTTCCAGAGAAAGGAACCTCCTCACAATACGAGCCGTATCGAGGAGTACTGCCTTCTGTATCAGGCCCTTTACCCAACTGCGTAACGCCAGCTTCGACTTTATTATTATTATTTTCTTAATCCAACTATTGACCGATCTCAGAAAGCGCTGCTTAACCTTGTAGATCGACCCGAGTAGCTGTTATTATTTTTCCGCGACCTTCTCGGGGTGATGATTTATTCATCTAATGGAAAATCAATAGGGAAGTACGGTTTGAGCTACATCAAATATTCATACGTACAAACGGTTTCACAATCACGATAATTATGATGTCATCTGTACATGTCACATGTTTGTGAACTAGTTTACTTTGAGATAATTTAAGTATATTTTTATATCTTTCATAAACGATGATGTTTTTCTAAACTAATATGACGAATCGCTTATAGCATAGCGCTAAATATGTTTCTGGTGTTAATGAAACTGTTATCCAACCACACCCACAAATTCACAAATACTTGGAAATTCAGTCTGGTTTTTAGGGTTCCCCGTACCCAAGGGGTAAAACGGGACCCTATTACTAAGACTCCGTGGTCCGTCCGTCTGTCTGTCCGTCTGTCACCAGGCTGTTTCTCATGAACCGTGATAGTTAGTTGAAATGATGTATTTCTGTTGCCGCTATAACAACAAATAAAAAAATTGAAATAAAATTGAAAATAAAAGGGCCCCCATACAAGAATCGTTTGCACTTGGCCAGTATTAAGTTTTTGCAATGGAAAAGGAAAAATATGCATCGCACTTCAAAACTTGCACAAAAAGCGAACGGTCCAATGCGGGGACGGGGGGGGGGACACACGTTCGTAAAATATTCTGAAAGCCACAATTCACACAGCAGTTTTAGAGATGAGATAAACCCACCAACAATAGGGAATATAATAATAAATTATTTATTGAGAGCAAAGATGACTCATATAGTGTTAGTAACAATAAATAAACTTATAACTATGTTAGTGACACAACAACAATTAGAAAAACACACACAACAAATAAAATCATTACTTCAGCATTCCAGCTGAGATACTGGAGCAACGACTTACAATTCGGCAGTCCAGCCTGCCAGCAATCATGCCCAGTATGCTGTTGGAACTGGCTCGCACCCTGCGCACCAAGGACGCACATCTTTTACGCATTAATATATAAAAACAATTAATATGCATGGAGTTTTCAAATAAAATACTTATTAGCTCTAGTAAACAATTATGAAATAATTTTTAAAATACTTTCATCAGCGATGAAGTTATAAAGCTTCAAAGTTGACGATTAGAAAGAGAAGTCCGATACCAACTGTGACGTCAAATACCATGTCGCCTATACAGCTGCCATAGAAAACAGCGTTTTCGCGAGAGGGACAGATATATTTGTTTAAAATAGTTATATCTCGTTTGTTTTTCGGTCAATTTTGATTCTAAAAGTTGAATTGAAGTTGAATTGTGATTCTAAAGTGTTTTTGTATATTTCTAGACAATAATTATTTTTTTCATGCATATTCCCTATTATTTTTGTCTTGTCTTGTCATACTCTGTGGCTAAGTTGTAACCATTTCAAAAGCGGGAAGGAAGGAAAACAAAAATATTAAATGACGTACTTGTTTAGAACTTGAGATAAATGTAGGTTTATACGCAATAATGACGTAGAACGGTGGAACCTAATAAATAATTAGCATTCATCTTTCCGACTTGTCATTCACAGCACACACATTTTAAACAAATTTTTTTCGCCAGGTTATTAGCGAGGTAAACTATAGATATGGTGCCCTACTATGACGTGCTAATGCCATGCAATTGCGACGATGTAAAAGGGATAGTGCTATTCACTATGTATAGCTCCGTCTCTCTCTGATAGGACCCCTGTTCATATTACTTCGTACGATTCAGATAAGATGTGAATTGTCAAATGACACACAAACAAATGGACGGGTTGACTTGAGAAACTGCTCCGTTTTTTCGTTGATTATAAAGATTAAAATACTACTGCCCGTTTTTTTGAGGAGCTCGAGGCTAAATAATAACAGCCGCACGGGTCGATCTTCAAGGTTAAGCAACGCGTGCTACCATCTTAACATATCGAGACTCCTCCGTGAATCGGAAAGCACGTTAAGCCGTTAGTCTCGGCTGTCATTTGTAGATCTTTGGCAGTCGTTACGGACTGTCCGAAGCCGGAAAATCTGACTCTAGTTTTGCTAAGAAGTACCGTGTCACCCAGTTACTGGGTTGTGGAGGTCTGGTAGGCAGTCGCTTCACGTAAAATACTGTTATTCAGCTGAGTTCGGTTTGACTCAAAACCAACCTCAATATGTATATTTGGGAAAAGGCGCCGCTAGACAACTAGAGTCACTTATATTTTAATTTTAAACTGTAAATTTGACGTTCAAAAGTGCCTTTTAATGGTCTAGTTGAAATAAATGAATTGACTTTGACTTTGACTTTGACTTTGCTACAAGTGCAAACGGGCACAACAAATTAAAACTAAGAAGCGAAACTTATGAGTTAAAAAAAAGAACCGCAACGCCATCTATCCTGTCAGAGACGAACTGCCAACGAAATCCTGCATCGCGCAAGCAAAGTTCTCCGTGCGATTTTAACATATACAACAGTCCGAATATAAACTATAGGACAGTTGCCCACCAGACACAACAACCGTCTGGTCGGAGGATCCTCCCATTTCATTGGAGATGTGCAGGACTTTACTCTCTGTACCGCATATCTCTATACACTAACCATCCCTTAATCTTTAGCTAACCAAGAGTTCCATAGCTAGGCCTAGGTTCCCAAATATTAGTATTTTAATTAATGTGTATCCCAGGAGTGCTCGCCATATTTTAATCACTGAAAGCTCAAAGACAGCAATCCTTGGCCTGTGAATAAACCATTATGAGCAGAACGCTTAAAAGCGAATTCCTTTTAATTATACATACATTAGTCATAATTATCAGCTATTTAATCATGATTGATAGCACAAGATGGCAGGTTTCAACAGATGTCCCGAATAGCTAAGTGCCTAAGAGTCGGTCAAAGGCCATACACATGTTATTGTGACAAAATTATTCAAGGATTTCAATGTATTTGGCACATTTGCACATATCAGCTAGCGTCAGTCAACTCGTAACGACTAGCTTTTGCCCGCGATTATTTGTACACGCATATCCCGTATTTTCCCGTTCCCGTTTTTCCCGTATAGCTTATAGCCTTCCTCATGAATGTGGCTATCATATACAAACTGAATTTTCCAAATCCGACTGGGAGTTTCAGGGGTTAGCGCGTTCAAACAAACAAATCAAATCTTCAGCTTTATTATTTTCAGTATATAGACTAGCACTTCGCCCGCGATTTCGTACTCGCATATCCGATTTTTACTCGTTCCCGTATAGCCTATATAAGCTTTCCTCGTGATTCATGAATGTGGCTATCTTATACAAAAGGAATTTTTCAAATCTAGTTCCAGAGATTAGCGCGTTCAAGCGAACTCTTCAGCTTTTATGTTTTTGAAAAAGTTTTTCTACTCAGGTTTTCTCCCGGTAGGTTTTCCTTGCTCCCGCCTTTAGAGCCTCAGGGAAAAGGAGGTTCGGATCCCCTTATGTATAGATATTATAGTATAGTATTATATTAGTATAGATAACATTGATTCGAGACGGACACAACAACAAGGATCACAAAGTTAAAGAGAACAATAAAACAAAAGAAAATCCATATCTACTACATAAACTGCATATACTCCATACTGAATTATGACTGCATAAGTAACTCAGTCTGTATGTTTGTTTAGTACTTCTTCATATGTTAACAGCTGCACCGGTTCATGGCCTGAAAAAAGGGCATAAGGTTTTTCATCCCGGGAGTATATAGTTTTGTTCCCATGAGATAATAATCGCTGGCGAAGCCGCCGGCAGAAGACAGTGATAAATAAAACTTGCGCTTTTACCGGAAGGGTTACCTATTCAGCATTTGCTGGACATAAATTGATGAGTGTAGGTTGTCGATTGTACGCTCTGTTTCCCGGTCTTGATTCTCCCGCATCTAAGTCTTGCCTCTTACCATGACCTGGTTATTTGATGCACCTGACTCATGGGTTACCTCCTACAGCCAGCCCACAATCTCCAATATCCACTGCTGAAAGATCGATAAAAATTCTTCATTGACTAATGGTTTGTACATGTTAATTCAAATCTTTGACTCCTGAGCTATAAAAAGAGTGTCAGTGGAGTTTCTTGCACGTTCTTCTCCATAGAGATCTACGCTTTGGAACGTGCGAAGGGCTTCACCTTTTCACGACCGACCTTGATCTAAAGTGCCTGTAAATGGTCTAATTGAAATAAATGCTTTGAGTCTTTGATAAACAAATTGTATTACAAGAATCCGTAATGCGGAGGATTTGATGGTTACTGTGAACATATCCTGCAGTCGTAGATACTTTTCAACGACAAAAACGTAGCATAAAAATAAGCGCTAATTATATTCAAAGCTTCTTATTTAAATCAGCACGGAAGTAAAGTTTTAAATAAGAAGTAGCCTTGACACAGCTGACATGGTAAACAAAGAAAACGCAAAAAGCGTAGTTTACTTCGTAGCTTGCACCAGGTCATTAGATCAAGGTGATTGGCATACGTCACTAGGTTTTGCATTCGGCTGGTTCTGAGATTGTAGAGTTATATGTGTTTTGCATGCATGCTTAATGCTAAATGTCCAATAAAAAGTTATAATTTGCATGTTGACGTCTGCAGCGTTCTTGGACTGAGTAAAGTTTACTTGTAGGAAACTTATACATAGGCTATTGGTGTTAATAAACCTGCTGAAAAGCTTATTAAAATCTTGCATTAGAGAAAGGTAGTGTGTAGTAGTAGACTGCTATCGATCTACATTACTTACACAGAGAATAACTTGGTAATGTCTCAGCTTATTCGGTCGATAATGCGGACGGTATTATCGACCGAATTTATTTCCTACATGAAATCGACTCAGACACCCCGACGACACACGACTCCCCCTTTATAATACAAGAAATGCTGAAAAATACTTTTTGGAACTATAATGCAAAAATATATTATTTAGCGTTTATTCCTGACTTTTTATCGGAACAGGGTTGTTTAGTAGCAAAAGAATGAATTCAATCGAGTGTATAATCTTAGACCACTGACCGCATGAATAAAAGTTCCTTACACCACGAGCATACAAATCGACTTCCGACTTCCTCGCAGGATGGCTGCGTCAGTCAGTGGTAGAACTAAAAAAATGTCGACGCGGGGTTGTCACCGGACTTCCCGGCTAGCCTCGTCATCATTGGCCAAGCTACACTTCCGTGTTGGCAAAGCCTCTGTATTTATTTGTTTTGCTTACACAGTTACTGTTACAAAGACTTGGATTACTAAGGCCCGCTTGCACCAGACAGTTATTTTATCAATTCTGAGTTTGTTGCTAACACAGCCCGGGCCATTATGTATGATATATTTGTTAGTTAACCTCATGTTGGCTTAGTTAAGTTTTTGGCGCAATTAGGCCTAATTCGGTTTTGATCATTTTGTGGTTAACCTCTTTTGTTGACTTCTTTGTGTATAATTTTGGTGGAAATTTTAGATGCCAAGGTACGAGTTCGTCGTAAAATATTTACGGCATTGTTTTCTTGTCCACGTTTATGGCTCGATTAAATCTTCCTGACTTAATGCCCAACGGCATCTCGTTGCTTGCTATCCAGAATTATTCTCGGAGGATTATTTAATTACTGTTTCCCGGCTAAGGGATGGAATCCAATTACGTTTGCCACATGTTTAGTATCTGTGTATTACTTATTACTGTTCCAACATTAGATATTGTGATTAAGAATCGGTCGGGGACATTCGGTGTCACGGAATTAAGAAAAGAATTTCGGCGTAATTCGGCGAGGTACAGAATATTACCGTGGAGTTAATTTAACCTGAATTCGGGGTCAAGATAATTAAGATTTGTCTCAGATCTTACGTTGATGAGACGTTTCCTTCTTTGTCAGGGTCAGCGGTCAATGTCAGTCTTCGCTGTTTTGGTAAATTATCTTAGTCTAGTGTAAGAAGACTACGTGTTTAGGACTTAAACTTCAGCTGCATACACATGCAGGTTCTGTAGTGCAGGTAAGGCTAGAATCTAACGAAGGCGTTTTAACGCCGTATACGTTGCAAAAACGCGACGCTAACGCAGCGTCGATGCAAATTGGAGTTAAAAATAAGTTTTAAATTGATTCCCACATAAATTTTTGCATCAAAATTCTCAGCGTTATAACCATAAGGGACACAGTAAACAGTACTGTTGTGCACACAATTGAAGTGAAATGTCCGGACGATCCGAAATACGAAGGTCGTCTCAGCATTGTTCATCTCTCACTCCGCGACTAATTGCGTTTTAAATGAGTCGCTAGCGGAGCACGTGCGACGTGACTGTACCTTCAACCAACCGCTAGTAACATGTAACTAAAACCGACTTTATTGCTACGGGATAAAGGTGCTGTGGAAATGGAAGGTGGTTGGATCAGACAAGCCTTCACTTGTTCGTTTATGCACTTCCGACTTATTGTCAGTTGATTCGTCTTTGTGCGGATCGCGGTGACAGGTTGATTTATTCAGGTGTTAGTATACGATTAAGATTTAGTAGAACGGTAGTGTTCTTTTTTATTTTTTTATAAAATATGGGTTTGCTCTTGAGTTGTTGTTGTTGTTGTTGATTTTGCTCTAGTCTAGGTCATAGATGACAGAGACAAAGTCGTCGATGGAGCGAGCTTACCCAGAAGAAGCCTGTTCACTCTAATTTTGAAGAGATTAGGGTTGTATGCGTTCGGAAACACAGACGCAGGCAGAGAGTTCCGGTTGCGGAATCTGTTCGAAAGAGTCACCGCGGCCCCGGAACGCAAAGGGCTTTAGAAGGAACACGGATGGGTTTTAGTCAGTAAGAGTCTGACACGCCCTTCCGCTCCACCCAGAGCGGAAGAAGTCATTTGATGATTTCCCATACTTAAAAAAAAAAAAAAAAAAAGGCAGAGAGTTCCACTCCTTTGCTGTGCGCATTATAAAAGACGTTTGGAAACGTTTAGTGCGAATTGGTGGAATAGCAACAAGGTAGGGATGGTAACTTGCAGTGCGTCTAGATGTCCGATGGTAGAAGGGGGCCGGTGGGATGAGGTCGTGGAGTTCCTTGACACTCTCCCCGAAGTACAAGTGAACGAATTCGCTCGGGGAAGAACTTAAACCAAATCTACATTTTCCTTCCACGTACATTTCAGTGATATGACTCAGCGAACTGCTTGGTATTTCTGGTTGCTTAGTACTTCCTTTTGGGTAGGCTGCCATTAAAAGAGAAAAAAAAACGTCTTCATCATACTCTTGTTCTTATTCTAATGTATTTAGGACCGTCGCAACGTGTCTTCTTAAACTTCTCTATAAGTCTTAGAATTTATCCCCTTGTTGGCATATTATTATCTTTCACACATTTCATCCATCGTTTATTTGGTCTCCCCCCTCCTATCATAACCATAAATAAATGGAATAGCCCCGTTCTTTGACACTAAAAATGAATGTCCCCAAAGAATCCAGTCATACGTTATTTGTAGTTCAAGACTTCAAGAAAGATGTTATTGAGTTGATCTAAATACGTATTCAGAATAAATTCATTATGAATTCCAGACTGATATCTGATTTTCATTCATATGACGTCATTATGATAAATCCTTGTCCGAGTTCGGTCCAGATTCTTCTGAACTGGATCATGGGTACTTACTCTTATTTTTCGTGCCAAATTTGATCACTGAGACTTGGATATTTGAGTCACATGAACTTCGATTCTTTTTGGATGAGAAATCATCAAATTACTTTTCGGGAGAGTGTCAGACTCTTACAGACTTAAACCCACTCGTGTTCCTTCAAATTCCCTTTGCGTTCCAGACTCTCTAAGCCTGAAGTCCGTAGTTTCGGGCTTAGTTGCGGGCGTATTCTAGTCCGTATCACCTAACCACTAAGAATTAATGACAACACGTCATTCATTCTTAGTTCGGGTTTGGAACTTATTCCAAGTCCGTAGGATATACGGAGTAGAATGCGCCCGCAACTACGGACTTCGGGCTAAGAGAGTAGCCCTTCAGGGCCGCGGCCCGCGGTAACTTTTTCGAACAATTCCGCAACCCTGGCAGGACAAGATTTTGATTATGTTTGTGGGTCCTATTACTTTCGTCAAGATATTCGGCTAAGTATGTCGGCCCACTGCTGGAACACAGGCCTTCTCTCAGTTAGAGGGATGGGACGTGATCTACCACGCGCACTCAGTACGGGTTGGTGGGTGACAAATGTCTTTGAATTTTAGTTGCTCACATTCCGGTTCCTTACTATGTTTTCCTTTACCGTGTTGAAAGCAGTGGTGTTAAATAAAACGTGTGCGTATCGGGACGCCCGACAGAAGTGATAACAAACTAATCTAAGTTGAACAATTTAATATGGGAAGCGTCTGTCCAAATTTCGACTAGCGCTGTGGGTTAGAGTGGGAGAGGAAAAGCCTGCCTACCGCTGCCGTATGCGTGAGAGAAAGGGAAGCCAGACAGACTGGCGCCTTAACGCGTTACGTTACGAAGCGGTTTACCAACCCATAAAGTTACTCGTTCTAGAAACTTCGCCCTCATTGTCGCTTTTTAATTAGGTTACTAAATTGAACTCTTGGCCTTTAAGTAGCTACAAATGACGTGCAGGTGATATAACCTGTAGCTGTCTCTGACATAAATATTTATGCGTTTGCTGTGTACTACAAAACAATGTGTCATGCAAAGAGGAAAGGTGTTCTTACTGTCGTCATTCAATCATTTCGAGAAGGATGTGGGTATTTTCGTGTCATTGGTGCCTCGGTTTGGGACGATCTTTGAATTAATGTTTAGTAAATTTCATAAAAGATATTAATTTTCAGCGAGAACTGGTATGATGGAAGTCTATTTGCAACTGTTCAACTTGGCTTTTCTTGATCTCTTTTTTTTAAGGATGGGAAATCATCAAATGACTCCTGTTCTGAGTGACGCGGAAGGTAGTGTCAGGTTCTTACTGACTAAAACACATCCGTGTTCGTCCTAATGCCCTTTGCGTTCCGGGGCCATGGTGACTCTTTCGAACAAATTCTGCAACACTCTAGATACCCAAGATGTGCAGACATAATAAGTCATTACTCCATCTTGCCACACTTGCCACGAGTGTTTTATTTTAATTTAGCCGATACTATCCCACTGTTGGGCAAATGCCTCCCCCAAATCCTTCCAGGTATTCTTTTCCCGAGCCACCTCTAACCCCTTGCAGTAGGCGTCTAGGTCGCCTTGTCACCTCTTTCTAGGCCGACCTTGGCGGCGCTTGTGTTGCATTCAAAACATGATTTTATAAATGAAAATTTTGCTGCTCTTCATCGTAACGAAGTTCCGATGCACCCTCATATTTTTGTTAGATGTTCTTGAAAACGCCCTCGACCCCGGCACAACCTCACTATAACATCTACCTTCAATGTATAAGCCTCAAGTCAAGGACTTGTCAAGACACAATTAAGAATATGTAGGTATTTTTTTACAGAGGAAGTCAAATAGCCTACCTATTCTTTTATAAAAATCACACATTAGGTAAGCTCCCAACCATAAATACTGAAGATAAAATCTAGAAAAAGATGCTTACTGACGAAATTCCCTCGCCATATAATTAATTAGATAATGTATTTATGTTAATATAATTCAGCACATAATGATAAGCGCCGCTATCTGGACTGAGCCGGTATTATTGCTAATTTATCGCATTTAATGTATTCCTCGGACCTTGGTTTTGAGTCTGTTGAAAGGTTATTAGAACAGCTATGTGATACTTATATGGACATCTTTGTTTTGTAAGCGTCATCTGGTGCTTGTTAATGCAGGTTTGAGTTCTAGGGATGGTATGCCAGGGTTGCGGATTTGCTCGGAAGAGTTAACGCGGCACTGAGGGGCTACTCTCTAAGCCCGAAGTCCGTAGTTTCGGGGTTAGTTGCGGGCGTATTCTAGTCCGTATCACCTACAGACTTACGATTAGTTCCGAACCCGAACTAAGAATGAGTGCAAACACTACTCGGGTGGGTTTTAGTCAGTAAGAGTCTGACACTCCCTCCCGGAGACCGGGAGAAGTCATTTGATGATTCGAAATCGTCAAAAAAAGGGTCTAGGGGTGGTCTAGAGGTTTCAGAATCATTGGGTAAAATCCAATGGCTAGCCTAAACATTATTTTGGAAGATGCTATCTCCACCTTCAGCATCATTATTCATACATAAGACGTCCAGTATAAGACATAGACCTTCCCCAAGTTAGTAGCACAATGATCGGTACTGTGGCCGGATACATATATATATATATTTTTATTGGATTTGCTCTTGACTCTAGTCGAGGTCATAGATGACAGAGACAAAGTCGACGATGGAGCGAGCTTACCCAGAAGAAGCCTGTTCACTCTAATTTTGAAGAGATTAGGGTTGTATGCGTTCGGAAACACAGACGCAGGCAGAGAGGCATTTAATATGAGTCTACGAAAAGAAAAAGAAGAATCGGTCCTGTGCTTCGCACACAGCGGATACCCATGACTTAATGATAAGGAAAACACATCCTATCCGCTATCATTATTTGACTGGCCTGTTGGTCGAGTGGTTAGTGACCCTGATTGCTAAGCCAGAGGTCGTGGGTTCGATTCCCACCCAGGACAAATCTTTGTATGATGAGCATAATCATTTGTTCTGTGTCTGGGTGTAATTTGTCTATAATATGTATGTATTTAGAAATATATAAGTATGTTTATCAGTTGTCTGGTTGCCATAGCACAGGCTCTGCCTAGTTTGGGATCGGATGACCGTGTGTGAGTTGTCCCAAGATAGTAGTAGATAGATAGTAGTAGTATTATATCAGCTATCTAGCTACAACCTAGGGGTCTTCATGTCAAGAGTGAATAGGTTACTTCTAGGCAAGCGTGCTCCATCGTCGACTACATCATCGATTGTTTTCAAACGTAGGCCTATCAAATACAAAAATCTTTCCAGTTACGAAACCATTGACTTGCTCTATGTAAACATGATTATAATTCATAACTGATAAAAGTTATAACTGATAGTATGTGCAGGTGCATTTAATCTGTGGCCACCTGCGCGGGAGCAGCACAAAGTTGTTATGGATCTACAGTACCCGGGCGTTAATATTATGAGCAAGACTGTCATACGGTCATGAGTGACGGAGACAATGCTCTCCAAATCGTCTAATAAATCGATGAACGCCGGCTGCACGCACGAAAAAGGATGACTCATTGTAACGTTACGCTCATTGTAACATTACGATCATATCATCAATGTTTTGTTATGACGTTGTCACGTTAAACTATCGTCCGTAAACTGACTATAGACAACCAATTTTCTTTGATCAAGTAAATGGAACAAAGAAATGATTTAATCGGAAGTTCTAGTCACACTTATTTTGCACTCCTATCGCCCTTCAAAGAGTCACTACATGTAGTTATATTTACATGTGCGACTGAAACCTTATCTCATTTATCTCGATACTATTTATAGATAAGGAAGTTCTGAAATAGGTTTATCGAGATAGATTAGAGTGAAGAACTGAATTATTGTGGTGATGATTCTATCGTATCATGTCTTTAGTATCGTTGTCATCTTGTTTTGGCTCATTTTCCTACTGCCGTAAAGGAGTCTTCAATAATTCCATTATTCAATGTTTTTATGCGAGAAAGTATGTATATGTATGAAAATTGCAGACCCCGTAAGATTGTAATAAATCCTTATTAGATAATAATTTCTCGATATATTAAGAAAACTTTCGGATGGTGTAAAAATATAGGTGTACACAATACATAATACGTTTCTTTTTTCAAAATTAACCGTTTCGATTCCTGGCTAGGAAAATCGATTTTTCAAAAATGTAATTGTTCAGTTGTAGTTTTCATCAATATCGGGCTCGAGACTCCTTTCAGTGTTTTTTGCTAGTCCTCAAAGTTTCGGATTTGGTCATCCACGCACACTTCGAACTAAAAATTCGCCTCATTCTTCAAAAACTCATCATCTTCTGCCTGCCTCTGATCATATAATAATACCCGTCATCATTCTTCCAGAAAACTGTTCCGGAGCGCATATCCAAAAGTACACAAATTTCGGTTGTTTTTGAAGTGATAACTTCTTATGGGAGGGTAAACCGCTTCGTAACGTAACGCGTTACGGCGCCAGTCTGTCTAGCTTCCCTTTCTCTCACGCATACGGCAACGGTAGGCAGGCTCTTCCTCTCTCACTCTAACCCACAGCGCTAGTCGTATTTCGGACAGACGCCTCCCATATTAAATAGTTCAACTTAGATTAGTTTTTATTCTGTGTGTGTTTTCAGATAAGTATTGGCTTATTTCTCTTTTTGATGAGGGCGCTATGTATCTTCTAGTCTTCTACAATGTAAGAATAAAGCGCATGCTTGCTTATATCCTTAAATGAGTAATTATAGGTTAAGTGAGAAGCGACTTTTTTACTAAGATAACGTAATTAATCCACTCGGGAAAGCCGATGAGCTGTTGATAGTGATTAATTAATATTGATGGATTGACTCACTTTATCTATGTATGTAGTTTATAACAACCACTTGGCTTCTTCGTCAAACTATTTGAAGGCTTCTAAACAGAAAGAAAAGCCCACGGGTGGTGTTTCATGATTGTGTGAAACGAATTACAAGTTGGCGAATAGCGATAAGCGAGTGTGTTGTTTCGATAGTTTTGTCGCTCGTGCTCTTGTGCTACGGGCGATAACTCGCACCACTCGCTCTGGTCGGCCGAGAGATACATTCCTGCACAAACCTGCACGCGCTGAATTCATAATATGTTAGCTAGCACTCAGATCTGCACTATAAGTAGAAATGACCGGTGGTTGGTCTCCCGGCGTGAGATTTGACCGCCAAGCGAGCACCGCTGAGCGAGTATTTTCTTAGATAGATAAGTGCCTTAGTCTTTTTGATATACTTCTGTAACCCTTTTAGTAAAAATAAAATACATCCTTATCTTTAACTGAACATGAATCTTCTAAGGTGCTTTAGTAAACTACAGGGAACACCTGTAAACTATGGACATAATCATCATCATTTCAGCCGAAACACGTCCACAGCTTGGCATAGGTCTCCCCGAGCGTTGCCGCATCAACCGGTCCTTTAAATTGTTTCTCCCATCCAGCGGAACACAAGACTTGGATATAGTGAAAATATTGCTACTCATACATGTAGCTTAGCTATATGTTAATGTGTTCTTTTATACTTATTCTCCATCCCTCTTCCAGTCTGCTTCAAGATCTTCGACTTGGACAGCGATGGGGTCCTCAACAAGAAGGAGCTTATCGACATGGTGGGAATCCTCTGCACGGTCGCGAACGAGAGCCTGAAGAACCAGAGCTCCCGGGCCTCCACACCCTCGGACAGCAACGACTCCGAAGGGTTGGAGAAAGGGTTCGACCCTGAAGTGATCCTGGTGAATTTGAGGGATAAGCTGGTGACTGTGCCGAAGAACGGAAGGAAGCCTGTGTTCCAACTGGGCCCTAATGGGGATAATAAGGAGGAGATTAGTGCGTTGAAGGAGGTGAGTTTTTAGTATCGCCGCGTTCAGTACAACAATGCTTTTCGGGTGCTGGTGGGGCTTCCGCGGTTCTGTAGTGCGTCGAGCATGTTTGCCGAGGCTCGCATAGATAGTTTCGAGGCTGTCATGCGCAAGAGAGCGGCATCCCTAATGCGTAGGATACGTGGAAGCTCCAACAGCATCCTAAAGGTTATTGTGGAGAGGCCAGACTGCCCTTTTCTGATGCACTGGTCCCGTAGGCATAGCTGCGGTGCCCGGTGCTGAGGAAAAATACCTGAATTAGTTTTTAGGAATAATAGTATTTTATATAGCATGTTTTATTTAAATGTCATACTAACATAGCTTATAAGTAATCGCTCCTAACCAATATGGACGCATAGTTTGAAATAAAGTTTTTTGATTGATTGATTGATTAGGGTTAAATAGGTTTGAGAGAGACCTGATCCTGTCCTTCTTGCATTAAGTTCATAAAACTATCTTCTAGCTATCTTCAGTAAATGAAACAGGCAGAAAAGCGTAGCTTGGTCGGTTTTCTGACATTTAAAGCTCTAGTTTTTCAGGTCAACATAGTGCCCAAAGTAATATGCCAGATAGCGGATAACTGTTGAAATTAAACAAGCTTTTGGATAATCAACTGTGTTTCATTTAATTCAACAGTAATTCCAACGTTGAGCAAATACGCGGGATCGTATGACAGATGCAGAGAGAGGGGGCAAGCGTTTTTTTAATTATAGAGATGTGACTAAAAAGTGTTGCCAGGCGTTAAGTGCCATCTGCGTTTCTAATTCCATCAATAACTCAAGGTTCAACATGAAGACATTGGTCTACCTTCGCAAGCGATCCTTTTTAGAGCTCAGTGAATACTAGTTATGCCGTAAATAATGCCAGTGTGTTTGATAGTGGAATTCTCAGAGTTTACTACATTTTTTCACTAGTTTAAATGCAGCAGCTATACCACAGCCTTTATTCTTCCCAGCAACAGCAACAGCAAGAACAAGAAGAAGAACAGCAAGAAGAGAATGAAGGTCTGATAGCCAACGACATGGCTCTGACGCTGGAAGACTTCCTGATCTGGAGCGTGGAGAGCGCGGAGGCGCTGGTCACGCCCTTCCTGGAGCTGGTGTTCGAGGTGTGCCACATCGTGCTGGGGCTGCGGCCGCAGTGCAAGCACCAGGAGAGGGACATCGGTGAGTCACACCTTTGTACTATACAGCCGTAACACTAGGAAGTGGTGACGGGTGGGCGTTTTGGGGGATGTCTTTATGTAAAACTGATGTTATAAAGTGCTGAGTCTTAGTCTTATTTATTTATTTAGGTTAGCCAACAATTGTTTACACATTACATAGCTTTTAAAAGTACACGATATACATTTATAAGTGCAACAATTACTTATAGGCTAACACCACATGCACTATTATATTTATAATATACATTTCCATTACTACATTTATTGCGATTGATAAAAATAATTTAAAACAAAGCATAAAACCAGTGAATTAACAAATCAATCAAAATCAAAATTATTGTATTAAGTTAAAAATTATTATAGGTACTGATTGGTAATGTAATAACATAACAGATACATACATACATTGAACCAAACTAAGATTAATATTTGGTTTACATTAAAAAATACTTAGAAAATATCATAACGGTAAAAAGCATATAAATAAATTAACAAATTGGCAATTCATAAATTATGTTTTAGTTTTGCGAAAAGTATTCAATAATTAATTTACAAAATTTTCCTATGCTATCGTGGTGTACGTCGATCAGGTCACTGCAGCTGTTTAAGACCCTACACATTCGCGGTATTGGTGAGTTAGCACCTAGGACAGTTCTACGCAAGGGCGGGTAAAGCGGAGTGATGGGATTTCGAGGGATGCGGGTTGGGGCACGAAACTTGAGGAGACCCAGCAACTGAGGACAGTCTACTTGCTTTCTTAGGAGTTTGAATATAAAAAGGGCATCCATTACTTCTCTTCGGGTCGATAATGAGAGCATCTTGAAAGTTTGCAGACGGGATACATAGGAGGGCAGCTGCTTGCTTTTCCCTTTGAAAAAAGCGAGGTGCCATAGAAATCGCTTCTGGACCCTTTCTAGGAGAAGTTTATGAGTGGCGTAATGCGGTCTCCATACGACACTACAATACTCCAGTATGCTTCGGACAAGGCTATTATAAAGCAATATTTTAGTGCTGACCTGTTTGAAACCCTTGGTATTGCGTAGTACAAATCCTAACATTTTAGATGCTTTTTTGGCAATGTACTCGATGTGGGGGATAAAAGTAACCTTTTCATCAAACAGCACTCCCAGATCACTTACAGTTTTCACTACCTGAATTTTTTGGCTGTCTATAAAGTAGCTCGAGTGGATGGGGTGGACCTTTCTAGAAAATGACAGGTGGTAGCATTTATTGAAGTTCAATTCCATTTTGTTATTCTTGCACCATTCAATTACTCTGTTCAGATCATCCTGTAGAAGCTTAATATCATTTGATGATTCAATTTTCCTGGCTAACTTTAGGTCATCCGCATACAAAAAACACTTTGAGAAGTGAAGGAAGGTCTTAATTTCGAGTTGATAGATTGACTAGGTTGCCACAACGTTTTTTTTTGCCGTTTTTATAGATAATGGTACGGAACCCTTCGTGCGCGAGTTCGACACGCACTTGGCCGGTTCTTGTTTACGTGACAAAATAAAAAATACGTGTCTAATATTTTTTGGAAATCTATCTGACGCACTAATTAGATTTTTTTAGTCAAATACCATAAAATATGTCGTGTTGATCGGTATCTAAACAAAATAAGTAGCCCAAAAATTTTTTTTTAGAGCGATTTTATTTTTTCACACTTAAAAATGTGTTATTTAGCAAAATATTGGTATGTGCACTTTACTGGTGTTTATGTACCTATTTGAAAACGGCAGCGGCAGCCCACGCGGAGTACAGTGAGCATAATAAATAAATTTGTGCGTAGAGAAACCATTGCATATCTTTGAAACGGATTGTTACGTATAAAATATGTTTTCCTGATAAATTTTTATTTGTTATTCTAAACATTTCCTTAAATTTCTTACAGTTGATTTTTAACACCTTATATAAATAGTTGACATAAATAACCACCCACTGAGTCCGAACTCCGAACTATCTAAAGAAATATCCATCGACTTGAAAACAAGATAAAGTCGACATAGCTTATGAGCCTTTACCCAAGTATGTCTGGGTCGGCTTCCAGCTGTTTATTTGACTAACCACCTGTAAAGTGATCAAAGGTCTACCAACGGCCTCTGCAGGTGCAGAGCAATTCATCCAGATTTTTCTTCGATCACTTGTGAATATAACTTTAAATACTTCAAACAGTCAAGTTCAAGTAGTAGCTGGTAGATGACCGGCAACACCTTCTCGGAAAGATGTGAGCTTTGGCGAGAGAAGCTCAAACCTCCTGATTATTATGGGTTTTAGTCAGTAAGAGTCTGACACGCCCTTCCGCTCCACCCAGAGCGGAAGAAGTCATTTGATGATTACCAGTCCTTAAAAAAAAAAAAGAAGTGGAGGTTCTCGGATGGCTCCAACCTTCAGTGTTTGTGTGGCGTAGCTCTGCAGTCCATGGCCCACCTCTTGTCTTGCGCCGCATGCCCTGTCACCTATACATGTGAAGACCTTATGACTGCATCAGCGAACGGTATTGCCGTTACTGAGTACTGGGCTGGGCCAAGCATAAAATTTGATAATTGTACTTGCCACCGACACGCTAAGAAGACTTCAAGTAGTACTTCTAATCGTAATATTATCTATCAAAAGATAGGAATTTGCGTCATAGTTCAAGTTTTATAACTTAACAGACAGATGTGTTGCTGGGGAGTTTGTTGCGCCACTTCTTCTTCCCAGCTACAAAACTAGGAAGTGGTGACCGGCGGGCGTTTTGGGGGACTGTCTTTATGTAGAACTTTGACGTTCAAAAAGTGCTGGCACTCAGCCTAATTTGAGTAAATGACTTGATTTTTCATATGCAACTCAACAGTTCTTTATTTTAGAAGCGAAGCTTTCTCCTTAATGTTTCTAGTTCCCAATCTACAAATGGCCGCGAGAACAATCCAACGTAATACTTACAATAAATTAAGACTTACACAAATGTGTGCTATAATTAGCTGTACTTATAATGCCGCGTTCTTATACAAATAATCTTCCTGCAAACATGGTAAGAATTTACACAAATATTAACTTTATTTTCATGAACCTAAAATTAGTTTTAGTATGTCAGATAAATGTCAATACGATTTTGAATCTACTGCACTAGAAATTGAACCTTAGATGACAGAGGTAAGGTTCAAAATTCAGAAACATGTTTATTTCAAACCTAAATCGTTCCACATCCATTGCGTAGTCGCTACTGCAGCTAACAAAATGCTTGTAAACATTGTTATCTATGTATATCAGTGTCGAGATACACTTGTCTTATAGAACAGCGGACGATGGACGCACGAAAAGTATTTCATATAGTTAGCAATGTAAATTCAACCTTATTCTTCTACTTTAAGGTTCAAAATTCAAAAACTTACTATCTCAAATAAAAGTCGGTCCTCATCCATTGCGTAGTCGCTACTGCAAGTAAGTAATGCTTGTAAACATAGTTATCTATGTACATCAGTGTCGAGATACACTCGTCTTATAGAGCAGCGGACGATGGACGCACGAAAAGTATTCCATATAGTTAGCAATGTAAATTCAACCTTATTCTTCTACTTTAAGGATCAAAATCCAAACACTTACTATTTATGTATATAACAAACATGTAACGGATCGCTGTCTGTACATGGAAGATATATGAGAAAAAATATTATTGAGACCTTTATCAACGCAAATAGCACCCAAAACAATGATTGTTAGAATTTTTGACTGTTTTTCTGTGCGTTTGTGCACGCTAATCTCAGAAAGGGCGTAGATGTAGTTTTCACTAATACATTGTGGTAAGCTTCACTTAACATTTAGTGTTGGTTTCATGTCAATCGGTTCACAAATATAAAAGTAATGCCAATTTAAAGAATCACGTCGAACATTTGTTAAACTATCTATATCTATCAATTCTTTCTCAGTTCAGTAGCATTGACTGAAACTTTACTAAACTTCATAATCTTAAAATAAAAATGTCTGCCCCAAGTAACTTGGGATAGTTGGTTAAGTCGCGGGCAAAAGCTAGTCTCAAATAAAAATTGGTCCCCATCCATTGCGTAGTCGGTACTGCAGCTAACAAAATGCTTGTAAACATTGTTATCTATGTACATCAGTGTCGCGATACACTTGTCTTATAGAACAGCGGACGATGAACGCACACTAATCAACCGCTATCGGACATGTCAACAGTAATTTTCATATTATTTAAATACGGTTTAGCGAGAGGTTGACATTGTGATATTAATGTTCACATATCAAATTAAAAAAAAATATATGAATGGGAAGATTTAGAAAAGTAACATCTTGGACAAAGATCAACAGGAGCACTGTTGATCCTTGTCCGTAAAATGTCTTGAGAGATTATAAACTCTCGATAAAATGTCAACTGAACATTTGGAATACTATTTTACGCATCAAAATTTGATAGTCCATAATCTCGCGAAGTCATGGAGTTTCTTGTCCGTTCTTCTCCATAAGAATCTACCTTACCGAATGGACAGTAGAGTCACTTTATTAATGTAACATTATTATTTTACTGAACTGTAAACGATGACGTTCAAAAGTGCCGTTTAATGGCCTAATTGAAATAAACGTTTTGACTTTGACTCTGACTTTGACATTCGGAGAAATTCTGGATTATAATAAAATGGCGACCAATCATAGCATAAGTCTACAATTTATATGTTTTCGTGTGAAGGTAAACTTTGAAACAAATTATCTTCCAATTTAACTATGGAGGAGCACTGTTGATCCTTGTCCAAGATGTTACGTTTTGTGTTTCCAAAGTGCGTGGTCATTTAAGGGTGATGTTCTGTACCTCTAGAGTAAAGAAACAATAATTGTAAAATTAAAAAACCCGACTGCAAAAAAAAAAAAACGAATAAAAAGTTCCAACAAATCACTTTTCAAGCATCTTGGTACATCAAATCTGTGATTGAACTACTATAAATACACCTTAAGATACCTTTTACTACTAAAGTAATGAAGAAACTTAAACACCTGGTTCTGGAATGTAAAGTTACTGTAACACGTTGACAAGCGCACTTACGGCCGGTCTCAATTACGTATCTACCTTTGATCAACTGTCAAATTAGCTACCAACTGCACCAGTAGCTGAAACGTCATTTTTGCCTTTCAAACATGACGTTTCAGCTGACAGTTGGTTAAAGGTAGATACGTTATTGAAACCGGCCGTTAAACAGCTGTGATTCACTGTTGACAACTCATTCAACCAATCATAGTAGTTTATAGCTCCAGTAACTGGGCATCAATCTTTTCCACAACTCTTTTGTTATGCCGCTTTGAAGAAGTTAGCCATTTTTAGTGTTCCGTACCTGAAGGGTAACCTACGGAACCTTATTACTAAGCGTCCGCTGTCCGACCGACCATCTGTCAGTCAGTCAGCAGACTATCTCAAGAACCGTAATAGTTAGACACTTGAAATTTTCACAGTTTGTATTTCTATTGCCGCTATAACAACAAATAATAAAAAAATATCCATCCAAGAAACGTGTTTTTTTCGGTTTCTGGTGCGGAACCCGACTCGACGGTGAGAGTCCGACTCGCACTTGGCCGGTTTTTTAGAATTTACAATAATCTGTGATAAACAAAATCTGTGTCTTTGTAAAGTATTCGTGTCCTTGTAAAGGACAGTCTTATCTCATTTTACTCAAATCACCTACCGCTTCAAAATACCAAGTAATCACTGGCTTCAGTCCGCGACTTCGCCTACGCGAAAAGTATTTTCACGGGTTTTATTGTTTTGCACGGAACCATAATCCTTTTTCTTAAATAAAAGTAGCTTAAGTTATTCCTAATGATATCGGCTATCTGCCAGAGAAAGTCCCGTTAAAACAAACCCTCCGTTTCGGAGATTACCCGGAAATAACAGACAGACAAAAAAAAACAGTTGTAAGTATCGTATTTACGCGTATGCATTTAGTAAATAGCTGTTTTTTTGATAATACAAACAGACAATTCTATATAATTTATTTGTATAGATGTAGGTACTTATAGATTCTTTCCACCTGCCAGTAGTACCAATTCACGTGAATAACTTACAAAGTACTCATGTTTTAGTGTTAAATACTCCACACAGTATGTTATTCGTGATAACAACGTATACCAAGTATTAGGTACTAAAATGTAAGTACTATTCACAAGTACGTTGTTGATTACGTGTAGTGCAATATTATGCTACTGGTAGTTTGCATTCATTGTGTTTTGTTTAACTCACGTTTTTGCTGTAATGATTCGTTTACATGACACTACTATGTATGAAAACTAAACTGAAACATACCTAAATAATATTATAGACTTCTTCTAGACTTTCCTGTAATCTTTAGGTAAAGAACAATATTTTGGCATTTTTTTTTTCAAAATTTTGTACTTTGTAGTTTGGATGATAATTTTTCGTCTAATTTCTTGAATAACTTCAATACTATTTATTTAAAAAAAAACCTTCGACATTAACCCAAGTTCCCTTTAAAAAGTAAAAAATAATAAAAAAACAATCTTAAAGCACTTAAGTATGTATTAATAATTTTAAAAAAATACGTCGCGTTGGGGACGCACATAAGTCACCTTTAATACAAAAAAAAAAACTAAATTGAAATCGCTTCATCCGTTCGGGAGCTATGATGCCACAGACCGACATACAGACACACACACAGACAGACACGTCAAACTTATAACACCCCTCTTTTTGCGTCGGTGGTTAAAAACTACGAGAACGATACTAAAATATTCGGCAATTGATCCCAAGAGCCAGAGGATTGGCACAAGAAAAGAGAGGCCTATGCTTAGGCGTGGGCTAACTCGGTCTATGGATGTCCACGGAGGGCAAGAGTTTATTATCTTTCGTCTGTGAAGATGTTATTTATTACATCTGCAGACAAAAGATGACGTTACCCAAAGTTAATAGCAGTTATCACAATAGAAGCAGCGCAATGTCATCTTCTATACAATGACAGTAAGATGAAAACAAACGGCCCCGTCACGTCATGTCAGCGCGTCAGTGCGTCGCAAGCGTGCGAACCACTTACGCACCTATCGCGACAATTAATGATATTACGTGCCAATGATATGTGGTATCTGTTAAGGAGGAGTTCTGACTTGCGAATTGTTATGTGATGAAAAAAACATGCGGGGCAGTCTTTGGGGACTGCCGATAGAAGTGAAAACTAAGCGAAAGCTAAAGCGTTCGGTGACGATGAAGCGAGTTCCATGATTTTTGTTCACCCTAAAAGTACACATATATACACAGTATACAATCAAAAATCAAAAGCCATTTATTCAAATTAGCCTGAGTGCCAGCACTTTTTTAACGTCACAGTTCTACATAAAGACATTCCTCCAAAACCTTCGCTTGCTTCGCTCCCGCCCGTCACCACTTCCTAGTGTTATAGCTAGGAAGGAGAAGTTTTAAAAACCTGAATTTATACAGTAGTATGCATATATAGCTCATGGAAAGCGTTCGATGACGTTGACGGAGTTCCATGAATTTTCTTCACCCAAAAAGTGCTCAACGCGCCTAAAGAAGTTTTCACTTCAAATAAAGATTATGATGGGGTATAAAGGCGACATGATAAAGTTAACATACATCGTACAGACACTCACACACGCACATAAAGCTACCCGAAACTGTCAAATTCGATTTCAATTTATCCTAATCAACCTTGAACCTAATATTATTGGCGATTAAGTTAAAAATCTATTAAAGAAATTTGACAGATGGTTGTAGCTTGATATGCTGGCTTCAGTACAACAAACAAAAAATAATAGTTGGCAGGATTGCTTTGAAAAACTACTACTTTTCTTGGGACTAACTTCCCATTCTTTAAAGAGTTTCAGATTGTTTTATTTCTACTGGTGAAAATAAATCTGCGCGTGTAAACTTTTCAGGATATGCGATTTCTGACCATGTTAAGTTTAATAACGATGTAAACTATAAACCCCTTTAAAAAAAGAACGAGAGATAATTTGAATTAGTTACTTACAAATTGGACAAGCGCATGGCACCACCTTAACAATTCTTGTTTATTTTCTTGTTACTTTAAAAGACGTTGCTCTACACTAGGAATTTCTTCTGTATCGTGGGTGCGTTTACAAACATATACGGCCGGTTTCAATAACGGATCTACCTTTAACCAACTGTCAAATTGGCTACCAACAGTAGCTGAAACGTCAAGTTTGAAAGGCAAATTTGACCTTTAACCAAATGTCAAATTAGCTATCAACAGTAGCTGAAACGTGAAGTTTAAAAGGCAAATTTGACCTTTAACCAAATGTCAAATTAGCTATCAACAGTAGCTGAAACGTGAAGTTTAAAAGGCAAATTTGACCTTTAACCAAATGTCAAATTAGCTATCAACAGTAGCTGAAACGTCATGTTTGAAAGGCAAATTTGACCTTTAACCAAATGTCAAATTAGCTATCAACAGTAGCTGAAACGTCATGTTTGAAAGGCAAATTTGACGTTTTGACGTCAGATACGTTATTGAAACGGGCCGTTAACCGGCCGGAACAACTATCTGTAGGCCATACAAATATTTGTTCCGTGCGGGGATCGAACCCGCGACACGCAGCACAGCAGACAATCGCTCAATCACTGCACCGACCGTGTCCGCGATCCGATATCGACAAACGTCGCTCGAGTCTCGAAGCAATAGATTAAGTTAATTTCAGTCGAACAACAAAGAATCAAACCATGGCCTCGTATTGCAAAATGTCCTATTGCCAATAACGAACACAAACAAACCACTCGTAGCAAATTAAGAGCGTAGGCCGTGCAAATATTTGGCCCCGTTATTTTATAGAGCTAATTTATTAGTTGATATTCTCCATCAGGCGGACACATGCTTCGCTCATTTATGGGGCGTTGTGCTCCGAATGTTGCTGATATGTAACGAATGTTAAGTTATTTTTTAATTGACTGTGGTATTAAATTAATCTGGCTAGTAAAGGCGGTTGGATGATGGAAGCCTTTGCCCAAAAGTGGGACAAAACAGGCTCGTTGGATGAATTATCGTTTTGGTTTAACATTAATCTTGAGAAGTTGTCATTTATCGCAACAGTACCAGTAGCTAGTTCCGAATTGGCTACATAGATATTGACATTCCAGCACTGGGTAAAGATTACCTTTACCGGACCACGCCCTCTGTTTATTACAACAATACTAGCGATCGGCCCCGGCTTCGCATGTTTGCAAATTTTATACACAAACCTTCATCGTTGATCGCTCATTCTATTAGTTTAAACCGTATCAAAATCCTTTGTATGGATTAAAAGAAGTTAGCGGCGAAACTTGGAGTGGCACTCAGTAGCGATGTTGTTTTATATTTAGAGGTTTGAGAAGAGATACACTGGTACCTCTATATCTGTCACTTTTGTCATTGTTTACTATAAAATGTACTGTTTTTAATTGACCTTCAATTATTTCCTACGAGGCTTATTTAGAGCCAACCGCCCGAAAACAGCCATCGGGCCAATTGCCCACCAGACGCAACACCCGTCAGAGGATGCTTCCTTTTCAATTGACTTTTAAGGGACTTTACATCCTGTTCCGCATATAATATGGATCGTTAAAGACGAATACGTAGCCTTTACTCTGAAAAGTTGTTAACATACTAGTAAAGTGGTAGCCTTTTATACATTGCTCGTAGGTAATTAATAAAACTGTAAGCTCAATAAACTACACCTTGATACAGTTCCCGCAATCAATTAGTAGGTTTTATCGCGAGCACACAATATGTGGTCAATTTCCGTCGTACCTACATAGTTGCTCGAAGGCTGCGAACGATTAATCGGTTGATGCACTTCGATAATTGTATCGATAGCTTTATTTTGTGATATTGTTTCCTATTGTAATACGGGATAGGTTTTCTTTTATGTCTAAAACAGAAAAGGATAAATCAAAGAAGTTCTTCACACAATTTTTGAAGATTCTTTATCCTCCCTCCCCCCATATAACGTGCCGTTTATCTGTACACCCCTCCCCCTCCCTATACGTTACGTATCATCATATATCGAGTATTGAGTTAGAAATACCAATATCGGAAGATTTACAGTACCCAAAAACATTGATCCTCGTATTTTCATTCCGAACACACTCGCATCAGGATATGAAAGACATCATCAACCACTCCCACAGTCATCACAGTTTGGAGACAAAACTTTCTTCATTAAGAAGTAGAATTTATTTGATGGAGAAAAATATTGATGTTTACTTTTGTTTGGCAAAATGACTACTGTTTAGTGACTGTGTAACTCGAAAATATGTTTAGTGAGCAATCGTTAAATAAAAAAAGCAATGCCCCTTACTGAATAAAAGTCTCTTAACAATATTTCACTCTAACACACATAAAACAATTAAGTACTCTATTACACTTGTAAAGTGAAAGTTTGGGTTTACACAACAATGTCCTTTCGATCTTATCGCAGATGGGTAAGTCCCTGACTCAGTTTTTTTTTTAAATTTTTTTTTTTTGAGTGGCTTCTCGCATTTCAACCTATAAGGTTGTCGACTGCTTAACCGGGCTTGCCTGTGGTGGCCTTAGTATAATATTAAATCCTCCAGCCAGGGCTTATAAAAAACTTACAAACTAAGCGACTACACGCTAAGGGCACCCCCTGTGGGGTACGGGCCTCGGCTTAGGGCGTCGCTGGGGGGAAGACAGCTAGGGACGGGCTGGATCGAACTGGAGTCCCTGACTCAGGGGCGTCCACTCCTATTTATAGAGTCGTTAGCTGGGGATTTTTTGGGAAGGCTTGGGTTTGGCTTGGCATATAGGCTGTGGCATTGGCTTTGGCTCAGGCAGTTGGCACGCTGTGATTGGCTGGCAGGGCTAGGCACGCGGTGCCTGATTGGCTGGCTCATTGGCGGTCTGAGTGGCTGGTGGCTAAGTTGGTGTTACATGTCATTGTTTTCATGATTCTGTATGGTGTCGGTCGGATGTGAAAGAATAGCGCCATCCCATCATTTCTCGTGGGTGTCGTAAGAGGCGACTAAGGGACTCATCAAAGAATGGGCAGCAGCATTCTCTGTACATTGCAACAGCTACACTGCGATCGCCAACCCGCCTGCCAAGTGTGGCGATTATCGCAACCCTTTCCCTCTTGGGGGAGGCCTATGTCCAGCAGTGAATGTCTTTCGGCTGATATGATGATGATGATGATATTATTAATGAAACTGATTTGATTGTTAAATTTAAGTAAGTTAAGGAAGACTTGGAAAATATTGATAAGGAAGACTTGGAAAATATTGATCTTGATAACCCATTTATGTGGCTTGCAGCTACACTAAATAGACATATTTATTCTAGCTCACTGCTGATGTTCTATCAAAGAAACTAATTTTATTTATCACCTTATGGATCAATGTCACTTACACGCCATAAAACGTTATAGTTTAATTTTATTTTTATTTGGAATAACAAACAATTACATAATATAAAATACTAAAATTGAAACATAAAATTAAAAATAATAATTATGTAATCAACAGTGTTATTCACAGAAAACACGAAAAATATTAATAACGCGCTTCAAGGTTGCAATAAATTAATTCAAATAAATGAAGTAAACCACCATAAAATGAGATAAGTTAATAATAATATAAAGATAATAATAAATTTTAATAATAAAAAGACCCAATAAATTAAAATCATAAAATAAAAAATAAATTAAAAAAAAACTACAATCATAAAATCAAATGAGTAACAATAATAGAATCAAATAAATAACAATACAATTATCACACAACCACAATTATAAAATCGTATAAATTGCCCCAATAAAAAATAAATCAAATAAATCACAATTATAGTTTTCTATGTGACACTAGACAAATCTTGTTAAATATCATTCACTAGCCTATGAAACACCTGCCAGGGTTGCGGAATTTGTTCGAAAGAGTCACCGCGGCCCTGGAACGCAAAGGGCTTACAAGGAACACGGATGGGTTTTAGTCAGTAACAGTCAGACACGCCCTTCCGCTCCACCCAGAGCGGAAGAAGTAATTTGATGATTTCCCATCCTTAAAAAAGAAAGCCTATGAAACACGAACGCTTATATATAAGATGTCACAGGTGTCGCCCTGTCCTTACTTTAACAGTCAATTTGTGTAGCCCAATTCTTAACCATAATTTTGTCTCTTTTCCAGTGCTGGGTTGGCTCCGGCGCTCCGTGCAGCGTGGCTACTCGGTGGGGCAGTTCTGGTACCTGGTGGCGGCGGAGTGGTGGGGCAACTGGCTCGCCTACACCTCGGGGAACAGTACGGACAACTGCTGCCGCGCGCCGCAGCGGCACATCGACGAGGCCATCGTGTGCGATGAGAGCTTCACTAGTAACTCTACAGGTGAGTGAGAGAGACTAGATTTTTCAACGAGAGAGAACATTTAGTTGTGCTATTCAATAGTCAGCTAGTCAGAGGGTATACTTTTTCTAACGTAGCCATACTCAACCTGCGTGTGACCCGCCAAGATTTTCCATGTGGCCCTTTAGTAATTTTTTCAATGACTGAAAAATCCAGAGATGGGATACATGGATTTGTGGATGTTTCAGACCACCGAGAATCACTTGGACGTACCAGACGGGCAATTCTCACATTTTTAAGGAGTGTTCGAATTCCCATCGCCGTCGCAAATTGTCAAAAACATCTTTAATTTCCCTGAAAAAAAAAAAAAACTAAACCCCTGCATTTTGACAAATTTTGACTATTGCGACTTGAATTTGATCGCCTTCTAGGTACAGACGACATCACATCAAGCTAAAACAATCTGCCAAATTTCTTTAATAGATTTTCAACTTTATCGCTGAAGCATTAGGCTCAAGGTTGATTGGGAAAATTTGACAGTTTCGGGTAGCTCGATGTGCTGGCGTCTGTACAAGAATTGACCTTCAGTTGATATAGATGTATCGTATTAGCTTCTAACTTCTGTTTGTCCTGATGTTCCAGAATCTATGGGCTCCCTGCTGTGGCGCGCTGAAACCGCGTCAGTGGGCAGTGCGGGCAGCAGCAGCGGGGTCTCCAGTGCGGCCGCTGCCAGGGGGCACAGGCACCCCGGACCTGTGGATAACAAGAGATTGTTGGCGCCCAATCTATTGAAGGTAAGACTTAATTGAATTACGGACGTCATTAAGGCTTTTGTTATTAGTATTTTATTTTATCTAAAATAATAAATAAATTAGTCTTTATAATTTTGAAATAAATTTGTGCCTAAAACTTATATGACGTCTCCAATAATCTAATCAAAGTCTAATATAATGTTGTTCAAACAAAAACAAAAAAAAGTCTTTGGAATTACCAGTCGGATTTGGAAAATTATTTTTGTACATGATAACCACATTCGTGAGGAAGGCTAAAGGCTATACGGGACAGAAAAAAACAAGATATGTGCGTACGAAGTCGTATGTAGTTTCAAGTAAAACCGGATGTAATTTTCATTACAACCGTCATTGCGGCTTTTATAACAAAGTGTGTCGTGGACGAACTTGTCATCTTTCTCTTGTCATGTTCCCAATTTATTCGAGTCAGGGCTACATGTCTTCCACTCGCATACTCTCTATTTATAATCCTCTATTTAGCCATTATAATCTTTCCCACGTATCCGTTGAGGGACTTATCATACTGTAGCGACATCTTTCGGTTTTTTTTGCTATCTAGGTGGCTACTTATACAATAAAACGTATACGGCGTTAAATATATTTAGTCTCACAAAGCATAAATGCAAAAAGAGGCTAACTGACTGGCTACTAAATGCTTATAAAAACCTAAACACAACAAACACACACACACACCAGCACACCCACTCATACACCCATACTACACATCTACTAACATTCATCTCGCATACTTGTCTTAACTTAAATAAATAAAACTATAAATGTCGTATGATACCTTACTACATTCTGTCAACGCGCTTAGTAAATGATTTATTTATAAAATGAAAATGTAAAGGGGTGGGATCCTGGTGTCCTGAAACACAGGCCTCGAGCCTAGCTTAGGTACCAGTCTCCCACAATATATACTTACTCGAGTTATGTATTACCGTCGAATCTGACCAATGTAAGATAATTTATGTATATTGTGTGAGAAAAAATAAAGTTATTATTATTATTATCTATGCCGCCACATACGAACTAAAGACTTGACGTCACGCAAATCTTATATCGCGGTATCAACATCCGCGCGGGGTTCGAACATATACAACCGCGCGACAACAACTGTCGGACAGTAGTCCTGCAGACACAACACCCGTCTGGTCTGAGGATCCTCCCTTTTCATTGAAGATTTGCGGCACTCTACTCCCTGTTACTCATGCGTCTATAATACTTTTTTTTTATTTGCCAGGTTCGAACGCTAACTGGCGAAGGCGGTCACTTGCGGCGCGACGTGACACTAGCACAACACCGCGACTTCGAGCTCGTGCCCGACGCGCTGTGGAGGGCACTCGCGCTGTGGTACGGTGGTCCTGACCCCTTGCCTAGACAGGTGAGACTATGATTAGATTACTTTCTCTATGTTGAAGAAACTTTAGTGTGTTTAAGAGTAAGTACTACTGTTGACCTAGTCGGAGGGCTTGCTATTCCTGACCTAGATTGGTGTTCTTCTCCTACTGACTGTGGCTCAGGATCCAACATAGCGGTGAGGAGATATTAAGCAGCTAGTATGAATCCATGGAAGCTGTGTAGGCGCGCGTTAATGTGCAGCTGGCTTAGACGTTTGTTCGGCCGAACAGACAGGCCCACACGTCGGCGTGGGCGCGGCGTGCAGCGCGCGTGGAGCTCGGCCAGCTGGCGTGGACGTTTGGTCGACCGAACAGACAGGCCCACACGTCGGCGTGGGCGCGGCGTGCAGCGCGCGTGGAGCTCGGCCAGCTGGCGTGGACGTTTGGTCGACCGAACAGACAGGCCCACACGTCGGCGTGGGCGCGGCGTGCAGCGCGCGTGGAGCTCGGCCAGCTGGCGTGGACGTTTGGTCGACCGAACAGACAGGCCCACACGTCGGCGTGGGCGCGGAGTGCAGCGCGCGTGGAGCTCGGCCAGCTGGCGTGGACGTTTGGTCGACCGAACAGACAGGCCCACACGTCGGCGTGGGCGCGGCGTGCAGCGCGCGTGGAGCTCGGCCAGCTGGCGTGGACGTTTGGTCGACCGAACAGACAGGCCCACACGTCGGCGTGGGCGCGGCGTGCAGCGCGCGTGGAGCTCGGCCAGCTGGCGTGGCCGTTTGGTCGACCGAACAGACAGGCCCACACGTCGGCGTGGGCGCGGCGTGCAGCGCGCGTGGAGCTCGGCCAGCTGGCGTGGACGTTTGGTCGACCGAACAGACAGGCCCACACGACGGCGTGGGCGCGGCGTGCAGCGCGCGTGGAGCTCGGCCAGCTGGCGTGGACGTTTGGTCGACCGAACAGACAGGCCCACACGTCGGCGTGGGCGCGGCGTGCAGCGCGCGTGGAGCTCGGCCAGCTGGCGTGGACGTTTGGTCGACCGAACAGACAGGCCCACACGTCGGCGTGGGCGCGGCGTGCAGCGCGCGTGGAGCTCGGCCAGCTGGCGTGGACGTTTGGTCGACCGAACAGACAGGCCCACACGTCGGCGTGGGCGCGGAGTGCAACGCGCGTGGAGCTCGGCCAGCTGGCGTGGACGTTTGGTCGACCGAACAGACAGGCCCACACGTCGGCGTGGGCGCGGCGTGCAGCGCGCGTGGAGCTCGGCCAGCTGGCGTGGACGTTTGGTCGACCGAACAGACAGGCCCACACGTCGGCGTGGGCGCGGCGTGGAGCTCGGCCAGCTGGCGTGGACGTTTGGTCGACCGAACAGACAGGCCCACACGTCGGCGTGGGCGCGGCGTGCAGCGCGCGTGGAGCTCGGCCAGCTGGCGTGGACGTTTGGTCGACCGAACAGACAGGCCCACACGTCGGCGTGGGCGCGGCGTGCAGCGCGCGTGGACTCGGCCAGCTGGCGTGGACGTTTGGTCGACCGAACAGAGAGGCCCACACGTCGGCGTGGGCGCGGCGTGCAGCGCGCGTGGAGCTCGGCCAGCTGGCGTGGGCAGCGCATGTACAAGCAGTCCTGTAGCACCGCGGCTGAAAATACTTACTGAACACTGTGTGGTTTCAGTAGCAGTAGTCTGTCGGACCCGAACTACTAAAACAAATAAAAAGTTTATTAGCAGGTGTTGTGACATAAATTGGTCATGCCGCCCTATGTCTAGCAGTAAAGTTGATACAATCTGTTAACCAAGCTTATTAATGTATGATTATATTTTTCATTTTTAACCATCTGTTATTTTTGTTTCAGGTGATCCGCCCCCCAAATTCGGACGTTGAGTTGGAGTTATATCCTCTACATTTGAAGCTGTTACGACATGTCCAGAGCCCACAGAGTACGTATTACAGATTTTTATCATTTATTTGATAAGTTACACAGTCAAACTACTTTAGTTTACATATTTATTTTCGTGATTTTGATCAAATCCGAAAATATCAATTGGCAAAGAATATTGAAAAGAGAAAGTCAAAGTCAAAGCATTTATTTCAAACAAACCATTATCAGGTACTTTTGAATTGTCAAAGTCAGTCCGTCAAAAACATGAAGCTATTTGCACGTTCGAAAGCGTAGATCTCTATGGAGAAGAACGTGCAAGAAACTCCACGGACACTCTTTTAAATCATCAAAAATCCTGGTTACATAAACCTTGTTGCTTCTATGTATGAGAACAATGTAAAGAAAGAAAAAAAAACAATTTATAGTATGAAATATTAAAATGAGGCAGTGGCAACCAAGGGATGACCAGTCTCCACTGACGGCGCCCGTTCACGAACATGACGCGTGCATCAGCACCATTCAGCTCAACCATTTTGATTGTGAACCAGTTTGTCAAACAAGGAAACTATCTATTAACATAATGGTCCAGGGTTCTCACATTTACAGAACTTTAAATAAAAATTGCTTCTAAATTATATAAAACTATGAATTGAATATCAATCTGAAAATACAGAAAAAGAAAAGTTTATTCCAAACATAATATAAGATTATGCGGAATAGTATTATTATTAGACATAAAAGAGGGTGAGCATCTCTTCCAAATATAAAACCTAACTAGTGGAACCAAGCGGCTGAGGCTGTGCAGCAGGACCGGCATTTAGCCAAGCATTTTTATCAAGGATATAATCTTCCAGTTTATAATATGCCTGTCTACATAGAGTGCGTTTTATGCATGTTTTAATTTTTTTCTCATTCTGTTCGAGAATCTCACGTGGTATTTTATTATAAAACTTAATACAATATCCCATAAAAGAAGTGTGTACTTTAGCCAATCTGAATCGGGGTTGATCTAATTTATTCCTATTTCTAGTATTAAAATTATGCCTATCACTAATCTTATTAAAAAGATGAATATTTTTCCGAACATACATAATGTTTTCGTATATGTATTGACAAGGTACCGTCATGATGTTAATATCCTTAAACAGTTCCCTTAGGGAATCGCGCCGACCAAGATGGTATATGGCTCTGATGGCTCTTTTCTGCAGAATAAATATAGACTCGATGTCTGCAGCTCGTCCCCATAATAAGATACCGTAAGACATTATACTATGAAAGTAACTAAAATAAACCAGCCTCGCGGTATCTATATCAGTAAATTGACGGATTTTTCTGACAGCATATGCTGCTGAACTTAGCTGTCCTGCAAGAGATGTTAAATGAGGACCCCATTGTAGCTTTGAGTCAAGCGTGATCCCTAGGAAAACCGTGTCTTCGACGAATTCAAGTTTCTCTTTGTCCAATACTATGTCGCAAGTATTACTTTTGACATTCGGTAAATCAAATCTGATGCACTTAGTTTTTTTCCCATTTAATACTAAATTATTCGCAGTGAACCAATTTTGGACCTGCTGTAGCGCATTATTTACGTCGTCAAGACTTGTAGAACGTCTATCTATCTTAAAAATTAAGGACGTATCGTCAGCAAATAACTCCATCTCTGGTTGATTTTTTAACAGATGGAGGAAATCATTAATATATACTAAAAAGAGGAAAGGACCCAATATTGAGCCTTGTGGTACCCCCATTTTGACTTTTAAACCCCTTGAATTAACACCGTTTATTTGAACTTGATGCTGTCTGTCATTTAAGTATGACTTCACTAAACTGAGAGCAAGATTACCTAGTCCGTAATGTTTTAGTTTTAGGAGCAAGGTTTCGTGATTTACGCAATCAAATGCCTTGGAGAGGTCACAAAAGATTCCTATGGCATCTTGCGCCTCTTCCCACGCTGTATATATGTGTTTTAACAACGTGACACCAGCGTCAGTCGTACAACGAACTTTCGTAAAACCATACTGTTGATCGTGTAAGATTTTATTGATGTTAAAATGAATGAGCATTTGATTGAGCATCACTTTTTCAAATACCTTGCTGAAAACCGGCAATACGGATACAGGTCTATAATTATTGGCATCTTTACTGTCACCGGATTTAAAAAGTGGTATAACCTTACTATATTTCATTATATCCGGAAAGACTCCTTGGTCTACACATAAATTGAATATTAAAGCCAAGTATGGTGCTATGGTCTCAATACTCTCAATTATGGACGTGCACACTTTGACAGACATTCCCCATAAGTCTTCGGTCAATTTGATTTTGATTTGCCGGAAAGCTTTTATAACCGTCATAGGGTTGATATGTTTGAATTGGAATTCAACCGTACAACCTGGAACGTTTGCTCTTAATAAATTAAATGAGACCTCGGGTGAAGAATTTAAAGCTTCAGTAGTTCTTGATGGTATTTCGGTGAAAAAATTTACAAATTCTTGAGCTACTTCTAAATTAGAGCTTATGGCACCATGTGCAGTCTCCATTAAAAAAACAGTGTTTCGTACTTTATTCCTACTTGTTTCATTATTGATAACTTTCCAAACTGTCTTAATTTTATTATCTGCCGATTTGATCTTATTGCTAATGTACAGGGCTTTAGCTACTTTGCAAGTATTTCTGAAAACTTTAGAATATTTGTTTACATACATACTAAAGGTTTCTGTGTTAATGAAAGGCTTAAGGCCATATAACTCATATAGTCTTTCCCTACTTATCCTAATACCTTTAGTCGCCCAGTCACTAAATATAAACTTAGGAAAAGTATTTTTAGACTTCTTTTCAAAAGTTGTATTGAATTCCTTTAGTACTACTGAAAAGAAATTATCATAAAACTTATTTGCGTCCTCAATATTATGGCCTAGAACATTCAACTTATTTTGTAAGGTAACATTGAAAGAGAAGAAGAGAGAAACGGTAAAAGTAAATAAAATTTGAAAAAACGGGCCAAGGGCGAGTCGGACTCTCATACGAAAGGTTCCGTACTATAAAGCGAAAAAAAAAACCACGTTTCTTGTATGGGAGTCCCTTTATTTTTTATTATTTGGTGTTAGAGCGGCAATAAAAATACACACTCTGAAACTGAAAACTGAAAATTTCAACTGTCTACCTATTACGGTTCTTGAGATACAGTCCGCTGACAGAGACAGACGGACGGAAGGATAGCGACGGCTTAGTAATAGGGTACCGTTGGTTATCCTTTGGGTAAGGAAACCTAAAAAAAGAGAACAGCTGTAGTCGTAGTTATTGAGTAAAAAAATACCCCGTATCATTATACTAGTGTCGCTAGACCACAGATCGCTTGTGTAGCGGCATTAATGCCACATGAAAAACTAAGCCGCGTCATTTGTACGGCAAGAAAAATAATCGCAATGCCATCTATCCTGTCGGCGACGAACTACCAACCAAATCCTGCATCGCGCAAACAAAGTTCTCCGTGCGATTTGTCATATACAACAATCCAAATATCAACTATTAGGCAGTTGCCCACCAGACACAACAACCGTCTGATCGGAGAATCCTCCCACTACAGTTGAGGTGTGCGGGACTTTACTCTCTGTACCGCATACCTCTATACTTGTAAGGATCATTCTGAGTGGTAATGTTAAACGTAAAACTGAAGGAATTGGTGGTTGTTGATTTGAATTTGTGCGTTAATGACAGATGTCTAAACATCTGTAATTCAAAACAGTATTGGTTTATACTGGGGTAAAATAAATGGGACTGTACGATTGTGACCGCACGTGTTTTGATTGATAGGGAGGCGGAATGAAATTTAGTCAAACGATGTAGGTATTTCACTTGATACGTGTTTTGAGTCCACGACCTTAACTAAAGATTAATGAGTTGTTGCTATGACGTGGTTCGAATGTGAACTGCCTTGATGTAAAATGAGTGTAAATTTATAACAGTTTAATTTTGATGAGAGTGCAATAATGAAATGTGCGGTTGCACCGCACAGGGAATGTTAAGGTAAAAGAGAGGCCTTTGTCATCCAGTGGGATAAAATGGGCTAAAAAAAATATGATCAATTCATAGCGTTAGTAATCAGGTTTGATGTTTGTTAGCATAAAGTAAAACTGTCTCATTAGAGCTGGTTGTTCTCAGGAGTGGCCCCGCTGTCGGGTGGCGGCGGCGCGGGCGCTTCGCTGTACAGCAGCGTGCCGCTGTCCCCCGCGCCGCCTGACCGCCAGCTCGCCTACACCGCCGCTTTCTCCCGGCTCGCCACCGTCAAGCAGGTGCGTGTGTGCACTTACAAACCCGACCTGTCATTACAACCTTCTACACTTACGTCAAAGCGAAATTGGTGTTTTGCGATTCGTAAGAGTCTGTTGTCGCATTGGCGGGACGTATAGTCCGCCGGCCGGCGCCGCCACGCGCATCCGCGCCGCTGAGTGCCAGCTGTGCAGCGCGGCGTGTGGCACGCTATGTAACACGCAGCAGCGACTGCATTCCGGCGCCGCGCCGCCGCTGCACCGCTTCCTTTGCTTCGATTCTTAATCGAGAAAAGACAACGACCTGAGAGACTGACACGCAACTCAACGCACCGTCATTTTAGTAAGCGGCGTTGCATTTAGTGTATTTCTTTCGAAATCATCAAACGGTGGGACGACATAGTACACCGCTAAATCTTCTATATCTTCTATGGCCTACTATATTACCATTTTTTCACGTCCCCCAGGTATGCGAGTTCCTCTGCGCAGCGCTAGGCCTGGCCCGCGAGGACATGCGCGTGTGGTCGGTGGGCAACACCGCCGTACTCCTGGATGATGAGCGGCCCACGCTACATGAACTGGGGCTGGATGAACGAGCCAGGCTGCTTCTGGAGGTTCGCAACTGTGACCTCACCTGGCCCGAGGAGATTGGAGCCCTCAGGTATGCTTTATAACCCATGATTCGACTGTGGAGATAGTATATCCCTTTACGGGGGACCATATTCCATTGCGAAATTTAATGATTGAATTGTCCCATGGTCCCTTTTTGGAGGTCGGTGCACTCTACCGATTGCGGAATCCCGTAATCCGGTCTAGGAAACTGTCGGTTGAGCACACCATTAAATTGTCCTGTGCTGAGCTTGATAAGCATGTTGTGGTATGCGTCTATATCTATAGACCTCCGAGTTACCAGAATCTACCTGTGTTTGATACTGTAATGGAAGAGGTGTTAAAAAAGTAAATACTAGTAGTAAATTAATCATTATTTGTGGCGACTTTAATATTAACTTATTAGAAACAAACTCGAATAGTATCAGGTTGTTGAGTCTTTTTAATTCATTTAATTTGTCAAATGTTTTGTTGAACCGACCCGTGTGACAGCTTCTACTTCAACTTGTATAGACAATATATTTTGTAATTGATTTACTTACATAAAGAAATTGTAAATAAGTTACCATCTGATCACAGCGGACTAACAATAACGTTTTGCACTTACATTCCTTTGCAAAAAAATCTAATAAAATTTAGACCAATTACAGATAAAAACTTGGAGAACTTAACAATACTTTGGCTAGTAAACTAGGTGCTCATAGTTTTAATAACATAGATGACCCTAATGAGTTCTATTCCGAGTTTATTTCTATATTAAACACGCAATTTAATGACACTTTTCCTCTTAAGTCTAAAAGTATTTACACTAAGTTCTTATTTAGCGATTGGGCAACTCCAAGCATTCGTATAAGCAGGGAAAAGCTATATGAACTATATGGCCTAAAACAGCATATGAATAATACAAGTTTTCATAAGTATGTTGCAAAATATTCAAAAACATATAAAAGTGTATGCAAAACAGCAAAAGCTCTGCATATTAGCAATAAAATAAAATCAGCATACAACAAAATAAAAACTACTTGGAAAATAATAAATAACGAAACAGGTAGGAAGAAACAGCGTGAAACTAAATTTAATTTAAATACTGAACATGGCCAAATAAACTCGGACGCAGAGGTTAGCTCAGGAATTTGATAACTTCTTTGCCAATATTCCTCTTACAACTACAGAAGCTCTCAACTCGTCATCTGCGCTCTCTGCTGACTTAGAAGTAATGTAAAGGTGGGCATACCTTTACATTACTTCTAAGTCAGCAGAATTGGAGTTTAAGTTTCAACATACAAACCACCAGGCCATTATAAAAGCTTTTAAAGATCTTATTTATTTATTTATTTATTTATTTGGAAACTCAACAGCTTATTATTAACATACATGAGTTATAAATATTCAGTTCACCTCCCCATCAATGAACAGCCAAATGCAATTGCAACACAGTTACTGGCATCTTAAAGCCTGCATAGACTGAACATTGATGGCGAGATGATAACAATTATCTCTTAAGCCAATAATAGAGTTTCACGGCATTGACAAAGCTATAGGTTATCTAGAAAGTGGCGAAAAGAAAAAAAGAAAAGAAATTATAAAAGTGAAAAATAATGCGGAATTGTTGACACATTGACAAAATTAAAAAGAATATCAAAACAATTACAACTTAAGAGAATGAGTGATGGCACAAATTATTCACTAAACAGTATTTGCTTGACTTGTCTCCGAAATGATTGCTTGGATAAATTAAATATATCAACATTTTCAAAAGTCTCAGAGTAGATGCGAGGCAGTCGGGTCATAACAGCATTTCGCCCGTATTTTGTGCGATGGCCAGGGATACTGAACAATTTTGTATGTCTGGTACGTGTTTTTGGTGTACAGAAATATATAGATGATAGCAGATGACTGCTATCTAAATGACCTCGTAGGATATCAAAGAACAAAAGCATATCCAACATCTTACGCCTATCCACAAGGGGAAGTATATCATAGTGTTTGCAGTCTCGGACATAAGAATCATGACGTTTACGGGATTTAAAGTTTAGAAATTTTACGAACTTTTTCTGTAGATTTTCGATTCTTTTAGTATATATCTCGTATTGGGGTGACCAGATTTGGCTACAGTACTCTAAAATGCTACGCACATATGCAAAGTATATAATCTTTAGAATATGACAATTACTAAAAGGCCTACAAGTGCGCATTACAAAACCTAGGTTACGAGAGGCTCTACTGGTGATGTTATCAATATGTTGGTTAAAGAGCAATTTGGAATCCAACATTATACCAAGATCTCTTACTACGTCAACTCTTTCGATCGCATTATTATTAAATCCATAAGGATATTTAGTTGGGTATTTGGAACGGCTAAAGCTAATGCATTGACATTTCGAGATATTGACCGTGATATTATTTTGTTGATAATACGTGAACAATGCATCAAGATCACGCTGAATCAGTTCACAATCAAGTCCAGATTTTACACACATGTAAATTTTCATGTCATCGGCGTACATGAGATGTTTCGCGGACCTGAAACATGACTGAATATCATACAGGTATGCGCAGTAAAAAAGAGGACCTAATAAAGATCCCTGGGGAACACCGGAGGGGATGTTTACAAAGTCAGATTTGTAACCTCCCATAACCACAGCTTGCGAACGGTTCGATAAGTATGACTTAACCCATCTCAGTAAATCTCCTCGGATCCCAAGTTTTTGTAGTTTTGCCAGCAAGATCACGTGATCCACACGGTCGAATGCCTTTTCGAAATCCGTGTAGATCACGTCAACCTGGCCATCGGCTTCCATGTTATTCAAGACATAGTCACAAAACGTTGTTAAATTAGATGCTGTAGACCGTCTCCTAACAAATCCGTGTTGGCTCTGACCTATACCGTTTGAGATGATTGGATATATACTACAATAGATGATCTTCTCCAAAACTTTGCTAAGTGTATTAAGAATCGATATTGGACGATAGTTTTTTATATCCATCTTGGGCCCCTTCTTATAAACTGGCACTATGTGTGCTGCTTTCCACAAGGAGGGACAGACGCACTCGGCTAAGGACCTTTGGAATAATAAAGCTATAGGATGTGCTAAACTATCAGCGCATCTGTGCAAGAAAATAGGAGGTAATCCATCGTTACCGGGACCTTTTGCAGTGTCTAACGCACGTAAGGCTTTAAGTACGGTGTCTTTAGTGATATAGAGGTTAGTCAAGATATTATCTGAGCTGGTCATTTCATTAGGAGCAGTTGCAGCAGTGGGCGTGGACGAGCTGACGAAAACACTGTGAAAGTATTTATTAAACGCGCTACAAATGTCATGACCGGACTCATATGACTCCTCATTTAAGGTCATTGTTTTTGGGTATTGACTACCGCCTCTTTTACTTTTAACATAGGTCCAGAAAGTCTTCGGAGAGTGACTAATCGCTTTCTCTGTTTGAGTTATGAAGCTTTGAAAAGAGGATGCTTCTACATCGTGTTGCCTAGAACGTAACAATGCAAACTCGTAATAGTCCCTAGGGTTACCGTATTTTTTCCATTTCTTATGTACTTTTATTTTCTCACGAATGATTTTTATTAGTGCACGACTGTACCAAACCGGGTATTTAGGATTTTTCGGTTTTTTAACTAAAGGAATGAAACGCTCTGCACCAAGTATAACTTCTGTATAAAACAGGTCAACAGCAGCATCAACCGATTCAACTGATAACTTATCTTGCCAATCTATCTTGCTAAAGTGTTTATTCAGTTCTTCATAATCTCCCTTATAAAAATTACGACGTGGTATGTGCATTTCCTCTAGAGGTGTTAAGAATAATTCAGTAGCCGCTATGACAAGAGCAGGATGATGAGAGTCTTCTTGGAGCAAGGGATCATCACTTCTACTAACAAGGAGCGGTATAGTTGAAAAGCAAAGATCTAAGATTCTGTTATTAGTATTTGTGATAAGGTTGTGTTGAGATAAACCGAGAACGCTAATTTCATCTGCAAATAAAGCAGCAGCAGTTCTTATTTGTAGCGAAAAGTTATTTAATATAGAATAGCCTTCATCATTCCATGTTAAACAGGGTAAATTGAAATCACCTATAAGAATAAAATTATGATTACTATTCACAGCCATTGTGTCTGTTATAGCCTGTCCAATATCATTCAGACGCTCTGGAAAACTAGATACATCGGGGGGCAAATAGACGAGAATAATATGCAAGTCTTCACGGGTACCAACGCTACGAGAAGAGAGTGTAATATGTAACATTTCAATACCTGCACACTGAAGGTCGTAACGTCGTCTAGTGTCAAATTTACGATTGACGCACATCATAACACCACCACCAGTCTTTTTACCAGTTGAAACAAGATCACGGTCTTGACGGAAGATCTGATATCTGTTATCACATAATTCAGTGTCAAAAATGTCATCCTGCAACCATGTTTCAGTAAAGAGTAAGATGTCATACCTAGACCCTAAAATACTGTTATACAAATCTAATACCTTAGTTCTCATCCCCCGAGCATTTTGGTAATAAAAACTTAACTGTGTGTTAGCCATAATTAATTATAGGAAAGAACACTTAAAACTAAAATAACACAAGTGGGTAGCTAACGATGGGAAGTACCGGTAGGGGCAATAGTTTATACGTAGTATGGACATAGCCCGAGAGGAAAAAATATCAACAATAACTATCATAGAACCATGTAATATTATGACATTTGAGCGGTAGTAAGAAATCATTTTGGATCGGTTTAAAAGGTAACATCTTGCCAAATTGCACACGCGTTGTGGGTAGGTAGTAAAAACTATGTCAAGTGCCAACCATAAAATCACCATTGTGCTATAACTCATAATTATTGCAAGCATGTAAGATATATAACTAGAGGAATGATAACATAAATAAGATCGGATAAAATCCATGTTTATAATTACAAACAACTTCACGGTACTATTATGTATGTAAACATTTACTAAGCACGAATGTACTGTTGACCAAAATTGACACATATTAAAGTAGGTAGAATATAAACTATGATAACACATAAATGTTATATCAACAATAACCATCATAAAACCATGTAATATTATGACATTTGAGCGGTAGTAAGAAATCATTTTGGATCGGTTTAAAAGGTAACATCTTGCCAAATTGCACACGCATTGTGGGTAGGTAGTAAAAAAAATATCAAGTGCCAACCATAAAATCACCATTGTGCTATAACTCATAATTATTGCAAGCATGTAAGATATATAACTAGAGGAATGATAACATAAATAAAATCGGATAAAATCTATGTTTATAATTACAAACAACTTCACTGTACTATTATGTATGTAAACATTTACTAAGCTCGAATGTACTGTTGACCAAAATGGACACATATTAAAGTAGGTAGAATATAAACTATGATAACACATAAATGTCTTTAACACATAAAATCTTAAAATTAAATCAACAGAAGATCTTTGGGGAATATCTGTAAAAGTTTTTAGATCTATCATTGAAACTATTGCCCCCTACTTAGCTGTCATATTTAACACTAGTGTAGACAAAGGAGTATTTCCGGAAATCATGAAACATAGTAAAGTCGTTCCATTGTTTAAATCGGGTGGTTCTCAAGAACCCAACAATTATCGGCCGGTGTCAATTCTGCCAGTTCTCAGTAGTGTTTGAAAAGTTAATGCTTAGTCAGATGTTACGTCACTTTAATAAAAAATCCATCTTTCATGAGCGCCAGTATGGTTTCACCAAAGGGCGTTGTACAACTGACGCCGGTGTCACCCTAATGAAGAACATTTTCAACGCCTGGGAAGAGTCGCAAGATGCCATTGGAATATTCTGCGACCTCTCGAAGGCGTTCGACTGCGTTAACCATGAGACGCTTTTGTTGAAACTTGAGCATTATGGGATTAGAAATGAGAGTCCTTGGTTTACTTAGTTCATACTTGATGGGCAGACAGGTTAAAGTTCAGATAAACGGTATAAACTCAATAGGGTCGGAAACGACAATGGGCGTTCCTCAGGGTTCAATATTGGGTCCATCCCTTTTTTTAGTTTACATAAATGATTTGCCCTAATTACTTAAAAATCAACCAAAGATGGTATTATTTGCGGATGACACATCATAAGTATTTAAAGTAGACCGACGTTCACAAAATCTTGACAACGTCAATAGCTCTATTCATCGGGTCCAAAATTGGTTTACGGCAAATAACTTGGTTTTAAATTAATAAAAAACTAAATGTATTAGATTTTCTTTACCAACTGTTAAAAGAAGCGAATGTGACATCATATTGAATTGAGAAAAACTGGAGTTCATTTATCGGACGGTTTTCCTAGGTCCTAGGTAAATCTCTTGCGGGTCATCTAAGCTCAGCCGCTTATGCTCTTAGAAAGATAAGACAGTTAACAGACGTAGAAACCGCACGTTTGGTCTACTTTTGTTACTTTCACAGCATTATGTCGTACGGTATTTTGTTGTGGGGTCGGGCTGCTGACATTGAATCCATATTTTATTTTACAAAAGAGAGCTGTCAGAGCCCTTTATAATTTGCATCACCGTGATTCTCTTAGGGAACTTTTTAAAAAGATTAATATAATGTCATTATAATAATGACAGTCCCTTGCCAATATATTTATGAAAATATTATGTATGTCATGTGCGGAAAAATCGACATTATTTATTAAAATTAGTGATAGACATAATTTTAATACTAGAAATAAAGACAAATTAGATCAACCATTTTTTAGATTAGCTAAAGTCCACACATCTTTCATTGCGTACTGTGTTAAATGTTACAAAAAAATACCTTCTGATATATTAGAATTACATGAAGGAAAATTGAAAACTTATGTTAAAAGCACACTTTGTAAAAAAGCATAAGCTAATTAGAAGATCACATTCAGGATAAGAATGCTTGGAAACATGCTGGTCCTGCTCCATAGGACAATCAAGGGTGTAGACAAAATCAAACTGGTTGATTTATGTATTAACTTTATAGATATACTGTTTCTTTTTCGTGTTTTTATTTTTCTGTTAACTCACACACTGTTTAATTAATGATTCCAATATTTGTAAATATGTGAGTACCATTTACCTAACTTTATTTAGAAAATGAATAAGCCGACCTCTGCTGGTAATACTTTGTTCCTATAAGTAGCATACTCTGGGTGCATCGTCCTCACATTATATTAAATTAATTTTTGTATACCAAATTTTGTAAAACCATTTTTTGAAAAGAGTAACTAAGTAGTTTCTTGTCCGTTCTTCTCCATAAGATCTACCTATCCGAATGGACAGTAGAGTCACTTTATTAATGTAATACTATTATTTTACTGAACTTTAAATGATGACGTTCAAAAGTGCCGTTTAATGGCCTAATTGAAATAAATGTTTTGACTTTGGAACCCTGTGATTCGTGTAGTACGCGAATCTTAGGCATTCTGCACAAGGCATCTGACGTCACTCAAATACTACAACTCGTAATCAGTTTTTTTCTCGTTTCCGTAGGAATTTCGGTAAATCTTCATACCATATTTCAGCTTTCAAATACCAGTAGTTACGGCTGTGCGTTGTCTATCAGTCACCAGTAACGGAAGAATTTTGTATATTAGGATAATGCAATTTAAATCGATTAAGACACTTCCGTTGCCCATGAGGCTGGGTAAAAAGTACAGAACACCCACCTGCTACGACACAACTCAATGTAACTAATAATCAGTCAGCTGGGAATAATTGTGCCAAAATAACAATGATATTCTTATCAAAAGGAAAACTGATATATTATCCTTCTCAGTTCCCCAATAGAATATAAAAAAATGTGAATTACTTCACCAATACCAATTATTTTGTCCAGCTTAAAACAGTGATCATGAAGGTTCGTGAGTTTTTCTTCAGAGAAATAAAAATTTGTTCATCGTGCTAAAGTGTTATTTCCCTACCTAATGTTGCTTCGTCTTAATTATTGTTATTGAATAAAATTGTGAGTGGTAACTATGTTTATGATATGTGTATAGGTTTGTCACGTGTTTTTTGGTTGTTCGCAAATATATTACGACTAAACAACGATTTTTTTTTACAATCGAACAAATAGGGAATATGCATGCGTTTTTTTTATTTGCAAAATAAAATAAAATATTTATTAACTCTAGTAAATAATTATGAAAGAATTTTTTAAAATACCTTCATCAGTGTTGAAGTTATTAAGCTTCAAAGTGGACAATTAGAAAGAGAAATCCGATACCAAATTTGACGTCAAATACTATGACGCCTATACACCTGCCATAGAAAACAGCGTTTTCGCGAGAGGGACAGAAATATTTGTTGGAAATAGTTATATCTCGTTTGTTTTTCGGTCAATTTCGATTCTATTTTCACTTTTAGTATTATATTTTTGTATATTTCTAGATAAACTGTTTGGATACTAAATATTTTTATCATGCATATTCCCTATTGTAAAAAAAAAACGAATTCGTTGATGTGTGATGTGTTGTGATGTGTAAGCGAGGAAGTTATGAAGCGTGGAAGGACCAGCATATTATTATTGGACTTTTCAAAGCCTTATTTCGTTTATGTAGTGTTTTTTTTGTGATAAGGCATCTCGACCTCGATTTCGTCTGATGTTAAAGCGGATATGTTGCATTTAACTTGTTTATTCAGCCGTTTAATTGGTTGCCTAACCTCTTCATTTAACTGCGCCGATTTTCCAGCGACCTAGCTTGACATCTTTGGTTTAATATTGTTTAACGACTTGACCATGTCACTTATTTTGCTTTTAATGAAACGGCTGATTAAGATAGTTGGCTGCGTGGAATGATGCTATTTTTAGAACATTTTTTTTTATGTTCCTTGTCAACTTTGTGCCTTCCAAACCGGTCTGTCTTGCTCGATGTCTAATGTAGAATGGTTGTAATGGTGCTGTATGTCGTGCAGTATGAGCAGCGGCTCCAGCCGAGCCACAGAGCGGCGCGAGACGCTGGTGGCGCCCAACGTGCCCGGCGCCACCGGCCTGCACAACCTGGGGAACACCTGCTTCATGAACGCGGCCTTGCAGTCCGTGAGTAGCTCGCCTTTGTGATACTTAGGCCGAAGATAGTTCATCTGTTACTAATAAACAAGAAAAACATACCGTACTGCTTCCAAATATTATTTCAACCGTGAAATAACACTGTTGGCTTTTGATTTTGTGTTTCAATTTCTACGTGTTATGTGTTTTTATATACAATTTTCTATAATCATGGTGAACAAAAGAAACCGTGACAGCAAATGTTTTGCGATTCTTTTTTATTTTCAATGAGTGCCTACAGGGCATTAGTTGGCCATAACCAAATACAATATACTAAGTAAAGAAAGCTTTCACGAAAAAAGTTATTTATATTGAATATATGTCTAAAAGCATAAATAAACCTTCATTCAACGACATAAAGTATATTTTTGTATGTTGTAGGTGTGGAACACTGGCCCTCTAACGAGGTATTTCAACTCGGGTATGCATCTGTACGAAGTGAACACCACCAACCCGCTCGGTACCAAAGGAGTTTTAGCGTTAAGATATGGAGAACTTTGTAAAGAGGTATGTATTTCTTAAGTTAATTTTTAAATTTGTTTTTATGATAAATCAAGTTAACATGTTTTTCAGTGTCCTTGAAGTTTCTTGCGCGTTCTTCTCCATAGAGATCTACGCTTTGGAAAATGCAACTAGCTCTATGATTTTGACTGACTGACCTTGACGAGTCAGAAGTATAAAAATTATTAGAAAAGAATTAAATTGACGTTTTCGATCGATGTACCTAGTGTAAAGTGAGGTCTTATTGAATTTAAAGCAAAAACAATTGCTGGGTCTGCGTGTAACTTAAATTATGACATAGGTACGTATTTTGAGATGTTGGTTACGTATTCTGTTTCGCCACTACCTTTTTTATTTGGATGGAATACGCAAGACACCTCGGATGTTGGGGCGGATTTTATCGCATCCCATGTAAGAATAGTATTATGTATGGTCAGGTGTGGTCGTGCTCGGCGCGCTCGGTGGCGCCGCTGCGCGTGCGCTGGTGCGTGTCGCGCTGGGCGCGCGCGCTGGCGGGCGGCGGGCAGCACGACGCGCAGGAGCTGCTGGCGTGGCTGCTGGACGCGCTGCACGAGGACCTCAACCGAGCCCGCCCGCGCGCCGCGCCCCCGCGGGCCCTCAGCGACGACTCCGACGGACGACCCGACCGGGTGACTATACTGCCTTGTGGTAGCTCCACACGATAAACACTTCCATGCAGGCTTCCATCAATTCCTATATTATTTTGTCTGTGCAACAAAGCAGCATCATCAGGAATTACGTTATCCGCAAGAGAACCAAGGTTACCGTCATAGCCCGAAGGATCGCCAAACTGAAGTTTCAGTGGGCACATCGCTAGCAGAACAGATGGTCGATGGGGCCGAAAAGTTCTGGAGTGACGACCGCGTACCGAAAGACATGGCGTTGGCGCGGCCTCCCACATGGTGGCCGACTGGGGAGGGTCGCGGGTAGCCGATGGATGCGAGACGCGAGATGGATGAAAAACCGGTTGTTGTGACAACACGTGCGGGGAGACCTTTGTCCAGCAGTGGACGTCAGACTGATATGATGATGAACAAAGCAATGCAAATGAATTTCAAGCGCCGCTCTTTAACATTCGCTCGTCGCTTAAGTTCAGAGTTGCCTGCCCCGTCACAGAGATCGCGTTAGTTGTACGCAATTGAACTCGCAAAGAGCTGCGCACTCCACAACTAACATAAGTCTCTGAATCCGACAGGTGGTAGCAGCAGAGGCCTGGGAACAGCACACCGCTCGCAACGCGTCCATCATGACGGAACTCTTCTACGGACAGCTGAAGTCTAAAGTAGTGTGCGACACGTGCGCGCGAGAGTCTGTGCGCTTCGACGCCTTCAACATGCTCAGCCTGCCGCTGCCCATGGAGTCCTATGTGTGCTGCGAGCTCAGGGGTATGTAGATTATTACCAGATACGGTATATAAGACGAAAAAAACCCATTACTGGGCATTTACCCCCTCCAGACATTGTCACAACGACCGTCCCTGCATCAGTCTCTCTGCTGGATATCACCAATCCACAGCCGGACTTTACCCATCGCTGGGCATAAGCCTATCTTTTCGCATGCTCCTTTACCAAAGATATAAGACACAATACCTGTCATTGTTAGTAGTGACCAATACTGCTTTCGATCATAATATTTCCAACATCAACTCAATAAAAAGACGATATTGTGACCTCTGCTTAAAAAATAGTTGTTTAAATATTATGTCGCTGATGTTACAGTGATGCTGCTCGACGGTTCAGTACCCATCAAGTACGGAGTGAGAGTGAACTCGGAGGGAACGTATCTAGATCTCAAGAAGAAGTTGTCAGAACTGTGCGGACTAGCGCCCGAATCGTAAGTAGACTATGCATTTTATTTATTGACGTTCAATGTGGCTTTCAACCCTCGGTGCAACTATTAATTCGATATCAACCTAAAAAAAAATGTAACAAGTCGGTTGCACTTGGAATATTTATTGATTTCAAAAAAGCCTATGACACCATCAGTCACCCCCTGCTATTAAAGAAATTGAACAGTATTGGCATACGTGGAACCGCATATGAAATCCTCAAGTCTCATTTAAGTGATCGCAATCAGGTTTTGATTGAAATTCAAAAATTCAGAAGGTACACGCCCTAAAACGTGGTGTGCCTCAGGGTTCCATTTTGGAGCCCTTATTGTTAATAGTTTATGTAAAAAATATAAACCAAGCTGGCCTGAAATGTAACCTTGATCTTTACGCAGATAAATGTTATTTTCGAAACGAAATCAATTAAATTAATAAAAGTGTGCTGGATGATTAAAATATTTTACATAAATAGTTTCAGTGTAACTTTCGGACAGTTAGCATTTGTGTTAAAGAAACACATCATTTTTTGAGCTAAAAATAAAACTACATGACTTTCCTAATCTAAATATGATTTTTAAATATATGTTTTGAAAATAACTAACCAAGAAAAGTATCTTGGGCTGACACTCGAAAGTAGTATCACATGGGAAATTAGAACAGTTCATTTAATATGTTAGACTGTAACGTTGGTGTTCCGAAGAATGTCATCTTTTTAATACTTATTGTACCATGTTTTTGAGGTTCATCTCTTTAATGTAGGATTTGTGGTAATTTTGTAAGGGCCATGATCCTTGTCCTTTGATTGTGGATCTATTCTGCTGTGTTATAATATCTACTTATCTTTGCTTTTCCAGAATGTTAATTGTGGAACTATCAGGTGCTACTATCGGGCGAGTGTTCGACGACAACGCGAAGATCTCCGCTGTCAGCGCGACGGAACTGTACGCGTACGAGCTGCCGCACGACGAGCCCGACACCGACACCAGCGACTGTGACGACTACCCGCACGACACTAACGGTGGGTACTGGCTCGGCATAGCGCTGCGGACGCGAAGATCTCCGCTGTCAGCGCGACGGAACTGTACGCGTACGAGCTGCCGCACGACGAGCCCGACACCGACACCAGCGACTGTGACGACTACCCGCACGACACTAACGGTGGGTACTGGCTCGGCATAGCGCTGCGGACGCGAAGATCTCCGCTGTCAGCGCGACGGAACTGTACGCGTACGAGCTGCCGCACGACGAGCCCGACACCGACACCAGCGACTGTGACGACTACCCGCACGACACTAACGGTGGGTACTGGCTCGGCATAGCGCTGCGGACGCGAAGATCTCCGCTGTCAGCGCGACGGAACTGTACGCGTACGAGCTGCCGCACGACGAGCCCGACACCGACACCAGCGACTGTGACGACTACCCGCACGACACTAACGGTGGGTACTGGCTCGGCATAGCGCTGCGGACGCGAAGATCTCCGCTGTCAGCGCGACGGAACTGTACGCGTACGAGCTGCCGCACGACGAGCCCGACACCGACACCAGCGACTGTGACGACTACCCGCACGACACTAACGGTGGGTACTGGCTCGGCATAGCGCTGCGGACGCGAAGATCTCCGCTGTCAGCGCGACGGAACTGTACGCGTACGAGCTGCCGCACGACGAGCCCGACACCGACACCAGCGACTGTGACGACTACCCGCACGACACTAACGGTGGGTACTGGCTCGGCATAGCGCTGCGGACGCGAAGATCTCCGCTGTCAGCGCGACGGAACTGTACGCGTACGAGCTGCCGCACGACGAGCCCGACACCGACACCAGCGACTGTGACGACTACCCGCACGACACTAACGGTGGGTACTGGCTCGGCATAGCGCTGCGGACGCGAAGATCTCCGCTGTCAGCGCGACGGAACTGTACGCGTACGAGCTGCCGCACGACGAGCCCGACACCGACACCAGCGACTGTGACGACTACCCGCACGACACTAACGGTGGGTACTGGCTCGGCATAGCGCTGCGGACGCGAAGATCTCCGCTGTCAGCGCGACGGAACTGTACGCGTACGAGCTGCCGCACGACGAGCCCGACACCGACACCAGCGACTGTGACGACTACCCGCACGACACTAACGGTGGGTACTGGCTCGGCATAGCGCTGCGGACGCGAAGATCTCCGCTGTCAGCGCGACGGAACTGTACGCGTACGAGCTGCCGCACGACGAGCCCGACACCGACACCAGCGACTGTGACGACTACCCGCACGACACTAACGGTGGGTACTGGCTCGGCATAGCGCTGCGGACGCGAAGATCTCCGCTGTCAGCGCGACGGAACTGTACGCGTACGAGCTGCCGCACGACGAGCCCGACACCGACACCAGCGACTGTGACGACTACCCGCACGACACTAACGGTGGGTACTGGCTCGGCATAGCGCTGCGGACGCGAAGATCTCCGCTGTCAGCGCGACGGAACTGTACGCGTACGAGCTGCCGCACGACGAGCCCGACACCGACACCAGCGACTGTGACGACTACCCGCACGACACTAACGGTGGGTACTGGCTCGGCATAGCGCTGCGGACGCGAAGATCTCCGCTGTCAGCGCGACGGAACTGTACGCGTACGAGCTGCCGCACGACGAGCCCGACACCGACACCAGCGACTGTGACGACTACCCGCACGACACTAACGGTGGGTACTGGCTCGGCATAGCGCTGCGGACGCGACGGAACTGTACGCGTACGAGCTGCCGCACGACGAGCCCGACACCGACACCAGCGACTGTGACGACTACCCGCACGACACTAACGGTGGGTACTGGCTCGGCATAGCGCTGCGGACGCGAAGATCTCCGCTGTCAGCGCGACGGAACTGTACGCGTACGAGCTGCCGCACGACGAGCCCGACACCGACACCAGCGACTGTGACGACTACCCGCACGACACTAACGGTGGGTACTGGCTCGGCATAGCGCTGCGGACGCGAAGATCTCCGCTGTCAGCGCGACGGAACTGTACGCGTACGAGCTGCCGCACGACGAGCCCGACACCGACACCAGCGACTGTGACGACTACCCGCACGACACTAACGGTGGGTACTGGCTCGGCATAGCGCTGCGGACGCGAAGATCTCCGCTGTCAGCGCGACGGAACTGTACGCGTACGAGCTGCCGCACGACGAGCCCGACACCGACACCAGCGACTGTGACGACTACCCGCACGACACTAACGGTGGGTACTGGCTCGGCATAGCGCTGCGGACGCGAAGATCTCCGCTGTCAGCGCGACGGAACTGTACGCGTACGAGCTGCCGCACGACGAGCCCGACACCGACACCAGCGACTGTGACGACTACCCGCACGACACTAACGGTGGGTACTGGCTCGGCATAGCGCTGCGGACGCGAAGATCTCCGCTGTCAGCGCGACGGAACTGTACGCGTACGAGCTGCCGCACGACGAGCCCGACACCGACACCAGCGACTGTGACGACTACCCGCACGACACTAACGGTGGGTACTGGCTCGGCATAGCGCTGCGGACGCGAAGATCTCCGCTGTCAGCGCGACGGAACTGTACGCGTACGAGCTGCCGCACGACGAGCCCGACACCGACACCAGCGACTGTGACGACTACCCGCACGACACTAACGGTGGGTACTGGCTCGGCATAGCGCTGCGGACGCGAAGATCTCCGCTGTCAGCGCGACGGAACTGTACGCGTACGAGCTGCCGCACGACGAGCCCGACACCGACACCAGCGACTGTGACGACTACCCGCACGACACTAACGGTGGGTACTGGCTCGGCATAGCGCTGCGGACGCGAAGATCTCCGCTGTCAGCGCGACGGAACTGTACGCGTACGAGCTGCCGCACGACGAGCCCGACACCGACACCAGCGACTGTGACGACTACCCGCACGACACTAACGGTGGGTACTGGCTCGGCATAGCGCTGCGGACGCGAAGATCTCCGCTGTCAGCGCGACGGAACTGTACGCGTACGAGCTGCCGCACGACGAGCCCGACACCGACACCAGCGACTGTGACGACTACCCGCACGACACTAACGGTGGGTACTGGCTCGGCATAGCGCTGCGGACGCGAAGATCTCCGCTGTCAGCGCGACGGAACTGTACGCGTACGAGCTGCCGCACGACGAGCCCGACACCGACACCAGCGACTGTGACGACTACCCGCACGACACTAACGGTGGGTACTGGCTCGGCATAGCGCTGCGGACGCGAAGATCTCCGCTGTCAGCGCGACGGAACTGTACGCGTACGAGCTGCCGCACGACGAGCCCGACACCGACACCAGCGACTGTGACGACTACCCGCACGACACTAACGGTGGGTACTGGCTCGGCATAGCGCTGCGGACGCGAAGATCTCCGCTGTCAGCGCGACGGAACTGTACGCGTACGAGCTGCCGCACGACGAGCCCGACACCGACACCAGCGACTGTGACGACTACCCGCACGACACTAACGGTGGGTACTGGCTCGGCATAGCGCTGCGGACGCGAAGATCTCCGCTGTCAGCGCGACGGAACTGTACGCGTACGAGCTGCCGCACGACGAGCCCGACACCGACACCAGCGACTGTGACGACTACCCGCACGACACTAACGGTGGGTACTGGCTCGGCATAGCGCTGCGGACGCGAAGATCTCCGCTGTCAGCGCGACGGAACTGTACGCGTACGAGCTGCCGCACGACGAGCCCGACACCGACACCAGCGACTGTGACGACTACCCGCACGACACTAACGGTGGGTACTGGCTCGGCATAGCGCTGCGGACGCGAAGATCTCCGCTGTCAGCGCGACGGAACTGTACGCGTACGAGCTGCCGCACGACGAGCCCGACACCGACACCAGCGACTGTGACGACTACCCGCACGACACTAACGGTGGGTACTGGCTCGGCATAGCGCTGCGGACGCGAAGATCTCCGCTGTCAGCGCGACGGAACTGTACGCGTACGAGCTGCCGCACGACGAGCCCGACACCGACACCAGCGACTGTGACGACTACCCGCACGACACTAACGGTGGGTACTGGCTCGGCATAGCGCTGCGGACGCGACGGAACTGTACGCGTACGAGCTGCCGCACGACGAGCCCGACACCGACACCAGCGACTGTGACGACTACCCGCACGACACTAACGGTGGGTACTGGCTCGGCATAGCGCTGCGGACGCGAAGATCTCCGCTGTCAGCGCGACGGAACTGTACGCGTACGAGCTGCCGCACGACGAGCCCGACACCGACACCAGCGACTGTGACGACTACCCGCACGACACTAACGGTGGGTACTGGCTCGGCATAGCGCTGCGGACGCGAAGATCTCCGCTGTCAGCGCGACGGAACTGTACGCGTACGAGCTGCCGCACGACGAGCCCGACACCGACACCAGCGACTGTGACGACTACCCGCACGACACTAACGGTGGGTACTGGCTCGGCATAGCGCTGCGGACGCGAAGATCTCCGCTGTCAGCGCGACGGAACTGTACGCGTACGAGCTGCCGCACGACGAGCCCGACACCGACACCAGCGACTGTGACGACTACCCGCACGACACTAACGGTGGGTACTGGCTCGGCATAGCGCTGCGGACGCGAAGATCTCCGCTGTCAGCGCGACGGAACTGTACGCGTACGAGCTGCCGCACGACGAGCCCGACACCGACACCAGCGACTGTGACGACTACCCGCACGACACTAACGGTGGGTACTGGCTCGGCATAGCGCTGCGGACGCGAAGATCTCCGCTGTCAGCGCGACGGAACTGTACGCGTACGAGCTGCCGCACGACGAGCCCGACACCGACACCAGCGACTGTGACGACTACCCGCACGACACTAACGGTGGGTACTGGCTCGGCATAGCGCTGCGGACGCGAAGATCTCCGCTGTCAGCGCGACGGAACTGTACGCGTACGAGCTGCCGCACGACGAGCCCGACACCGACACCAGCGACTGTGACGACTACCCGCACGACACTAACGGTGGGTACTGGCTCGGCATAGCGCTGCGGACGCGAAGATCTCCGCTGTCAGCGCGACGGAACTGTACGCGTACGAGCTGCCGCACGACGAGCCCGACACCGACACCAGCGACTGTGACGACTACCCGCACGACACTAACGGTGGGTACTGGCTCGGCATAGCGCTGCGGACGCGAAGATCTCCGCTGTCAGCGCGACGGAACTGTACGCGTACGAGCTGCCGCACGACGAGCCCGACACCGACACCAGCGACTGTGACGACTACCCGCACGACACTAACGGTGGGTACTGGCTCGGCATAGCGCTGCGGACGCGAAGATCTCCGCTGTCAGCGCGACGGAACTGTACGCGTACGAGCTGCCGCACGACGAGCCCGACACCGACACCAGCGACTGTGACGACTACCCGCACGACACTAAAACTAAAACTTTTCAGAGAAATAGCCTAATCATTTTCATTCATATTAATTATTTGATTTACAAAATATTTGAGTCTTATTTGCATCTGTGTCTCTATTATGCAACAGCATAAATTCAAATGTTCCACATTGTCCACCCCACAGGCTGGTGCAGCTCGTCGCAGCAGCAGTGGGCGGAGGTGAGTGTGGGCGGCGGCAATACTTCCTCACTCTGCATGCCAGCACTCTTCTGCTTCAAGGTTAGCTACGCGCACAGCACATACACACACACACACGTACACACACACACGCACACACACACACGCACACACACACACACACACACACACGCACACGCACACACACACACGCACACACACACACACACACACACACGCACACACACACACTGAGAAAACGGCGCGGGGGCTTTCTGATGCAGCGTTAAAGAGAATATTATAGAAAATAAGAGATTGACAAAGGAACTATAAACTATCAGCAAATGTGTTGTTGGGTAATGATTGGGGCGAAAAATTAGTAGATGTTCTTGATTCAAAAATAATTTTATACTAAAGTTATAGTCAGTCAATATCATCCTTGATTACTAGTACAAATTATCTACACTAATATTATAAAGAGGAAAAATTTGTATTTTTGTGTGTGTGTATGTTTGTAATGAATAAACTCAAAAACTACTGAACCGATTTGAAAAATTCTTTCAGCAATGGATAGCTACATTATCAGCGAGTAACATAGGCTATATTTTATCCCCGTACTCGCACAGGAACGGGTACTACGCGGGTGAAACCGCATGACGTCCGCTAGTTTTATATATTTGAGAGGAAATACCATCGGTTGAGAAACAATGTTTTGTGATGGAATATTATGTTAGAATTTCAATTTGCCAATACGGTGTTCTATCAGACAGCTCCTGATCGTCCTTTGCGTTGTTCAGAGACGAATTCAGTGAAATTGACGTTTGCATTAGAAAGCCAAAAATGAACAGAAACAAAAATCACACTGCCGTAGCGATTCATTAAAATTGTCTGTTATATAAAAACGTTTTCATCTGCATTTAAGAAGTCTTCTTACAACAAAGTTTTTTGTAATAGTTATGTGCCGATCTTCCGTCAGTAAAATAAAACAAATGGAAGCATAAAGGTCGACACAAAAAAATTTTTTTTTTAAGTTCTGTGGGTCTACATTTATGTAAAACTGATGAAGAATAATCAGATTATGATTTCAAATTAATGTACTTAATACAACGTGTAACGGAATAAACGCAGGGGTCATTGTAATCATCATAATGAACAACTTCTACTACGGGATTAACCCCGAAATCTTGAAAAAAAGAAAACAGCTGTTCAGTACATTTTGTTGAGTTATGCGCACATAAATGTATGGGGCGTCGATTGTTTTATTCGCGATTTCATTGTTGGCCCCATAGTGACAGTTGTTCATAATGATGAGTACAATGACCCCTTAAGAGGTATTGCGTTTATTCTGTCACACGTTGTGTAATATACGATTTTATTATTACGTTGCATAATTCTTCGAAGTTTAGTAAGGTAGGAAACCTCTCGTGTAATGATGATAAAATTAATGCTTTATATTTAGCACAAATGAGTTTAAAATTGAATGAAACATAAATGACAGTTATGCAGTGAAAACGCTTTTATGTCCCCGTTTGGTGATGGCATGTAAGTGTTAGTGAAATATTCAACTACCTTACATAACATAACATATATATTGTACATAAGGACATACTGTATAATACCACATCGCGCGAACTGTGACGTCATAGTGGAAAGTGCTGACTAACTTAACTGTGTACATATTTTTGGTACTGATTCTTTTGTGCACCAACTTAACTTAAATTGGAGTATTGCTATCTCTTACTAACAGACGGGGCGGGAAAGGGACGGGGCCAGTTAAGACCTAGGAAATAAACTGGCGTTGCTAACTTCAGTCTATGTTGGACTTACGTATATGGATTACCTCACTTTCGCATAAGTACTGGGTATTCTTTATATTTATCTGTGAGATAGTGCCTATCTGCGGGTATATCCGTAACATACGAGGGCAATGCTGCTCATACTGACGGCTAAAAAAAATCATTGCGGTATTCACGTTAATGAGACGTCAAATTATATTTTTATTTTTTTAAGCAAACGAAGCAATAAGATATTTTTTTTTCTATTTAAAACTGTGTTACGTAACTGAGGTGCTGGTAACTAAAACAAGCCCTTTTTAACTTGTACAAAGACCAAGTTATAACTAATTTGAATGGTCTGTAAAATACTACCGTCTCTTTCTCCCTTCACCGGTGCGTAAGAGATAGCGATAGTCTCTACTTGGTGCCCAATAGAATGGGACCGCTGTTCGTATGTTTGTGTCTTGAGAACCGAGTCGTGATGGAGTGTTGACGTGACCAGGTAACAGATGACACTAGTACTGCACTGTACCGCCATTTTGTTTTCTGTTATCCGTTTTTTAGTTTTTTTTTTAATGTAGATTGTGATGTTTTACCATATAATAGTTTTGTGAGACTTTTAATATTAAGTGACAAGAGTCTCGTTTTCTAGTGAAGTTTCTGCAAGCTAGGTGAAGCTTTTGCATAACTCTCATATTGAGGAGGAAAAAATATTCATTAACGTTGTAATACAAAATTAGTGCAATCAACTTTGTCACTAAAATATTTTATGAATATCATCCATCGTGTTTTTTCATCAATATTTGTTATTTGTACCGTTTTCTAGAAATATCTTCCACGGTTTCTGAAAGAGAAATTAAATCTTATGATAAATTATATTAATGGTTGACAGACATAACACCAGCCAATCAAAAACTTTTTTAAATTTATCATTGTCTTTCAGAATCCGTTTGTCAGTTAGATACCACACTGGCTAAATGCTCTGTGTTTTTAGAATGTATAATCATGTACGTGCAGTAGGCTACAGTAAGGGTAGGCCAGCCCATACATAATGCTCAAAAAAAATATCTCACCACATTATTCAGGGTTGAAAATTTTTTTTGGGCATTGTGTATGGGCTGGCCTACCCTTATTGTAGCTTACTGCACGCCCATGTGTATAATTGTATATAAAATGTTTGGTAGAGGTCACTTTTGTACAAATTCGCTTCTATTTTATTTTCCAAATTATTTATTAATATGATTTTAGTTGTCGCTGGCAGTCCTTCTGACAATGCGCCGTTGCTTTTAGTCCAAACTGCAGATTTTAAAATTTCAGATCAAACAAAATTCAAACATCTTGAGGTCCAGAATAAATGTCGGTGGACTTAAACATGGTTTATGAATTTTGACAAAATGTCCTTGGTAATCAAAATATGAAAGTCACAAAAAAAAATGTATTTAAATATTCATTCAAAGCAAATTAGCCCTTACATCGAAGGAGCCCAAGTAAAATTGGTAAACCATTTCTCAGTCACCTAACAAGGTTGGTTCAGGCGTTCCCAAGGCTAAGAAAACCATCCAAAAATCTACATTATAATTGAACAACGGTTTCAGCGATCGAGATCGGAAATTCTTATGTCCCAGAGTCCACCCACCACGTTCTACAACCACGCGGTGTTCACTGATGGAGACTATCGCAGCAGCACGCTTCCGAAGGATATCGGGAAGAACGGAAGCAGCTCGCCGACGCTGAGCGTGCGGTCGCTGAACCTGAAGCCGTCGTCGCCGCGCCTGCCGAAGGTCAAGTTCGGCTCCTCGCCCTCCAACATGTGCAAGATGGACGACACCAAAGATGTGCCGGTCGGCAAGATACAGTATTTGGTGGCTGTTCATAGGTGAGTGTTTGTCATATTTATTAATTAATTTTGTGGACACAGGGTACAATGATGTTTTATAAAAAAATTTGGTCCCTCCTATGTGCCGCCGAAAGGCATACAAAATATCAATATTAAAAGTACAAAATCTCATAAAATACCATGTCGGCAAATGAAAGATTGTCAAATTCAATTTGTGGATTTGTAGTTCTTGTGTAAATATTAGGTTGCGTTTCGGTGTCTTATACTGTGTAGAATCTTTTGATCAATCAAAATATTTTTGTGTCGAGCAAAGTTTGAACATGTAACTCGGGCTGGTTTCCGCAACTCCACGACCAAGCGCGTATTTTGCGTGCAGGTAGGACAAATCTGTCATTTGATCCACCCCGGCTCCCCAAGGAAGGCCAGGAATACCTTGGTGTTACCAACTATCTCACAGAAAGTACCTGGGCTACCGAAATACTTAGCCCTGTAATCAGCGACTACCGGGCAGCTTAGTAGCAGGTGTGCTGCTGTCTTGTCCTCCTGCATGCAGGCTCTGCAGAGTGACATATTGATTTGTCAGAGAAACGTGCGGTTCGCCGTGTCCTTAGATCCAACCTTCGTGGAATGCTGGCATGAAATAGTTCGATGGTACTTTACAAAGGCCATGCAAAAATAAAGTATACTAAACTTGGAATGTGTACGAAAACAGCAGTATATATTTTCGAGTTATACACATACAGTGAACAAACCTATTTATAATGCAGGTAACTAACTTGCAACTAGTTTTAAAGAATGTTGTGAGTGTGCTGAGTAGACAATTATTGTACGCCACACTCATAAGTAACAAGCTGTATAAGCTGAAAAAGTTATAATGCAAAAAAAAAAAATATATATTGGCAGTGCAATGGAAAAAATAATATTTTTGGCTGTAAAACCACATAGCTTTGATGACTGTACATAGTGATGAGTATAATGATCCCTTTCTCAACCGACTTCCAAAAGAAGGAGGTTATCAATTCGACTGTATGTTTTTTTTTGTATATTATGCGAACATTCCGTTAATTATAAATTGATTTTGATGATTGTTTTTATATCCGAAAGCCTATAATCCTTAGGTGGACCCATTGGCACCAAGTCAGAATGTGATGATGGGATCCTAGGGAAATCGATGGCAACACTCAAATTTTTCACAATGTTTTTCATATACTTTCTAACGCAATTCAGATAATTGTGCCTGGTAATCAACATCTCATCTTGCTGAGCTGATGATGGAAGGTATAAGTTAGGATCTGATGCTGGGATCCCAGGACAAATGTTTGATCAGCGATATTTTCTCCAATTGTCAACCGATTTAGATGATTGTTTTTTTTTCGTTTGGAAGAGTATTTTTTCAAACTGGCTCTATTTCAATTTGGTGAAAATCTGATAAAGAATTTCGGAGGTAGGAAACGGAAATCAATAAATGATAGCAAATGTGTCATGTCTGTTTATTGATTACACCAGTTCATAACATAACATCACGTCGGTACGCAGATGTAAAAAAGTCAACTTGAATTAACATGTTATTGAGGTTATCTATTCGGGCATAACTTTATTGTTTATTAACCGATCTTGATGATTCTTCTTGCATTGGGTTTAGTTATAACTATATTGAATTTGCACTGTACTGTGAACTTCAAAGATAAACCAGTGACCTCCTCACCTTAAAATCAGTAAAAACTAATACCAAAGCAAAGTAGATATTTAACTATGAGCTGGTCTGGACTTGGACTGCGAAGGCACACAAAGAAACTCCTTAATGGCAAATAGTACAACCACTTAATATGGGAATAAAGTCACTTACATAGTTGTGGGGTATCACCATTAAAATGTGGAATATAAAAACCTTTTTACAAAAAAATAACCGACTTCCAAATGAAAAACACTACCAAGTATAAAATAACTTTAAATTTCGGAAGTCGGTGTCAAAAAACAACCGAAAACACCGACTTCTGAAATGTAAAGTTATTTTATACTTGGTAGTGTTTTTTATTTGGAAGTCGGTTTTCAGGTTTTGCGTTCATTCTATTACACGTTGTATAAGTCAATTGTCAAGGTTTCAATCCATCTATTGTTTGTCTGCAGAAAGCAATGCCGATCAGACGCCTACTTCCTCCCGTGGCAGCGCAGTCGATCCTCAGTGTTCGGTGTGCCCGTACTAGTTGGCGTGAGGGACGCGCTGTCGGGCAGGCAGCTGTACGCGCGCGTGTGGCAGCAGGTGGCGCGGTTACTGAGTGCGCGGCCGCCGCAGCACGACCAGCACAACCATGCTACTGACTGGTGAGTAACAGTGTTCGGCGTGCCCGTGCTGGTGGGCGTGCGGGACGCGCTGTCGGGCAGGCAGCTGTACGCGCGCGTGTGGCAGCAGGTGGCGCGGTTACTGAGTGCGCGGCCGCCGCAGCACGACCAGCACAACCATGCTACTGACTGGTGAGTAACAGTGTTCGGCGTGCCCGTGCTGGTGGGCGTGCGGGACGCGCTGTCGGGCAGGCAGCTGTACGCGCGCGTGTGGCAGCAGGTGGCGCGGTTACTGAGTGCGCGGCCGCCGCAGCACGACCAGCACAACCATGCTACTGACTGGTGAGTAACAGTGTTCGGCGTGCCCGTGCTGGTGGGCGTGCGGGACGCGCTGTCGGGCAGGCAGCTGTACGCGCGCGTGTGGCAGCAGGTGGCGCGGTTACTGAGTGCGCGGCCGCCGCAGCACGACCAGCACAACCATGCTACTGACTGGTGAGTAACAGTGTTCGGCGTGCCCGTGCTGGTGGGCGTGCGGGACGCGCTGTCGGGCAGGCAGCTGTACGCGCGCGTGTGGCAGCAGGTGGCGCGGTTACTGAGTGCGCGGCCGCCGCAGCACGACCAGCACAACCATGCTACTGACTGGTGAGTAACAGTGTTCGGCGTGCCCGTGCTGGTGGGCGTGCGGGACGCGCTGTCGGGCAGGCAGCTGTACGCGCGCGTGTGGCAGCAGGTGGCGCGGTTACTGAGTGCGCGGCCGCCGCAGCACGACCAGCACAACCATGCTACTGACTGGTGAGTAACAGTGTTCGGCGTGCCCGTGCTGGTGGGCGTGCGGGACGCGCTGTCGGGCAGGCAGCTGTACGCGCGCGTGTGGCAGCAGGTGGCGCGGTTACTGAGTGCGCGGCCGCCGCAGCACGACCAGCACAACCATGCTACTGACTGGTGAGTAACAGTGTTCGGCGTGCCCGTGCTGGTGGGCGTGCGGGACGCGCTGTCGGGCAGGCAGCTGTACGCGCGCGTGTGGCAGCAGGTGGCGCGGTTACTGAGTGCGCGGCCGCCGCAGCACGACCAGCACAACCATGCTACTGACTGGTGAGTAACAGTGTTCGGCGTGCCCGTGCTGGTGGGCGTGCGGGACGCGCTGTCGGGCAGGCAGCTGTACGCGCGCGTGTGGCAGCAGGTGGCGCGGTTACTGAGTGCGCGGCCGCCGCAGCACGACCAGCACAACCATGCTACTGACTGGTGAGTAACAGTGTTCGGCGTGCCCGTGCTGGTGGGCGTGCGGGACGCGCTGTCGGGCAGGCAGCTGTACGCGCGCGTGTGGCAGCAGGTGGCGCGGTTACTGAGTGCGCGGCCGCCGCAGCACGACCAGCACAACCATGCTACTGACTGGTGAGTAACAGTGTTCGGCGTGCCCGTGCTGGTGGGCGTGCGGGACGCGCTGTCGGGCAGGCAGCTGTACGCGCGCGTGTGGCAGCAGGTGGCGCGGTTACTGAGTGCGCGGCCGCCGCAGCACGACCAGCACAACCATGCTACTGACTGGTGAGTAACAGTGTTCGGCGTGCCCGTGCTGGTGGGCGTGCGGGACGCGCTGTCGGGCAGGCAGCTGTACGCGCGCGTGTGGCAGCAGGTGGCGCGGTTACTGAGTGCGCGGCCGCCGCAGCACGACCAGCACAACCATGCTACTGACTGGTGAGTAACAGTGTTCGGCGTGCCCGTGCTGGTGGGCGTGCGGGACGCGCTGTCGGGCAGGCAGCTGTACGCGCGCGTGTGGCAGCAGGTGGCGCGGTTACTGAGTGCGCGGCCGCCGCAGCACGACCAGCACAACCATGCTACTGACTGGTGAGTAACAGTGTTCGGCGTGCCCGTGCTGGTGGGCGTGCGGGACGCGCTGTCGGGCAGGCAGCTGTACGCGCGCGTGTGGCAGCAGGTGGCGCGGTTACTGAGTGCGCGGCCGCCGCAGCACGACCAGCACAACCATGCTACTGACTGGTGAGTAACAGTGTTCGGCGTGCCCGTGCTGGTGGGCGTGCGGGACGCGCTGTCGGGCAGGCAGCTGTACGCGCGCGTGTGGCAGCAGGTGGCGCGGTTACTGAGTGCGCGGCCGCCGCAGCACGACCAGCACAACCATGCTACTGACTGGTGAGTAACAGTGTTCGGCGTGCCCGTGCTGGTGGGCGTGCGGGACGCGCTGTCGGGCAGGCAGCTGTACGCGCGCGTGTGGCAGCAGGTGGCGCGGTTACTGAGTGCGCGGCCGCCGCAGCACGACCAGCACAACCATGCTACTGACTGGTGAGTAACAGTGTTCGGCGTGCCCGTGCTGGTGGGCGTGCGGGACGCGCTGTCGGGCAGGCAGCTGTACGCGCGCGTGTGGCAGCAGGTGGCGCGGTTACTGAGTGCGCGGCCGCCGCAGCACGACCAGCACAACCATGCTACTGACTGGTGAGTAACAGTGTTCGGCGTGCCCGTGCTGGTGGGCGTGCGGGACGCGCTGTCGGGCAGGCAGCTGTACGCGCGCGTGTGGCAGCAGGTGGCGCGGTTACTGAGTGCGCGGCCGCCGCAGCACGACCAGCACAACCATGCTACTGACTGGTGAGTAACAGTGTTCGGCGTGCCCGTGCTGGTGGGCGTGCGGGACGCGCTGTCGGGCAGGCAGCTGTACGCGCGCGTGTGGCAGCAGGTGGCGCGGTTACTGAGTGCGCGGCCGCCGCAGCACGACCAGCACAACCATGCTACTGACTGGTGAGTAACAGTGTTCGGCGTGCCCGTGCTGGTGGGCGTGCGGGACGCGCTGTCGGGCAGGCAGCTGTACGCGCGCGTGTGGCAGCAGGTGGCGCGGTTACTGAGTGCGCGGCCGCCGCAGCACGACCAGCACAACCATGCTACTGACTGGTGAGTAACAGTGTTCGGCGTGCCCGTGCTGGTGGGCGTGCGGGACGCGCTGTCGGGCAGGCAGCTGTACGCGCGCGTGTGGCAGCAGGTGGCGCGGTTACTGAGTGCGCGGCCGCCGCAGCACGACCAGCACAACCATGCTACTGACTGGTGAGTAACAGTGTTCGGCGTGCCCGTGCTGGTGGGCGTGCGGGACGCGCTGTCGGGCAGGCAGCTGTACGCGCGCGTGTGGCAGCAGGTGGCGCGGTTACTGAGTGCGCGGCCGCCGCAGCACGACCAGCACAACCATGCTACTGACTGGTGAGTAACAGTGTTCGGCGTGCCCGTGCTGGTGGGCGTGCGGGACGCGCTGTCGGGCAGGCAGCTGTACGCGCGCGTGTGGCAGCAGGTGGCGCGGTTACTGAGTGCGCGGCCGCCGCAGCACGACCAGCACAACCATGCTACTGACTGGTGAGTAACAGTGTTCGGCGTGCCCGTGCTGGTGGGCGTGCGGGACGCGCTGTCGGGCAGGCAGCTGTACGCGCGCGTGTGGCAGCAGGTGGCGCGGTTACTGAGTGCGCGGCCGCCGCAGCACGACCAGCACAACCATGCTACTGACTGGTGAGTAACAGTGTTCGGCGTGCCCGTGCTGGTGGGCGTGCGGGACGCGCTGTCGGGCAGGCAGCTGTACGCGCGCGTGTGGCAGCAGGTGGCGCGGTTACTGAGTGCGCGGCCGCCGCAGCACGACCAGCACAACCATGCTACTGACTGGTGAGTAACAGTGTTCGGCGTGCCCGTGCTGGTGGGCGTGCGGGACGCGCTGTCGGGCAGGCAGCTGTACGCGCGCGTGTGGCAGCAGGTGGCGCGGTTACTGAGTGCGCGGCCGCCGCAGCACGACCAGCACAACCATGCTACTGACTGGTGAGTAACAGTGTTCGGCGTGCCCGTGCTGGTGGGCGTGCGGGACGCGCTGTCGGGCAGGCAGCTGTACGCGCGCGTGTGGCAGCAGGTGGCGCGGTTACTGAGTGCGCGGCCGCCGCAGCACGACCAGCACAACCATGCTACTGACTGGTGAGTAACAGTGTTCGGCGTGCCCGTGCTGGTGGGCGTGCGGGACGCGCTGTCGGGCAGGCAGCTGTACGCGCGCGTGTGGCAGCAGGTGGCGCGGTTACTGAGTGCGCGGCCGCCGCAGCACGACCAGCACAACCATGCTACTGACTGGTGAGTAACAGTGTTCGGCGTGCCCGTGCTGGTGGGCGTGCGGGACGCGCTGTCGGGCAGGCAGCTGTACGCGCGCGTGTGGCAGCAGGTGGCGCGGTTACTGAGTGCGCGGCCGCCGCAGCACGACCAGCACAACCATGCTACTGACTGGTGAGTAACAGTGTTCGGCGTGCCCGTGCTGGTGGGCGTGCGGGACGCGCTGTCGGGCAGGCAGCTGTACGCGCGCGTGTGGCAGCAGGTGGCGCGGTTACTGAGTGCGCGGCCGCCGCAGCACGACCAGCACAACCATGCTACTGACTGGTGAGTAACAGTGTTCGGCGTGCCCGTGCTGGTGGGCGTGCGGGACGCGCTGTCGGGCAGGCAGCTGTACGCGCGCGTGTGGCAGCAGGTGGCGCGGTTACTGAGTGCGCGGCCGCCGCAGCACGACCAGCACAACCATGCTACTGACTGGTGAGTAACAGTGTTCGGCGTGCCCGTGCTGGTGGGCGTGCGGGACGCGCTGTCGGGCAGGCAGCTGTACGCGCGCGTGTGGCAGCAGGTGGCGCGGTTACTGAGTGCGCGGCCGCCGCAGCACGACCAGCACAACCATGCTACTGACTGGTGAGTAACAGTGTTCGGCGTGCCCGTGCTGGTGGGCGTGCGGGACGCGCTGTCGGGCAGGCAGCTGTACGCGCGCGTGTGGCAGCAGGTGGCGCGGTTACTGAGTGCGCGGCCGCCGCAGCACGACCAGCACAACCATGCTACTGACTGGTGAGTAACAGTGTTCGGCGTGCCCGTGCTGGTGGGCGTGCGGGACGCGCTGTCGGGCAGGCAGCTGTACGCGCGCGTGTGGCAGCAGGTGGCGCGGTTACTGAGTGCGCGGCCGCCGCAGCACGACCAGCACAACCATGCTACTGACTGGTGAGTAACAGTGTTCGGCGTGCCCGTGCTGGTGGGCGTGCGGGACGCGCTGTCGGGCAGGCAGCTGTACGCGCGCGTGTGGCAGCAGGTGGCGCGGTTACTGAGTGCGCGGCCGCCGCAGCACGACCAGCACAACCATGCTACTGACTGGTGAGTAACAGTGTTCGGCGTGCCCGTGCTGGTGGGCGTGCGGGACGCGCTGTCGGGCAGGCAGCTGTACGCGCGCGTGTGGCAGCAGGTGGCGCGGTTACTGAGTGCGCGGCCGCCGCAGCACGACCAGCACAACCATGCTACTGACTGGTGAGTAACAGTGTTCGGCGTGCCCGTGCTGGTGGGCGTGCGGGACGCGCTGTCGGGCAGGCAGCTGTACGCGCGCGTGTGGCAGCAGGTGGCGCGGTTACTGAGTGCGCGGCCGCCGCAGCACGACCAGCACAACCATGCTACTGACTGGTGAGTAACAGTGTTCGGCGTGCCCGTGCTGGTGGGCGTGCGGGACGCGCTGTCGGGCAGGCAGCTGTACGCGCGCGTGTGGCAGCAGGTGGCGCGGTTACTGAGTGCGCGGCCGCCGCAGCACGACCAGCACAACCATGCTACTGACTGGTGAGTAACAGTGTTCGGCGTGCCCGTGCTGGTGGGCGTGCGGGACGCGCTGTCGGGCAGGCAGCTGTACGCGCGCGTGTGGCAGCAGGTGGCGCGGTTACTGAGTGCGCGGCCGCCGCAGCACGACCAGCACAACCATGCTACTGACTGGTGAGTAACAGTGTTCGGCGTGCCCGTGCTGGTGGGCGTGCGGGACGCGCTGTCGGGCAGGCAGCTGTACGCGCGCGTGTGGCAGCAGGTGGCGCGGTTACTGAGTGCGCGGCCGCCGCAGCACGACCAGCACAACCATGCTACTGACTGGTGAGTAACAGTGTTCGGCGTGCCCGTGCTGGTGGGCGTGCGGGACGCGCTGTCGGGCAGGCAGCTGTACGCGCGCGTGTGGCAGCAGGTGGCGCGGTTACTGAGTGCGCGGCCGCCGCAGCACGACCAGCACAACCATGCTACTGACTGGTGAGTAACAGTGTTCGGCGTGCCCGTGCTGGTGGGCGTGCGGGACGCGCTGTCGGGCAGGCAGCTGTACGCGCGCGTGTGGCAGCAGGTGGCGCGGTTACTGAGTGCGCGGCCGCCGCAGCACGACCAGCACAACCATGCTACTGACTGGTGAGTAACAGTGTTCGGCGTGCCCGTGCTGGTGGGCGTGCGGGACGCGCTGTCGGGCAGGCAGCTGTACGCGCGCGTGTGGCAGCAGGTGGCGCGGTTACTGAGTGCGCGGCCGCCGCAGCACGACCAGCACAACCATGCTACTGACTGGTGAGTAACAGTGTTCGGCGTGCCCGTGCTGGTGGGCGTGCGGGACGCGCTGTCGGGCAGGCAGCTGTACGCGCGCGTGTGGCAGCAGGTGGCGCGGTTACTGAGTGCGCGGCCGCCGCAGCACGACCAGCACAACCATGCTACTGACTGGTGAGTAACAGTGTTCGGCGTGCCCGTGCTGGTGGGCGTGCGGGACGCGCTGTCGGGCAGGCAGCTGTACGCGCGCGTGTGGCAGCAGGCCATGCTACTGACTGGTGACCCGTGTTATACGACCTTTCTAGAACAGACTATCGGGCCATGATATAAATCTCAAGCTAATTATGCCATAAAGTGGACAAAAACAGAATTTTAAACTAAGAAAAAAAGTATCCTATGTTCAATTCAGGACATGGTGGACGATGTCCTGAATTGAACATAGGATACTTTTTATCGCGAGGGTATGTTGATTTGGGATATTTTTCGACCTTCACGCGGGCGAATCCGCTGAAAGAACTTAGCTGGTCATAAATGATAAAAAGATTGTGAGCCGTCACGGGACGCCTGGCAGATGTGAAATTTATTTTGTACAAGTAATGAATAGTAGTAGAATCGGAATATGGCATCATGAAAAAAATACATATGGACTGTATATATATGTATGTATGTCACCGGAAAATAGAAATAGCATCAAATTTGATAGTCTATAATCTCTCGAAGTAATTCCGAGAAATCAGCTCTCTGTTCTACAAATTATCTGTTTTGGTATGATAGTTAAATAGGAAACTTGGCCCCTCATTGGTCTTTGTTTTCTCTGAATAGACCAAAGAGAGCCTTGTTTCCAGGTTTACTATCACACGAAAACAGATTAATTGTAGACTTGTGCACTGATTGGTCGCCATTTTATTACAATCAACAATTTCTCGGAATGACTTTGCGAGATTATAGACTATCAAATTTTGATGCGTAAAAAAGTATTCCAAATGTTCAGTTGACAATTCATCGAGAGTTTACAATCTCTCAAGTTATTTCATAATCTTACGGAATTTGCTATTTTCCGGTGACATACATATACCATCGTATAGCATGGCGACGCGTTGCCACGGCATGCGTCGCCAAGCCAACAGCTATAGTTTTTTTTTTTTAATAATAATAATATATCCTGGGACAACTCACATACGGTCATCCGATCCCAAACTAGGCAGAGCCTGTGCTATGGCAACCAGACAACTGATAAACATACTTATATATTTCTAAATACATACATATTATAGACTAATTACACCCAGACACAGAACAAATGATCATGCTCATCACACAAAGATTTGTCCTGGGTGGGGATCGAATCCACGACCTCCGGCTAAGCAGTCAGGGTCACTAACCACTCGAACAACAGGCCAGTCAAAAATAGATGTTTCACATCAATATGTAATGTATTTGATCGTTTGTTTCAGTGATGACAGCTTAGGCTACGAGTTCCCATTCCGGGTTCGAGTGGTTCGGGCGGGCGGAGCGTGGTGCGCGCGCTGTGCGTGGCCGGCGCTGTGCAGGGGCTGCGCGCTACCTTCCGATGACACGCCGCTACTGTTTGATACGAGTGAGTGTCTACCAAGCCGCCGCTAGCTGGTCTTATTGAAATAATTCAGACAGTCGCTATACGTAGTGAAAAGCTCAGAAAAACGAAAACTTAATCTGAAAATGCTGTTCCTGTTTTCTTCTAAAACTAAATTCTCACGTGCGAGCTAGATGGTGACTTAGACGGATGGCCGGTCTTTCAACCAAACTTAAATTGCAACTTCTTGCAAGGTGTGCCAGGTCTTCAAGGGGCAGCTCCGAGATGAGCCGTGTCGCGACGATGCTGTAAAAGTCCAGTGGTTATGTGTCGTAACACGCATCTGGAAACTGCTCCGCGGAGCGGTACCTCACGCGCGACGAAAATACAGAGTATTGCAATTCGTATTCTTTATTTTACACACAAATACAATTGGATTGCTTCTGTTGTCCAATTGTATTTATATACAAGCTGTGCCCGTGGCTTCGCTCCCGTCAACTGTTACCTACCCTACAATACCTAACCTACCCTACCTAAATATCCTACCTACCTGCCTACCCTACCCTACCCTACTTACCCTACCCTACCCTACCTACCTATCTACCTACCCACCTACCCTACCCTATCTACCTCCTACCTACCCGACCCTACCTACCTCCTACCTACCCGACCCTACCTACCTCCTACCTACCCTACCCACCTCCTACCTACCCTACCCACCTCCTACCTACCCTACTCACCTATTTTGTTTTTTGTTTTTAAACCTTTCCTGTAATCCGGCGAAGAAAAAAAAAGAATTAGCCAAATCGGTCAAGCCGTTCTCAAGTTATAGCGTGACCAGGAGAAATAGGGATTCATTTTTATAAGGATGTATTTTTTTTTCAAAATTTTCTTTCATAAGAACCTTCTCCTGTCAATAACAAACATAACAAAAAAAGAATTAGCGAAATTGGACCCGTTTAAGCGTGATGCCATGACCAAGGAAAATTGGGATTCATTTTTATACATATAGATTTAGGCGATCCTCTCACTGAAATGTGTACCTATCACACTATCACTATGTATTCTATGCTGCAGCTTAAGGGTGCGTTTCCATCTCTGGTCGAAATGCACTCTAACTCAGCAGTTCTTTCACTGAAATGTATACCTATCTGTGTACTTTATAAAGTTCTTTATTAGAAATTGCAGTGGAATGGTATTTCAGAGTGTTAATGTTGTCAGGTAAGCGCCGCCGCCGCAGCAAGCGGGCCAGCGTGGCGCCGGCGTCGCTGGAGGCCGAGGTGCCCGACACCAACTCGCCCATCGCCAAGAACAAGCTCAACCGACACGCCTCCACGCGGCTTTCCACCGACATCTCTGTGAGTATCTCTTTTAATCAGTCTTGAACTTCGCTAACTTTATTTCAGGTTTTTCTCTTATTAAATAGTATGTATATGAAATGGTATTTATTTTTCCGAGTAAATGTGTTGAAAAACTTCTAATTCGTTTATTAGCTACCAACAGTAGCTAAAACGTCATGTTACAAAGGCAAATATGACGTTTCAGCTACAGTTAGTAGCTAATTTGACAATTGATTAAAGGTAGATACGTTATTGAGACCGGCCGTAAGAGTGAGAAGGATTTTAGGAAACTCACCCACCCACTAAAGGGGGTAGTGGGGGCGTTAAAGTTCATGAAGTACCTACCTACTAAATAGACGCGGACGATGCCCGGGCGAAGAGCTAGTATCCCATAAAACAAAAATTCCTGAGTTCTAAATGAATCTATTCGATTGCGATATTTGATTGAATAAGGATTGATTGTGTTTGCGTAAGTCGTATCTCTAGCCTTTTTTTTATAGATGGGAAATCATCAAATGAATTCTTCTCAAGGGCGTGTCAGACTCTTACTGACTAAAACCCATCCGTGTTCCTTCTAAAGCCCTTTGCATTCCAGGGCCGCGGTGACTCTTTCGAACAAATTCCGCAACCCTGGCAGCGCATCTCTAGCTTAGACCATCGCCCCGCACACGTCGCCTCATGCCACAATTTGGTTCCTAAAAAAAATTACTGCGTAACCTTCTGCGCGAAGCTCGGGCTCGCCAAGATCCGACGGTCGTATTGTAGCTCTACGTAAAGCTCTGGTACAACATGGTTTTGAAAAGACCAAGTTGGAAGGGCAAGTTGGTTATGATGTTGACATAATTATTCTTTTTTATGTCCAGGGCGAGACGGAGTGTGGCGAGGTGCGAGCGTTAGAACTAGGAGCCTTACTAGCGGGTGCGCGCAGAGCCGGCGTTATGCTGGCTATCGACTGGGACCCCACCGCGCTGCATCTGCGCTACCAGTCCACCCGGGAGAAGGTAAGCGATACTTCTGTACACAGCTAAACATCATTCTAAGTTATAGCTAAAAATGTTCACAATAAGCTCTTTCATTAGATATGATTGTCTACACATAGTACTGTGACAGACGGACGGACAAACAGACAGTCAGATACACGAGTAATGCTATAAAGGTTCCGGTTTTCCATACGGATGTTCGGAGCCCCCAAAAGTATTTTGCATAGCGGTAGCGCTAATGACACGGCTTAAACTTGTTACAAAAGCTCAACAGCAGCTATGACACGTTGCTTTCAAGCCAGTACATCAAGCAACCCGAAACTAAAATTTTCCCAATCAACCTTGAACCTAATCGTTTTGTGATAAAGTTGAGAATCTATTAAAGAAATTTGACAGATTTTTGTAGCTTCCTGTACACGTAGTTACAGGTGAAGTGGAATTTTCAACGAAATGTTACCTGTCTGTTCTTTCTTTCCATTTTTAAATGATCAAGTTTAGTATTATGAATTGTGACATATTACAGGCGTGGGTAGAACATTGGTCGGTGGCGGCGTGTCGACAGGAAGCCGCGCGCGCCATCGACTTGGCCAGCTGCTTGCGAGCCTTCACCAGCTGCGAGCGTCTGGAGCAGCGCTACCACTGCGCGCACTGCCGGAGTGCGCAACCTGCTACCAAGAAGCTGCAGATATGGAGGCTGCCACCCATACTGGTAGGTTTCATTATCATTCCAGCTTAAAAAGAGGTCAGGATATGCCTCTCCTGGTCTGTGATTCTCGTTTCCAGCGAATTCCCGCGACTGGTATATTTATTTTCTGCTAATATTTACCTAGTATAGGTCCGAATCTAATTGTGGTGCCTGTCAACTTCTGGATATTGTAACACTAGCGGACTCACGACCGCCAGAGCATAAACGCATCGGCGTGCCCCCGACGCCAAGCCACAAATTCGCCGGACTTTTTGTCACATATATGTGACGTTTGGCGTACAGGGCACGCGCTTGCTTGTCATGTATACGTGACAATGGCGTTCAAAAGGTTAATCGAGTGCTGGTACCGGAGTCCCATATAAAAACAAAACATATTTTCATATTCTTCCAAAGAGTTACCTTGTCTGCCAGAAACCTGCAGTCGAGGAGATCCTCCTGACAAAATACGACCTCTACCTGGTAGAGGTCAGCCAATAACGGTTGATATCAGCCATCCAACTCCTGGGAGTTGATATGGCTTTCATGGAACACACCGATTGTGAGCCGAAACTGTCGTCAGTGGTACACGACAGCTTGTGGTAACTTTGATGCTCCAAGACGCGGATATATTTACAAGGCCTACTTTCATTGTATTACATAACGATTACAAATAAGAGTATTCCACCCACCTACCAGTCTCGAGATCTTATTTCAAAACTTTAGCATTTCCTAATCTAGTAATTATAATATTTTTATCTAGTTCTACAAAAAAAAAATGATTTTATTTGTTATCCACAGATAGTCCACCTGAAACGCTTCCAATACGTGAACAACAAGTGGATCAAGTCTCAGAAGGTGGTGAACTTCCCTTTCCAAGACTTCGAGCCCACCGCTTACCTGGCTTCCGTGCCGCAGGAGACCATCCTGCGCCACACCGAGATCCTGAGCTTCAAGAGAAGCTCTTCTGTGTTCGTGGACGACACCATATCCGAGTCCGATAGCGACGATGACGACACTGCGCAGCCCAAGGTGCATGCCAGGCCCAAGGTCGACAGGAAGCGGAAGGGCTCTGTTGAGGTGTGCTTTTTAATCTTTAATTATACTACCATTTAGGGTGGCCCTCAGTAGTACTATCAAAACATAAAGTTAAACTTAAAAAATAAAACTGTTTTTGTTAACAAATAATTAAAAAATATATTCATAAACTCGAAAGCCTGAGAAGCAATAGTAACAACCTAGACGTAACGTAGGTACTACTGGCAGAGCGGCAGCGCGCCGACAAAGTGAAAAGCGATTCATAAATGTTCAGAGCAAAATTAGCTCTCGAGTGAGGCCCCGCGCACCACGCGCGGCATCCTTTTTATACCTATCAGCTGGTTGATACGCGAAGGGCAACGACCGCGGCCGCTTTGCGTGAAACTATCGCGATGTATAACTATTGGTTCGAAGTCGCTTTCGAGTTTTGTTTATCACAATTGTTATTCTGCCATTTCTTGATTTTAAATTTATTCTTTTTCATAAATCGATTGTATTACCAAGACAAACTCATTTCGCTGCGGGAAAACAACCATTAAAATTTCAACTCGTATAAACTTGCAGCTTTTGGGCAAAAGCTGGTAAATAATATCCTTTATTTCTTTACTTCAGGTGCGAGGGAGAGAGAGGCTAGAGTCAACGAGTCTGGTTACCACGCCGGTGACAGATGACAACCTGATCGACTACCACCAGCATCATTTACTGAAAGATCAGGATCCCTTCGACCTGAAGTACAGATTGTATGCTGTTGTGGTGAGTTCAGACAGAGATTTTCTATGAATATGTTTTTTTTTCTGTTGAAACTAGATTTTAAGGCTTGAATTGTGTCGTAAGTATTCTCAATAGTAACGCTGGCGTCTAGCGTTACCATTGAGAATAAAAGTCAAAAGTCAAAAAGTCATTTATTCAAATTAGGCTGATTGCCAGCACTTTTTGACCGTCAAAGTTCTACATAAAGACAGTCCCCCAAAACGCCCGCCCGTCACCACTTCCTAGTGTTTTAGCTGGGAAGAAGAAGTGGCGCAACAAACTCCCCAGCAACACATCTGTCTGTTGAGTTATAAGAACTATCATTTATACAAAGGTATATAAGTAGTCAGTATTCTTACAAAGAAATCAATACAACAAAGGTAACACGTAAAAACTTAAAACTTAATAATTCGCTACTTGTAAGCTAGCACACTCCATTATGCCAACATAAACAGACAAACTCAAGCATAAAAACAATATCAAATCAAACTAAATAAGCCTCCAGACATGAAGGGCGTGCCCGCTTACATGTGCAGAGGGTAGAATTTAATAAAAAAATCTGTGACTCGACGCCACAAGTGATAAAGGGGGGCCATCAAAATTAAACATTAAAGCATATAATCGTTATAACAATAGTAAAAACCATGGCTAACAAGACGACCTTTCACCACAAGCAGCACCCGTTCACGAGCATAACGCAAAGATCAGCCATTACCCCCCTCGCCATATTTGAGGGAAAGAGGTAACCCGACCCCCGACGCTACCGCAAGCAGTAAAATCTAAGGGAGCATGACGAACTTGCTGCCGGTTGCTCAGGAAAGAATAAAATCAAACAACTGTCGAAGTCACTAGTTAATCACATGTTGCAATACACTCATTATAAAACATTGTTATGAGAGTATTAAGTCAATACATAAAAAAAAAAAACAAATAATTGACCTCTACGGACATATAAATTAACAAAATATATGAACTCATATGTCATAAGCTAACTATGAAAGAACATTAAAAACGAAGTATTAAAAACGAAGTATGTCTTGCGTTCAACACTGCGACTAACTATTATCATCGTCTAAATAATCATTGATTGAATAGTATGCCTTCGAACAAAGTTTAGATTTAAATTTAGCTTTAAACGAGTTAAAAGGCAGCTCAAGATAAGAAAGAGGTTTGCTTGCTTGTATGTTTGTATGCTTATTGTAAAAACGGATACCGAGCCCCACAAATGAGCCTTGGACCCTTCGAAGACGATGGGATGGTGCATGTAATTTGTGCTTGTTTCTAGTGTTAAAGTTATGGATATCACTGGTTTTAGTGTATAAATGTATATTTTGCCTAATATATAATATGTTTGCAAAAATAAATTGAGATGCTACCGTGAGAATTCCAATATCTTTGAAAAGTTCTCTTAAGGAAACTCTTGACCCCAGCTGATATATTGCTCGTACAGCCCGTTTTTGTAACACAAATATATTTTGTATGTCTGCTTTTCCCCATAATAGGATACCGTAAGACATAGCGCTATGGAAATAACTAAAATAGACTAACCGAGCTGTGTAAACGTCAGTGTATTGTCTTACTTTCCTGACGGCGTAGGCGGCCGAGCTGAGCCTTCCTGATAGGCTTGATATATGCGGGTCCCATTGTAGTTTGGAATCAACAGTTATTCCCAAGAATACTGCTGAGTCCACAGTTTCAAGCATCTCTTTGTTTAAGATGATATTCGGTCCTAGATTATTAACATTAGGTAAGGCAAACTTGATACATTTTGTTTTCTTAGCATTGAGAACTAGGTTATTTGTCGTAAACCAATCCGTAACCATGGAGAGAGCACTGTTTACGTCATCAAAATCTTGTCTATTTCTATCTACTTTAAAGACAAGAGAGGTATCATCTGCAAAGAGAACTACATCACAGATACCCTTTAAGAAAAATGGTAAATCATTTATATACACCAGAAACAAGAATGGACCCAGTATAGAACCTTGAGGCACACCTAAATGAACTGGTAGCCCGGAGGACTTCACACCATTGATATCTACACAATGAAACGTATTATGCAAATATGAATCAATTACGTTAAAAGCTTCCTTTTGGAGACCATAATGACGCAGTTTACGCAAAAGCGTATCATGGTGTACGCAATCAAAGGCTTTGGAGAGATCACAGAAAACTCCAATTGCATTTTGCTCAATTGCAATTGGTTCTCCCATGCGTTAAATATGTGTTTCAGGAGAGCAACACCTGCATCTGTGGTTGAACGACCTTTTGTAAATCCATACTGTTCATTATGGACGAGGCTATTTAGATTAAAATGTCTTAGCAATTGCTTGAGTATTAACTTTTCAAATATTTTGCTAAATGCAGGTAAGGCCGGAAGTTTCCTATATCATTTTTATTACCAGATTTAAATAAAGGCATGACTTTACTACTTTTCATGAGATCAGGAAAAGTTCCTAAATCCACGCATTTATTAAAAGTAACAGCAAGGTAAGGGGCTACGATGTCTATTATGCTACTCAAAAGTTTAATGGAAATGCCCCAATAATCACCTGTTTTTTGACTTAAGTGTGTTGAAAACATTAACTACATCACTTGGTGTTACGTGCTCGAAACTAAATAATTGACTACATTTAGGCACACTACTATGTAAAAGGTTTTCAGCATTAGACGAGCACGAACTTAAGGAGCGAGTCGTAGTTATGCAAAAAAGTCATTAAATACCTGAGCCACGTCAGTTGCTTTACTTATTAATTTGTTGTCAACAATAATCTCTACTTGATTTTCTTGTTTAACCGACTTGCCCGTTTCATTGTTAGTAATTTTCCAAGTCGCTTTTACTTTATTTTCAGAATATTTAATTGTGTCACTTAAAAATTTAGATTTAGCAGTAGCACAAATCTTTTTAAGTAAATAATTTAGAATAATTTCTAACATACTCTAGAAAAGGAGTATCAAACTTATATTTTTTTAAACCATATAACTCATATAGTCTCGCTTTGCTTTTATAAATACCTGGTGTAGCCCATTGGTTGAAGCCAATGGAGGTACCCATAGTGTTTAAAGTTTTTGACTTAAATGTAGCTTGGTACTCATTCTGCACAACATCAAAAAGGGCTCCATAGATATCATTAGGATGTTCATGTTCTACTATAGATGGTGTAAGTTTTTTAGATACATTATGCTTAAACTTATTGCAACGACTATAGTAGGCGCCAGATAATCGTGGAATAACGGTCATTGACCCACCTACAATTATTGACATTTTTAATTTGAAAAACGGAATTAATGACACAAAGCTGTCCCGAATCATCATCTCTCGTGATCCTTAACATTGTCTAATAATGAAAAACGATTCATATTTAATTGTTCAGGTACCTATGAACAGTTATTAGGGAAAGGTCAATATACTTTATTCCACATTTATCTGGCGCCTACTATAGATGTATAAGGCCGGTATACTATTTTATTTGGCTTTTTATTTAGTGGCATAGGGAAGCTAACTAGTAGTCCACAGTGGTCAGACGTTTGGTCATAATACTGATCTAGATTTGATTATAGGGCCGGGTGAAATGATATTGGGTTTATTCCATCTGTTATTTGTCATTTGTAGCCAAGAGTGGGGATTTGGTAAAATTGGTTATTACATTTGTCCATTTTTTTTATATGTGTTTGCTCTTGGCTCTAGTCTAGGTCATAGGTGACAGAGACAAAGTCGACGATGTAGCGAGCTTACCCAGAAGAAGCCTGTTCACACTAATTTTGAAGTGATTAGGGTTGTATGCGTTCGGAAACACAGACGCAGGCAAAGAGTTCCTGGGCACGCCACAATTGCGGCGGTAAGGCCCCTCTTTGAGGAGTGGCTGGAGAGGCGCCACGGCGTCCTCACCTTCCGCCTGACGCAGGTACTTACCGGACACGGCTGTTTCGGGAGGTACCTGTTTCGGATTAAGCGGGAAGACACGCCCGGGTGTCAGCACTGTGAGGATCGCCCGGAGGACACGGTGGAGCATACGTTGGAGGTCTGCCCTGCTTGGGCGGAGCACCGCCGTGTCCTCGTCGAGGCGATCGGCGGCGGCAACCTCTCGCGTCCGGCCCTGGTTGAATCCAAGGTCCGGAGCGAGGAGGCTTGGGAAGCGGTCACCTCCTTCTGCGAAGCAGTAATGCTAGCGAAGGAGGAGGCGGGCCGCGCGAGGGAAAGGCAAGGCCTTCGCCCCAACCGCCGCAACAGGAGAAGACGCCCCGGGCGTCGGGAGTCGCAGGGCGATCCCCGGCCACCGTAGGCGCGGGCCTGCGGACGGCGAGCGTTGGGTGGCTCGCTGTCCGATCACCACCAGGCCCGGGTCGATGGCGCGTTGTGTTTCACGCGCGCCTCAAAGAGATGTCAGCATAGAGGACGGGGTCCGCTAGGGCCAGAGCCTGCCAGGGTTGCGGAATTTGTTCGAAAGAGTCACCGCGGCCCTGGAACGCAAAGGGCTTCAGAAGGAACACGGATGGGTTTTAGTCAGTAAGAGTCTGACACGCCCTTCCGCTCCACCCTGAGCGGAAGAAGTCATTTGATGATTTCCCATGCTTAAAAAAAAAAAAAAAGAAAGGCAGAGAGTTCCATTCCTTTGCGTTTAGACCATTCATGTTTCATTCTATATTTTTATTGTTGGCTAACAAGGATTAATTCCGGTATACAAATACGTTCCGGATTGTCCCATGTTCGTATCTGGTGGCACTGGTCGCCGCTTGCTGGTGTTCCCTAGCGGTGCTGTCGCTTGCAGCCCCGCACTGTGTCTCCCGCTGCACTTACGAACGTTCATCCACGAAACGATCGGGCACGCTCGGAGGCGCTCGGGCGCGCTCGTGGTGGCATTGCTGCCTCCCCGACGCGCGCATTAGCGCACTTCGAACGCAACCTTTTTACACGTTTATATTTGAAATGAGTTAGTGAAGTATGTCGTTTCGTGTCCAGTCTCACTCGGGGCAGATGTCGGGCGGCCACTACGTGGCGTACTGCCGCAACCCGTCCGGCGCGTGGCTGTGCTACAACGACAGCTCGTGCCGCGAGCTGAGCGCGGCGCCGCAGCCGCCCATCGACCCCGCCGCCGCCTACCTGCTGTTCTACGAGCGGCAGGGGCTCGACTATGAGAGGTAACGCTATATTATAAACAAAATACACACATTATCTCACACTTTTTCCACATTGGACATCCTTTTGCTTCGTTTACATTCATATATCGAGTCATACACGCACGTCTGGCGTGAGCGCTTAGAGCTGCCGGTGAACTGACAGCGTGCCTGACGTAGCTGTGCGTCGCGGGTGAGGGGGGGTTGTTGACGAGGGTAATTAACCTAAAAATTGGTCAATGACTGAGCTCACGCATCGCGTCACGTCACCACGAGCCCCCGTATGGTCTCTATTAAACGATAGACCTACAGCACACCTGTGCTTTCTGAAAAACCAATAAGGTCTGGGATATCCTTCTAGGTCGTCCCCTTCCCAATGTTTTTTAATAAAAATAACTATTCACTCCAGTCCATTCTACTGCAGAGCTTTAAAATGCCTCACAACTGGTTAGAGATAGGAAAACAAACTCGATAGATTTAATAAAAATTGAGGGAAGAAAGTGGGAGATCGCCGCAACTGGTTAGAAAAAACAATACATGTCGTCTAAGTCCAGTTATGACGTACCAAGAAAAGACAATATTCAACTGTAGCAAAATTATAAATGCACCTTGTCAAATATTACACCCACTGCGTCACCAAGGTGTTCTCGTACAGAAAAAGTTAATTTCACGATATTTTATGTGCAAATAGCAGTATGAACTTTTCTCTCATGAATTCATGTTTAAAAATTATGAAAAGTAGTTCTATAATAATTGATTGTCTCTTCCCAGGTACCTCCCCGACATAGCGGGCAAAGAGCCTATAGTAAGAGACGCTGAAGTGCTAGATCCAGACGAAAACGACCTCAAGAAGATGTGCTCTATCATGTAGAACATTGTGGTCTACCCACGACGCCTGCGCAGCTGCTCGCTCCGCGACATCCGCCTTACTGGTGACGCGACTGGACAACTATTCACACTATTTTTATATATGGATAGCCGTTCGTCTGTGGTAACATTTTAACTACAAAAAAAATGTTTTTATTAAAGATGGTGACTGCCTCGTGGGCTTAGTGTTCTCTAGCGATCATGAGGTCTTGGGTTCGATTCCCAAGTCGGGTGAAGTGATATCGGATTTTTTTCATTATGAATTTTCCAGTAGCAGCCTGGAGTCTGGATTTGTGCCTGTTGGTCGTAATAGGCTCACCCCTATTACTTAAATATAATTATGCCTGTTTATGTAATAAAGGTTTGTCAAATTGTTACCAAGGACGTTCGGTTGACCGTAGCTCGATGTAATACGTCCATTGTTGATGAGCTTGCATTTAGTTAGAGCATATGTTTTTAACCCAAAAATTATGTAAGCGTGCTTGAAAACTACTTAGTTGCATTGTTTGATCTTTCGCTCAATGGAATATGTATCTTAAGAAAAGTTGTTAGGGTCTATATTTAATTGTTCGCGTCACCAATTCGTGCCGATTATAAGTAGGTGGGTTTAAATGCAGTTATGAATATTACGGTCCGAAAGATACGGTGTATAGTTTTGCTAATCTAAAATTTAATACATTATGATAAACAAATATTATAATTATGGAATATTATGTGGTCTGTCTCAAATATGTATTACAGACAATACAACCGCGGTGGGACCACAGAAACGCTCAAATTACTATTTATTTAATTATTTTATTATCTCTGTTTGAGTACAAATTACTCAGAAATCATTTTTTTTATAAATTTTTCATTGATATAATTAATTACAATAATGAAAGGTTGTTTCTAATTACACACCAAGTATTCTTTATTATTATACGGAGTTGGCACTTAAAGTATGTTGCATTGCGTTAGAAAGAGTCCGAATAACACTCGTGCCATCTTCAAATATTATCTATACATCTTACCATATACGGCTATAACCCAACACCAAAACAAATTAAAATAAAATAACAATAAAATTGTATTAATATATTGAAAATAATCGAGAACAAGACATCAAATTCTTTTTTTGTAATAATTTATATAAATTATATAATTTAGTTATTTGGAGTATTTGCCATGATATCGAGGGAAAGTTCGTTGGGAATACAGATTATTATTAACATAAATACTTATACTGCCTATAATGTTCCCACTACTGGGACACTGGCCTCCTCTCCGAGAGAGGGAGTGGGCTGTACACTGTGCATATAGACCCAGAGCGGATTGGTAGATGTCATATGTCATCGAATTTTTCTGGTCATGGTTCTGTGGCATTCCGGTTTCCTTCGATTTTTTCATCACCGTTTTGAGAGCAGTGGTGATGAAATAAAGTTCTACCTAGTGGAATGGGTTGTGGAGGTCTGGTAGGCAGCCGCTCCACGTGAAATACTAGTATTTAGCTGAATCGGGTTTGACTGGAAGCCGACCCTAATATAGTTTGGAAAAGGCTAGGCAGATGAATGGTTATTTAATTATATTTTCTTCTCAGTCAAATCCATCCAAAGGTTGTCTGCAAAAGATCCTTTTTAGACTATTGTTATACCCTACTATTTTTAATTATAGTTTGATATGGTGTATATTATACTGTGATCATTACTACTCACATTCATCTCATTCATTCATTCTGTCATTATTACTGTCATCATATCTGCCGAAAGACGTCCACTGTTGGACATAGGCCTCCCCGTGCATGTCGCCACAACAACCGGTTCTGTGCATCTCGCATCCATCGACTATCCGTCGTTTATATATTGAGTATTTCTATTCTATTCTGTTCTGGGCCACTACAGGTCTCCATAGCATTTGAGAGTCCGAAGAATGTTGGTAGTGAAGTATCTGTATTCATAATATCTGTATCCCCAGCTCAGGGAGTTTTGTTAGTTATTGCGATTGCGTCTTTGTAAGGCATTCCTATTGTTGGTTCATTTTAAGCGCGAGCAACATTCGGTTCTGTACGAAGCTGTATAGCTGCTGTGGAGGGGGACTTATCGGCATTTGTTATAGATAGTTAGTGACAAAAGTAGATGAGCATTTTGAGAGTACTATGCAAATGAGAAAAGTATGTGATGTTGAAATATTTGGCTTCAAAATAAATTCTGCCAACTGGCCGCGGTATGAGTAAGGCGGTGTACGGTATTTTGAATGGCCGTTGAGTGATTGGTAGACACCGATACACTGACTAACGTTAATATGTTAGACAGACGCAGTGCCGTCGAAAATGGTGTCGTAACATCAGATTCTGTAGTCAAATAGTACAGAATAGTCGATGGCCTATGTCATCAAAGGTCTAATCATATCTTTGATTAATAAACCTACTGACAAGTCTTGTTTTTGCTGTGATTGTTTGATAAAAAAATATCTTTTGAAAGTTGAGTTTGCTTTTGGTGATAATAATTAATCAGAGATCGATTCCATTTATGATGCCGGGATTTAGAGGAGGTATTATCAACTCTATGTTACTTACTTCCACGAACATTAGGTAATTATAGTCTACCTATTCCGATCTCTGGTGATAATATAGGAACATTATTAATGGCTGATAAGTCCTCTTCCAGTTTTATAAAATATGTTATTATTATTATTAAACGGTTGGCAACGGCGTCTGTAAATAAAATTCGTTGGTGAGATAATCCAGTGCTGACGTTTCATAAACGGATCTAGTGTTTAGTTATGTAAGTCAGGGCAAGTGTGATATTGTTTCCTGTTATTCAAATTTATTCGTTTATATTGGTGTCTTTGCCTAGTAAGTGTTTATGAGTGTACTGTACCATGTAACTGGAAATATTATCCCTTATGATCGCAGTTTAGACTTGTTCAGAAACCGCCATTTTGAAGAGAGATTTAGTCTCTTGAAAATTGAATGGTTCAAAGTTGGCCCATAAGAAGGATTCTACGCTATACGCAGGGTTTAAATATTTATCTACGGCTGAGACTTATAGAACGAACCAAACGAAAATGAATCTTATTGGAATGTTTTTTTTTGTGCATATTTCTTATGATCAAATGTACGAATATCAACATTAACTTAGAAGTAGTAAAGTTCATTTTCGTATGGATCATTACTGTACTTCACGTGGGAAGTTCAAGTTTTTTTTCTATAGCTCTAATAGCCTAAGATCATAGGGATGATATTTCCGGCGGTTGCTATGGCAACGCGTTGTCTAACCAAGTTATGTAGTAACCTACTTAGCGCGCGACACACGATCATAGCTGGTGTCGCATGTTGCGTTATATGGAGACTGAAGTCATGTAATATGTACATGATGTGCTATATTTTACTCATTGGAATATTTTGTATTTAATTATTAATTATTGTGTAGATAGCCTGCGGTGTTGTGTTTTGTACCGGGTAACTGTGGTTTCGAAAACTGGTTGTCAAATATTTTAAGCGAATATTTTTAACCGAATAGAACAGCGAATATTTTTAACCGAATAGAACAAGTTTGAACGAACGAGTAACCTTGCGTGTCTCATTGTCATTAAAATTTTAACTTCTTGAAAACAAATTTTAAAATATTTCTGACTGTATGTAGAAAAACGACACTATTTCTGATAAACGTAACATCTAAGACATGAATAAGGAAACACGCTTTTCTATATAAATATTAATAAAAAATAACCGAGCGTACATTGCTAATCCACGTTACATTGGTACAAAACACAAGAACCGTTATAATGAAATAATATATTCTTCTAGCGCGGAAACTGTTCAGTGTTATATAACGTGTTATTGGCGTTTTTATGTTAACTGCGATTAGTTTTTAACGAAAACCAGCTAATATTACCCTATCCCTTCACATGTGCACAAATATTGCAAGTATAGGTGACTATTTGCAAATGAGAAAGCATATTTTAGACAACATTTGCAATGAGCTGCAAATATTTATCCATCTGTGAATGATATGGGTAACGCGAGCTTTAGCATCCAAACAGCTCACTATGATTATCTTTTTTATAATTATTATTATTTTACGGCTTAGGGCACAATGTCGTGATGCTTAATAAATTCTAGTGAGATACGATATATAAGTATTAGACACTTATGATTAAGTAATATATTATTATTATTATTATTGATATTATGAGCCGGTGTGCACGATCCTAGTTAATCTTATTTGTAAACATGTTATTCGAAATAATTTAATGAAAGTAGCTTTTATAACGCGACATTATGAGTTAGCGATGTTGGGTACCGTGAGGGTAGTTCAACATTATCGTAAGCGGAGGACTAGTAGTGTGGTCCTCGCTGATTTAGTCGATATTTTTATTTATTCGATCGTGTGCACCAGATTATTCGTTATTTTTTGGTGAATTTGTACTAGTGTGGTCACAGTTACTTATAAATAAAGTCTTATGATATTACGGCGGAGTAGCCATAGAGCCATAAACACATGCCTGTAACTCGCACGAGAGTGTGCCAGTACCTTGCATGCCATAACAAGTTCTGAATTTCTGATTGATAGATGTCAGTACGGCATGCCAGCTACTTGCATACTGTAGTGCAAGTTACAGTCATGTGTATTACGGCCTGGAGATGTAACTGTGACTACAGTAGTACAAGTTGACCGTTGCACCTAAGTAGGTGCGCTCGCAGGGAAGTTACATACTGTGTATATTGTTAACGTGTCGAAGCCAACGCGTGTACCGTGCCATCGATCGATTCGCTTTCCACTTCTATACCAAAGCACTCTTCTTTTTCTTTCAAGCTTTACAAACATACAACGATTACACGCATACCTGCCGTGTGTGATACGTGACACGCGACACATTCTCATGGTTCGCTTGTAGTATTTGCATGGCGAGTTCTAATGGTATTACTGTACCAATAACACGGTTGCGTTGAGTGTAATATCAAATTGTTATCCAATTAAGTATTTTGAATATCCCTGTGCAATAAAGAATTTCTTTTGTATGTATCCCTGAGTTTTTTTTTTACCTCCATTTCATAGAAGAATAATAAGCAGAGGTCGGAATTAGGTAGACTTATTTGTGACACACTGGGGTACACTGATTTCATGCATCGAAAGAATAAAGTGGATATGCCTTAAGTCCCGAGATTAATTTTAAAGAGCAAAAAAACCCGTGATTTATTTAATAAAAAAGTTATTTACTTTTACACAATTTAAACCATTGCAAGCACGACGTTGCAAAATTTACATCAACGACATCGGAAGTCCCGAAGTTGCAAAATTCCAATGCGCACACGCGCGATGTTGCCACATTTGTAGTTCGCACTACATAGCTTGTGAGAACAAAAGAAAAATGATTATTATTTATTTGTAATATTGTTGGCCACACGGGATTGTCTATTAGAAATCCCGGAAAGATCCATATTAATATTAACATTTCGATGCAAGTACATAAATAACTCTACCTAATTCCGACCTCTGACAATAAGTTTTAAGTAAGAAAAACACATTAAAATCGTATAAAAAACATTTATTAATAAAATTTGACTTATCTATAGCTATTATAAATTATACACTTGCTGCCAAAAATATTGCATCCAGTGATAGAAAAATATTAATCAAATATCTCACTGGTGCAATTATTTTGTGTTCAAGTGGAGACTTACACCGATTGGACAGAATTAAAATACAAATAAATACTAATTTGTACAACAACGCAATGCGTTCACAAGTTACGATGAAATAGTAATACCTTAGTGGTGCCACAGGATTTGACAATTAAAAACAGTGAAGTTAATAAAAGCTTAACTTGGAAATGTATTACTATTTTTTTCAATGTAGAATTAAGTTACATTCATGACAATTAGGATGCTTCCTAAATAAAAAAAAGTCCGTCAGTTAGATTATCAAAAAATATTGGACACGCATTTTTTGCTTCATTAAATCAATTAAATACGACACAAATAAAAGTCATAAAAATGCGTGAGTGTCGTGGAACACTCGGTTGGAACGAAGTTCCTATTATTATGGGATAAAGAATCGTGCCACCCTATGGATAACCGTCTACATTAAAGAAAGGGTCGTGACGGAAATATCTTACACTTTTTTCGCTTAGTCCGTACCGTGCTATAAGAAACTTCGTTTCATAAATTTAGGAGTGGGTATTACATCAAAAAGCCGTGACTTGTTACAATCCGAAGAAAAAATAAATAAAAATAAAACGAATCTCACTGATGAACTAAATTTTTTTTTTTTAGCAATCGGCTTTATGTGTTTAAATCCTTAATTTTAATTTATTAAAGAAAAAAAAATCATCAGATCATCCATGAGCCAACCAACCCCGGGACACCGTCAAAGACGTAAAGCTAAATATTTACACTATGTATAACTACGGCTCTGTGGCTGTGGGTGGCGCTGACGTCACAGCCACCGTTGCCACGTGGCCTGCTGCGTGGAGTCACTGGCTTGCAGCACGTTGGACAGACCGCCGTGCGGTACTGGGTACGGAGCCTGGGGACAAGTAAATATGTAATGTATTATAATTTCATTGGAAATTCAGCCAGTTTGTCTAAAGGTATCGTGTTACTTTATTAAGCCTGATTAGAAATACTGGCACCTATTCAACTGTATTTGCTTGTCGATTCTATAAAAGCATGAGCTGTCATGCCAATTGATATATTGATAGTTTACTTTATGTTCACTACTCCTAAGCTTATATACGGTGAGATATTAAACATGGCTGAAGTGAGCTTGAAGTAAGCTGTCCTTTCATCTTGATTGGATGGATTGACAGCTTAGATCCTTCATGTAAGTTATCACGGTGAGTTTTTACAGAATAGTACTAGTGATAATACTTCGGCTGTCAACTACGCTCAGTCGTGTGTTTGAAATATATCTCTCGAGATGGGGATTTTATATTCCATCTCGTTTGTTTTGTTGCCATAGTGGTTCGAACTTTTCTGTATGGAAGCTGACTTTGCTTTATGGCTTCGGTTTTGCCACTTTCGATTTTTTTTTTCAAAATGGCGTGGCATGATAATGACGTGGCTAGATACATAGATAGGGGACGTATAGGTAGGCAAAAATTACCTATTAAAAATGATGGCCTCAAGTGTAACATTACCACCATTAAAAAAAAAAAACAAGATGGCGAAACCGGGACGAGGCCAATGGCCCTTTCGTTGTTCGTATAAGTTCAACTTACGTGAACAGTGCCGAGCCAGCGCTGCTTGATGAAGTCTGCGGCGCGCTCGCCGATCATGATGACGGGCGCGTTGGTGTTGCCTGACGTCACCGCCGGCATCACGCTCGCGTCCGCCACGCGCAGCCGGTCTATACCTTGCACCTGGAGACACGAACAAAGGAATTAGGAGGTTATATATTGAATGGCAATAGTTAAAATCGTAGCCCTGCACCTTATTATTTCCTAATCGTCAACTTACAAAACGGGCTGAAAAGGGAGGGATTAAATCGTCGAAGAAAATAGGTTCCTACTTTTAAAATGTTACTTTAATTGTGCCAATTTGCCTTTGACCCACGCACTGCTTTTGTACGACATTAATATGCTTTTATTTTAGGAATTGGTAGGTACAATCAGCGACAATATCCGATGAACAAGTACAAAGTGCCAAAAGTCGTCAACACCTAGAACATTAGAAATTAAGTCACAGAAAGCTTTGGCCACAAAATGCGGTGAACAACACAACCGGACAATATTTTATCCTTCAGTAATAAATAAGAAAGCCATTACCGTGCCATGTACCTAATGGGTAATGAATGCCTAGGGCATTAAGTCCGCCTTTGTGTTGTAGCGGCATCAATGCCGCCACAAGAAAAACCTAGAAGCGAAATTTGTACGGCAACAAAAAGAACCGCAGCGCCATCTACGACGAACTAAAACAACTAAATCTTGCATCGCGCAAGCAAAGTTCTCAGTGCGATTTCAACATATACAACAGTCCGAATATCAACTATCGGGCAGTTGCCTATCAGACACAACAATCGTCTGGTAGAAGGATCCTCCCATTTCCAGTTGAGGTATGCGGGACTTTACTCTCTGTACCGCATACCTCTATAGTGTCATTGCGCATTAGGTCTAAATTCATAAATAAACAGTAACTTACCTGCAGCAAGTTATCAACGACAGCACTATCGTCTCCCCTGGGCCCCATCTTGCACGACCCCGCCTGGTGGTTCTCAGGCGCTGTCTGCATCCTCACGGCGCACTCCCAGTACGCGTCGCAGCCGAACTTGATCTTCTCGCATCCCTTCACCGGCGTCTTGTCTAGCTTCACGCCGTAGCGCTTCAGGGCTTTGGTCTCCGATAACTTGAGGGCGAACTTGATGCCTTCGACGAGGGTTTTGACGTCGTCTGGGTGAGTTAGGTAGCTGGAATAGAAGTTTGTTTAAATAAATCTTTTTGAAGGAGAAGTTTGTTTAAATAAATCTTTTCTTGCAATTATGTTTAAAGAAGGTAGGTACTAATCTCAATTAGGTAAGATCATTAAAAGTAGGCAGGTAAAACAGAATATCTCAAAAACCGGCCAAGTGCCAGTCGGAATCTCACAAGAAGGGTTCCGTGCCATAAACCGAAAAAAAAACGTTTCTTGTATGGGAGCCCCTTAAATTTTATATTATATTTAATTTTTTATTATAGCAGCAATAGAAAAACACACTCTGTGAAAACTTTCTACCTACATATTACGGTTCTTGAGATACAGACCGCTGATAGACAGACGGACGGACGGACGGCGGAGGCTAAATCCTAAAAATGGAAGTTTATTTCCAAGTCGTTCGTTAAAGTGGTCAACAGCGATTGGTGACTAATCGAACAAGAACTTTTGTAATAGACACCTATATTGGTACCTACTTATTTGTTAACTAGCACGATTGTGATCCAGAACGAGTTAGTCAAGGTTACCTATAGGTACTAGTGCACCCTTCCCTTTTGGTATCTACCGGTCTACCTATTTAGATCTTTAGGCGCCATATCGATAGTAGTTTCAACAAAAAGACTTCGTTTTATGATCTGAAGTATACATGTATGACCTTATCATGTATGTATGTGAGCGTGGGGCTCACAGCAGTATTCAATGAGCTGATGCGATAGTCACGTAAACGTTAAACGTAGGTACGTCGACGTAAAAGAATAGCACCATCCCATCACTTCCATTGGGTGCCGTAAGAGGCGATTAAGGGACTTACCAGAGAATGCAGCATTCTCTGTGTAACAACTACACTGCGACCGCAAACCGGCCTCTCAGCTTCGCAAATCCCTTCCTTTAGGGGAGGCCTATGTCCAGCAGTGGACGTCTTTTGGCTGATATGATGATGCGATAGTCGTAAGAAGAAAATAGATTGGCGTAGCGTGGGAAGCCTTCCAGCAATAAGGCGGCCCCCAATAGGTTGTTGAAAGAAGTTGGAGACCGGACACTAACTGCGAAAGGCTTAGGTACATACCTAAGCGTCATCATTCGCCATGATGGCCAGTCGGTGCATTTTACTGTGAAGGAAAGGTGAACTAGACTGGCATCATTTATTTAAAGATGCTTTTCTGTGTGTATTATACTCACTTGGCATAAATCTTGGGGTAAGCAAAGGGATCAGCAGACGCGATCTCCAGTCGGCCTCTGCTCTTGGGGTGCAACACGGTGGGGATGATCTGGATGGTCCGGGAGCCGTTGTCGAGGCGCTCCCCGACCATGCCGGTCTTGGCACAGTCGGCGAGGAAGCCGCCGAAGAACAGCTGGACGTCGGGGTTGTCTTCCAGGGGATTCGAGTACTTCGTGTTTATGAAGGCCGTTACTTCCGATATGCCTGGGAAAGTGATTAGTTTAGAAGAGGGGCAGTTTAGTGTAGTTATCTCGTGTTTGTAGATTTTATAGTAAGTTGTTTAGAGCGTACTTTATGACAAATCGATAAAATTGGATTCAATCGATTCAAATTTATCGATATCGACCGTTAAAAATACCAGCTGTGATGTCGATTCTGGAAGTTTATAAAGATGAAGGATGCAAGTTATGGTAAAAAAACCAGCAATAGCATTGCTCAGCGGTTAATTTGTCTTCGCGGCGAAGTAGACTAAACTGCGCAACAAGCCCTACTACGTAAGTAAAAACGAATACATTAGATATCGTAACTCACCAGTCCCAGACATAAGTCCATCTCTGAACAGCAGGTACTCCATAGCGGTCGCCCAGTTGAGCGGAGTGGTGTTGTTGTCATTAACCTGGAAGATTATTATGTATTATTTATTTATTTATTTCCAAAATTCTTAACTTATTTAAACATTGGTTTTTGCCACACAACGAAAACCTCGCAGGGTTTATCTGTGTGCTGGCGAGCCGTACATTTTTTTTCTACATATTGAGTTACAGTAGAACTTGCCTGATAGTGATTATACAGTAGCTTTATGTGTAAAGAAATATTTTGACTTACACTTGTAGCTTTTCGAACTCGTTTTGTATAATGTTTGTAAGTCTTCTGGTAGTTTATTAAGAAAGTAAGATACTAAATATTCTGCAACCCTCATTCCGTACACATTGTTGGTTTTTGGTAGATGGTATTTATTTTTTAGTGTAATGGATCTCAAAAAGTCAGGTCTTGTTTTTACGGTAAGCAACTCAGGCCTATTGACTTCAGCAAGGGTAAACAATTCAACGTTAGATACAGTCACTATAAAACGGATAGTTGACTATTCCCGTGATCTAAGAGCTAGCTTATACTTTGAAAAAGGTTGACAATTAGTTTTCAAAACTGGTAATGCAGTCAGTCAATAGCGACGGGTCTGAAAATATTTCGAAGCTACCTTTATGTTTATATTACATTTTGCATTTATAAAGAACTAGCTGCCGCACGCGTGAATGTCGAAAACTATCCCAAGGGAACATACTCCCGGAATAAAAACTATCCTATATCCTGTCCCGGGACTCAAACTATCTCCATACCAAATTTCATCTGAATCGGTTCAGCGGTTTAAGCGTCACGAGGTAACAGACATACAAACAGACACACTTTTGCATTTATAATATTAGTAGTATGGATAGTCACGAATATTTTTATTTACAACATCGTTCTTTCAGTAACTACTGACGGTGACGTGACATTCATTGATTTTTTCTATTAGGACTTTAGTCGTGCGCCTACATAACTTCTCGCCCTTAGGTACACAGGTAGGTATTTTGTATGGTGTAATATATGTTTACAACCATAACTTAACTTTCTCAGGGTAGTCTTGCAAAAGTTGCTTGTCAACCACTTAAGAACTGTGTTGTAGCAAAATATGTACCTGGAAGTTGAGGAAGTGCGCCACATGGTTGTGCAGGTTGCGGCCCACGGCGGGCAGGCTGTGCACCAGTTTCACGCCAGCCTTCGTCAGCACCTGCGGGTCGCCCACACCACTCAGCTGCAAGATCTGGGGAGATGCTACTGCGCCGGCGCTGTGGAACAGAGTGACGGGGGTTAGTCGGGCTCAATTTGGCAGTTCCTGCATTTGGACGGGATCTCCCAAGTAAATTTACAAACAAAAAAAGTATTTGGACTCGCACAGGACAAAATACAATTTAGTGATTTGAAACTAACTATATTAAAAAGACCTGTGCGAGGTCAAAAAGGCTCCTATATCAGCATGTGCTGCAAAATTAAAAAAAAATCTGATCCGTTGATCCGCTGTGATGCCACTTCCACTTTTTGTTTCCAATAAAAGTGTTTAAACCTTTATATAAATATACTTTTTCTAATTCTTACTAGATCAAAACATCCCTCAAATTAGTTTAGGTACTTGTAGACATGTAAAAGAAAATCACCTCAAAACGATCTCATTATTAGCAAAAATAACTTCAGTCCCTCCAAAGCTGTTCCTGACTTCCACAGCGTAGGCCTGCCTGGTGGTCTGGTTGATGAGCACCCGGGTGACGGTGGCGTTGAGCATGACGTGCAGGTTGGGGCGGTGCTTGGCGGGACGCAGGAAGGCGCGCGCCACGGACAGGCGGGACCCGTTGCGGTTCGTGGTCTGGGCGATCGAGAAGCCGGTGTGGTGGATGCCGTTGAGGTCGCGTTGTTTGTAGCCTGGAATTGATAGCTTTGTTAGTATGATCGGAATAATAAGGGAAGAAAGATATTTAGACATTTGACTTAAGCCGAAGAAGTAAATGTACATGTTTATAGAGGCTCTAGTTTTTAGTGAAATCTTTTCAAGCAAATCTTGAAACGGAGAATTATCTCAAGAATAAATCCTCTTAGCTGTTCTTAGCGGTGGCAGCCACTGGCAGCATATTTGAAGTCTACCAGGACTACATGAATAACGGAGAGGTACTTCTAGCGAGCGGGCTTCACTTTGTATTGTATAGATTCAGACTTATTACTTAGAAATAAATAATATATTTGTATACCAATTTTATTGGTAGGACATAGAGCTCGACTAAAATTTTTACATAAGACCTTTATTGTAATACCTGTGTTCACAAATAAAGATTGATTGATTGATTGATTGGTATATAGCCGAGCAATCACACCTGTGATGGCTTACTAGAAACTTGTTTGAAGCCATTTGATTCGTTGAAACTTTAAGTACTGCTCGAGTCTACTGATGTTCTACATTAATACGGGGCTCAAAATAAAAAATAGTTCAAACTAAATATAGAACTCACCTAACTCCTCTCCAGCCTTAACCAAGCTGTAACTCAGCGGCGGATGGTAAGGGAACTGAGCCACGGTGAGTGGGCCGCCCGTGGCGTGGTAGCCCTGGTCCATGTCCTTCAGCTGCTTGTTGTCCTCGGACTTCAGGAAGTACGGGAGCACGTCCTCGTACGACCAGCCCTCGTTGCCGGCCGCCGCCCAGCTGTCGTAGTCCTTACGGGAGCCGCGGATGTACATCATGCCGTTCATCACTGAAGTGCCGCCGAGGACCTGGAGATGTATTGTGGTTAAAAATACCAAATCCACTCGGTTTTCCTTAAAGGTGAAGGCACGTGAACACATTCGTAAGAAGTTAGAAAATGCCTTAGGTATTATTAGGTCAATAACCACCAAGAGATAAATGGGACCTGGGAAGTTCATGTCTAAGAAATGCCAAATGGCTCGTAGGTTCCTAAAATAAGAGATTTGGAGTTCTAACATCGTTAAACGGCGTGTCGTGACACACGTGAGGATTTGAGAAAGATGATCGATCTATTCAATATGCATTCAAGAGTCTCCTCCAGCGATAACAGTGTAAGAGAAGGACTGCGCCTGCACGTGCTTAGCAACAGCTATAAAATATTAGATTTGGAAATTAATTGAATATAAGTGAGTTCCGTTAGCTCACCTTCCCTCTAGGCCAGTAGCACTTCCGATCAGTTTCTCCGAGACAGGCAGCAGGCTCCGACTCGGTCTGGTAGCCCCAGTCTATGCTGGACCCGATGAAGTTCAGGAACATGGACGGCACTTGAGCTCCGGTCGGCTCATCGAAACCTGGAACATAAGTAGAATTATAAGCTGGCTGGCTGTTAAGGTTCAATTTTGAATTTCATGTATTATGGAACTAAACAAAATTGATTAAGAATGCTCCTGACTGCAGGAAAGAACCAAATCGACGGATAACGACTAAGACCCCTAAATAAATTGTTTTTTTTCAATCATAATTAGGTCATAATTAGGTCTTCATCTAGGTCAAAATGGAGTAAAAATGGAGATCGTGGCAGAGGCCGCTTTTGGAGAAAGCTTATGATGGCTGACCATATGAACGTGAGAGCTGCTTGCTGAGCATATAGTTCTAAGTTCGATCTCCAAGTTGGGTTCTTCCCTGCCAGGGTTGTGAAATTTGTTCGAAAGAGTCACCGCGGTCGTGGAACGCAAAGGGTAGAAGGAACACGGATGGGTTTTAGTCAGTAAGAGTCTGACACGTCCTCCTACTCCACCCAGAGAGGAAGAAATCATTTGATGATTTCCCATCATTCAAAAAAAAAGTTGGGTTCTTCCAAAGAAAATCTTCTGCAGGCCGGACCTACGTCTTCCAGCAGTAGTACTTGCATTATGGCACATAGAGCTTACATCTCGCACAAGGAACTAAAAAATAAAACTGGATGAACTGAGAGTTCACCATAATGGATGATAGAAATGTGAAGTCAAAGTTGACGTTGCCTTACCAGCTTCTAAGAGTAACACCCTCCACTCCGGCACCTCAGACAGTCTTGCGGCCACCACGGACCCTGCTGACCCCCCTCCCACCACGATGAAGTCGTACACCGAGTCCATGTGCCGCCGGTACTGAGGAGCAAACAGAATGATGTTCTTACTAGGAGTTACATTTTGTTAATCTTCTTAGAAATCTGAAATCACAAGGCGGGGCCAAGGAGATGGCGTGCTAATACCTAACAGGGAACGGCGGAAGGAATGGCCCAGCAGTTGGACAGTTCGGGCTGAAATACGATTTATTTATCTTTTATTTCAGGCAACTAAGGCCCATAAAACATAATAAAATTTTAGTTATAGATAAACAAAAACGTTGCTAAGAGACATCCATTACTTTTTGAGATATTCTGAACTGCATTAATTGATTTTGGAAAATGATGAATAATTTTAAAATTTGTTCTCCAAAACAGCTTCCCTTTACGAAGACCTTTTACATAATTTCTTTAACTCTCTATCAATCTTATGTCAGTCACAAATTATTATGACTTTATCCAGATTTCAGTACCGATTAGTATCAATTTTTATTGCGAATGCTCGGATTAGGTAACGCAGCGCGATGCCGAAAGTGACCGCAAATCTGATGGGGAAGTGATTTCATTTCGGAGGCGACCTGCGGTTGTAACGACTGCGGTAAACACTAGATAATTGGCGTTGAAGCAACTGTGAGAAAGTGGCATTCAACCATGGAGAGCTAAGTAGTAGCTAACTCGATTACTAGGTTATACAAGGAGATTCTATGAAGTATGTGAAACAACTCCGGTGAAAACATCTTTTGCCCAGAATTTCTTCAATTTAAGAGCAAGCAGACTGTATAACAAAATTAACAAATTTCTTGCAATTATTTATTTATCTGGGTAGAGTGTAAAAAGAAGCTTACACAGTGGCTTTTAGGACTTGATTATGAAGAATCGGAAAAACTGCTGACAATCTTATCCCATAAATACATACCGTCACCACTTCACGCACACATTCGTATACCTACACATCCATCTTTATACGTACACACACTACTTCATCTCACTCTCTCTCTATCACGCACACACACACACCACTTCTCATTCACATGCTAACAAACACACACACGTTTTAGCTTTACTTATTTTTTTGGTTTAATTTTTTAGTAATTTTTCTTATTCCTTTTTTTTCTTTAAATTATTGTGATATGTTGGCGAGGGGAGACAGGAGTCCATAGCACAGGTTATCCTAGTTTGGATTCCTGTCTCCCACAAACCTTTGTACTTCTAATATCTGTCACACATATAATTTGTAATATTGTACTTTGTGGGAGAAAATATTTTTTTATTATTATTTATTATATTATTAAATCCAGAAATGTCACAAAGGCTCTATAGGGAATGTGCACGTGCAAAGTTTGGACACATGGATGATTGAGTTACCTGGATGAAATTTGGCACAGAGATAGATAGGTCTGGAAGAGAACATAGGCTTTTATCCCGGGAGTATGTTCCCTTGGGATAATTTCCGAAATTCACGCAGGTAATGCCTGGCAGAAGCGAGTACCTTGTTAATACTTGATATTGATACTTCTGTGCTGCCACCTATATTGCATGCACGTTCCCTATAAAAAGTGACATTCGATCATCCGCAAGAGAACCAAGGTTACCGATATAGCCCGAACGATCGCCAAACTGAAGTGGCAGTGGGCAGGGCACATTGCTCGCAGAACAGATGGTCGATGGGGCCGAAAAGTAAAAGGATTGGCGGCCGCGTTCCGAAAGACGCAGCGTTGGAAGGCCTCCCAAAAGGTGGACCGGTGACCTGGTGAGCGTCGCGGGTAGCCGATGGATGCGAGATGCACAGGACCGGTTGTTGTGGCGAAACTTGGGGGTGGCCTATGTCCAGCAGTGGACTTATTTCGCTAACAACTGAAGAAAAGTCAGAATGTGGGTTTGGTCAATCCCATGCATTTCTAAGTTTTTGCCAAGCGTTATCGCTGACAGGATATTAATTTGCCTAAAGCCTGAAGAGTTACTAGAAGGGTAAGTCCCTCAAAGCTCTCCCAGTTATTTCTCAGGAGCAGTCCGTAAACTTGATTCATGGTTGCCAAATATAAATGACCCTGACAATGCTCAGAACAAACATGCAGAACTCACATGACTCTATTCTGCGACTACGCAATAGCGATGACGTGGGGTATGCCCGGCGGCATAGACAATGGCACTCGGTACCAAAAACAAGAGTGTTCAGCTTTCACAAACAATGGGGCTATTAAAACACTCCATGGCAATATAATTTACAGAAACTAAGCACCCTGTTCGCCCCTACCTTATTGGACCAGTGGCCGCGCTGTTGCTGAACATAAGCTAACAGCAACCACGGCAGAAACAGCTAGGCCCAGCTACAGGCACGTGTGACAAGGATGGCTTCGTGAAGGTGCAGAGGAAGAAGACGATGAAGCCTCCTAGTCAGAACCAGTGCGGGACCGCGCTGGCAGGACCCAATATGCTGCGCCCGGCAATACCTACGACGCAGCTCTATGTGTCCCAGCTACATCACACCACGAAGGTTGAGGAGATCGTGGAGTGTGTTCGATCAGACCAGCTGGACCTTAAGGGTCGAGAAGTTGGAGTCAGGCCATAATAAATAAAATCGTTCGTGGTGCGAGTTCCGACTCATCATATTGAGACCTTCCTCAAGCAAGAGTTTTGGCCGAAGGGTGTCGTATATCGGCAGAGGAAGAAGACGATGAAGCCTCCTAGTCAGAACCAGTGCGGGACCGCGCGGGCAGGACCCAATATGCTGCGCCCGGCAATACCTACGACGCAGCTCTATGTGCCCCGGCTACATCACACCACGAAGGTTGAGGAGATCGTGGAGTGTGTTCGAGCGAAGACCAGCTGGACCTTAAGGGTCGAGAAGTTGGAGTCAGGCCATAATAAATAAAATCGTTCGTGGTGCGAGTTCCGACTCATCATATTGAGACCTTCCTCAAGCAAGAGTTTTGGCCGAAGGGTGTCGTATATCGGCAGAGGAAGAAGACGATGAAGCCTCCTAGTCAGAACCAGTGCGGGACCGCGCTGGCAGGACCCAATATGCTGCGTCCGGCAATACCTACGACGCAGCTCTATGTGCCCCGGCTACATCACACCACGAAGGTTGAGGAGATCGTGGAGTGTGTTCGAGCAGACCAGCTGGACCTTAAGGGTCGAGAAGTTGGAGTCAGGCCATAATAAATAAAATCGTTCGTGGTGCGAGTTCCGACTCATCATATTGAGACCTTCCTCAAGCAAGAGTTTTGGCCGAAGGGTGTCGTATATCGGCGATTCCGCGGAAGGCTACGTGACACCACGCAGCGCAACACGACGCCGTCAATTCGTGTAAAATAGTGTATTCATATTTTTGTGGTTTTTATAAATATGTAGTCTGTCAGGTATTTATGTAATGGATATTTGTTACCTGAAATAAATGATGTATTATTTTATTATTTATTATTAGCTTAACACTGCTGTGTGATTTCAAAATTTAGGAAAACTGCATATCAATCGATATCTTCCACAATCTTTACCCGCCTCCGATTACAAACGGGTCGATGACGTAGACTCTAATATGCTGCTAGATTATCTGGTCTTCAGTCAACAGTCATTAGCAATTGTGATTGATGTTGTCGCGAATCAATACGGTTGTGTTATCTCAGAAAAATATTGGTGATTTTAAGGTAAGATTACGTTTTTAGGGTTCCGTACGTCCTTAAAAAAAGAATCCTTATAGTATCACTCGTGTGTCTTTCCGTCTGTCAAAGCCATTTTGTTCGGAATCTACAGAATTTATGTGGAAGTTGAAGAAATATTATTAAAATAAGTAATTTTAAAGTTATTTAAGCAAATAAATGAAAATTTACCTAATCTCCGAAAGTACTGAGCCTGAGAAAATGGTTTTTTTAGTTATGAATAGGAACACTATAAAAATTACATGTTTAATTACACTATAACAATAACATTAAAAAAAATACGATTCGATAGGAACCTTTGCGCGCGAATCTGTCTCGCACTAAGCCGGTTTTTGTTTACTATGTAATCGGCAATGGCGATGAGTTTGCTTTTTGGCTCGGAATTTAAAAGATGGGCCACATGCCATACGCCTTATTGATTTTGTTTCATCTTGTAAATTTGAGTTGACGGCTATAAATAAAACTTAGTTGACAGATTATGAAGACCAATACATTGTGCGGATCGTGTTATATTTGAAAAATATTTTTGCTTTCAGATTCATCAGCAAAACTTAGATATAAGCGAAAGGCGCCTTTACGGTTTGATGGGAATACCGCTGAAGTGTTGGTCGGCCGGGGCGGCGAGATGGGCGGGCGACATTGTTGCCATCGCGGGTAGAACCTGGATGAGACTGGCACAGGAACGTGGGGATTAGCACAAGAGAAGAGAGGCCTATGCTCAGCAGTGAGCGAAGTCGGGCTGTGGATGATGATGATGACCGCATCTTCATCTAAAAACACGTCAGCTGACGTTCAAGAATTAAATGAATAAAATAGAAATGTAGAGAACAAGACTGACGAACAACCAGAATGATAAGATAATGTTGAAACACAGAAGAAGTTTGACCTACCCCCGGAATACGACGCAAATGACTCAAGATGGACACTTAAGTATCGTGAGCCTGTTGATGGACTTGTTGAAATAAAGGAACATTCCGGCGTATATGTTAATACTGACAAACTCGCTGAATGCAAGAATCTGCCCAATAGTTGCAAAAGACTGGCCTAAATGTTACTAACTGAAATCTTTACTATACGTGCTTTGTGTACATGTTCTTCGACGACGGCTTTCGACAGCGAAGGTGGACAAGCAAGACCTGGATTGGAAGAACACGCAAGAAAAGTATTACTGAATTTTGTTGAAGAACTTTTGAATGATTGGATTATAACAGACTACCAATGTATTCTGAGCGGTATGCGCCAAACTATGCTGGACACACATATTGTATTATATTGTTATAAGCATCTGTTCGGTTCATATAAATTTTTCTTACTTGTCCTGTAATCTTTGTAAAGTCTTTATAATTTTGTATCAAAATTTTACTGAAGTATTTTACTTTCTCTAAAAATTATAAAATTTAATGTACAGATAACAGCTAGTTCAGAAAGTTGTGGTAGTCATTTAGTTATAGTAGAAGGCGTTATGAATCTCTACGTTTATAAAATATTTCTAAAGTATCAGGGATGATATTTCAGGGTAACAGATACCAGAATTTTTCTTGTAAATTGTGATGAAAAAACATGTCAAGGAAATCGCCATTTCTATTGATATTTTGGTCCTTTTAAAATTGAGCATTTTTCTGAGATGACCGGGGTTTTTTCTAAAAATTGGATCAGTTGGCATCTCAGTCGCAATCTGTCAAAAACCCTCCATACATGTTTGACCGATTGCGACTGAGATGGTAATGCGAACGATGCTCAAAAATTTGCAGAATTGTAACTGCGGTCACATAGAATTTGACTGAACAAAGCAGATGGATGAGCTTGTCCATTGTTCGATTACAAGAGTAAGGAAAACTTCATATCAATAAATATCGCTATCTCTCAGCGACAATCATAGCCCGCCTCCGATTATTGTAAACAAACAGGCCGATGACGTACACTAATATTAATGTATAACTTGTGGTGTTAAATAATTTTGTATTCAGTCCTTAGACAACTAGCAAGTATGATTTATGTAGGCGAGAATTTCTGTTTGTTGTTGTTTAAAATTCAGTGAGCTCAGAATAATATTGGTGATTGTAAAGAGGTAAGATTCAGTGTTATGTTTACTTGTTTTCATATTTTGTGTAATGTCAGGGTCATCGGAAATTGCGATAACTATCCTTTTTGGATTGATGATGAACATCATCCATTTTAAAGTTTGACTGCCTCTTTAGTGTCGTTTCGCAAGTTTGACTGTTGAGCGTGGAGTTTTGGGTTCGACCACCCGTGTCTTAGACAGCACGTAAAGCCGTTGGTCGTGCGCCCGATCTCTTCCCGGTCGGGTCGGATTGCCGTACTTCGAACTATGAGAGGAAAGGCACAGAGAGTGCATTATAATATCTCCTGCGTACTTGGTGGTTACTTTTTCTTCATTAAATCATGACAGTGTTATGTGTGTGCCAACTCTAACTTAGCGATTTTTATTGGATATACTTTGGTACATAGACATACTATTTAATGCGGTGATGAATACAATTTTTGAAAACATATAATCTAATATTGACCTCATTTGAATTCACGGGCTACTCTGGCGCTTTGTCTTAAAATTGGCTAATTATAATATGTGCAAATTATACGACTGGCGGCGACGCGAAGACGCGGCCGCGGGGAAAACCCGGTCATAGATAGCGCTCAGTCCCATCTACTCGTACCGCACAAACAATCGCGGCTGACGCACAATAATATATTATCTATTTATAAATTGCTACATATACTCATTCTACGTCATACTCGCGAGCGATAGGACGCGAAGTCGGAAATTTAAGTCACGTACTCGTAATAAAATTGTTTTTGTTAATCGGAATAGAAGAATACTCGAAAGGAGTCACTGTCGGGGTAAGTTCAGTTTATAAATTTTCTCGACAGATACGGGTATATGAATTACTTACTTTGACTTTCGAAAGGCGTTTGACAAAGTCAACAAAGACGTCTTATCAAAGCTTAGTACGATATGTTTTGCTTCAGAGCTTCTCCGAATGCTTGCAGATTATTTACGCGATTGGCAACAAAGTATCAGACTAGGACTGTTCAAGTCACTTTCTTGTCACACTCACTCGGGAGTAAGCCAAGGGTCGGTATCCGGTCCTCTAAATTCATTCTGATGATAAATTACATCCTTGACCTGGTTGAAAATGTCAAATACCTCTTTGTATCATCGTCATATGGTCCATATGATTATCATATGATAGACGATTATCATAATGACCAGTGCGATTGTATGGACTTGAAAAGCAGAGAGAGTTTGTTTCGGCGTTTCTTCTCAGGGTTGTCAGCTAGGAAACACCGGCCTCATCTAGTTTAAAATTATCAAATATCAAATATCGTTTGTCATATAGACGATGATAAAAACTTACCTTACTACGAAATAAAATCTGAGATTGATTGCCTGGCTCTGCAAAGTGATATACTCGTACATGGATTCAGTGCATTAGTGGAGGTTGGATAACCAAATGAACTTTAATACGTTGTTACGTGTTATGTGAATGTAATGAATTTTGGTAGAATGCGGCGCCGAATGTACTTCTTCTACGACTAGCTTTTGCCCGCGACTTCGTACGCATATATCCTGTTTTTCCCCATTTCTGAAAGAATTTCAGGAAATCCTCTCTTAGTGCTCCCCACACTCTCTAAGGGCCAAATTATAGCTTTCTACGATCAGTAGTTTCGATGACGTTGCCAGTCAGTCACTCAGTAACGGAATTTAAATCGATGATTTAAATATTGCAATAGGTCTCGGCCGTTCTGATTTAATTAAAATAAATTAATAATTTTATTTCGGGTTCAATTGAGGCTACATGGACAACTGATAAGTTGAGAACGACCGTGACCTTATCTGCAAAATATGAATCATATACTCTAGCTAGCGTATTTATTTTGATCGTTTAAGTTTAAAATAAGTTGAGCAGATGGCTGGATGCATAAATATAATTTACTTATAAGAATTATCGTAGAATTTTATACATGTACCTGTTGACCATGCACCCGAAAAATGATTCAAATTGTGTTTTGTTTTAGGTAATCAATCGGCAGCTCTATTAGAAACAGCACTGCACAATTACACGCGAATGACATAAAATGCTATGATGGACGTCACCGAATCTTCTTCTAGGAACGTGAGAGCAGAAGTTGAAAACGAAGAAAACAGAAATGACGATAACGATGAACTACAGAAGGTTGATCCACCTTCAGATAATGATAAAAACGACTCTAGATGGACACTAAAGTATCGTGAGCCTTCTCCAGGACTTGTTGAACTAATAGAACATTCCGGTGTATACGTTAATGCTGAAAAGCTCGCTGAATGTCAGAAAGGGTCAAAAGATTGCAAAACATTCGCTGCAAATTTACTTACCGAAATCTTTAATGAAAGTGCTTTAACTATGAGTACATGGTTTAAATTGGATGAGCATGCAAAAAATATAATGCTGCAGTTTGTTGTACAGTATGGGCAGATCCGAGATTGGATGCGAACAGATTATAATCAATGTATTCTGAAAGGTATTCGTCAAGTAATGCTAGAGATGAGACGTGCTCGAAAGAGAAAAGAACCTCTCAATGAAAACAATTCTCAGAAACGCCAGTTTGTTCTTCCACCGGAATACGATAAAAATAACTCAAGATGGACACTGAAGTACCGTGAATACGCTTTGGGACTTGTTGAACTAATGGAAGATTCCTGTGTGTATGTTAATGCTGACAATCTAGCTAAATGTAAGAGATTGTCGAATGATAGTGTGACATTGGCTCGAATGTTACTGCCTGAAATTTTCACAAAAAGCGCATTGAGTGTATGTTCAATTATAGGTGACGACAGTACGATTATAAGACCGGGTTTAGATGAAAATGCGGTGACATCATTGCTGAAGTTAGTTGCAGAATATACAATGGAGAATGATTGGATGATTACAGATGAGAATCGTATTCTTAACAGTATCAGACAAAAACTGAAAGTGTTGAGACGTATTAAAATAATAGAAGAAGGCGAGGAAGAAAATTACAATGAACATCCAAAGAAAAAACGTTCCGAGGAAAGCGAGCTTTCAAATCTCCCACCAGAATATGACGCAAATGACTCAAGATGGACATTAAAGTATCGTGAGCCTGCTCCGGGACTTGTAGAACTAATGGAACATTCCGGTGTGTATGTTAATGCTGAAAAACTCGCTGAATGTCAGAAAAGGTCGAATGATTGCAAAACATTCGCTGCAAATTTACTTACGGAAATCTTCACTGAAATTGCTTTGAGTACATGTTTAGTGACCAGCAGTCAAGAGACCACAAGCAGTTATCTTAACAACGACGGTATAAATGTAAGACCTAAATTAGATGAACATGCAATGATAATATTGCTGAAGTTTGTTGCAGAGTATGGACTACAGAAGGATTGGAATGTAACAGATTACCAATCTATTCAGAACAGTATCCGACAAAAAATAGAACTATTGAGACGTAAAAAATACTCAAAATTTACATTAAAATATCGAGAGCCTGCTCCGGGACTTGTTGAACTAATGGAACGTTCCGGTGTGTATGTTAATGCTGAAAAACTTACTGAATGCAAGAGATTGTCGAATGACTGCCAAACATTAGCTCGAATGCTACTAACTGAAATTTTTACCACGAAAGCATTGGGTACATGTATATTTTCTGAAAAGAATCGCGAATGTTTCAATTACAGATCTCTACAGTACCCTGCAGGTTATGTATCTGTTCAAAGCCGGGGTTCTGAATTAGATGCAAATGCTGAAATAATATTACTGAACTTCGTTGATGAATATGGTCTTGAGAAGGGTTGGCCAGTATTAGATTTTCAGTGTATTAGAAATAGTATGATAAGTAAAAAGAATGAGGTGAGGATACAGTATCGTGCTGAAGCAAACGAGCTGCTTTACACGTAGGAACTCTACATGTGGTCAAAAAAGGCCACTGTAGAGGTCTCGTGCGGGCTGATGTGGTTTTTGGCTTTTCTTGTTTTATTTTTTTACAAGGTGGAGACGACGATACGACAATAAATCAAAACACTGGAAATACTACTTTATATATATATGTTGTCTTTTATCACTGATTCGTTGTCACTAACTGCAACAGACTGCTTGGAATATTTCGTCAGAATAGTAGTCACAATCCTTGACTAGTTTGAGTTTTTTTTGACGTTTATGCAATTGGAAAGTTCATTTTTAATTTCGGTGTCAGGATTTATAATAGTTTCAAAATATTCATATGCACCAGTATTGCCAGTGTTTTCATTTATTGTCGTATCGATGTCTCCAAGTTATATATGAAAGTAAATGTTTACCTTGATATCTTCCACGTTACCACAGTAGTTATGTATTTATTCGTAAATCAAACATACATCTTTTTACAAGTAAAATTGAAGTGTATGTTTGTAAAGGTAAATAACAGCTTATTACTAAATGGATGAATGTTTACACGGTAGTTTCCAATTTTAATATGTCTCTGTGTTTGTTCCGACTTATTTCTGAAATGTCTTCGGTTAATAGCTGATTTTATAAGAACTTACTTAAGCTTAGGTTAGTTAGTTATATTCCGCCCTAAAAACATTTTTTAACAAAATCCGATTCATCCGTTTTACTGGCAACTGTTTTTTTGTGTTATGAGATTTGTTCTGTTTATTTTGTTTGACCTATGTATGTCATAGGTCAAACATATAAAACTCCTATGATAATATATAAAAATCCACGCAGAAGATTCTGCAGGTGATAATATAATATAATTAATAATTAATACAGTAATATGATTATGTTCTTCTAGACTAAATAAATAATTTCGTATAACCTTACATTTGTTTGTTGAATAATGTCCGGAATATTACTGTCCGGACCAGTCTGGACTTACACTTAGAGATTGTTTCCATTTTAATTGGGGACATCGGGATTCGAGCAATTAAAAATATATATTGTGTTTTAAAACTTAAATATTTTTTTGATTGCTCGATTATATTAAAAAAAATGTTTGTTAAAATAACTATAATTTAGCTTTTATATTTTTTATTAAATAAATAATCATAAATCATTCTAGCGTTTTGTTTTTCTATCTCCCGTCTGCTGATAAACAGTGAGGGCTATTTTTTGTTTTGTTACAATATTTTTCCTCCAAGTCTTATCATCTTTTCTCTTACCTATCTGACCGAATGTTGAAAGAAGGTGAAATAATTTGTTTGTTATAAATGTAATAAGTAGGTAATCTGAAAAACTAAGAATACTGACTCAATTCGATTACGAACATTCTTTCAGCGATACATAGCTAGACAATCGTTGTGTGTCATTAGGATTTTTTCTTCTCACCTTTTATCTCGAGAAAATGCTTGGTACTTGCGGGATGTCTATCCGCGAAACCGCAATAATAAGTTGGAAAACGCCAAAAAAACTTTATCAAGAGAGGGGCCACGTTTTTAGGGTTCCGTACCCGAAGGGTAACCAATAGAACCCTATTACTAAGCCTCCGCTGTCCGTCAGTCCGTCTGTCTGTCAGCGGGTTGTACTTGTAAATCAATAACCATTTTATTTATTTAGCTCACCAACAATTGAATACTATAGCGGATGTATCCAAACGTCTCCCTGGTCGCACAGGTCGATACTCGCCGTGATGTGTGTGTATCCAAACGCACTTTCGTTCACGCGCCTCGCGCCGACCAATAATAGCCGAGCCGGCGCGAATACTAGCCACTGATTTGGCTATTAGTTGGTTAGGTTGACAAATTGTAATCGTCGTCATACGATAAATATGGTGGCATTGTAATTCTGATTCTCGTGTCATAATGTTGTGATTAGTTTGATTAAAGTTTATGCCAATAGCAAAGCCCTTTTTTTACTAAAGCTGACCCCGACCACATGTGTATACATATACAAGGATATGAGATAAATCAAATAAACTGATAGACTAGCGTACCAATTTCTTTCAGGTAAGCACATCATGCGTTGCATTATTGATGATTGATGCTGAACAATTTGCACAGCACTTAAAATTAGGTGAGTTCTGAATTACTTACCGGACATTATTATAACCTATAACTAGATTATTTAAAAATTAAATTAAATTAACACGCAAGCCTTAACACTACAATGATTTGACTCAAACCTACTTACACTTAACCTGCAAAAAACCACCTACATTCCTTTTGCAATACGTCGTAACAGCGGACCGGCAAATACCTTTAATTTAACTGCTCACACATGCTCAAACACCTTAGGACCCTGTACATGCCCAACACTCACTAGAACTGACAGTGTAAAGTATTTGGGAGTGCAGATAGACGACGGTTTACGGTGGGACAAACAAATTGATGCCCTCACTACCAGAACGATGCGCCTGATACACATTTTCAAGTCTCTTAGACAGTCGGCTAATGCTGACACTTTGAAAATCGTGTACTACGCTCTATGTCAATCGGTCATTGGCTATTGTATCGCTGTTTGGGGCGGTGCAGCAAAGACTATCCTTCTGAGAGCTGAGAGAGCACAGAGAGCGATTCTAAAAGTCATGACCAAAAAACCCTATAGATACCCAACTACTGAACTCTACTCTGATTGCAAAGTCCTTTCGATTCGTTAACTCTTTGTGCTTAAATCGATTCTTAGAAAACACACCAGTCTTCCTAAGTCCAACCCAAACAAACGAACATGTGTTATCCCGGGTACTCAGCACAAAACTACGTTCGCTAAACGCCAGTTTTATACTCTAAGTGGGCACATTTACAAAAAAGTTCACAAACAATTAAACATTATAGATTTAAGTTCACACACATTAAAACAAACAGTAACAGAGTGGCTACTACAGAAAGACTACACATACACGGAGTCTTTACTTACTTACATCGCCTAAATGAAAAAACACACACTTACAAACATATTCACACATACATCCACACACATTCACCACTATATTCACACACACAAACCCACAACAAGCACATACCACATCAAACCACTACACGTCCCCTCCACATTTTACTCGTACAAGCACAACTATTACTGTTGTCAAGTTTAGACGGTAGATCGACACTGTCCACTGTTGTATAAAAATTGTGAATTTATCAGCTAGACACTGTCTCTTAAAATACAGGATACCCTAGTTTAAGAGGCAGGGTTACTTTAATTATGTACAGAATTTTTTGCAACACACTGTAAAGCCTTCAATAAGTCTACCCACTAGGTATCAACTTGTGTACACTTCTGTAACTATTTTGGTAAATAAACTTTATTATTATTATTATTATTGAGAGCAACAATGAAGGAACGACCGTCAAGATAGGAACCAATTGAGGAGGGAACCAGCGATGCCTTAAGACGCGATCAAAGGCCCTGCTAAAATCAGTATATATCACGTCAACTTGTTTCCCAGAGTCAATGGCACCTGTTAGGGTCTCCATGAAAGTCACTAGGTTTGTGCTAGTAGATCTGAAACTCACAAAGCAATGCTGGGTATCACTGAGGTAAAGTTTGAAATGAGACTGTATGTTTAATTAAAGATTCAAAAATGTTGGCGAAGGTAGACAAAATTGAAATAGGTCTATAGTAACGTACATAATTGCGATCACTGCATTTATGAATTAATATCAATAAACCATATTCAGATTCAGATTTATTTATTGTTTGTCACAGGTGGAAATTCAGTTCTTAAAATAATTATTGTAACACGTATCACTGTAACATACCCATAAGGTGTACAATATTTAAATTTACAATTAAATAGATTAAATCCTCATAGTAGGTACAAAAAATCACCACGGAAACATAATATTAAATACCACTAGAGAAAAAAAATAATTATACATTCATTCATTGTCATTTGTCATAATTAATCATTATTCATTATTATTGCATTATTATAATATTTAATATCATTTTAGTCAAAGACATTTGTCATTTAGGAATTCATTGATTGTGTAATATACTTTCTGTGCCAGCAATTCTTTGAGTTTGTATTTAAAAGTAGTTAATGTTTCAATATTTTTAATAGAGTTTGGTAATTTATTGTAAATTTTAACACCCATACCAAATATGCTTGATTTAAACTTAACTGTCCTGCTCTTAACTGCCCTAAGTTCATTTTTATGTCTTGTACTTCTCATTGTCTCATAATTACTTATATCGCGCTTTGTGATTGATGCTGCTTCCAATATATATAATGACGGTAGTGTTAATATTTTTAATCTTCTGAATTCCGCTCTGCATGAATCGGTCTGTTTAAGCCCACATATACTCCTGACACAATTTTTTTTGGGCTTTGAATACAAATTCCCTGTTTGTAGAGTTCCCCCAGCATAACATGCCATATTTAAGTGTGGAACTTACATATGCATGATACACATTTAGTAGCACGTTTTCATTTACAACTTTCCGTAGTACATGGAGAGCATATGAAAACTGGTTAAGTTTTTTGCAGACATCATCCACATGCATTTTCCAGTTTAGTTCCGAGTCGATATGGATCCCTAGAAACTTTGTGTTATTTACCTGCTTTATTGTTTTGCCTTTATAGTTTACATTGATTTCATTTGACTTTGTATTCCTATTTGTGAAGGACATATAATTTGTTTTATCAATGTTTATTTTTAGATTATTGACTGTCAGCCAGTTTATAATATCTTCGAGAGATGTGTTTACCTGTACTTCAAAATTTTCTTGACCACTATCAGCGAAAATAGCCGTGCTATCGTCAGCAAACAATATAATTTCCTGGCCTATAGACCTTGGTAGGTCATTTATGTAGATAATGAACAGAAGAGGCCCAAGGATACTTCCCTGGGGCACTCCAAATTTAACGAGTTTTGGGTCTGACATATATATATGTTCGAATTTTGTGTCTTTATCTATTCTCGTTATTTGTATTATTTGAAACCGTTTTGATAAATATGACTTTATAAGATTTAAGGCATTCCCTCTTATCCCATATCTCTCTAGTTTATTAAGTAGGATATTATGATCTACATGATCAAACGCTTTGGTCATGTCCATAAAAATAGCCGTTATTTGTTGCTTGCTATTTGGATAGCAAGCAACAAATAACGGCTATTTTTCTTAAGAAAGTAATGACAGGACTGGTTCTGTCATTACTTTCTTAAGAAAATTAAAAAGATCATCGCTGGTGGACCTCCTTTTACGAAAACCAAATTGTTTATTGTAATTGTTATGATCTAAAATTGATTGAAATAAATGAATTTGAATTTGAATATGAATTTGAATTAGTAAACAAGTCATTGACTTCAAAATAATCATATAAATTGTCATATATAACCCTTTCGAAAATTTTTGCGATCACTGGTATTAATGCAATCGGTCTGTAAAAACGCATATCCTCTCTATCTCCTCTTTTGAATAATGGATTTATAATAGTTATTTTTAGTTTAATAGGTAGACGGTTGAAATTTTGACAGGGTGTGTATTTCTATCACCGCTATAATAAAAAAATAAAAAACCCCATAATAGAAACGTGTTTTTTCGGTTTATTGTGTGGGACCCTTAGTATGAGAGTCCGACTCGCACTTGGCCGGTTTAAAAAAAACAAAACAAACACAAACAAAAGTGTGCTAAAAAATGGTGATCATGCCTACTCTGTTTAAGAGGCCTGGACGAAGTCATATAGTAGTATTGAAAGAGACTAGTATCTATATTTTTGAGCTATTCTAGATAGACGCCTGTGCCCCAACTGAAGAACGTTAAACGCTGACCAGCTTCAAAAAGCCGGAAAATATTCGAAGAACAACTGGGCTGCATACTTAATATGCTATGTTTTCATTGGCGTCAAGCAGCCCAATACAAGGAGGAATTGAAGGAATGGGGGATACCTATTTAATTCATTAACGCCTAAAGGACAAACAATTGGCAATAGTTGTGTTGGCTGCAAAAAAAAAACTTGGAAAGCTCTTTCCAATGGTCTATGTCTTATGGCATAGGTACTAAAAATAACTTAATTTTGTATGTATTAACTGCGAACGAACTAACAAGCGGAAAAAAGTCGTGTAAGAAATTATGACATTTGAGGCCAATTTAGTTTTAAGAAATGAATTGATTACTTATACTACAGTAAATACGCGTAGTTGAAACGATGGATGGCAAATACCTTTATATTAAAATAATAACTTATCCAGAGCAGCAATTAGCAAAGAACGTTTAGAATTTTTTTACGAAAAGGCAAAGTTTGAAACTGACTGTCGTTGGCTTTGTCAAATAACTTGGCTACTTTGGTTATAGATCGCATTCACAAACTGTTCCAATTATACGACCAATGCGGCGACGCGGAGACGCCCGAAACCCCGAAACCCGACATACGATAGCACTCAAGTTCCATTCCATAACGCACTGAAAAACAAACGTGTTCCCACCCACACAAACAATCGGCGTACTGTCGCATTCAACATATCCTCATTCAACGCCAAACCGGCGAGCGATAGGTCGCGATATCGGGAATTCTAAACCATATTTTTTAATCGTAACCATATTGTTTATTTGAAATGACGGAATAATTTAAAGAGGAGAATATTAGTTACAGGTAAGGTTAATAAATTTATTTTATTTTAAATTTGTTTATTTCAAGTTCCATCGAAGCACTCGGGGAACTTTTTTTTTTTAAGGATGGGAAATCATCAAATGACTTCTTTCGCCCTGGGTGGAGCGGAAGGGCGTGTCAGACTTACTGACTAAAACCCATCCGTGTTCCTTCTAAAGCCCTTTGCGTTCCAGGGCCGCGGTGACTCTTTCGAACAAATTCCGCAACCCTGGCAGACTCTGGCCCTAGCGGGCCCCGTCTTCTATGCTGTCATCTCTTTAAGGCGCGCGTGAAACACAATGTGCCATCGACCCGGGTCTGTTGGTGATCGGACAGCGAGCCACTCAATGCTCGCCGTCCGCAGGCCCGCGCCTACAGTGGCCGGGGATCGCCCTGCGACTCCCGACACCCGGGGCGTCTTCTCCTGTAGCGGCGGTTGGGGCGAAGGCCTTGTCTCTCCCTCGCGCGGCCCGCCTCCTCCTTTGCTAGCATTACTGCTTCGCAGAAGGAGGTGACTGCTTCCCAAGCCTCCTCGCTCCGGACCATGGATTCAACCAGGGCCGGACGCGAGAGGTCGCCGCCGCCGATCGTCTCGACGAGGACACGGCGGTGCTCCGCCGAAGCAGGGCAGAACTCCACCGTATGCTCCACCGTGTCCTCCGGGCGATCCTCACAGTGCTGACACCGGCGTGTCCTCCCGCTTAATCCGAAACAGGTACCTCCCGAAACACCCGTGTTCGGTGAGTACCTGCGTCAGGCGGAAGGTGAGGACGCCGTGGCACAATAGTGGCGTGCCCAAGCACTCGGTTTCTGACCATGACGTCATCATCTTATCTATAGCAAGAGATGAATCATTTGTGATTAGTGTGTTTGTTGCTTTTAGGTAATAATAAGTTGAGCTGGTAGCTACAATATAATTCATTTGGTACAATTAAAGAAAAAATTAATAACATACGTAGACTTTGATAACAATAAAAAAAATGTTTTGTTTTAGATCATCAATCGTCAGCCACATTAGAAAAAGAAACAAACGAATGGCGTCAAATACTATGATGGACGACATCGAATCTTCTTCTAGGAACGTAAGAGCAGAAGTTGAAAAAGAAGAGAACAGAAATGTCGGTAACGAGAAACTACAGAAGTTTGTTCCACCTCCAGAATATGATGAAAACAACTCAAGATGGACACTAAAGTATCGTGAGCCTGCTCCGGGACTTATTGAACTAATAAAATATTCCGGTGTGTATGTTAATTTTGACAAACTCACTGAATGTCAGAAATGGTCGAATGATTGCAAAACATTCGCTGCAAATTTACTTTCCGAAATTTTTACTGAAAGTGCATTGACTACGTGTACATGGGTTGGATTGGATAAACATGCAAAAAATATAATGCTGCAGTTTGTTACGAAGTATGGACAAAATCGCGATTGGATGAGAACAGATTATCAATGCATTCTAAAAGGTATTCGCCAAGTTATGCTAGAGATGAGATGCGCTCGAGAGAGAAAAGATGAGAATGCAGAAGAGGAACCTCCTAATGAAAACGGTTCTAAGAAACGCCGGTTTCTACTTCCACCAGAATACGATAAAAATAACTCAAGATGGACTCTTAAGTACCGTGAATATGCTCCGGGATTAGTTGAACTAATAAACGATTCCTGTGTGTATGTTGAAGTAATCCAACTCGCGAAATACAAGAGATTGGCTAAAGATAGTATAACATTGGCTCGAATGTTGTTAGCCGAAGTTTTCACAATACGTGCATTGAGTATTTGTTCAATGAGTGCTGCCCAAGGTACAAATATTAGACCTGCATTAGATGACAATGCAATGACGACATTGCTGAAATTTGTTGCAGAAAATGAAATGAAGAATAGATGGATGGTAACAGAAAACAAATGTATTTTCAGCAGTATCCAACAGAAGCTGGATGTGCTACGACGTGTTAAAAGAATAGAGGAACAAGAGGAAGAATACGACAGTGATAATTCTGATTCATATATTTTTTTAAATGAACCATTTATGAAGAAACGCAAGTTTCGAAATCTCCCACCAGAATACGAAGAAAATGACTCAAGATGGACACTTAAGTATCGTGAGCCTGCTCCGGGTCTTGTTGAACTAAAAGAACATTCCGGTATTTATGTTAATGCTGATAAACTCAGTGAATGTAAGAGATTGTCGAATGACTGTCCTACACTATCGGTAAAGTTGTTAACTGAAATTTTTACAAAAAATGCATTGGGTACTTGCTCATTATCCAAAAAGAATCGCAAATGTTACAAAACGTACAGTGCTACGTCTGCAGGTTTGGACCGATCTTATCTTCACCCTAAACCTGAATTAGATGCACATGCTGAAATAATATTACTGAACTTCGTTGATGAATATGGACTTGAGATGGGTTGGCCAGTATCGGATTTCTATTTAATAAGAAAAAGTATGATCGGGAAAATGTGTGACATGGAAGATAATTACTTAGAGAAGGAGAAGGTGCGTAGACGTGCAGCTCACGAAACAAAATATCCTATATGTTGACTAATAACTGGTCACTCGAGAGATTTACGGTTACTGGGTGAGTGGCATTCTTCCTTCTTTCTTTTATTTTTTTGTTTAAAAACGTTTCCTCTCACTGGGAATGTATCCTGTACTGTGGGTGCGTTTACATTCATACAAAGTCACATACACAAACAGCCAGACCCGGAACAATTATCTGTAGGCCAACCAAAAATCTGTTCCGTGTGGGATTTGAACCCGTGACACGCAGCGCAGCAGTCAATCGCTCCACCACTACGCCAACCGTGCCGTCAAACCATAAGTTATTAAGAACTTACTAGAACGAACATACTTAGTTATAATTTAGTACGAAGTAAAAGTTTCAAAGTTCAAAAGTGCCTTTAATCATCATCATCATATTTATATAAATGTGATTTTAATTTAATTCTATGACTTGTTTCCAATATTGTATTTTAAATTTTATTCAGTGATTCATTCGATTGTTTTTATGTATATTTATTTTAATTGATTTTAATGTGAATGTTGTGATCTAAAATGGATTGAAATAAATTAATTTGAATTTGAATTGAATCATAAAAAAAAATTGGTTGTCTGTAAAGTCGGTTTACGGACGATAGTTTAACGTGACAACGTCATAACAAAACATCGTAACGTTACAAGGAGCGTGCAGCCGGCGTTCATCGATTTATTACACGCTGTCGCGTCAAAATCAACATTGATTGTCATCTGACTGAGTCTTGTGACGTCTCTCTTTATATTACCTATAGCATAATTATAATAGTGTCATGAACAGGGAAAACGGATTTTAAGGTTTTGAACCCTGGTGCACCCTGGTGAACCTCAAGCTGTTAGGAAAATGTTATTATACTAATTCTTTATTGTACACCATAACAGCTTATATTAATTCACAGTGATTAAATAGTTCATGAACAAAGGCGAGCTTAACTCAAAAATGAGTTATTGTGTTTATTCCATCTCATCTATGTACCATTTGTTAAATTAGGATAGGTTTTAGTTTTTAAAATTGCTCTGTGTAAAGGCTCAGGTTTTCTTACTTCCTTTGCATGTATTTGTATCCATAAATGTTTGTTTTTTTTTACAATTAATATAAGTTAGTTGAATAGGCATCACCAATGCTTTCTTTTGTTATTGATTTGAATTTTGCTTAGAACTTTTTGCAAGAGTCGTTCCAATGTTATGTACTAAGGTTATTTAAGCCCTCTGAACGAGCAAAACTTATGCTGTCTTATAAATGGAATCATGACAATTAAAACCCGAGATTATAAAAACATGAATTGGACTTTGAGTATGTTACAATTTATTGATTTGAAGAATCAAAAGAAGAAAGAGTTGTGCGAAAACAAAGCTATTTCATTTAACAGTTCTAGTAGGTACGGAACTCTAAAAACATAATAAGATTCTTCAATATAATAATTTTGTTCAAATGTATTGAAAGCGTAATAACTAATAAGTAATTTGCAATTTCTTTAATCCCGGGATACAATCGTCATGTTTATGATTCTGGGATTTTAGAGGAGGTATTATCAACTCTGTGTTACTTACTTCCACAAACATTAGGTAAATATAGTCTACCTATTCCGATCGCTGATAACCACACATCGTAATATTTAGATTTTTGGTCACCATCCGCCTGCTTTTAGTGATACCTACAGGAAATCAGAATTTATAAATATTTGTGCCTGTTATTTGGACAATAACAAAATTATCTTCTTAGACATGTACCTAATATTTTTTGTCGTAAATAAACTAATACATAATTATGAACATACAAAATTGTTTTTTTTTTCTTATGGTTTTTAACGTGTCTTTAGTAATATAATTTAAGAACTATTAACACTATCGTTTAGGGATTAGTTTAAGTAAAATAAAATTATGTATATGGGTATGTCGTTTTGTGGTAATTATATACTTTTTCTTTCTTTCTGTTTTTATATAATTGTAACGATAGGTAATCCGTACTCGTAAAACTGCCCAGGCTTTTCCCAACTACCTTGGGGTCGGATACCAGTTCCAGTCTCACCGGATGCCAGAATTTTACATGCGACTGCTGTTCTGACGTCCTCAGTCTATAACTGGGACACGATAACCCTTGGCAAGACTGGAGGCAGTTTTTTTTCTGACCGTCCGTAACGATCGGCAAATGTTAACCGGGACCAGCGGCTTAACGAGCCTATTTTATAGTCCTCCTAACCAATATCGGCCATGGCGCGGCCAATCTCAACCGAGACTAGCCATTTCGCCTAGCCCTTCCGAATGATCCTGATCAGCGTTTCGACAGTTAGGGAAGTCCAAATGATAAAGTATGGCTATGTACCACTACTGTAAGTACATAAAGTTCAAATAAATATTAAAACAATCGGCCCAATGACGTAGATACACATTATCATACTCGTGTAGGTATGCCAAATATAGTGCATTTTATAATTGGCATTATACATATGTATATGTCACCGGAAAATAGCAAACTCCGTAAGATTATAAAATAACTTGAGAGATTGTAAACTCTCGATAAATTGACAACTGAACATTTGAAATAATATTTTACGCATCAAAATTTGATAGTCTATAATATCTCGAAGACATTCCGAGAAATTGTGGACTGACATAAAATGGCGACCAATCAGCACTCTGGTCTACAATTTCTCTGTTTTGGTGTGATAGTTAAATTGGAAACTTTGCCCCTCATTGGTCTTTGTTGGTGTGAGCCCATATCTGAACAGATCAATGAGATCCTTGTTTATACAGGTTTACTATCACACGAAAACGGATAAATTGTTGACTTGTGCTCTGATTGGTCGCCATTTTATGTCAGTCTACAATTTCTCGGAATGTCTTCGGGACTATCAAATTTTGATACGTAAAAAGTATTTCAAATGTGCAGTTGACAATTTACCGAGAGGTTACAATCACTCAAGTTATTTTATAATCTTACGGAGTTTGCTATTTTCCGGTGACATATATTTATATTTGGATTCATTCAACGCTTGACCACCGAGGGGAATCGTGTGTGTTCTGGAATCTCTCTTTATCCGGGTATTTCCTGTAGTGATTCACTGAAATACTGTGACTCTTAGATATTATTTCAGTGGATATAGAATAGTTTATAATTTCAGTGATTTACGAAACAGTTAATGTGGTCTCTCAGAACCATTTTAGTGACTTAAAGGTAATATGTTACTAAATATTTTTTAAATCCTAATCATTTGATTGCGCGTGATTTGTGAGTTTTTTTCTTTCACGCCTAAATTGCTGAACTGATTTGAATTCATGTTGGTAAAAGATATATAGCCTTTATGCGTCTCCACGGCCCTCGAGACGGTTATAGGCTGTCTACTATCATCTGCCTTGCCTTTTCCCAACTATTGGGGTCGGCTTCCAGTCAAACCGGATTCAGCTAAATACCAGTATTTTACGTGGAGCGGATGCCTACCAGACCTCCACAACCCACTAGCTGGGTAACACGGTACTCCTTGGTAAGACTGCTGTCAGATTTTGTGACTTCTGACTATCCGTTACCTGTTCTGACTGCCAAAGATCTACAAATGACAGCCGGAACCAACGGCTTACCGTGCTTTCCGAGGCACGGAGGAGTCTCGGTATGTTAAGATGGTCACCCATCCACAGACCGACCTCGGCAAGCGTTGCTTAACCTTGAAGATCGACCCGTGCGGCTTTTATTATTTAACCACGAGCTCCTAGCCTCATATATAGGCTATCTATCTTTTACATAAAAAAGAGAGCGAGTACGCGGGCAAAAGCAAGTTTGTTATATTTAATAGTAATGAGTGTAATGACTCATCTCAGGGTCATCGGAAATCGTGATAAGTTCACCATTTAACTAGATGATAATAACACATTATTATTTGACTTTATTAGTTAATTTTCGGGGAATGGTGCTTATTTCTGAAACTAAACGATAACGAATGTGTCAACTGAAATTCATAGGATTTATGGAAGTCACTGATATACGGTGAAGGAAGGAAGTTATATTTCAGAGTCAAGTCAGATAGTCAATTAAGTGTAAAAGAGCTCTTTACATAAAACTTTTTTACAAAAAATACAACCGACTTCCAAAAAAAAAACACTACGATACTGGAAGTCGGTTGTATTTTTTTTTGTAAAAAAGTATTTTATTTTTAACTTTTAAGTGGTACCCCACACCTAACAATATCACTAGAAAGTCAGAGGAAAGCAAAATACGCAATATCGTTTACTTGGATGACATATTTTGTTTTGATTTAAAAATCAAACTACTGAACCGATTTTGATGAAATTTCTATGGGACCAATAGGAAAGTATGTATATCCTTTCACTTAAAAATATTGATTGCTGAAAAATAATGGAGCCATGCGGACGACGTCACGGGGTATCCATTTGTTGTACACCAAAACCTTCTCCAGAATGCAACATATACTTTTCTGAAAACCGCATCAAAATCGGTTCAGCCAAACGCGAGAAAATCGCGGACAAACATACAAATATACCGGTCAACCTCCTGTTTTTTGAAGTAGGTTAAAAAGAAAATATTGGGTCTTTAACTATGAAATTGCCGGTTTATTTTCGGCTACTTGGACACCACTTAAACTAGCATAACTTCGGTTTACATTGGAAATATCATTTGGACTTAACTTTATGGTTAAGTTATGGGTTCGTTTTTTCCAATTTTTACATAGTATAAAATGAAGTCGCTTCCGTTGTCTGTTCGCTTAGATCTTTTAAACTACTCAACGGGTTTCAATGCAGTTTTCAGCAAGTAGATAGAATGATTCAAGAGGAAGGTTTATATCTATAATTCGTCCCGAAATTCTAACGGGAACGGAAAAAATTGGGATATGCGCGTACGAAGTCGCGGGCAAAAGCTAGTCAGTTCATAATTTGATTATTTTTTGCGTTTTATTTTTTCTGTAATTAGCATTTAAAACCATGAACTCTAAGAAAAATTGTGTTGTATTTAAACATTAGTTTCAACGGTGAAACCAGGCTTCTTCAACAGTACGCACACAAACAACACCACCGTAAAACGGGTTGGATAGAACTGCAGGGGTGAATAAAAACGAAACTTTTATTGGGATTTTCACATAAATGCCATATTAATCACAAAGCGTCCATTTAAAAATAAAATAATTGATTAAAAAATTGGAGTTCTTCATTGCTGCATACAATATTTAAATAACGTGAAAATTCCAATCAAAGTATCGTTTTTATTCACCCCGTTTTATTCGAAAACGATGCGCTTCTCTCCGGCATAGAACAGATACCAGCACCCATGGCATGTTGAGAGCATTGAGTGACCGGTGGGACTGCCCGATGCTTGGTCGATGGGTGAGACTGCACACACAGGTCGGTTCTCGATAGCTGTACGTGCATTTATTTTATTGTATCTTTATTACTATTATGTTATTATTATTCTGCCTATTTGTGATTTTTATGTGTGTATTGTGTTTATTTTTATGTAATTTGTGTTTTTCTATGGACTTCGTTGTCTGAAAATAAATGATTATTACTATTTACCCAGTATCGTATATGAACTTATCAAACTATCAGGAGCAATCACTGAGTTGTTGTTGTTGTTGTTCTGAGACTGGATCTTTTTTAATCATAACTTTCTCGAACGAACAGGAAACAAAACGTCCTTAGCAACATTTGAAGTTGACAGCGAGTAGCTTTTCTTACGACCTAGGTTACTTTGACCAAAGTTTGATGGTACATGCATGAAATACGCTTTTATAAAACAAAACTTAAGATAGTATGTTTGGAAATATCAGAATGTCTGCAAAGTTGGTATGTTACGAGCCCATGTCTTCCGGACAAACTTAATAAATTAATTAAATGATTGTAGTTTGTTTCAGATCTATTTAGCCAGATAAAATAGCGTCGATTAATACTGAAATGGAGGTAACAGCGTCCTCATCAATAGACACTACAGAAGAAGTTCTAAAATTAAATAAAGAAAAAACAAATGAAGGACAAGCAGAAGAGAAAGATAAAGTTCAGAAGAGGTTGGACCTTCCTCCAGAATTTGATGAATATGACTCAAGATGGACTGTAAAGTGTCGTGAGCCTGCTCCGGGACTTGTTGAATTAATGGAACATTCCGGTGTGTATGTCAACGCTGACAAACTTTCTGAATGTGAAAATTTGTCGAGCGACAGCAACAGATTGGCTCAATTATTATTAACCGAAATCTTTACTAAAAGCGCTTTGAGTACTTGTTCATGGTCTGGTACAAAGGCCGACATCGATACCGACATCAATGGCGGACATGCAACATCTGAATTAGACGCACACGCAACAAATATTTTGCTAAACTTTGTTAAAGAGTATGCTCAGAGACATGGTTGGGATTTAACGGATTGCCATTGTATTGTGAAAAATCTTCGCCAACTAATGTTTGAGATGAGACAGAAGAAGTTGAACTCAAGATGGACTCTAAAGTATCGTAAGCCTGCTCCGGGACTTGTTGAATTAATGGAACATTCCCGTGTGTATGTTAGTGGTGACAAACTCGGGAAATGCTTGAACTTATCAAATGATTGTGTAACATTAGCTAGAATGTTATTGAGCGAAATTTTTACTACAAGTGCATTGAGTTCATGTTCAATGACTGATACAACCGCCGAATACAAGAAGCAAAGGGTCACAAACATGATACCTGTATTAGATGAACATGCGCTGTTAATATTGGTGATGTTTGCCGTCGAGTATGGCCGGGAGAAGAACTGGACGATGGTAAGCAATGAGCAAAGTTGCATTCAAGCCAGTATCTGTCAAAAAATGGAAGTCATGAGACGTGTTGAAAGGAAAACGAAAGAGGAGGCAGGCCGTGTAAAAATTATTAAGAAATTCTGCTTTCTTAGACTCGGGATCCTTCTGCCAGAATACGGCGCAAACGACTCAAGATGGACACTTAAGTATAGTGAGCCCACTCCTGGACTTCTTGAACTAATAGAACATTCCGGAGTTTATGTTAATGCTGACAAACTCGCTGAATGCAAGGAAGTGTCGAAGGATTGTGTGACATTGGCCCAAAAGTTGCTAATTGAAGTCTTCACCACACGTGCATTGGCCACATGTTCATTGTCTGTAGAGAACAGCAAATATTACGAATTTTACGTTCTGGAACGGGTTTTTCGTCCTAAACCTGAATTAGATGCATATGCCGAAATTGTACTACTGAACTATGTTGATGAGCATGGACTGGAGCAGGGTTGGCCAGTATTGCATTTTCGATGCATTAAAATGGGCATAACTGACATGATGCGTCAGATGGAGCAACAGTACGCTTTAAAGCAGGAGGAAATTGAACTACTTGCTCTAGATAAGCTTACAATTATCGAGGATGAGGCTTGAAGTGAAATCATTATGAATTGTTTATTTAAAATATTGTTGGGGGTATGCTGATAGTGATAATAACGTAGCGTAGATCAATTAATATTATTTCTATATTTTTCCTCAAAGTCATGTAATTCATTTTTGTCTTTAAAACATGTTATTACAAGATTAAATATTGTATTATGTTCATTTTGCTTTTTATTAACATTAATCTCAATTTATTTTGTTTGTAAAGATTTTATCTCTATAATTTATTTTAAGAGATATGTGCCCAAAGGTTTACGGTACTTTGTTTTTAACGAAGTCTGTCTGTCTTTCGCTACAGCAAAGTAAGTTTTTTTATCATAGGTAACCACATATATATTTAAATACGTGATATCTTTGTCAGCCTAACCTATAATTTGCTTGCTTAAAGCGGTCATAATAAATAGTAATAATATAATCCGCAGAGCAGTTTTATGGCGAACAGTTGGGTAGTAGCTATTCCTCAAACTCCGGGAGAAATCTTCTTCCTCATCTCCAGCATGCCTTTATTGGCTGGTCGGAGTGAATACTGTCATGGAACAGAGCTCCCACCTCTTACTTGCCTTAATTGACCAGTCTGAGTGGAGATTCGCAAGAGTAAAAGAGGAATGTATAATCCAGTAAGGTGCTGACCTACCAGCACGTAACTGGATGTGAAAGTACGGTCAAGATCTAGGGATACTTCCGGGATTTTCCTAATAGTCGTGGAAAACCTGTCCACTCCTCTAGAATCACAGGATACCCTTGTCGTTACGTCACTAAGGTGCTAGAGGCCGTTTATGGGGGCAAAGTTATTGAGTGTAAGTGACAAGTGGGCAAGTGACGCCCTGCCATTAAATCCATGTTCTTTTAAAAATATTGTCAGGCCATACACCTTTTGTAGTTGTAGGGAACTAATCCAATTCAGCCAGCCAAACCCATAGTCCAAGATCTTTGTTTCCATATCTTGCAATAGTTCTGTACCAGCCGGGGATTGTCCTTGGGTATACTTTCATAGTTCATACTGGGAGTCGTCGATTGGTGCCTCATTCCATTTGAAATGTCTAACGGGTCCTCTGCGAGTTGGCTCCGGCCCTTTGTACGCCTATCGAAGGTCCGAGACCATAGGGTCCTGAGATTGACAAAGACATACCAAAAAATATAAATACATTAGAAATCAGGATGCAATAAGTAGAGGTTTAATAATTTGGAATTGTTGACAATTTTTATCGTCCACGAATATTTAATCAATCGAACTGATGACGTAGGTACGAGTACCTACTGTTATGCTACTTGGATTCAGTCAACGCTCTACCACCGAGAGAGATAGTGTGTGTTCAGGAATAATTTCTGCGTAAAATGTTTCCTGTTGTGACTACATCAATTTAAACTCAGTACATTATTTCAGTGGTACAAAACAGTTATGTTGCTATCCAATAAAGATAAAAGTTATTTAAAGGTAAGATGTTTAATACTATGTATTTAATTGTAACTTCTCGTCTTAGTGTCATCAGACATCGCGATATGTATATTTGACTGTATGATAATAACATCATCCAAAATAAATATAATCTTTCAAGTACCTGATCAACTGTATCCATAGAAGAATCGAATTATTTTCTGCATCAATCGTCGTTTTCTCCTAATCATTAAAATATTGCACACTTGCTTCTCCAATTTACTTGGGACATTGGCAGAATAGTCGACATCGGCTTTGTTTGCCATATATTAAAAATAGAATAGAATAGAAATATAATCTTTCTTATATATAAAGTTCTCGTGTCACAATATTAGTTACCATACTCCATACCGATTTTTATGAAATGTTATGTGCATATTCAGTAGGTCTGAGAATCGGCTACTTATCTGTTTTTCATGCCCCTTTTTTTTTTTTTTTAAGGATGGGAAATCATCAAATGACTTCTTCCGCTCTGGCTGGAGCGGAAGGGCGTGTCAGACTCTTACTGACTAAAACCCATCCGTGTTCCTTCTAAAGCCCTTTGCTTTCCAGGGCCGCGGTGACTCTTTCGAATAAATTCCGCAACCCTGGCAGGCTCTGGCCCTAGCGGGCCCCGTCCTCTATGCTATCTCTTTGAGGCGCGCGTGAAACACAACGCGCCATCGACCCGGGCCTGGTGGTGATCGGACAGCGAGCCACCCAACGCTCGCCGTCCGCAGGCCCGCGCCTACGGTGGCCGGGGATCACCCTGCGACTCCCGACGCCCGGGGCGTCTTCTCCTGTTATTTTTCATACCCCTAAGTGATAAGGGTTGTCCACCCCTAACATTTCTTTTTTAATTTTTGGATAAAATGTTTATTATTTATTTTTTGATAATGTATGGCATTAAAAAATATATACAACCCTAAATTTTAACTCTTCTGTCACCAACCCCTATTTTTTAATAGTGATATTAGTACTTTAATTATTTTCTACTCTCGGCGGTATTTACCACTCGATCAGTTTTATTCTTGACTATTTTTTAGAAAAATAAAAAATGTTTTAGTGTTGGGAAGCCTATTTATCGAGGGAGGCTGTAGGCTATATAAAATCACGCTACGACCAATAGGAGCCGAGCATTCATGAAAAATGTGACGCAGACGAAGTTGCGTCAGCTAGTAATAAATAGTATTTAATAAAGTCACTGATTGTTTACGGAGATTGAGAGATGTCTTATGAGGTTGACGGGACATGTGTATAAGTTCAACACACCACGAAACACAGCAAAACACATAACGAAACTTCTGATACGTAAGAGGGTTGTCTTACTTATACTTTGGAAAAGACTAGTCCACTCTCCAGTTACTTATTTCTCTTTTATTTTAAATTACACTGCCTTTTATGTGCCCAACATTTTCATAAATGGAGTATCCGTTGCTCTGATTGTATTGATAAAATGAAACGAATAATTGTATTTTGTTTCAGATAGAATTAGCCAGATAGAAAACTCAAAACTCGTGGAATAACGATAAGATGGACGTAACCGCATCCTCATCAATAGATACGACAGAAGAAGTTCCAAAATTAAAGGAAGATAGAACAAATGAAAAACGGGCAGGACAGAAAGATAAAGTACAGGAGATGTTGGGTCTACCTCCTGAATATGATGAAAACGACTCAAGATGGACACTAAAGTATCGTGAACTAGCTGAGGGACTTGTTGAACTAATAGAAGATTCTAGAGTGTATGTTAATGCTGACAAACTCGCTGAATGCGAGGAGTTGTCAAGTGATAGCAATAGATTGGCTCAATTATTATTAACCGAAATCTTTACTTTAAGTGCTTTGAGTACATGTTTATGGTCTGGTTCAAACGCTAACGCTGCCAATATCGACATTAGTGATACAACACCTGAATTAGACGCACACGCAACAAATATATTGCTGAAGTTTGTTAAAGTGTACGCTCAGAGACATGGCTGGGAATTAACGGATTGCCATTGTATTGTAAAAAATCTTCGCCAAATAATGCTACATATGAGACAGAAGAAGTTGGCCCTACCTCCAGAATTCGACGCAAATAACTCAAGATGGACTCTAAAGTATCGTGAGCCTGCTCCGGGACTTGTAGAACTAATGGAACATTCCGATGTGTATGTTAATGCTGACAAACTCGGGAAATGCATGCAGTTGTCGAATGATTGTGTAACATTAGCTAGAATGTTACTGAGCGAAATTTTTACTTCAAGTGCATTGTGTACATGTTCAATGACTGATACAACAGCCAAATACAAGAAGCAAAGTGTCACATACATGAGAGCTGTATTAGATGAGCATGCGTTGTCAATATTGCTGATATTTGCCGTCGAGTATGGACGAGAGAAGAATTGGAGGATGGCAATAGATGAGCAAAGATGTATTCAAAATAGCATCCATCAAAAGATGGAAGTTATGAGACGTGTTCAAAGGAAAACAGTAGAGGAGGAAGAACGTGATCATGTTCTAAAGAAATACTGTTCTCTTGGTCTGACGAGCCTTCCTCCAGAATATGACGCAAATGACTCAAGATGGACACTAAAGTACCGTGAGTCTGCTCCTGGACTTGTTGAACTAATGGAACATTCCGGTGTATATGTTAATGCTGACAAACTCGCTGAATGCAAGGACGTGTCGAGGGATTGTGTGACATTGGCCCAAAAGTTGCTTATTGAAGTCTTCACAACAACTGCATTGGCCACGTGTTCATTGTCTATAAAAAACAGCAAATGTTACGAATTTTACGGGATACAACGGGCTTTTCGCCCTAAACCTGAATTAGATGCATATGCCGAATTAATATTATTGAACTTTGTTGATGAATATGGACTGGAGCAGGGTTGGCCAGTATTGGATTTCCGATTCATTAAAAAGGGTATGACTGACATGATGCGTCAGATGGAGCAACAGTATGTTTTGAAGCAGAAGGAACTTAAACTTGCTAAAGATAAGCTTGCGATTTCCGAGGAAAATAGCTAGACACAAAATAAATCGTTTATGTAAATAATTTTTTGGATTCCCGTTACATGGTAAAAAATTACACTTAAAGCTTGATTCAAGCTTTAAGTGTAATTTTGTAATAGTGGATACTTTTCCAAACTGTTTCAAGATTATTTTTTATAACTTTAATGTATGTGTTTTTCCTTTGTCTTCTTTCTATTCCCCTTAATTAACATTTTTAAATTTTTGATTAAACAGATATAAAATATTTGTGTAATCTTTCATTACTTGAATGCTAAAATCGTACTTTTAAGATAAGATAAGATAAAATTTCTTTTTTTGTTTAAACATTGCATTGCAGTCAGTTTAACTACAATCATGTTAAGCCGTAGGTATCGGCGTATAAATATTTCCATAACATTGAAAAGAATAAGAAAAAATAAGAAATGATCCAAAAATTACTAATTAAATAATAGGGTATTTTGCTTGGCTTTCCTTGTGAACGATAAATGATATTTATTTTGTAAGTAGGTTAAACATAACACTTTTACGCGTCAATCTTTTTTGGTCATTTTAAGCTAGATGAGGCCGGTATGTAAAATAATCAGTTATCAACCAAATGAGTCATGGTCACTAATTTTATTACAAAAGAAACTAAAATGTTGTGATTGCAATGATTCGCATATTACAGCATATCTGAGTATTTTCACGATTAATTTTAAACATAAAATGAGATTTTTATTGATTTTTGGTAACTTGATCTTTGCACTTTATTTTATTTTGAATCTTTTATCTTTACTTTGTATGCCGCGTGGTAAAATAATAATGGTTTACCTAGATTGAAATAAACTAATTTTACATGATGTAGGTACAACATCTAAAAATAATATTATTTTAAACACATATTTGCAAATGAAAAAAAAAAGAAATTGTTGACACAATGGAACTAATTGAAAAAGTAAGAGCTTTAGGGGATTTTTTAACGATTCTGGAGGAAATCTAAACTGAAAGGGTGGCAACACTGGCGCTCTAGCGTTCGCTGTCATTCGCCGATCGTCGGTAATCTCCGATAGACTTCGTTCTATATGGACAGTACTGACTCATTTCACTCCATCGGTCGGCGCATTCCCAGTCGTTCGTTCGTGGCAGAACAAAAACAACTGGGCTGATGACGTGCCTTTGTACCTACGATCTGTGTTTGTAGAGCTATTTTCGCGTATTCATTCAATGTTCAACAAGTGAGTGCGTAAAACAAAAAATAATTCAGTTAATTGGTACACAGTGTCGTCAGGATTTGGTGATTCAATGGTAAGACTTACTTAATATTGTATTTTGTGGTGGCTGGACACTGGTGGGTTAATAATAATAATAAAGTCGATCCGTGGATAGGTTACAATCCATTAGATACATACGGAGACTGTTTCGGAAAGCTAGTTAAAGCCGTTGGCTGCTTGTAGGTCTTTGGCAATAGTTACGGATAGTCAGAAGCTCGGGAATCTGGCACCTTGCTCAGGGGTAGGTATCGTGTTATCCAGTAACTGAGTTTCGAAGGTCGCTACATGTTAAATAGTTTTATTTTTTTTCTGTCTTTGAAGAAATTACAAGCGTAGCAAATGTATGATTTTGTTTGAAAAATACGAATATTGTTATAAGATTGCAAAATATGTCTACACCTACAACGGAACAGTGTTTAGGTATCGATACTCGAAGTCACTTTGTTATTGTTATTGTAAAAGGCGCAAACGAATCATAAAAACTGGCCAAGTCCGAGTCGAACTCGTGCATAAAGGGTTCCGTACGAATCATATTTTTTTTGCACGTTGTTTTAAAATCACAGACAAAGGGAGAATATTCTTATTTTGTAAAAATAAGAAGTCTGTGATTTTAAAATAATATATGTTTTCCTGTTATGTATGTAATGAATTAATCTTTATACATATATACAGAAGTGGTATAAAGTAGGACTTATTTTTTAACATAAATTAATAACGTCACAACAAGCCCTACCCCGTTTGATATGTAGAATGGCACGGTTAAAAAACTCTTTTTTTATTTACTAATTTGTCTCCAAAAAGTCATTCCTACTCTCAATTTATTTTTATTTACTGTATGCGCCCGTGATTGGGTCACAAAAGTACATGTGTGTACACCAAGTTACAACTCAAGCAGTCCAGTAGATTCGGAGCAAGCACGGAGATGTCAGTCCGTTTGGCTCCGCCAATTGGCTGAGGATAGAGGCTTTTGTGAATATAGTTAAAAAAAAAGAATGGCTGAGGATAGAGGCTTTTGGTGCTTATGGTGATAGGTGAGTATATCGAATCTTAGTGGATACCGCTACAAACTGCTACGTATGCAGTGCAGCAATGAAAACCATCAAACCTAAAATTACATGGGTCCCAATATCCAGGAGTACCAGCTGAAGGGATAACGTTTTACATAAGTCACAAGGTTGCGCCACTTCTTCTTCCCAGCTAAAACACTAGGAAGTGGTGACGGGTAGGCCTTTTTGGGAGACCGCCTTTATGTAGAACTTTGACGTTCAAAAAGTGCTGGCACTCAGCCTTATTTGAATAAATGACTTTTGATTTTGATTTTGAGCAAAGTAGATGTTAATTTGAGCAGAAACGTAAAGCGATCAATACTATACATAGCCGGCTCCGGAGCTATCACAACAAGAGGATTTCATTTGGGTATTAGAAACAAGTCCAGTTCATTTGGAAATGATGAGATTTAAAAAAAATTATACTCCAGTTTGCATTTTGCACGCCCCAGGAGACGATATTCAAATAATATTTCACAGTGTACAACTACAATCACTACCGTTACGTAAGGATTAATTATTAGGTGTAAGAGCTGATTGTGGCATTAATTCATCTCTTATCACCTGATTTGAAGAAAATTGGGGTTCCCATAGCGACAATTTCGATCGGAAAGGTTTAGAGCAAGGATGCAGGATAGATAGACAGTCGTACTGTATATAATGCGAACCCCAATGTTTTACATTAACGCTCCAATAGAAATCTGAATGCAATCGAAAAGATTAATTATTAATCTTAATTCTTAAGAATAATTTTAAGGACAAATAAAAATTTCAGAATACCTTCTACCACTCGCTCTTAGTCCACGTATTAAAGAATATACGATGACAAAATAGAATTCAACAACTAACAAGAAAACAACGAACGAAAAATAAACGAACTAATAGACCTGTAAAATTGTTTTCAGATAAACATTGGTTAAGTCGGAAGGTAAGTTAAACCCCAACGTTACATCGTAAGCTAAGATGAACATCACCGCATCTACATCAAAAAACATCGCGACTGATGTCCCAAAATTAAATGAAAATAGAAAGCGAAGTCGAGGAGAAGATCATTGTGATGATGATGAATCTCTAGCGAAAAAGCATCGTGAGAAAAAAGCTACAACTCTACCTCCAGAATACGACGCAAATGATTCAAGATGGACACTAAAGTATCGTGCGCCTACTGATGGACTTGTTGAACTAATGGAATATTCCGGAGTATACGTTAATGCTGACAAACTCGCTGAATGCAAGACATTATCAAATGACTGTTTGACATTAGCTCGAAGATTACTAACCGAAATATTTACTTCAAACGCATTGAGTATATGTTCAATGAATGATGCAGCAGTCAGTGATCTTAAAAAATACGGTATTAATGTTAGACTTGGATTAGATGAACATGCAATGATAATATTGTTGAAGTTTGTGGCAGAGTATGGACTGGAGCAGAATTGGAAAATAACAGATTACGAATGTATTCAAAACAGTATCCGACAAAAAATGGAAGTGATGAAATATGTGAAAAGGAATGTAAAAGATGAACAAGATGCGCAAGAACCTGCAAAGAAAAAGCTTCGTCAGAAACGTATGGTTCTTCCTCCAGAATACGACGCACATGACTCAAGATGGACACTGAAGTATCGTGCACCTGCTGATGGACTTGTTGAACTAATGGAACATTCCGGGGTGTACGTTAATGCTGACAAACTTGCTGAATACAAGAGGTTGTCAAATAATTGTAAAATACTGGCTGAATTATTATTAACTGAAGTTTTTTCAGCAAGTGCATTGAGGACATGTTCAGTGACTGCTGTAAAAGTCGAAACTTCCAACCGCAACGATACAAACTTCCGGCCCACATTAGATGGAAATGCAGTGACAACATTGCTGAAGTTTCTTTCAGTATTTGGATTGGAGAAGAAATGGAAAGTAGGCAGTAATAAATTGATGAGAAACATTTTCCGTCAAAGAATAAGAACGATAAGAAACGATGAAAGAAATGAACGTCTAAAGGAAAAACAACTTCAGCGACTTCAGAAACGTAAAGATCTTCCTCGAGAATACAATGAAAATGACTCAAAATGGACACTAAAGTATCGTGGGCCTGCTCCGGGGCTTGTTGAACTAATGGTACATTCCGGTGTATATGTTAATGTCGACCAACTTGCTGATTGCAAGAGATTGTCAAATAATTGCAAAACGATGGCTGAATTGTTACTAATAGAAGTTTTTACTGCAAGAGCATTAAAGACATGTTCCATAACTGCTGTGAAAGGCAAAAAAATTAACCAGGACGATGCAAATTTAAGGCCTAGGTTAGATGAAAATGCGCTGACAACTTTGTTGAAGTTTCTCGCAGTGTATGGATTGGAGATGGATTGGATAGTCAGAGGTAACAAATGGATTAGAAACATTTTCTGTCAAATAATGACAATGCTGAGACATCCCCAACAAAATGATTTGGCACGTTTTGACTGTATTAAGACAAAACTACTTCAGAATAGCACATATCCTCCTCCAGAATATGACGAAAATGATTCAAGATGGACACTAAAGTATCATGAGCCTGCTCCGGGACTGGTTGAACTAATGGAACATTCCGGTGTGTTTGTTGATGCGGACAAACTCGCTGAGTGCAAGAGACTGGCGTATGATAGCCAATCATTGATTCAAATGTTACTAACTGAAATTTTTACTTCAAAGGCACTGCGTTCCTGTTCACTGTCTGAGAAAAATTGCAGATTTTTTGCTGGAGTGCCCGAATTTCTATGGAATTTGAAACGAACACATATGCATAACAGACTACCTCTCAGACCTGAATTAGACGCTCATGCAGAACTTGTATTACTGAACTTCGTGGATGAGTACGCACTGGAAAAGGGTTGGACTGCATTAGATTTCGAAAAAATTAGATACCATTTGTTAAGAAAATTAGTGGAAATAAGGGAAGATGACATATTAGAATGTAATCGTAAGCTACAAATGGCTTTTAGGAAGGGCATGGGGCGCCCATAAATCTGTAGCTTCATTGTGTAAAATCATACAATAATCTGTCTCTATCTATGTCTCAGATATCACATGATCGTTCGACGTTCACATGATATAATTTTCATGTATAATGTTCATTTCATGTAATTTTCAATTTGTATATGCTCTTTTTATTTATATAATAAAAAGAGCATAATAATAATTTTCTAAGGTAACGCACCATTCTTGAGAAAAACTAATTATTGTAACCTAACCTTAAAACACTAAAGTCGCTTCTTCATCGTCTTCGGCGCTGCGGGAAGTACAACCCCTTCGCCCTTACGTAACAAAGGATGGGCACCCATGTTCACCTCCGCAGCTTCGGCTTGCTGGTGGTGCAACCAAAAGTTTACGTGAAGTCGGGGTGCTCCGATTCGATTTTGGAACAGATCCGACCTATTTAACTGCAAGTAAAATTATATTAAACGTTACTTATAGATTTTGAATATTATAATAACTGAATATTATAGTAATTGAGTATTATTTAATGTGCGTTATATAAACTGTTCAATATGCCATGTCAAATTAGATAAAATGAAATTACATAAAATATTCATTATATCATTTGATCGTTATATTAAATTAAATGAAATTAGGTCATATGATAATTAGATCTTCTGTTATTATATCAAATGTTACACACCCAAGAAAAGCCATAGTTTTTATTTTAAATTGAATCGAGGGTTGACTTGAAGGAAACTAAAGGGTTGAATAAAACAAGAACGAATTTGTAACCATACTAAATAAAAAATTGTGTGTTAAAATAAAATATAAATTAATTGTAAAGATCATTGATGTTGATGATAATATTGTATTTTTAATTTTAATGTTTTCATATAATGTATATTTCATAATTAAAGAAGTTAATGAAAAATAAATAAATGTTGCATTTGATAGAAATAGAAGACTTGTTTTTTCATTAATTCGGCTAAAATAATGTACGAAGGTTTCATACGATGTAGGATATTGTCAAAAATTATAGTCTTAGCAAAAAAAAAACACTTGATGATTGCTTATACCTATGGATTAAAGATTAAGAAGGTCACGAAGGCGATAGACTAATCAATTTATCAATCAATTTTTCATATCCACTAACTGGATACTACCTACATTACAATACCAAGGAGAGATATTGCAAACGTTACAAAACGGGAATACTTTCATTTTGCCTACAGCTAAGGATTGGAATTCCCCGCCGGAGCCTATGATTCCCTAAAGTAATAAAATAATAATGTCTTGGGACAACTCACACACGGTCATCTGATCCCAAACTAGGCAGAGCCTGTGCTATGGCAACCAGACAACTGATAAACATACTTATATATTTCTAAATACATACATATTATAGACAAATTACACCCAGACACAGAACAAATGATCATGCTCATCACTCAAAAATTTGTCCTGGGTGGGAATCGAACCCACGACCTCCGGTTTAACAGTCAGGGTCGCTAACCACTCGACTAACAGGCCAGTCAGTGTTTGCAAATTATTTTGTTTGATAGTAATGCTAAAGGGCTTTATAATAAAACTAGTTGCCACCCGCGGCTCCGCCCGCGTGAATGTCGAAAATTATGTCCTTTCCCAGGACTCAAACAGTCTCTATATCAAATTTCATCTAAATCGGTCCAGCCGTTTGCGCGTGAAGAAGTAACAAACATACACACACACACTCACAAACTTTCGCCTTTATAATATTAGTGTGACAATAACAATATCCAACGATAAGTGAAACAAAGATGACAGGAAGCAATCGTTACTTCGTGATTTCGTGACAAAACATCATCTAACGATAATTCTATCTAAATGCAGAATATGACAAGAAAACTAATTCCCATAGTTGAGAAAGCCATCGTTTGCAAGTTAGATAACATTTATAGTGCTCTGAGGTACGAGCGAATGGTTAGTTGTTAAGATAGGTAACGGCCGGTTTCAATAACGTATCTACCTTTAACCAACTGTCAAATTAGCTACCAACAGTAGCCGAAACGTCATCTTTGAAAGGCAAATATGACGTTTCAGCTACTGTTGGTAGCTCAGTTGGTCAAAGGTAGATTCGTTATTGAAACCGGCCGTGTTTTTGTTTTTTTTTTAGGATGGGAAATCATCAAATGACTTCTTCCGCTCTTGGTGGAGCGGAAGAGCGTGTCAGACTTTAACTGACTAGTACCCATCCGTATTCCTTCCAAAGCCCTTTGTGTTCCATTGCCGCGGTGACTCTTTCGAACAAATTCCGCAACACCGGCCGTAAGTCCGCCACACTACTCCCAACCACTGTTACTCCAGGGAACCAGAATCAAGAAAGCCAACAGTCAGGCCATCAGGAATCACCTCAGCAGGCTTTTCTGAAGGTAAGACGTCTTTGGAATCATTAGCTTCTGCCCGCCCCACGTGATTGCCGAAAATGTTCCCAATGAAACATACTCCCGGGATAAAAAGCGTAAAAGTAATGTGCTATTTCTGAGTATTATCTATCTTTATGCCAAATTTCATCCAGATCCGTTCAGCCGTTCGGGCGTGATTTAGTAACAAATACCCATCCATTCATCCATTCTTCTCCATTCAAAATGTTTTTAGTGTTTGGAGCTTCTCTTTAAGCAAGTAATGCCTGTGTTGGGAAGCCCCGCTCTTCCAGAACAAAGAAATACAAAGCAAATTTAGGTATTTACACAAAGAAAAAAAAATGTTTTCATAGAAATTACTAATTAAATGTATTTTAAGAAAATCTTGCTTGCAGGTGTGTTTTCAGTGTTATGTGTAGTGTGTTGTGTATGGAGTATAGTAGTGTTATGTAGTGTGTGTTGTTAGTAAGTGTATTTTTTTAGTATTATTTTACTTGCTTATATGCGTGTGATTAGGTCGTGATGCGCATTTGATATTTAGGGATATACTTGTGGTGGTAGATAGACATAAAACTATTCTAGTTCTCCTTAGCAGATCTCATATTCTTGTAGACTAAATAATTAATTATTATTGGATAATCCATATGTTTAATAATAACTCTAAATGTTTATTAATTTGTTTAGTTTTGTAACTAATGAACCAATTACGAACTATCTGTCATTGACATAAAGCTACACGAAGATGTCTCATTCCTGTCGAATAAGCTACGTTAACGAAAGTATTGGCACAAAAACAATATGCATGTTATGTAGAACTACTAGAGAGTCCAACTGTTCAGGTTAGTACTACAATGCTAATACCAAAGATGTCTTGCCTCGCTCCATTTCTTCCTTTCCTCGAGCTGAGAGCCCGATAAGATGCATCAGCGTCTATCGGTGGATCGCGGGCGATGCGATGGGTAGATAATGTCGGGCAAGTGTAGCCAGGCATGTGCCAGCAAGTGCCATTATGTGCCATTATGTGCCATTCTGATGCCAATCATTTTTTGCCTTGTGCTTTGTGTATCTCTCGTGACAGATGAGAAAGGCATGGGTTTTTGCCTGTAAATGATCTTGTTCGTTATTTATGGGAATAGTAACAATGAGAAATGTTTTGAAGATGAATGTTGTCTTTAAGCTTATGGGATTGATCGCAAAATCTCGACTGATCATGCAAAGTTTTTAGAACGTTTGTTTCTATATTGCTCTCATGTCAATCTAGTTAGGTTTCTCTCAAACTTTCATTCAGGTGTGTAAGTATGTAATATAACTTTGCTTTATAATAAACTGATCACGACAGCTGTTTCTCGCCAGCTCTTTCAACAAGAAAAGTTGAATGGAAAAACGACAAACCAAACATTTGAAGAAATGATAGATGAGAAGTGGCGGCAGAAGATATTGAACAGTAAGGTTATTTTATTTCTTAGTACTTACTACCAGCCGGTCAATTCTGTAAACATGTCGAAGTTAAGGCTTGGGTGAAGTGATCAATTCATATAATCAAGATGGCATGACAGCCACACTTCGTGATCACGTGTCATCTTGATTATATGGATTGATAGCTCGCATCGTGATCATTTCACCCAAGCCTTCACTTCGACATTTTCACAGAATCGACCGGCTGAATTCAAGAATTCCACAAACCAAAAAATTTTGATTATGAGATGGAAGGCCGTAGCCAAGAATATACTTCGAGGAAGGTGGGATGGGTTTGCTCTGCACCAGAGACAAACTGTTAACTCGTGCCGAAAAATTTAGAATTTGATTTTTTTCGTACCACAGATCCGAAAAAAGAGAAGTTAAGTTTGAGGGAGTATGTAAGAAATGGTGCTGATTAAGGTATTTCGTTGTTTACGGCACAAATATAAAAGGTAAGGCAGATGTTGGTGTGGAGCATACGGTGGAGGGCTGCCCTGCTTGGGCGGAGCACCGCCGTGTCCTCGTCGAGGCGATCGTCGGCGTCGACCTCTCGCATCTGGCCCTGGTTAAATCCATGGTCCGGAGCGAGGAGGCTTGGGAAGCGGTCACCTCCTTCTGCGAAGCAGTAATGCTAGCGAAAGAGAAGGCGGGCAGTGCGAGGGAGAGACAAGGCCTTCGCCCCAACCGCCGCAACAGAAGAAGAGGCCCGGGCGTCGGGAGTCACAGGGGACGGATCGGGAGACGGCGAGCGTTGGGTGGCTCGCTGTTTGGTCACCACCGTGTCTACGGCGCGTTGTGTTCGACGCGCGCCTCATAGAGATGTAAGTATAAGGACGGGGCCCGCTAGGGCCAGAGCCTTGCGGAATTTGTTCGAAAGAGTCACCGCGGCCCTAGAACGCAAAGGGCTTTAGAAAGAATACGGATGAGTTTTAGTCAGTAAGAGTCTGACACGCCTTTCCGCTCCGCAGAAGGAGTCATTTGATGATTCCCCATCTTTAAAAAAAGAGGCAGATGTTGGTGACTTATAAATTGGGCATATATGTAGATTGCCGTCAACAAATATAGACTAAATCATTTTAGCATTCCACTCAGATATCGTGGGTTGCCCACTGGAACAAGTTCGTAGTTTCAGTAGCTCCACACTTAGCAAATTGAAATAGGTCTCCAAGGTGTGTTTGTGACGATGACGTCAAGGGTAACAACGGACGGGGGCGCGACACTTTCAGTTGGGAAAGTAGGTATGCAGGTAGGTATACTATCTTTGTTATAACTTCGTCACTTCTAATCGGGTTGATATTGTTTGTTGGCTTCAGATTTGGCAACCCTGTTGCTAGGCGCTGGTAGGTGGTCCCTCGCTAGCAACGCGGTGGTGGCTTGCGTCTTTTTACTGGTTGTTAGGGTTCCGTACCCAAAGGCCAACGGCACCATATTATTATGCCTCCGCTGTCCGTCCTGTTAGCGGCCTGTATCTCAAGAACCGTAATAGGTAGACAGTTGAAATTTTCACAGAGTGTGTATTTCTATTGCTGCTATAACAGTAGGTAATGAAAAGTTAATTAAATTAAAATTTGAAGGGAGTTTTTTTTTCGGTTTATGGTACTGGTTTTTAATATTGTCTTGTGAGCAAATAATTATACCGGATTGCACCTTACTTGTTTCATTCCAAAGGTCTCTCGAAGTAACGATCCGATTACAAATTTTTTTTTGCCGATATGAAGCTACACTAACTGTCGCTTGGTTCCATAGGCGCCACGAGGCCATGACTATGGTTGCGTGAAGCGAGTTTAAAGAGTCATTTGATGATTTCCCGACAAAAAAGGTTACCCGAAAAATAGATTATTATTTTCTTTTTTTCGTGATCACGAATCAGCTGATTGAATCTTGACAGTCGAATCAGTTGTCTTTATTCCCGTTTTTGAAGTTCAGAATGTCAATAAATGTAGGTGGGTGAATGACCGCTATACGCTATTACAATCGCGCCTACAAAAGTACGTGTGGCTGGAGGACTTACCTGTGCCCTCCCACAAGGGTCCTCCAGATCGCACTGGCTCCTGAGGAACACCTCCAGCAGCCCCATGAACAGCATGAAGGCGCCTCCTCCGCAGGTGGCCGCCAGGGTCGGGCCCGGCTGCGTCATTGGACAGTCGCAAGTTATCGCCATCTGGTGGGCAAGAGACGAAGCTTGTGAGTATGAGGGTTGAGGAAAGGATACGTCTATTATCTGTGCATTGGCTTAGGCATCAGGGGACAACAAATGCCAATGTGGAAGCAAGGTTCTCGCCGTTCTCGCATTCACTTGATTAAAAAAAGAAAAATAAAGAAAGAATAATATTTATTTAGCACTTACATGAAACACGAACATAGAAATAAAAAATAAATGTAGGTATGCTAAGAACCAAGTGTGTGTCTCACGGCTGCACTAAAAAGGTCCATTTCAGCGATATGTCCGACAGACTGATGCTGTCTGACGCTGGTTCAAAATCTTGAATATAGCTTTTGTAGGTACTCATTAAACACTTAAAAGAAAAAAGGACAAATACGGATACGCGTAAAAGTGCCTTCGTTCTAAATGATTCAACTTCCAACTAAATTATTTCATTGTTTACTTCTGTCTGCGCACGGTTGGACAAGTTAATCTCGATGCGCTTGAGCTTACGATAAAACCGGTGTTATTTATTTATTTATAATAAGCACACCAACAGCACTGTCACTTATAATTCAAATAAAATTACATTCAAAATCGGCATTTCAGTAACCATGCAAATGACAGGTATGCATGACATTGAACATAATGAATATTAGAGACAAAAAGAAAAACTGAAAAATGCGTCCAGTATACCTAAATCCTGAACACACAATAACAAAACAATTTGAGCTATTAAGACGTACATTGTTCGCACTGTTTGAAGAGAGAACGTCTGTATGAAGCAAAACTCATAGAGAAACCTTCGATAGGGTAATCCGTCAAATTGTAATTGTTTGTATTGTTGTTGTTTGTAATTGTAATTGTATCTAAACAAAATTTAATAAAAACAGGTGAAATTGTTCGTTTGGTTCATGGAATCTTTGGTACTTATTAAATAAATTTATGACTGATAAAAATCAACACAGTTATAAGCTTTTAAATAATTTTTTGGCAAGGACACTACCAGCCGCACTACCAGTAGTGCCGTTTACAATTAACGACACAACCAAGCCTGTTTTGGCTTCAATTGTAGGTACAGTCAACATAGAAATTTTAGACCCCCTATTCTACTAAGTTCAACGAGGTGAAGTAATAGGGAATATGCATGTAAAAATATTTATTATCTAAACAGTTTATCTAGATTCTAGAAATATACAAAAAATATAATACTAACAGTGAAAATAGAATCGAAATTGACCGAAAAACAAACGAGATAAAACTATTTTAAACAAATATATCTGTCCCTCTCGCGAAAACGCTGTTTTGTATGGCACCTGTATAGGCGTCATAGTATTTGATTTTAGAAAAAAAAAAATGGTATCGGACTTCTCTTTCTAATTGTCAACTTTGAAGCTTAATAACTTCAACACTGATGAAGGCATTTTAAAAATTCTTTCATAATTATTTACTATAGTAGGCGCCAGATAAATGTGGAATAAAGTATATTGACCTTTCCCCAATAACTGCTCATAGGTACCTGAACAATTAAATATGAATCGTTTTTCATTATTAGACCATGTTAAGGATCACGAGAGATGATGATTCGGGACAGTTTTGTGTCATTAATTCCGTTTTTCAAATTAACAATGTCAATAAATGTAGGTGGGTCAATGACCGATATTCCACGATTATCTGGCGCCTACTATAGAGATAATAAGTAGGTATTTTATTTTGCAAATAAAAACTGCATGCATATTCCCAATTAGGATACTAAAGAAATGTATGTGTTTAATTTCGTCTTACGACGAGATCGCATCGTTAACTCGTACGATCATTAGCCACTTAGGCCGACGCCTAAGACTACCTGCAATCCTGCTGTACTTTCTTCCGATTCGCATTTAAATCCATCCGAAGGGTGTCCGTAAAAGATCGCTTTGCGTTTAGGCCGTCCATTGTCACCCTATGTTTCGTCAGTCGTCATCGATCTTTTCCGAAATTAAGGTGTTGTTGTTACATAATAAAGAGTACTGTAAGTTGTTACAATAAAGAATGAAGAGTATTGTGAAGAGGATATCCTTGACTCCAGGTCTCTGGCAGACAAGGTAGCCTTTGGAAGCGTCTAGCGAAAACTAATTTGAAATACGAATTTAAAAATATGTTTTGTTTTTATCTGTGACTCTAGTACCAACTTTCTTTGAAGGCAGACGCCTAATATATTTTAAAGTTCAAATCTCCAATATAGTTTTATTTATAATAATATCAATAAGTAACCAGAAAATGCCCGACGACATCGCGGGAGACCCAGGCGAAGATGGCGGGACGAGCTTGACGCCTATCGGCCAGATTGGTCCACACTTGCCCAAAGCCGGGAGGAATGGAAGGAAGAAAGGGAGGCCTTTGCCCTGCAGTGGGACACAATTGGCTAAAAATAAAAAAATAAATAAGTAACACTAGCGGGAGCCGCTGGTGTTACAGTATCATATTATACCTCCTTCAGTTAGCCAGTGATGGACCACCAAATTCTTTAACAAACATTCTGAATAAACTGAGAGGACATAATATATCTGCTTCTGTAGGGAGGTAGACTGGATGGAATGACGCCTTCCGTGGCCTACGGACAATGGTTCCAAACAAGGACTAAAACCAAACCCCCCATACGCCCACCCAGTGATGCAGTATTCAGCCACTCTCCCAGCACGACATACTTCTCTTGAGGTCATTATATCAACTACCTTTAATATAATTAACACCAAAGAGACAGCACACCGTTATTACTTGTTAACCTTTAATTAATTAACGTTTCGCAACGATCCTCGCTAATCACCCATCGAAAGTGCCGGTCAAAGCGCATGCGAGCAAGGTCGCACACAATCTCCTTAAAGGTAGGTGTGTGTAAATGTACTGTCAGGTACGCTCAAATTGGTACTCATGGACTGTACAGGATGAGACCATTACATATTTAACTCTTATTTTGTTTATTTAAGGAAAAACAAACAGTAGTTATGTCATGCTCATTTAAAAGTCTGGCTGATGGTGCTGGATCATTTGGCACTCTTGGAAGTGGTTGAGCCGAATGGTGCTAGCGCAGGCGTCGTATTGCTGAGCGAGCGCCGTCAGCTAGGACCGGTCATGTCTCAGCTGCCACAGTTTATTTTAATTATTTGTTTTTTTTCTTACTTCGGAAGCTTGATCGTGCAATCTACATCGTTCTCTCGTATATGTATTATGTATGTTTGTTTAATTTTCACACGAATGATGTAACCATAATATTGTAAAACATTGTTTTAATGTTGTAAAAACATTGTTTGTTTTGTTGTTATTATTGTTTATTTTATTTTATTACCTATTTAATCTATTGTAGTTGACATTTTAAATCTCATTCTGACATTCACTTTTGACTTTTTTTTTAATTAATGTGAATAAGATAGTAAGAAATTGATAATATTATTTATGTTCCTGTATTAATCGAACACCTATGGGTCTTTACCTGAAATAAATGAATTTAATTTTATTTTTTATTTTTTTTAAAGGAGTGTCCGTGGAGTTTCTTGCGCGTTCTTCTCCATAGAGATCTACGTTTTGGAACTTATCTACTTTATAAAGTAAATAACGCAATGGTTTTTATAAACAATCAACAAACGATCAATTTACATTCATAATTTCAGCTGACAGACGACTGCTGGACGTATGCCTCCCCAAGTGTTGCCACATGAACCGAGGATACCATCAGTGGCAGCGATGTCATCGGTCAAGCCTTCCAACGCTGCGTCTTCTGGAAAGCGGTCGCCACTCCAGAAAATTTCGATCCTATCGACTATCTGTTCTGCGAGCGATGTGCCCAGCCATAACCACTTAAGTTTTAAGATTCTTTGGGGTATGTCGGTAACTTTGGTTCTCTTGCGGATATCTCTATCTCTGATTCGATCACGCAAGGAAACACCAAGCATATAGGTATTATTTCGGTTGATTCCAATCTAAGAGTAAATGATGATAAATGATATTTTTTGTAAATAGGTTCAACATAACACATTTACACGTCAATGAGGCCGGTGTTTCCTAGCTACTAGCCTGAGAAGAAACACCGAAACAAGCTCAGACATCAAAGTCTCTTTTAAAGTCCATACAATCCGTGCAGGTCAAATCATATGAGAACCATGTAGGCTAATGTCTGAGGTGATCTTTTGAGGCAAGTACCACACAGATTTGAGTGGACCTGTCCAGACAGTGTAAGCATTTGTCAGTTATCATGTAGCTCAAACCTAGAACTTTAAGGAGCTCAACGATTTGACATTTGGGTAGGCCGCATAAAGAACTCACACTATTCAATACTATTCATACAATAAACAGCCCTTTGAGAGAAGATAAACAATGCTTTCTGCCAGTTTATTGCCCCCAGCTTATTCAGTCAGTCATAAACAGGTTGACATTGAACCATCAATCATAATAATACATAATAACATGTGATACGATAACGTCTCTCTGGGGTCATGCATTTGTAGGTCTGTGTGTCGGGGCCTTATCGTAAACAAGACGCCACAATTGTGCGACTCACTTAATTAGTGGTTAAGACAAGACATATTGTGTTGTGTCACTCACTGCCAACCTTGTTAACGAGGGAAATTAGCTTATTATGTAACTACCTCATTAGTCTAATGCATTGGTTCCCAACTTGTGGTCCGCGGACCAATAGTGTCTTAAAATGCTAAAATATGGTCCGCGAAAAATTTTAAATGTCAAACTTACCAACAGAAAAGTAACATTGATGCGAACTGATTTCAAGGAGATTTTTTTGAGGAGCTCGTGGCTAAATAATAACAGCCAGACAGGTCGATCTTTAAGGTTAAGCAACGCTTGCCAAGGTCGGTCGGTGTGTGGATGGTTGACCGTCTTAACATACCGAGACTCCTCCGTGCCTCAGAAAGCACGTTAAGCCGTTGCTCCCAGCTGTCATTTGTAGATCTTTGGCAGTCATTACGGATTGTCAGAAACCAAAAAATTTGACTTGTCTTGCCGAGAAGTACCGTGTAACCCAGTTAATGGGTTGAGGAGGTCTGGTAGGCAGCCACTCCACGTAAAGTACTGGTTAGTTAATATGTGCAGAGGTAAGAAACAAACAAACTAACTTTCACATTTATACTATTATTTTGGATTAAGATTTCCACGGGCACATACATGTCACAAATGTCTCCGAACTTTTGGTTCTAGAACATGAGTCTTGCATGCAAGTTTTCTGGTTACTCTAAGAAATTAAAGAACATTAAAATAAGTGAAAAACTAGACGCACCAATTTAATAAATCTAAACAAGATTACCGCTAAAATATGTGACACATTTTAAAGTTACGAGCACATCCGCTGCATGGGAAGCAAATCAGTTTGATTAGCCCGGTAATCAATGAAACCATATAAATTAGTCAAATGTTATGTATTGCTCAGGATATAGGCAATTTCAATCGCTTTGGTATTGCCGCAAGCTTATATAGAGATTTACCTACCATGTGCTTAGATATTTCTTGGACGAAGAATCACGAATTGAAAAGATAAGGTACGTATTTTAATTTTTTTTTAACTAACGATTCATCCGTTTATTTATTTATTTTGTAACAGCTTCACAGCTGCCAGTAAATAAACATGAAATTCTTAACCTAAACATTACGCCAATTACGAAGTGCACAGAAAATAATAGTATTCATTGTGTGCGTGCGTGTGTCTGAACAGTGTGGGACAGTGTGGGTGTCTATAAATGTTGTGTTGATGTGAATGACTATATACATATTGTTTAGAAGGTTCACTAGTTTACGATGCCACAGACAGACACACACATACACGTCCAACTTATAACAGCCCTCTTTTTGGTAAGGGGTAACAATTTAGACATGCTCGTCAGTTAAAAAAAACCATTCAGTATCAAGGGTCCTACGGGACCCTTGTTTCGCACTGGTTTTTGTTTCCATACCTATTTTATATCTAAATGCGAAAGTTACTCTGTATGTATGTCTGTCCGTTCGTTTGTTACCGATTTGAATGAAACTTAGCATTCGGGTAGTAGGTACCTATATTGCTTTTGGTATGGAACTCTAAAAAGACATAAAAAACGGGCCCAGTGCGAGTCGGACTATCACACGAAGGGTTCCGTACCATAAACAGAAAAAAACACGATTCTTGTTTGGGTCCCCTTTAATATTTAATTTAATTAATTAATTATTTGTTGTAATAGAGGCAATGAAAATACTCATTCTATGAAAATTTCAAAAGTCAAAAAAAAGTCAAAACGTTTATTTCAATTAGGCCATTAAACGGCACTTTTGAACGTCATCGTTTACAGTTCAGTAAAAATAATAGAATTACATTAATAAAGTGACTCTACTGTCCATTCGGAAAGGTAGATTCTTATGGAGAAGAACGGACAAGAAACTCCATAGTTACTCTTTTCAAATAATGATTTTACAAAATTTGGTTTACAAAAATTAATTTAATATTATGTGAGTTTCAACTGTCTACATATTACAGTTCTTGAGATACAGCCCGCTGACAGACAGACGGACGGACGGATGGATGGACGGACGGACGGATGGGCGGACAGCGGAAACTTAGTGAAGGAGTAATAAGTTTAGGAGTCGTAACAATTCAACTCTTTTTTTTTTGTTTTATTTGTGACAGATCTTCAAACCCATGTAGGTAAGACCTAACGAGAATTATTATAATAAATTGAAAACCATCCTTTAATAGAATGTAGAATCAATTCAATCGCATTATAAGACTGTAATAGTTATAATGCTGAGAGCACAAGTCCAGTTATCGGATTAGTCTCGGCAAATATAGTCAGTGTGTAATGACCTAATAGTTATATATTTCTTCGATAAATTGATCTTACGTAACACGCAGTGCATATTGACCCCGTCTCATATTGCAGATAATTCAAATATTATGTGCAGTTTGGTATTCTAATATGGTCTAGACTAGACGTCGATTCAATCTTAATGACGTCTGTGAAGTTTGCTTTTTACTTCGCAGTACCCCATCCGATAATTTAATACTGTGCAGAGACTCGCGGAGTGTTCAGTGCCGCCATTGGGTTTGACCCTACCTGTACCTCGTTTGTCTATGGTAGGCGCGAAATAAATTTGCAATAGCGGTCATTGGTCTACCTACATTTATTGACATTCGTCAATCGACAACTATCAAGATCCTTTACATTTTCTAGTAGGGTAAAAGCCGGATAGTTGCCACACTTTTTATAAAAATATATAATTTTTACATTTAGTTAGTTGTCACTTTATTCATAAAACGGGTAGGTACTTTGGTTTATTATCTTCAAATTTGGGAAAGTAAAGAACATTATTTTTGATATTTCCAGAATATTGGCGATTTTTGTCGACCTATAAATTTTTGTGACATCTATCCCATATGGGGGTTAGTTGCCTAATCCATGTAAATTACGTGTAGGATAGGTGCCCCGCCGAGAAAGAAGATTTTTATCGCGCAAAAACTTTGATCGCACCTTGCCTTCCCATGCAATCGCACAGACACATGCAACACGGTCTACTTAGTTGTCGTTGTAAAGTCTCTCGATTGATAAATAAAATAACATGTGATTCATCCGCGAAGCTAGAGTAATTAAAATCGAGGCAACTATACCCCTGGGGCAACTATCCTGGTTTTACCCTAATGAAAAACTAAGCATATTTTTTCCGGAAACCTACGAAGAGATATCAGGGAAAGTTGATGTATTTCATGCAAATTTATCTGGCGTCCACCATAGTGTTCGAAAACGCTTCTGGTGACCATTACCTTACCATGTCCTTACATTACAGACCAGTAGCTAGAAGTTTTGCTCACGGAGTGTCAGACCCTCACTGACTAAAGGAATCCTCCTGGAACGAAAAGGGCGTTTGAAGGAACACGGATGGGCCGTGTTCCTTCAAACGCCCTTTTCGTTCCAGGATTGCGGTCTATGTATGCGGCTCACCGCCTATATTTTTTTTTTTAAACGTTGCCCCACACTAGGAATTTCTCTTGTACCAGCCAGACCCGGAACAACTATCTGTCAGCCATACAAATATATGATCCGAGTGGGAATCGAATCCATGTAGTGCAACAGCAGAGCGCTCAACCTCTTTTCTTTTTTTTTTTTTGATATCGGGCGGGAAATCCTCATGGAAGTCCTCCGCCCTGGGGCGAGCGGAGGGATCTTACTGACTAAAACCACCCCCGGTGTTCTGACTTCTTTAATCCCTGGCTGGTGCCGGAGCGGCAGCGGTCAGCGGGGAGAGTGAGGTGTTTGACTCTCCCCGCTACATCAAAGAGGGGCGAACGGGAACACCACGCGCCGCCACCTCGGGTCCGGATAAATGGGGGGTGACGGAGATACCCAAGCCCGCCGCCCCAGGACCCAATTAGGGGGGCCGGAAGAGGGCAACGTATGCCCTCCTCCAACGCTTGATGCGCCTGCTGCGGGCTGGGAGAGCGGTCGAGTCGAGGTTTCCCTCTCCCTTTCCGCAGCCTCTTTCTGCGCTAAGCGCTCAACCACTGCGCCAACCGTGTTAACATCAACATGCATTCAAACTTAACTGGCTAAATGTGGGTTAAATATCCAGCTTCTTACAGGAGAACAGGCGTGAAATTTACCGATAAATTTTCTCTCTTTCGTCGATCATTAACGGAAATTATCGGAATCGAACCGAACCGTTATGATATTCGTTCAACCCTGTCTCTAAAACTCGCGATAACCTTAAATCACGCGTGTACTTAACAAACAGATAACGTTTAAAATATCAATCAATATATATAAAACTCTTCCGTTACTAGTGACTGAGTGATTGAGTGACTGAAACACAACGCACAGCCTAAAGTACTGGTCGTAAAAGTTGATATTTGGCATGTAGCTTCCCTATTTTCCTACGGGAACGGAAAAATACGGTCTGTGGAGTCTGGTTTGTGCCCTTCTGGTTGCTATAAGCTCACCCCTTATAACATGGGACTCGAGCTTAAAGGGTTAAAAAAGGAGAAAAGGCGTGAACTTTCATTAATGAAAGTTATCGGTGAACCAAATCGTACAGATATTCGTTCATATCTCTTAAACTTTGCGATAACCTTACCTTATCTTTTAGAGGTTTTCCTCTCAACGATGTTTGTAAATTATACCTATTAAAATGTATATATTTGCCATAAGGAAAACCCAGCAAACCTTTGTTTTGACGTAATATTAGTATTTATTTATTATACCCGTATATTGTTGTCTATAATATCTAAATACAAGGTGTAACACAATAAACGCAATACCTCTTAAGGGGTCATTGCACTCATAATTTTTCTTCATTCAATCATCATTCATAAAATACGTGAAAATGGTCTAGCTTATTGTAATAATTTATTCTATTGCGCTTAGTAGCAACTAAGCGCAATAGAATAAATTCATGACAAATGATAAAATGATATTTTAGAATCAAAGAGTTTTCTAAATGTCGTTTGACTGTACTGATTTTGGCTTAAACAATAGTTTTTTTTATTAATTTATGAGTGGTCCCAGTTGCTGGAACAAAAATATTAAAATTAAATCGTTCCGGCAACTGGGACCGCGGTCCCAGTTAATTACGGTCCCAGTCGCCAACTAAACTGTAAATTGTAAAAAACTTGTTAATTTTCATCCATAAATGATATTGTGTTACGGAACCCTTCGTAATCTCCATGACACCTACGTTATAAAGGTGACTTTGATTAATGCTATTTTCGGGTTTTTTTTTTCTAGAAAGTATTCAGAAAACTTTTAAAAAAAGAACATTTTTTATTAAATTTATAAGATAAATGCTTACAACTAAAAAAAAAACTAATTTTTAAAATACTTTATTTATTTCTAACACATGTAAATTTTTTGGTAAAAATATCGCTATAATATATATACATATATTATAGCGATATTTTTACCCTTGTATCGCCTTGCAAGACGTTCTTATATTTAATATAAAGTTTTTTATTTTATTGCATTCTTATCATCAAACTAAATTAATATGACACTTTCATAATTTTATTCTGTAGAAATAAAATTATGATAAAATAAATCTAACTTAAGTACAAAATAACAGGGATGTTTAAAAACTTCAGACCATTGAATTCCAAAGAGGTAGGTAGTTATTTGTCGTAAAGACACTACAATACTAGGAGAAACACCTGATAATACAAACTAATGATTAGTTTGAGTTAGGTACAGTCAAGGACATTACTCCTTAACCTTATGAACGCCGTAGTCACGTATACATGACAAGCAAGCGCGTGCTCTGTACGGCAAACGCCAAAAATATGTGACAAAAAGTACGGCGAATTTGTGGCTTGGCGTCGGGGGCACGCCAATGCGTTTATGCTCTGGCGTAAGGTTTTTTTTTAAATTTATTTTTGTTTAGGGGTTTTTATCAAAGATATGCCAGCCCCATCGTACCCTTTTACATTAATTTTCTTACTTAAACAGTAATATAATAATATAATATTATTATTTGGATTTGATTATGCCTACATCAAATTTATTTATTTTAAAATCCTTGAAGAATAACTCACACACTACAAAAGGTTAAGAATAAATTTCACTTGCACATAACAAAACGACAGGACATGTTACACTGAGATAGTTTCAGTTTCTATATTTACTGGGAATAATTAATTTCCCTGACTTTACCTAAAGATTTGAAGCTAACTATACCGCAAAGAGTGAAATGAACTATAGTAAAATGGTAACTGGCTGATATTTGGCCCATAACAAAATTAAAATATCAAATTGTTCACAATCTTAACTTAAAAATAACGTGCAAAATATATGACATCTCTTATTTCCTACTTAAGTGACCAAGCATGTTGCAAAACTAATATTAAAATTACTGCCATGTAACGTGGCAATGCTGCCAGTGTTCTGGGCACTTTTCCCATCGACGGCCATGTTGACCAAAATTATTAGATGCCCAAAAAGTTCTTTTTTTTTCCCGCTTTGTACGCATATCGACGTACATTTTTTATTACTCTCAGCAAAATACCACCACTACTGTACATACATTGAAATACTTTTTAAACACAAGAAACGTATTATCTACATATAACTAAATAATGCCTTCCTAGAAAACTAAGATTCATATTCGAATAAAGTATCTGACGAATTTTTTTTTAAAGTTATTTCTTTTTTGGGATAAATAGTGACTTTAAATGGTAGTTGAAAACATGTTTTTGGTAAGTGAAAACATCTGACAAATAGCCTATTATAAATATTTACCTAGCGCTTACAGTTATTTAAATATAATAAACTCAGTAGGTATGTTTAACAAAAAAAATGAGGTAGGTTCATAAATGCAATATTTTCTAACAAATGCATGGAAAGTGGAGTTTAAGGCTCTGATTTTCCCTTTAAAATAAATAGAACTGGGCACATTAAAAAGATAAAGTAAAACGTTAACGTACTATGTTATCATTTATCAATTTAGTTTATTCCCGACTAGCTTTTTTCCCGCTTTGTGGCCTGTCCCATTGGTACCGTGCATTTTATTCGGGATAACTGGTAGCCTATGACTCTCAATGATTGTGAGCTTTCTATCAGTTAAAGAACTATCGTAATCGGATTACTATTTTGCCTTTTGCAAACAAAAACCTCATAATAAAAAATGTTACTTCTGTTTCGATATTCGTTTAGCTTTAGACAACTTAGATTTATATTTAACTCTCATCTCTTGCATTTTGTTGCGGATACTATTTAGAATAGTATGGTTTTCATAATACCAGCCCTCCTTTTTTGCATGTTCTGCGACGTAATTCATTAATACTGTTCTTGCACGTTCGTCTAGTCCCGGTCTAACGTTTGTCCCATCCTGATCGAAAGCCTTGGCTCTTGCACCAGTCCAGGAACAAGTACCCAATGCACTTGTAGTAAATATTTCACTCAGCAACATTCGAGCTAAAGATTTGCAATCTTTCGACAATCGCTTGCAGTTTGTCAGTGCCAAAGCTTTGACATACACACCGGAATATTCCATTAGTTCAACAAGCCCTGGAGCAGGCTCACGGTACTGTAGTGTCCATTTTGTGTCGTTTTTATTGTATTCCGCAGGTAGAACTACCTTTTTGATTCTCTTAGGTCTATTTATTTTCTTGAGAGGTTGATCTTCATCATCATCTTCATTATCCGTATCTTTGTGTTTTGTGTGCACTTCAGTTATTTTCCTTTCATTTAATGTTGATGCTTCCTCTGGCGTGGTTTTCATTAAGGATGGAATGGAAAAGTATCGCCAAGCAGTGTTAGAATTATTCATTATTTTAGTTAGTGCATCAGTGACCAGTGAAGCAGTGTAGACTTGTAAATTGGTCTGTAGGTCTCGTAGAACACACCTGAAAAATTCGCCAAATAATTCGTCCTTAGCGATTTTTTCTGGAATCAAGTAATGGCTTTCTTCTGCTGGGTTTTGTTTAACAGTTGAAACGTTCTCTGAACTGTTCCCATCGTTGGATTCATCAATTGGTGTTTCTGTCTTACGCTGGCATTTCTTGGAAAATTCATGAGGGAGTGACTGATCCTCACTTGTTGCTTCAAATACTTGACTAGCCGGTACCATGAATTCGTCATCAGATTCATCTGGCTCAGTTAGTCTGGAACGTTTACTATGTGATTCTTCATCAAGATCCGGCACAGTGGTGTGTGCAGATTTGTTCTTATTCTTTCGCGTGGATCTGCGTGGGTTTTCCTCAACTGATTGTTGTGTCCTCAGTGTTTTATCTAGAACAAAGTTCATTACAAAATATTAAACACAATTGGTTTTGATTTATCTGTTTTACAACAATGTAATCAGCCTATAATGTTACATTTCTGAACAAAGGTCGCCTCTTTATGTCAGGATGAATTGCTGACCTTAATCTCCAGGATATCATGACATTTTATGAAAACTTTAGTGTTCATAATGTATTACCTTCATTCTGCAACGCCGGTATCATTCTTTGAATGTAACGTTTCGCATCATGATAGTCATCTGTAAAAAGGTTAATTGAACACTTCAGAATCTTATTTTATATCACTCCCATACTAAATAGTCCACTATGAGCCATAGGATTCTCCCTTGAAGATTTCATGGTTCAGTTATTTTTAGGACTCAATCAAATAAACGTCTTTGTTTGAAGATCCATTGACTATAAACTTCGAGACGAGTTGTTTTTAAATCTATCAACATTGAACAATGAAAAAGTCAATTATGAAACATAACTTTATCCTCCGACTTCACCCACATGAACTGTGCTCTTTCTGGCATTGAAAAAGCCTCTGACTGCCAAATATAGTGTAGTTTTCTACTAGAGATAACCTCGTACGATCATACATTTATAATACTTATTTTAGTTTTAGATTTTATCTTACCAGTGCCATATTTAATAACGGATAAGTAGGAATTCCATTCATCAGATTTATTTTTCCTTTTCCTTACTCGTTTTTCTGTGTCCAAAGGGTTTTCAATAGGATAGGAAACCTTTACTTTACGATCGTAAGGTCCCCGCGCATGGACCCAAGACCTCGGAACGCAGACATAGTCGGCCACATCTTTGTAAGGGACTTCCGAAAATTGGATCACGCAATATTTTAATTCATTAGCTTCGTTCATCTGTAAATAAAACACAAAACAAAAGTATAGTCGTCTATATACTCGTACCAAACTATAACACGTCACGAGTGGTCAAAGCTACTCAGAAAGTAAACATTGGCCGCCATTTCAGTAATTCTTTAGGGAGCGACAAGTACGATACGTTAGTAGTGCTGTTCTACACGGTCCAATTAAATTAAGTAGCTAAACTTAGGACGAAACGTGATGGGTATATATTTACTGAGGATGCAACAAAAAAAGAAAAATATTTACGTTACGCGTTCGTGATTTTGGGTCACAGAAGTTCAGTTATTATCTAAATGAGTTTACCACTTCGGAACATTTTAACAAAATATAAGAACATTTTTGTTATGGTAACAGTTTATCAGTCCAGTAGGTTCGGAGAAAAGTGGCTGTGACAGACGGACAGACACGAGTGATTCTATAAGAGTTCCAATATTTCGTTCAAACGTTCGGTAGGCTAAAAGTATTCTGAAATATGATAAAAACTTTTATTTACATAGATATTTACAACTGTATTAATAAATACTTTACTAAGTACACTAGAAATAAAAATAAAAACTCCTAAATAAATTAACCGTAAAATATGGCGTCAAAAAAATCATCCGCATCGCTGTCGACTGGAAGTGTACCCATAAGACTGGCGGCATTGCCACGTTGTATGGCAATGCTTATTCTTTGACCAAGGTAAAAGCCGACTGGCTTTTATCTTGGTCAAAGAATAAGCACTTGGGTCACGCGAAGTGTCATGCATGAAAAGAGACATTTTTGGAACAAGCACTATCCCATCAATTTCGATGATGTAAACCATCATCGAAATTTGATGGCATTAGCACGTCACTGCAGAAGGGCTGCAGGGATGTTCACACTGATGGCTTTCATGCCGTCATTCGCAAATAAACGGCATCCCTGATCTGCAGAGTGCGTGGCAGCCGCAATAAAATCCTGATGACGACAGGATCTCATCCCCTCTATGGAGGTCCATAGTTCGCAGAGTTATTTTAAGTTTCATTCTGTCCTTTTTTATAATGTCTCATGTAACTATGGGTTATAAATACCCGATTTTTTTATTTTTATTTATTTATTTTATTTAACTGGACTTGCTTATAACAGATACAGAACACCACTCTTAAATTTGACCACGCACTTCGGGTACACCCTGTATATTATGCGTAATAAGTTTCATCAAAATCGGTTCGTTCATGTCCCAGAATAAGGACGTGCGAGTTAAAGCTCTTAACTGAAATTGTTTTCCGTACCGCGCCTATTTTAATTATCCATTCAACCTATGACGACAATATCGCCTTTCGGGACATAAAGTTCCTACTTATTGTTCGGTGTTCTGTTAAGTCACCCTTCATAGAAAACTTTCTGTTAAAAGTCTGACTTTTAATTAATTAGCAATCAAATCAATGGGTTAAAACACTCATGGATATTTGTGTTCAGAACAATCATGTTCGTAGAATTCGACAAAATTCAGGAAAAGCTTATACATTTTTCGTGATTTCTCAGTTGCTACCATAGCAAAAGTTGTTTATATTTATATTTTTATAAATATTTTCATCCCCTGAATAATTTCTGATGGATGTTGCAATGGGTATACATTGTGACATCACAAGAATAATTTTCCCGCTAGCTTAGCTTAGCTTATCTATTCCTTACTAGGGGCCTATTTAATCAAACCGCCAGGCGACAGGCGACAAGCGACAATTCGACAATTTTGTGAGTTTATACCACCATTACCATCGCAACGCATCTGCTTTACTGTCGCATTTATTAAACAGGGCCCAGTGAACTAGCAACTCATTCAGTTTGAGTGACGTTCCAAATCATTCAAAAACCAAAAGCAAACAAAACAAAATTAAATAAAAAGCTTACCTTGTATCTCTGCTGTTTTCCTCTTACACAATATTTTCACTAAATTGATATAAATATTTTTTTAATAAATACGACTTAATTAATTCCCGAAAACGACCTCCGCTTGCGACTCGGATTGCGAAGTGATTGTGTGCTATCGCTGAGCCGTCGTCATAGTTAGCGGATCTGTAAAACTGCGCGCTTAATACAAGGGAACACCCGTTCCCACTTGGCGCCAGTGTTGCCAGATGTGTCGAGCTCCAAGTCGCCGAATAATTTGACCCAAGAAGCCTAAAATTTTTAAGTTGATCACTTTTGCAGCGCTTAAAAATATTACGACTGCGACAATTTTTCACCGATTTTTTTAAATAATTTATTAAAAATAAAACTATTTTTTTTTGTTGTAAATTGTACCTTTTTCGTAAAAAAAAACATAATCGCTACGAAATCAGTTTAGTTTCGGTTTAATTTAAAGTAATTAAAACTTATTTTCGCACACCTTTGAAGGTTTCCTTAAAAGTCTTTGGTTTTACAATGTGTAAATTCATTCAATGTAGGTCAAATGTGAAAAGACAATCAAGATTTGTGAAAACATATTGTTTCTCATTTTTACAAGAAATTTCGAGAAATGTAAATTAACCACTTGAACGTACCTATTTTTTAAATAGATTTTTCCCCATTCGTTTCAATGAAGTCATGTTTTTTCCAATTTTGAAAAGACACGACGATCATCAATAAAAACACGAGATATTCATCACTACACTATTTCGTTAGTCATAAGAATCGGTCTTGGTTTTGCATAAAACATTTTTAACTCATTAACGATTTTTTATCACCAATCATTGAGAATAATTGTGAAAAAAAGTGTGTTTGAACATAATGTTGGATGAGAAAGTATAATCCTGAAACCGCCTAAAGTAGCCAATTTTCATTGCTAATGTAGCTTAAATGGCGAAATGTCGCCTAATCTGGCAACACGCCCGGTTTGGCGCCAAAGTTTAAACAACGATTTTATTATGTACTCCTGAAAGCGGAAATATTGTTGTGTATTTGACTGGTAGAGAATGCCTCGATGCATTAAGTCCGCTCATGTACCACTATTGTACATAAAGTTCAAATAAATAAAGGTTCCTTTTATGATTTAGGCAACGTTTTTGTGTTTTTTTTCGGTACCTGTGACCTTGTAGTTCCTAGGAATTAGTTGACTTTGCTCTGCTTGCAGCCCCACTAGTGGGGCAGAATAAAAAGGCCTAATTTCTGGAGGTTAATCTGCCCCACTATTTAATTACAGTAGGGCAGATACACTTGTAAGAAGTCTTATTACCTATAATTTGCCCAACTGTGCTTGGCTGGCACTGTTAGCCCAAAACTCTTCTGTTATTGAGTGACTTGCAGACAACGCTCGGTTGACGAAACTGGTCGTAAAAAGCTGAAATGTTGCATATGGTATAGGTTCCTCCAGGATTTTCCGAAATTCTCGCAGGAACGAGACATGCGCGTACGAAGTTGGGAGCAAAAGCTAGTTTACCTAGAAAATAACATACATATAAGGTACTGAACCCGAATTAGCAACAATGATACCAACTGCCAATGTCATTGATTCATGCTCAAAACTTGCGCCTGCGACTACTACACTAACGAGCTATTGTATTATTCCTCCTAGTTTCTTGATAGAAACATATTATAATGAAACAAACAGGTGCTACGTATTCCGATGAGAACTCCACTTTAACGATCACAGAATGTCTTAATGAATATTAATTAATGGTGTTCAGCCTAATTTGAATTACATGAAATGGTTTTCGAATATGACTTGATTGTGTTGATGACACTATATGTAATGACACTATTGAATTACCCACTTATTCATTAAAAAAAAAATAACCATTGCTTAGCTAAAATACTCTTTAACATTTTTGCCCGACAGGGTCCAAATTGATATTTTACTTTGTTATACTATCTATGTAATACATATGGAATGCAATAAATAATTAAGTATTGAGTATTGAAATTCATGAACAAAGGTGCAATGGCTAACTTAATGCCTTAGGCATTCTCCACCATTCAATCAAGGATTATGAGGAGATCACAAGGCAGGTGAATTACATAGCAATAATTTACGTCTATCATCAGTCCTTGACCATAACCACAACACGAATCCAGTTTCAAATTAACAAACAAACCAGATCTTAAACCGAAACGGTCTAAGTAGAATGATGTCGTAAGCCAGGCCGAACTCGCCAGCAAAAATAAGCGAGCAGAAACCTCATCTGGGGCCTGTCGTAACGCACTTAGTGTCAATTAAGGCTCAGTCGCGCAATCAGGAAAATTCACCAGCTTTGCCTCATATGTATAAACAAGAATTCAATAAAGAGGCAAGGAAGAGGAATTTTGCCTGTAACCGTCTTTAAGTCCTATGTATCTCTGCACCAAACATCATCACATTCGGTTCAGCGATTAAGGCGTGAAAGCGTAACAAACAAACTGACTCATTTCCGCATTTATCGCGAAGGAAGGTTATAAGTTTATCAGCACACTTAATTGATAATTATGTATGTTTGTTTGTTCCTTTGTGGCGCTCGGTTCTAGAGATTTACGTAAGAATTTTACATATTTTGATGATTTTTAACCGACTTAAAAAAAAGAAGGTGGTTCTCAATTCGTCGGAAACTTTTTTTAATTTTTTTTTTACTTCAATCGATTTGTTTTTATCTTGCGAATGTCACTTAAGATGTGACAGTAATCAAAATAGGTTTATCCTTTCATTTTTTTATTTCGAATGACTATAATCTATTTCGATTTAAAGTCGGATAGCAACCATCCTACTACTACTATTATAAAGGCGAAAGTTTGTAAGTATGGATGTATGTATGGATGTTTGTTACTCTTTCACGTAAAAACTACTGAATGGATTTTGATGAAATTTGGCACAGAGGTAGATTATAGTCTGGAATAACACATAGGATACTTTTTATCCCGGGAATATGTTCCCTTAGGATAGTTTTCGACAATCACGCGGGCGGAGCCGCGGGCGGCAACTAGTTCCTAATAAAAAAATAAAAACCGTCCAAGTGCGTGTCGGACTTCGCACGTTTGGGGTCCGTACCAAATGTCAATATTACATTATAATTAAGTGTATTTCTAAGTAAAATATATGCAATAATGAACTTTACCTATCACCAAATTTCAAGTTCATAGATCAATGGGAAGATAAAACATTCTTCGATAAAATGTTTTGGAAAAAAAAGCTGACTTTTCTGGCTTCTCATTCCTTCTCAAATTATGTTAAGCAGAGGGCCTAGCTCGAATGTTTTGACGTAAAGTACTATAAAACATAAAAAGACTATATAAACCACATAGTATTTTGGTTTAATTTTATTATCTTATATATAAAATAATAGTGTCACAATGTTAGTTACCATACTCCTCCGAAACTTTTATATGCATATTCAGTAGGTCTGAGAATCGGCTACTATTTATTTTTCATACCCCTAAGTGATAAGGGTTGTCCACCCCTGACAATTTATTTTTGATTTTTTGGACAAAATCTTTATTTTTTTTATTTTTTAGAACGTGGCATTAAAAAATACATACAACTCTAAATTTTTCACCTTTCCACCACCAACCTTTTTCTTTATAGCGATATTAGTACTTTAATTATTTTCTACTCTCAGCGGTCGATAATTGATCGTTTACCACTCGATCAGATAGTTATTCTTGACAATTTTTTTGGTGGAACGCGCTTATCCTTTTTTATTTTTTTAAGGATGGGAAATCATCAAATTACTTTGGGCTTGAAGGGACTTGAAGGGCATGTCAGACTCTTACTGACTAAAACCCATCCGTGTTCCTTCTAAAGCCCTTTGCGTTCGAGGGCCGCGGTGACTCTTTCGAACAAATTCTGCAACCCTCGCAGGCTCTGGCCCTAGCGGGCTCCGTTTTCTATCCTGACATCTCTTAGAGGCGCGCGTGAAACACAACGCTTAATCGACCCGGGCCGGTGATCTGACAGCGAGCCAACCAACGCTCGCCGTCTGCAGGCCCGCGCCTACGGTGGCCAGGGATCGCCCTGCCACTCCCGACGCCCGGGGCGTCTTCTCCTGTAGCGGCGGTTGGGGGCGAAGGCCTTGCCTTTCCCTCGCGCGGCCCGCCTCCTCCTTCGCTAGCATTACTGCTTCGCAGAAGGAGGTGACCGCTCCCCAAGCCTCCTCACTCCGGACCATGGATTCAACCAGGGCCGGACGCGACAGGTCACCGCCGCCGATCGCCTCAACGAGGACACAGCGTTGCTCAGCCCAAACGGGGCAGACCTCCGCCGTATGCTCCACCGTGTCCTCCGGGCGATCCTCACAATGCTGACACCCGGGCGTGTCCTCTTGCTTAATCAGAAACAGGTACATCCCGAAACAGCCGTGTCCGGTAAGTACCTGCGTCAGGCGGAAGGTGAGGACGCCGTGACACCTCTCCAGCCACTCCCCAAGGAGGGGGCCTCACCGCCGCAATTGTGGCGTGCCCAGCGCCGCGATAGTCACAGTCTCTCACCATGGTATCCTGCCGGAGCTCCGTCCGCCGCGATGCAATTTGCCGCGGCAGCGGAGTTTCGCGCCGGCGAAGCGCCTCTACGCGCTACGCGTAGACGTGCGCGAGGGCTCTCGCCTCCAGATCCCATGGCGGTAATCCGGCAAGGAGTCTCGCCACCTCGCCGGAGACCGTGCGGTATCCCCGAGCCAGCCGGATGGTCATGACCCTTTGGGACGCGTTGAGCTGGCGGGCTGGTCGACCCTTCAGCGTTAGGGCCCACACAGGGGCCCCATAAAGGGTCATGGACCGCACGATCCCCGCATAGAGCCTCCAGCAGGAGGCGTTTGGACCTCCTAGATTGGGCAGGAGCGGCTTGAAGGCAGCTCCGGCCCGCTCCAGTCTGGGAGCTAAACGTCGGAAGAACGCGCTAATCCTAGGAAGTCTATTTATTGAAGAAGGCTATAGGTTATATAACATCACGCTACGACCAGTAAGAGCCGAGCATTCATGAAAAATGTGACGCAGATGAAGTTGCGTGGGTCAGCTAGTAATTATAGTAAAATATTACGTTACATTAATATACGTCAAAAACATTCGTGTTAGGCCCTCAGATTGCAAACATCACGCCACAGCCACTGCAACAGAACAAGACGCCCCGGGCGTCGGGACTCGCGCAGGGCGATTCCCGGCTACCGAAGGCGCGGGCCTGCGGACGGCCGATCAGAACCAGGCTCAGTATGACGGCGCGTTGTTTTCCACGCGCGCCTCACAGAGATGTCAGCATAGGAGACGGGTCCCGCTACGGCCAAAGCCTGCCAGGGTTGCGGAATTTGTTTGAAAGAGTCACGGAAAGGTACGCAAAGGGCATTAGGAGGAACGCGGATGTGTTTTAGTCAGCAAGAGTCTGACACTCCCTTCCGGACTGGTAAAAGTTAAAAAAAACGCGCTTGAGACTTTGTAATGTCGTGCTTATCTAAGTTACCGTAGTGACTAATAGTGCGGCATGCCGGGCACACAGCCCACACATTCGTTTACACTCTCATCCGTCCACTGTGATAATTGTGTTATACCATATTCATAGAAATGCCTATTGTGACAATTTATTTTATTCAATAGCATTTTGAACTTAATTTAGTTAGGGATTTTCGCACAAGTGTATCACCATTGTACCTTAACACTGACAAACACAAGTAGAAGTACGGTGAGAACCGGTGCTGAATCATTAGTTATAGCTGGTAGAATCTACATGAAATTTCTGACGTTGGATTAGCTAAAAATTGGTGAAAAGCTTTTAAATGGCTTATTCCCAGGCGCTTCATATTTTTACACCTGCGGCTCCAAATAAAAAAAAACAAGATAATAGTAATAAATATAATCTTTCCCATATAATCTTTTCAAGTACAAATTGCACAAAAAATTATATATCTATATATATACTAATATTATAAAGAGGAAAGATTTGTATTTTTGCATGTAACGAATAAACTTAAAACGACTGGACCGATTTGAAAAAATCTTTCAGCAATGGATAGCTCAGCTCAGCATTATCAGCGAGTAATGCGGCTATGTTTTATCCCCGTACTCCAACGGGAACAGGAACTACGCGGGTGAAACCGCGTGACGTCCGCTAGTTTACAATAAAATTAATTTATGATTCATCAAACAAATTACCGGCGTGCGACAATGTCAAACCTCCCGTCCCAATTTCATATTGTGTAAGAGAGCGCATTGTGTGATTATTCTTTTAATTTTAGTTCATACTTAGCATTACATTGATTTGTGACTGCCTATGTACTGTAACTATTTGTGTTTTGTTTACTTTTTTTTTTTTTTTTAATACTTAAATTGTTCCCAGCGCGGCGGCTCCAAATAAAGTTTTGTTTACCTTACTCAATTTTATTTGGAGCCGCTGGGAACATTTTTAGTAAGTATTTTATTTTATTATTTAATTAATAAAATTATGAAGCTCTTGGGAATCAATGTATGGATAGAAATGGTTTGGAGAACAATAGATTTGGAGCTCCTGGGAATAATCCTTTTAAAGTAATAATAATTGTTCCAGATAATGGTCCATTTCAGCTTCTTTGTGTGCCTTTTAAATGTACATACAAGGAAAAGCAGCAAATTAATGTTCGTTTAAAACGACAAAAAGGATTGTGTGGTTTTATGAAACCACATGATCTGAGTAGCTGTTATTATTTAGCCACGAGCTGATACGAATGTTAAAAGTGTTATTTGATAATTTGTTTATTTATTATACAATTGCCTTGTCATAAAACTGTTATGGTTGTTTCTTCGTTCTGAAATTAAACTTTGAAGTGTATTTGTTTTTGGTAGTCAGTTGTATTTTTTTTTGTGAAAAGAAGTTTTTTATTTTTTAGTGGTACCTCACCCTTAACAACACCACTGAAAAGTCTCAGGAAAGCAAAATACGGAAGTTCGTTTACATATTTTTCCAGCGATTTCGATTATTAATAAGGTTCATAAATGGCGCAGTTATGACGTAACAAACATAAAGAAATAAAATAAAAATACAACTGAATTGAGAACCTCCTTTTTTTGAACTATGTACCAAACACAAGTAAATTAGGATAAGGGCCAAATGTGGCTGATGATAAAACTGCATTTCCTTTAAAGGTATTAGAAATATGTTTTGGCAACAGGGAAACAAAAGCTTATCCAAATTAGTACTTTGTACCGAGATAAGTACTATCGACAAAAGTGACGTAACGAGGGAGACAAAGCTAGATAAATATAGTGTCATCTTTTATTTCCCGCACATATGAATTTTATAATCGTAATAAAATCCCTGCGATTAATGTTCATTAAATCTGCGACTGTCAAGCAAGAGGCAGTGTCATCGAGAACAGTCAGTAATCTGATTCGAAGTGAATCTGTTTATTACTGATGTTGTTTTTGATCAAATGAAACAGTAATTTAGAATATAGTGGCAAAGATTGTGACGATAACAACAAATGAGAACAAGGTACGTCTTTATTTTTATCTATTACTTGCTTTGGGGGACGCTACTTGTGTCAATACTCTTGCGCCATCCCATCTTCCTAGCTCTTCGTGCTGTGCTGGCGCTGCCGCTGCGGCTGCAGAGAACCTCAAGCGGCGGAAATATAATAAACTTGTTGGTAGTTATATTTTCGAGCCGTTTGGTCCGAGTGCACATAACTTGTTTAAAGATCTCTCAAGGCGCTTAGTTGACACTTTACGTGACCCAAGGGCTGGCTTTTACCTTGGTCAAAGTATAAGCATTGCCATACAACGTGGCAATGCCGCCAGTCTCTTGGGTACACTTCCAGTCGACAGCGATGCGGATTAATTTTTTGACGCCATATTTTAGGGTTAATTTAGTAAGGAGTTTTTATTTTTATTTCTAGTGTAATAGTTACTTGCTTTTGCTCGCGACTTCGCACGCGCATATCCCATTTTATCCCGTAACTTACACAGCCTTTCTCATAAATGTGGCTATAATATAGAAAAATAATTTTCCAAATCCGATTGGTATTTCCAGAGATTAGCGCGTTCAAACAAACAAACATTTCTTCAGCTTTTATCTATACCAAATGAATAAAGCTAAAGAATTTGTTTGTTTGAACTTTGAATGATCTCCTGAACTACCAGTTGGATTTGGAAAATTATTTTTGTATACCATAGCCACATTCATGAGGAAGGCTATACGGGAACGGGAACGAAATACGAGCACGGGAAGAAAACGGGATAATCGCGTACGAATCCGTGAGCAACAGCTAGTTATATTATAGTACAGATAGGCACTATCCCGGTTAGGCACTATCTAACATGGAGATAAGAGGAACGTAGGTGACTTATGCACCCAAGATTTAAAAAGTTCAAGGTTAAGTGTATTTTTAGGTAAAATCAGATTCGGGCAGGGAGTTTTGAAAATTATTTCGTATTATTAATGTAATGCTTCACAGATAGGCACAAAAAAATTGCTCATTGTGTATATTGATCTAGAAAAAGCGTTTGATAGGGTATCTAAGGGTGTATTATGGTTGACTTTGAAAATAAGGAATATGAAGCTCAATATTTTGTAGAATGCGCTTCCTGATGATATCAGAACGGCTACCAGTCAGTCAGTATAATTTGAGTGGAAGTTGTGTTATTGTTTTCTACACAAATAGCAGGTAGTCATCTCAAAAACCCTTTTCTATCACTTTGTATATTGTCTATGGTATGGTATCTTTTTTTTCTTTATTTTACTTTTTTATGCACCTGCCATGTTATCTCTTCACCACTCTTTGTAGACTGGTAGAGAATGCTTTGTACCTTTGTTTTGCGTGAAGTTTTAATAAATGAATGGTGTTGATTCGTCCTATAGTCAATCTAGTACCTACATCTGGTTGACTGCTTACAACACTGGCAATTTCAGTGTAGCCATGGCTTGCACCAAGGATCCGCCTCAAGTCCTTATCTCTTCGTCTTTATAAATGAACGGTCAGACGTCGGACACACAGGAAGAGGCTTCCTGGTACATGCTGTTTGAAGAAGACATTGTTCTTGTTAGTAAATATGAACCTGAGGTCCAGTACAGATTAGAGCAGAGTTTCTTTGCCTGGGGTCCGTGGAATGAGTACCAGGGAGCCATATTATGTTGTGATTTCTATTGTAGTTAAGGACAACCTTTACCCTCTCCTTGTTAAAAGCCTGGATAAGAGGAATAGCCAAAGAAGCTGGAGATTATCAATCAGCAAAAACAGAACTGAAAATTATTTTCTTTGATTTCGTTGGTGTTTCCAGTTCTGGAGTCATAGCACTGGATGAATGATCAGTTTGTGACTCAGATTAAAGGAGAAGATTGATAAAACAATCGCTAGGCCTGCTGTCTTCGCTCCGCCCAGAGCGGAAGGAGTCATTTGATGATTTCCCACCCTAAAAAAAAGGCATGCTGTCTTGTGCCTCAAAAGTGAATATAATAATAATATAATATAATAACTTGGGACAACTCACACACGGTCATCCGTGCCTTAACTAGGCAGAGCCTGTTCTATAGCAACCAGACAACTGATAAACATACTTATATATTTCTAAATACATACATATTATACAAATTACACCCAGACACAGAACAAATGATCATGCTCATCACATAAAGATTTGTCCTGGGTGGGAATTGAACCCACGACCTCCGATTTAGCAGTCAGGGTCACTAACCACTCGACCAACAGGCCAGCCAATGAATGAAAGAAACTTGCAAGTAGCTGAGATTAGAATGCTAAGAGAATTTTGGTAGTTTTTGTTTGTCTTTCCATTAAGTTGCAACTGCCAAGTTCTGTCTCTGCATCACCCTAAAGTCGCCTTGTATAAAATGCCTACAGCATAAACCTGCATGAAGTCTAAATAAATAAATAAGGTTGTAAGAAGACATGTTGGGACTTGCGCCCACATCAAATAAATTGCTATAATATAGTCGAATGATGAAATATAGTGTTGTAACACATTATTATAATTTTTATCACTGTTGATAGTAACTTGTAGAAAAACAGTAGAAATCTAGCGAGCTGAGCGGATGTTATCTTAGGTCATGCCAATCAACAAACTTAATACTAATAAGTACTAGAAGTATCTATGAGGTGATGAAATCTGACCTTTAGTGCCTACTCTTAGAGATTATTGTGCGTTGCACTCTCCGTTCCTATAAAAACATTATTTTTACGTAGGTATATTTAATTGGAATCGGTTAACATAACTTCATTCAGACACATGACGTATTCCTCATAGTTTCGGATGTTAGATCGTGCGCCGCAATTTGAAACAAAAAAACAAAATGGCGGCGAGGCATAAACCACAAAGGTTCTATCTCCTTTAGAAATAGTGATGAAAGCCGTGTATTTTTTAATCAAGTCGTGAAACTATGGCTTTCGTGGCTTTAGGTGCTAGAGCCTAATCTTCTTCAGTATCTTGCCCTGAAGCCAATTTATTTACAGATTGTTTTATTTTGCGAATAAACGCATTTCCTAAGTTATTAACCGTACACCGATATACACCGTACTAGTATGAAATGTCTCGGAAAGCACTTTGAGCCGTTGGTTCCTGCTGTCATTTGTAGATCTTTGACAGTCGGAAGCCAGGAAAACTGTCTCCACAACTGATACTGGGTTCTGAAGGTCAGACAGGTAGCCGTTCCATGAGAAATACCAGTATTCAGTTGGATCCGGTTCTACTGGAAGCCGGCTAAATCATAGTTGGGAAAAGGCAGGTTAAGGAGCTTGATTGAGTGGTTACCGGCCGAAACGGTTGCAACTCTTCTTGTTTGCGTATCGATGATACTTCTAACTATCATGTGTAGGCCCAATGTACCTATATTGCGGCATCGGACTGTTCCGTCTTACCCAGTGTGCTTCGAGATGATCAGGACTTATCTAGACTGGTCGTGTTGATCTTACCTGGAACAAAGAAGGAGATTATTAGTTTACTAGTTTAAAAACCTGGCAACATTATGTTATAAAATAATATACACTGTTATTTAAAGGGTTGGATAATTTAAGGTTTCCGACGTCCGAAAAAATGGAACCCTTATAGGATCACTCGTGAGTGTATCTGTCCGTCTGTCACAGTCAGTTTTCTCCGAATCTATTGTATCTGTCGTAGGATAATTTGATACTTCGAATCTTCGCGAAAATCCTAGGGGTTTTGCGAAAACGCGGATAATTAGAAGATACTGGACAAAGTCAGGATTTTTGCGAAAATACTCGTTATTATAGCAATATTGCGAAACGAAACGCTGGCTGTTATGAAATAAGAACGCTGATTGGTCGGTCAGCGCGTTCAATAAGAGATCGTCTCTGATTGGTTGACGTCTTAAATGTCAACCATTTGTTGCCGCACGTTATTAACTAGGAACCAATTAGAAGTCAGCCAGCAAAATTGTAGCCAATCAGTGTTGAGCACATCAAATCTTACTATAGTAACGAGTATTTTCGCAAAAATCCTGACTTTGTCCAGTAAGATTTGATAATTTTTTGCCTATGTCTAATTATCCGCGTTTTCGCAAAACCCCTAGGATTTTCGCGAAGATTCGAAGTATCAAATTATCCTACGACATATCGATAATGTTGAAATTTGGTACACATATGATATTCTGTGACTCAAACACGCACATGTTCCGTAAGTAAATACATTTTGAGTATGGTCTATGTACCATACTCAAAATGTATTTTTACATAGGATGTACATTTAGATCCTATTGTACATATGATGTACATTTAGATCACTTTTGGGGGATAAAAAAGTAAATTTATAAAAAATTGTTTTAAATTTAGAAAAACATTATAAATTTACTTTTTAGAGTTTAAAATATAGTTTGTTATAATTTTAAAATAAACGATTTCGAAGCTATTGAAGAAATTATCTCCGAAACTACTGAGATTAAAATGATAAAGAAAAAAATGCTGTTAATAATTTTTTACCTATAGATAACAGGAAAACCTATATGAAATGAGTTGGAGTAATGAGATTCGTTCGGAATCCTTCGCATACGAGTACAGGTGGACCATTTCTTGGATTTGGAACACCACACTCGCACTGGGTGTTGAATGAATAGTTCTTGATCGTCAAAGTTCATCATCATCATCATTTCACCCGAAAGACGTCAACTATTGGACATAGGCCTCCCCTAAGAGTTACCGTTTTGTTCGTCCCGCATTCAGCCAATTTCCGCGACCTTAAGGTCATTGGTCCACCTTGTGGGAAGCCGTGCCAATGCTTCGCCTGCGGTGGCCACTTCAGGCCCCCTCGACTATGTGATTTCCGAGCAATATCTCTGCTACTTGTATTGTATTTTAAGATGGCTGTCCTATCATACGCCGATAACATGATTCGCGACGTATAAATTTTAACTTATTTTTATTATTTATTGTTTATTATTTATTATTTATTGTTATTTGTGTATTATTATTTGGATATTAATCTGGCAATAAACAATTTTCATTTCATTTAACATTATGATTAATTTTTTGACATCATGATTTATAATTTTTTATTAACTTTAATGTTTTTTATATTTATTTATTTAATAAGGCACACCAACGGCATCGAGGGTCCTGTGTAAATAAGCCACTTACAGACATGCACAACTTTCTTAGAGCGAGTGGTTCATTGTAATTTTTAAAAATGGTTTCAACAAAAATAGTAAAAAATAATTAACATTAACAAATTGAGACTTAATAAGATTTTAAATAGTTGAATTATAAAATTAATATTAAATTACAAAACTTGAATTAAATTCGTAAAATACTAAAACATTACTTAATGTATCCTAAGCATCAATAAATAACATCAAGAAATAAATTAAAAGGGACTACGGATCATCAATCCAACTGTATAATTTTCGACTTAAATTCGGCAAGAGAGTCCGAGAAGATGTCGATGTTGACTTGGCCGTTAGAGCAGATCTTATTATACATAAATGTGTTCGTCATTCTACTCAGGAGAGCGGAACGTCCGAGGTTAGTGCGACTACTTCTGCTTGCGAATGTTCTACATGCTCTCACCGATCTGACCATGCCCCTGCGGGGTACCTCTAAGTAGATTTGCTCAAGTAGATCGAGAGTACAAGTTATGCCGTTGACATTGTAATAATGCATTTTTTATGAACTGAATGAACCAATCAATTAATTAGTCATTAAAATTATAAATTTCATAACTTCATATAATAATCTTATAATTTACCTAGTTTTGATTTGCACGTATTATTTAATATTTCTACACCAGCAATGGTAGTATGTGTAAAACAATGTTTAATGTAAGATCTAAATGTACCATATACTGAGAAATAAAATTTGATTTATTATTATTATTATTTATTACTTAAGATTCTTCAAACTATATCGGTAACCTTGGTTCTCGTGCAGAATATTCCTGATTCAAATTGATTTATATTTGCTTTATTATTTCTAGATGACTGGAATTGACGACTATAAATATCATGTGATACAGTTTTTGGATAAAACATACACTGGTACACCCGACTATGTCTGTGTTCCGCGGTCCTGGGTCCAGCCGAATGATGATGAAGATAATCCTGTGGTCAAGGTTTGGTATCCCGATGAAGACCACAAATACACAGAAAGAAGTGTGAGGAAAAGGAAAAAGAAGTCGAGCCAATGGAAATCTTACCTATCCATTGTCAAATTTAGCACGGGTAAGAGTATTTTATTTTTTTATTTGAGATGGGTTTGCTCTTGACTCTAGTCTAGGTCATAGATGACAGAGGCAAAGTCGACGATGGAGCGAGCTTACCCAGAAGAAGCCTGTTCACTCTAATTTATTAAGGTTTTTACATGTGGCGACGTATTTTTCCAGCAGTAGAAACCTAATTACTGTGCACGCGGTACGGTTGTGGAATGCACTGCCGCCTGACATTAGGGAATGCAAAACTCTTCCAGATTTTAAAAGAAGAGTGAAAGAACACTTTCGGTACCATCATAGTTGCACATTTAAAGTATATATTATTATATAGTGTGGTAAATTGACAATTTTATTTTAGTGTGATACTTAATTTACAGATAACTATGAAGACGCGAAATCATATGTCCTGAAAGAGATTAACCAGGAGAAAAAGCTAGAAGGTAATTAAGTTCATAAATGTGAATATAAAAATCTAATATAAATCTCCATCATAATTTTCCTACTTTTTCCAGATTCCAATGATGATGACAAAACATGTAGCCAGAATGGGATGAACCAATCGGAGAGCACGAATGGAGGTAATTAAGTAATTTAAAATCTATTAACTTTTTCAGTTGTTCATTACGACCCACTTCGGCTTCGCCGAGGTGCATTTTTATTTAGATTTTTTGATTTCATTCATCCAAATCTTGCCCTAACAATTACAAACACAACAAAAAACAAACATACAGCCAAATCACTCGAGCCATTCTCAAGTGATGCTCCATCATACCTACATGTGGCAATCGATTCTTATTTATAAAGGACTATTATTACATTTCATGACCGTAAAAAGATTTTGCAAGCGTAAGTATAATTGTTTAATGCTTCTGATGTTTTTATTTTAGATTATACAAAGTTATCTGAGAAGGAAAAAGAAAAAAAGTCTCATACAAACAGTGATGACCCTGTCATGAATATGTTAGAGACCATGGGATGGTACATATCCTCAAAATCAACAAATGATTTAACAATTAAACGAAAAGCACCGCAACAACCTGTACTAGAAGCTCCCAATAAACAGACCAGAGAGAGTGAGCTAGATGACTCTGATAACGATTTCGCGATATCATCTAGTCAAGCATACAAATATAAAGAAAATCATATGTCACTTACTCATGAAGTTTCCGATGAAGTTCTGGGTACACATGAAACACATGTACAAAAATCTAATGACAGCTACAGTTCAAAGAACAGGCAAACTTCGAAGGCAAAACAGTCTTGGGATCTAGAAATATTTGCAAAACTCACACAATCAGCAATGTTCCCCGAACTTTGTACATTAATTTTAGATATGAAAAAAGTTATGGGCCATAAACTGTTCAGACAATTATTACATAAGCTTCTGAATACTGATGACGGCCATTGCTCTCAAAACAAATATAACATCGCATCTGCACTAAGGGACATAATAACGGTTGTTTCAAAATTGAATAAAGAGAAAATAAATGAAGAACAGCCAAGAGAAAAAGATATTGATTTTGAGCCTACCAGGAAAAAAGAAATTCCTAAACTAAAGTCGGTTCTTACTCCAGAATACAATGAAAATGACTTGAAAGAAGAAAATATTAATGATAATGATAACAGTGAGTCTCTTCAGAGAAAAAGTTGTCCTAAACGATTTAAAAAGGTTACTCAATCTCCAGAACCCATTGCAAATGACTCAGAAGAAGAAAATAATATTCAAGATGAAAGTCTCAAGAGAAAAAGTTGTCCTAAACGATTTAAAAAGGTTACTCAATCTCCAGAACACATTGCAAATGACTCAGAAGAAGAAAATAATATTCAAGATGAAAGTCTCAAGAGAAAAAGTTGTCCTAAACGATTTAAAAAGGTTACTAAATCTCCAGAATACGTTGCGAATGACTCAGAAGAACAAAATTATATCCAAGATGAAAGTCTCAAGAGAAAAAGTTATTCTAAACGATTTAAGAATTTTTTTGGTCCTTCGGATGTCTCAAATGACTCATATGAGGAAAGTATTGAAGATGATGATGATGATAATGAAGAATCAGTCAAGGAAAAATGTAGTCCTAAACGAGCTAAAAAGGTAGTTCTACCTCCGGATTACGATGCAAATGACACAAGATGGACACTAAAGAATCGTGAACTAAAACCAGGACTGGTTGAACTAGAGAAAGGTACTGGTGTGTATGTCTCTGCAGTTAGACTGTTTCATTATAAAAAATGTTTGAGAGACGGCAGAGAGTTTGCTCGAAAGTTACTAAGCGAAATCTTTACTCCAAGTGCATTGAGTACATGTTCTTGGACAGGCTCAAAGGCCCGGGCTTACGACCGGGATGGAACAAATATCAGACCTGGATTAGATCTAGAAGCAAGAACGATATTACTGAGATATACCAGTGATTATGCTAAAATGAAAGGCTGGCCTAATTGGGATACCAAAAGTATTCTACTTAGTATCCGCAATAAACTATTTAAGATGAGACCATAGACTCGATTCGAATATTATTATAATTAGTCTTAGGTTCTCCCACTGCTGCTGGGCATACGATCCTCTTTTATTGTGCCAATTCCTAGGCTTCTGTGCCAAACTCATGCAGATTCTCCTCCTGGACATGGCAACAATATCACCTGCCCAACTTGCTACCGGACGACCAACACTTCTTCCCGACCTTGGACGCCACTCGGTTACTACTCTAATCCGTCTATCCTTCAATATATTAAAAGCCAGAAACGGGTAAAGCACATGACTATTGTTCATTTTGCATTGTAATATTTATTTCTCCAATTTTGTAGGGATGTGATTATGCCAAATACCAATGTCGATTTATTTTTATCGATAATCTGTCTGCATTTAGTGTTATTCGGGTATTATTTGTAAGCGTATGTAGATATGAAGAATCATTTATTGTGCTTTTACTAGTCTAGTTATCTATTTTTTTAATATTTGTAGTCTGACATTTTGTTGCATTTATTTAATTTATATTAATGTTCCCAAAAGGCCAATTCTCATACTTAAAAGCGTTCAAATTTAAGTCGCAATATCATTTTAGCGAAAATAAATGTAGCCAATGAGCTTGCCAAAATGTAGGGAAATCAAAAATGTATCAACTCTATACGACTGCGATGTGAATAGGAACGCTTCTTAAAGAGGATTGCACCTTTGATATTTTTGTCTTCGTTTGTATTTAATGTTAATAAGATTGCTGTTATTGTTTTATTGTGTGCTGCTATTCGAACATTTGGACCACTAAACTCCTTGTCCGTTTAATTAGTATTCTTAGTAATGTTCAATACATGAAAACGAAGCAAGAATATGTGTTATTATAAATATACGCCGCATGTTTGGCACCTTAGACATAACTCTCTTCAACTCACTATCTCTCTCCTTAGTCATCCTCACTTGGGTTCTCTGTTTTTGTTTCATAATTATTATTTTATATATGTATTTATCTATTTTATATTCGACGGACAGACGGTTGATGGAGCAGACATGTGTTAGAGTGGAGACCGCGTATGGGCAAACTTAGTGTGGTAGCGGATGGATGAAAACCGCTCAAAACCGGGATATTTGGCGATCTTTGGGGGAGGCTTACGTTCAGCAGTGGACGGCAATTCACTAATATGATGATGATTATATATTTATTGTATATATAAATAGTAAACATAAGACTACCTACAGCACTGTCTTTCCTTCTCTCTTTAAAATCCATCCAAAGGTTGTCTTTAAAAGATCGCTTTTAGCGATAAGGCCGCCCATTGTCACACTATGTTATGTTTTTCTTCATATATCTTTTCTGTAAACTTATATGGTGTACATAATAAAGAGTATTCTATTTTATTCTTTTTCTTGAATTGAAGAAGGTGTAATTTTTTTTTTCTATCGTTCAAAAACCAAAGAGACTTTAGTTTTGAGTAGACACTCAAACATTCTAAGTAACAACGGTTGGAGAACTGATTTCCTAGCTAACTATTGATATTTATGTATATGATAAGAGCCAGTTGTTAATCAGTATTTTGTAAACATCGTTTTCATAAGGTGGTAAAAAAAATATCTATAATATTTAAAAGAAATATCGTATTGCAAATGTGACTGTTTGTCACCTGCTCCTATTTAATAACAAAATATTATATTTATTTCTTAACGTTGCACATGGTGTCAGACCACTTAGAAAGCCATAAATTGTCCTTTTAATGTCACAATGTTTTAATGTGACAAGGGTCAGCCATCAACCCAAAGTAATATTTCAACAAATTCTAAAGAACACTCACAATACTTGCGCCACTTCTGGTAATCATAACTGACGCTTGGGCAAACGCAACGCACCCTTAAAACAATTAAGAAATTATACAAAAACATCAATAAAAACCTTTCTGCGAAAGTGCGAGAACTTTAGACCAACGTGGGATTTTTGAGGGTTTCTGGAGATGGGATAGCAGGACCCGGTGGGACACTTAGCTTGAGACCACGGTAGTGGACGCTTGGCTTAGGACCACGATAGGGTGCAGAGTGTAGGCTAGTGATATTTAAGTTAGGAGACCAGCGTGAGTGTTGTTCCGTTGTAACTCGTAGGAGAGCAAGTATTATTTGTTAAGCTAAGCTTTGTTCAAATTAAGCTGAGTGCCATCACTATTGAAACCTCAAAGTTTTGTCATGATGGCAGTTCTTCAAAACCATATTGTTCCAATTGTCAAAGCTGGGAAGTAGTGTCGCAACAAACTCCCCAGCAAATGAGTAAATTGTCACCAGTTCATCACACCACTTAACTTGCATTTAATTTGTGTCGCATCGATAATATCTCATATATGTATATATATATTCATATATATCTTGGGACAACTCACACACGGTCATCCGATCCCAAACTAGGCAGCATATGATGATGATTTTGGGAGATTACTCTGCAATCTGCTATTGGTATCGCTCAATCTCATGATATAAGCTACCTTTATGCTACAATTATATGAGGTAGATGTGGATTTACAAGCGATTTTAAGTTTAATTGCTTCAAACAACAAAAAAGAGTTAGGAAATCTATGGAAAAAATATGCTGGACTATTATACCTACCGCAAAAACAAGCTGGACTTATAACTGTGTAATTATAATATCTATATCTAATAATAATATCTTGGGACAACTCACACACGGTCATCCGATCCCAAACTAGGCAGAGCCTGTGCTATGGCAACCAGACAACTGATAAATATATTTCTAAATACATACATATTATAGAAAAATTACACCCAGACACAGAACAAATGATCATGCTCATCACACAAAGATTTGTCCTGGGTGGGAATCGAACCTACGACCTCCGGCTTAGCAGTCAGGGTCACTAACCACTCGACCAACAGGCCAGTCATCATATCTAACCAGTAAATAAGGGTCAATCACTCATCATACTTTATTATAGAATGTTACCTTGCTCATTCATTAAACAATTCTATGTAGATACTAACTTACTTCTAACCGATAAACTTAACCTAAGGTCAAACGCATTTGTGCGTAATTGCGTTTTAGACCTTATCTCAGGGTTTCAGGGTAATCAGATGTTGTATTGAGTTAAAAGATTCGAATTATGATCCCTTAAGACTGGTGTTAAGTTTGATCGATTGCAGATATGAGTTGGTATAGTTATGTTATTTAACGACACGGTTCGCGCAGTGGTCTGTTATTTATATGTGATTACAAGCTACAAGCAACAAACAAGCAACACACAAGCTTTTGTCGCGACTTCAAAAGTCAAAGTCAAAACGTTTATTCCAATTAGGCCATTAAAAGGCACTTTTGAACGTCAACATGTCACATGACACTGTCCATTCACAAAGATGTCATGTGATCACGAAGTGAGCTGTCATTCCATCTTGATTACATGGATTGACAGCTCACCTCGTGATCACTTCACCCAAGCCTTCACTTCGACATGTTTACAGAATCAACCGGCAGAATCGCACTACTGTAAACCTCTCTCTGTGAAAACATAGGTGGAGCGAGCATGAAGTGAACTGTCATCCTATCTTGATTGCATGGATTGACAGCTCACTTTATGTTGACTTCACCTAAATTTTCACGGTGCATGTACCCAGAATCAACCGGATGGTGTTTTCCAAAACTATATTACAGTAACCGAGTATCTAAATGGGTTTGGATAGATTAAACCTGACACCAAATGCGCGCGAGTCGAGCGAGCGATAAATCCAAGTTTCATGAGTCACACTCAGCCGATAAGTCGTTTGAATACGCCAAACATTAACGTTTTCACGTATTACCGCGCACTTGTACTATAAAACAACTTCAGTACAGGCATAATATTGACCATTGTGTTCAAGGCTGTGGGATTATTAATTAGATCAATTAAAACTTTATTTGATCAAACAGAAATTATGTTTTGATATTGGAATTAATTGTGGGCCAGAATTGTTTTCTAATAGAAAGAACAGTCATTTATTATTTTTAGTTAGTTTTAGTATATATATATATATGTATTGTAAATAGTTTTACAATAATAATGGTATTTATAGGAAAACATCATTAGCATCAATTTTAAACATTTACAAAAAAGGGTTTTGATAATGATTTTATCATAGATATTTTTTCTAAAGTTATACAACCTGCATATCATTTATTTCGAAAACCTATTTGATAGTGGAAGAGTATTTTTAAATTAAAATTAAATGTCAAATAATAAAACTTCAAGCAAATATTAAATGGTGTAATGATTTTTATCCGTCGCAATATTATAAATCTATGAGTCATGAATAACTCCAAATCACTGTCTGCGTGGATGTGGCATATAATTTATCTTTTTAATGTATTAACAATGTTTAATAATATATCTATATTTCCCAGAAAGTGTTCAACTGTTCGTAGCAATGGAACAATGCAGTTCTTATGCAGTTCCTTCTTTTGTTTAGGGTCCCGTACCCGAAGGGTACCTTATCAACGGAACCCTATTACTAAGCCTCCGGTGACCGTCCGTCCTTCTGTCAGGGTGCTGTATCTCAAGAACTGTAATAGGTAGACAGTTAAAAATTTCGAATGTGTATTTCTATTGCTAATAATAAAATAAAATAAAATTTAAAATAAAAGAGGGTTCATATTTAAGAAACGTGTTTTTATCGTTCGGTTTATGGTACGAAAACCTTCGTGTGAGAATCCGACTCGCACTTGGCCGGTTTTTTTAATAACTAATAATATGTACGCTTGCTGTTCCAATTTACTTAAGATATTGGCAGAATAACCGACATCGGCTTTGATTGCCACATAAAAAATTTAGAAAAGAATAGTTATAAAGATATGGTGATGATTTAACTTACTAAAGAAATATACATATGTAGCAAAATCCGGAATATGGCTCACTTGTCGGATTTCTCTTAGTGACCTTACACCTGCTCCATTCAGGAGCTAATGTCACAGATGCCGCTATAAACGTAGCCACCTTCTCGGCGCAAAGTATTTTGGGGTCACCATCGATTCCAAGAGAAGAAGAAGCAAAATCCTACCTGATACAATTTGAAAGAATGCCTGTGCTAAAAAACTTTTTACAAAAAAATACAACCGACTTAAAAAAAAAAGGAACGAACTTCCAAATGTTGGTGTTTTCTTCGTATTTTTAACACCGAAATTAAAGTTATTTTATACGTTGTATTGTTTTTCTTTTTTTGAAGTCGGTTGTATTTTTTTTTGTAAAAAGTTTTTATTTCACTTTTTAGTTGTAGGTACCCCACACCTAACAGCACCACTGGAAAGTCACAGGAAAGCAAAATACGCAATTTCGTTAACTTGGATGACATATTTTTCCCAGCTATTTTGATTAAAAAATCAAACTACTGAACCGATTTTGATGAAATTTCTATAGGACCAATCGGAAAGTATTTAGATAAAAAATCTATAAATTAGGTAGTTAGTTATATAGTTAAGAGGTATCAAACACAAAAAAAAACCGAATTGAGAACCTCCTCCTTTTTTGAAGTCAGTTAAAAATACGCTGAACGCGAGAAAGGAAATATTTAAATTGGTAGGTATAGAAAATCAATTTTACCGACAGTACTTAAACGTCTAGCTAGATAATATTTTAATAGGTAGGTAATTATTATCTATAATGATTATAGTATTCAGTTTCATTGGCATTTCGTTTATAATTAAAGTGTCAAGACTGTCAAGTACCTCGTGTTTCATCAGATTTAACTTGATCGCATCGTCTCATATTTGGTTCAAAGGTTATAAGTCAACTACGTAAGAGGAATTTAAGTAGTTAACCACATTTGGTGGATGCACTAAGTATGGTTAACGAGACATGTTATTTTTGTGGTCAGAGATATGAATAGAATAAAGAGTGTCTAAATTCCTAGTAAACTACATAATAAGACTTGATGACTTCATCATTATTATAATTTTTGTTTCTTTTTGAGATGGGTTTGCTTGTCCGGTTTCTGAGTTACTTTATTGGTCCCGTTAAGGAAGGCACCGGGGACCGGGCATAAGTCCGATGGGAAGGCAATCCGACAGGGCCGGTCATCAGGCGCAAGATCAACGGCTTTACGTACTTTCCGAGGGACGGGGGTGTCCCACCACCAGCTTCCAAACTCCAGGCAAAATTTCCGATAGAAAAACCCAGTAATACTTTTAACTCGTCCTGGGAATTGAACCTAAACGTGACAATTGCCCTTACGACCACGAGACCAATGGGGCAGTTAAACCTATGTATATCAGCTTCAGAAATAGGTACCTGGATTTAAAGAATAGGCCAGAAGACAGAATTTAAGATTGGGAATTTAAATTAATTAAAAACGTCTGTAAACGTATTTACAGTTTCGTTGACATTTAATAACTAGTAATAAGTTTCGAACGCATGTTTGTAATATTTGAGTGAAAGTAATGTCAGTGGGGTGATATGCTGATGTATTGAAGTAGGAGGGGCTTGACGTGCCACATAATATAATTCGCTTCTTTGCTTCAATAACGTGATAAGTAAAGCACAAGCACAAGTCCGATACTGCATGGAGTACTGCAGCCACCTTTGGGATGGCTCAGCTACATACCAACTTGCCGCGCTTGACTCGGTGGAACGCAGAGCTAAAAGGCTCATTGGCGACGTAAAACTGGTGGATGCCAAGCTTCACAGCTTGGCTCATCGCCGCAAGGTTGCCTGCTTGTCGGTCTTCTACAGATTGTACTTCGGGGAGAGTGTCCAGGAACTCCACGACCTCATCCCACTGGCCCCCTTCTACCATCGGACATCTAGACGCACAGACGTTACCATCCTTACCTTGTTGCTATTCCACCAATTCGCACTAAACGTTTCCAAACGTCTTTTATAATGCGCACAGCAAAGGAGTGGAACTCTCTGCCTGCGTCTGTGTTTCCGAACGCATACAACCCTATAATTAGAGTGAACAGGCTTCTTCTGGGTAAGTTCGCTCCATTGTCGACTTTGTCTCTATCATCTATGACCTAGACTAGAGTCAAGAGTAAACCCATAAGTATTAAATTTAAAAAAAAAAATAGTCCGACAATTCATTTGTTTTTTTTTGACGTTTTTTGAAAAATTAAATCACTGACGGCGGTTTTGCTTCAATAACGTGATTAGTCCGACATTTAATTGTTTTTTGACGCTTTTTGGAAAAATTTTATCTGTCACGGCGGTATCAAATATATTTTGAAAATGGGTCGCTTTTTGGGTGGTTAATATAAATTTAAAAAAAAGTTTTTCCTATTGTACCTATCATGTGTTTTTCATAATTTTAAAATGAGATGAGATGTTTAACGCACGGCAATTGAGTTCTACATATAAGGCTCTAAGGAGCCGTCAAGAAAGATTGGTAATATTTAAATTCATACAGGGTTATTTGAAACCCCTGACTATTAAAAGTACTCATAAATATTCAGCATTTTTATACTGCGATCAACTATAAATATGTTCAGCAGTGGACGTCTGCTTTTATTCACAAGTTACCCATAAAAATGGTTAATGAATTGTGGGAGCGCCTGATCATCACAGCATGGCAGCAACTCACTTAATGAGCAATTTACCACCAATTGCTAAGGTGTACAACATGTCCTTTTTGTTAAAACGTCACTTCCTGTACTTAACTCGTGTAGTTGACACCAAATATAATAATTATTTCTTACACTGAGCATCCTGCAGTTATTAATTCAGCTAATCCCCTTATATCCCCTTGTATTCCTCATCCCATCTTCTTAGCACGGCGGGTTGCGCTTGGGCGGCTGCTGCAGGGGCAGAAAATCTCAAACGGCGCAAATATAACAACTCAAAATCAAAATCAAAAGTCAATAATTCAAATTAGGCTGAGTGCCAGCACTTTTTGAACGTCAAAGTTCTACATAAAGACAGTCCCCCAAAACACCCGCCCGTCACCACTTGTCAGTGTTTCAGCTGGGAAGAAGAAGTGGCGCAACAAACTCTCCAGCACAGTTACGTTGTAAAAACTTGAATTTACTAACTTAACTTTATTGAGAGCTATATATTTGAGCCGTTTGGGGTTGAAACACTAGGCCCATGGGGTCCGAGTGCTCACCGAGTCTTTCGGGACATCAGCAAACAACTCGTCGACTGTTCTCGTGACCAGAGGGCTGGGCTTTACTTCGGCCAAAGAATCAGCATTCCCATTCAACGCGGCAATGATGCCAGTGTTCTGAGCACTTGTGCCATTAACAGCGATGTGGATTAATTTTGTTATTCCCAATGGTTTATTTTGTTTTAATACGCGTTTGTACATAATTTCGCGATTATTAGTCCAGTTGTTTAAGTAATTAGTTGTATAGTTAATTGTAAATAATTATAATCCATTAATTGGTTTGTGTTGGTTCCCGTACATGAATTGAAAATAACCCTATAGATACCTACTCGTATTTAAGTAATCAAATCTTATCTAATCAGAACGACAGTTTATACTCATTTTCACTGTAAAGGTCAGGATAGAGCTAGCCACTTTTGATAAACTTAAAATTTATGTAGCTTGACCGGAAATGTCAAGGTTCCCGAGTTGCGATTTACGTCCTGTCAAACATACTGACGGTTTGACAAGATAATACATAGCTTGCTGGTTTATCTTCTTTCACAATTTATTTTGTTTCTTTCAAAACTATTATTTAGTTGTGTCATCTGTGAACATCTAAATTATTTCACCGTTCTTCCTTATATGTATCTTAATAGGAACATGGCGTAAGGAGTATAGGAAGACCAAAGAAATGATGGGTGGGATGATGTCTATGTTTCGTATTTATGATTGTATTTTTTGTCTTCGCCTCGGGAGACCGCAAATTTGTCCGGTTGGAGGATCCTCTCTTTTCTATGAAGGCTTGCGGGACTTGACGCCCTGTTCCGCATACCTCTAAACTTAGGTTTCTTAAGAATTTTGTGTTTGAAGTCAAAGCCGACCTTGTAAATAAAACATTATTTTGATTTGTTATTTGTTCAAAACATGGGTTTTTCTGTCTCAAAGCGAGAGATTGTTATCTTTTGGTTTGCAACTTATGCAAATACTTACTACAGTTGGTAATTAGTACAGTTGCTCTGGTTTTTATTTTATGACTAACGCACCTCGGATTTGTTGCTAACGGGTCAAGTACACCACATCAAAATATGATGAATGTACAATGTTTCAGATCTTTTAAACCGACTTTAAAAAAAGGTGGAGGTTCTCAATTCTGTTGTATTTAATTTTTTTTATGTTTGTTACTTCATAACCGATTTGAAAAAGATTTTTTTAATGTGAAAGGATATGCTTCCCGATTGGACACATAGAAATTTCATGAAACTCGGATAAGTAATTTAGTTTTTAAATCTAAATAACTGGAAAAATGATGAGATCCAAGTAAAGGCAATTACGTATTTTGTTTTCTTGTTACTTTGTAGTACTCTTCTAAAAATAAAGTTAAAGGGTAGCACCAAAAATAAAAAATTACAAAAAGTACAACCGACTTCCAAATAAAAATAAATCCAGTACAACGTAAAAAATAACCTTAATTTCGGGAGTTGGTGTATTTGGTTGTTTCTTTTTTATTTGGAAATCGTCGGTTGTATTTTTTTGTAAAAAGTTTTTAATGTAGGAAAACATGTTAAAAAGTTCCGACTTATCTTATTTATTTGTCCCAGTGGTCCCTACGGCAGGCAGTATCAGCACTTTCTACAGCTCTTGAAGAAAGACTACCACTGCAGGACAATTGCCTCCTTGTTCTAGTGGTCGCAAACCGCGACTGCTGAGCGTGAGCTTAGGTGATGTCAGGGCCGGGAATTGAATCCATTCAATTCCGGGGCCCAGGAAAAGTGTTATTGGGTTTTTTCATAAAGATTTCTCTGTACCAGCCCGAAGTTTGGAAGTTGGTGGACACCCCGTGCCTCGGAAAGCACGTAAAGCCATCCCAAATACCGTAAAACGTAACTATAAGAGTAAGGGAACAGAGCGCTAAACGTCTTGATTTTTTTTAACTTGCCCCAGATTAGGAATTTATCCTGTATCGTGGGTGTGTTCACAAACACAAACTCACATAACGACTGGCCTGTTGGTCGAGTGGTTAGTGACTCTGACTGCTAAACCGGAGGTCGTAGGTTCGATTCCCACCCCGAACAAATCTTTGTGTGATGAGCATGATCATTTGTTCTGTGTCTGGGTGTAATTTATCTATAATATGTATGTTTTTAGAAATATATAAGTATGTTTATCAGTTGTCTGGTTGCCATAGCACAGGCTCTGCCTAGTTTGGAATCGGATGACCGTGTGTGAGTTGTCCCAGGATATATTATGTCCCAGGATATACATAGGCAAACAGCCAGACTCGGAACAACTATCTGTAGGCCGTACAAATATTTGTTCGGTGCGGGAATCGAACTCGCGACACGCAGCAGAGCAGTCAAACACTCAGCCATTGCGCCAACCGTGTCGTCAAATATTAATTAGGATGTAGCGCAACTACCACCATAGGTCATTGGTGGATACCTACACGGTGGAAATGAAGATTTAAAGTCTAGACCAATTAAATCCCATTTCTCTTTCGTATGTGAATCAGATAATAAGAAAAGGAAAGCTCTTCGTAATCCTGAGCCAGGCTGTGCCTAATCCACTAACGATCAGCTGTTTCAGATACCAGTGGTCACGTTTAGGTTAATATGCACACGAATCACGACTGGCGCTGAATGACGTCAGTGCGTGGCGCTGGCGCCATTGTGCTTCTATGTTTGGCAAAGTTTATGATGTTTCGGGAACATTCGGGGATTGAGAGCCATAGACAAGAGTTGGTCCCGTCAATCTAGATTTTATTTATGTGTTACCTATATCAAGTTGGAACGCAGGGGATTTCTTCCCCTTCTAGTTTAAGTGGATTTTAAATTTTTCACATTAAATTCTAATTAATTATGATTTTTCCGATCCACGTAGAACTGGACTAAGTAGAGTTCGTTTGACATTTCGTTTCATGTAGAAATGTCACAACATTTTGAGTTTTTTTCATAGAAGTATCGATTAGATATCATTATTGATCTGTTTGACATTTGTTTCCATCTGACATTACTATTTTTGCATTTTTCATGTCAATATTTAATTTATTTTAATTTGAAATTTAATGTAATTTGCATGCCCATGTGACGGTAAAATATGGAGGACTTATTATAAATGAAACAACTGTATATTACCCATGTTTGCAAATGAATAAAATGATGATGATGATGATGATTAGAAACTGTCGCTCGTTTTTAGCCCGCGTGAATGTCAAAAATTATCCCAAGGGACCATACAAAAAGTATCCTTTGTATTATCCCAGATTATAATCTACCTATGTGCTAGAATTCATCAGGATCCGTTCAGCCGTTCTGAAGTGATTGAGTAACATACATCCAATTTTTTTTTTCTTTCAAACATCAAAACTTTCGCATTTATAATATTAATATAGAATTAGTAAAGAAGTAAAGCGGCCGGTCTCAATAATGTATCTACCTTTGACTAACTGTCAAATTAGCTACCAACTGTTACTGAAACGTCATGTTTGCCTTTCAAACATGACGTTTCAGCTACTGTTTGACAGTTAGTTAAAGGTAGATACGTTATTGACACTGGCCGTAGATGATCGTTTATATGTATTTATTTATATAATAAAAAACAGGAGTTTCATATCGGAAAAATGCCAAAAAGATTAACGTGTAAAGTGTTATGTTTAACCTACTTACTTACAAAATAAATATCATTTATATTAATTATAATTAGTGTTTGTTGTAGATATTTTTGTCAAATTAATTACCATTTTACATAAATTATACTCAGCTATTTTCCTGTAGATAATTCAAGTTTTAACATCCGAGTCTCGGAGCACTACGACCTAACTATCACCGGATATTGTGACCTAACCTACGTTATGTTATTACAGATTATTCTACGAAATACTTGTTTTTTTCAATCATACATATAGCGGTTATCATGGGTCATGATAACGAAACACAATTTGGGGAAAAACCTAAATTCCGTATCACGCAACAATCTTTTTTTTTTGTAACATCTTAATTTGGAACGTCGTGGAAAGAATCGCGTTGAAACTTTAACATTTTTCATGGCTTTCGGAACGTTGTCAAATATATTTTAGTAGTTCTTGCTCGATTTTGACCCGTGTTCCGAAAATACATGACGTAAGTGTAATACAAGTTTACCCACCTTGAAAAGAGCTCAGTTCTGTGTTTAACAATAGCGCCGCAGTTATCTCACCGGGCCGGTGGGAATCGTGCCGCGGGAATCGAACCCGCTATTATGCGAGGCTTGCGAATTCATAACATATTTTCAACTTTGGAAAGCTGAAAATTTGAAGTTTTACGTAAATCTTTAGCTATTTAAATGAAGATAACAATTTGTAGATTACAAGTATGTTGAAGTGATAATTGGTTTGTTTCCGGTGATTGTGTAATTAACTTTCCGTCTCACCTTTTGGAAATGTTATGAATAGGCTTCTGTTTGAACATGATTAGATATGGTTGATGGGAAGCAAAGCCCTGTGAAAATGTTATTCCAAAGCGTCTCCTTTCATTTCACACTATTGTCGTTATCTTAGAGCTCATCATCATCCGAAAGACATCTACTGCTGGACATAGGCCTCCCCGCGCGTTTCGCCACAACAACCGGTCCTGTGCGACCCTCACATCGGTCTACCTTGTGGGAGGCCTTCCAACGCTGCGTCTTCCGGTACGCAGTCGCAACCCCAGAACTTTTCGGCCCCATTGACCATCGTTCTGCGAGCAATGTGCCCACTGCCTCTTCAGTTTGGCGATTCTTAGAGCTGATCCGTGCAAATAAACTGATGAGATGGAATTAATTCCATTCCATCATCGGAAAACATTACAAGTCGTATGTACCATCGGTACCTACATAGTAGATATCGCACCCGTACATACGCACAAAGCCATTTGGGAATACATACTTGCATTTGCGTACAATAACGTAGAGTAATTTCCTCTCGAAGTCTACATATGTCTCCTGATAGGTACAACCTGGGGGTCTTTGATGGCCGGTTTTAATAACGTATCAAACTTTGACCAACTGTCAAATTAGCTAACAGCAGTAGCTGAAACGTCATGTTTGAAAAGCAAACGTGACGTTTCAGCTACAGCTGGTAGCTAATTTGACAGTTGATCAAAGTTAGATACGTTATTGAGACCGGCCATAATTCAAGAGTGAAAAGGTTACTTCTAGTCTAGACGAACGTGCTCCATGTGTTCCATCAAGTGAGATTGGGGCCCTACCCAAGTTAAACATTAAAAAAATGGTTTACAGAGTACCAAGTGCAAAGCGTGCCAAACACACAGACCATACTTAACCCTGTAGTACATCTTAGACCGCCTACCACTCACAGTAATTTTCTATCAAGCACGAAGTTTATAAGTGGTAACAATTATAAAGTTAATATGGCGGCAATTACCACTCATGGCACTGCAGTGGCTATATAAAATTACTTGCTGTTCTGTGGTACTGTTATGTTATGAAGTGTCAATAGAACTGTAGATAGTCACGGCTGATAGTTTGATGACCTTCTGAAACGAAGTTGGGAAGAGTTAGGACGCTTAGTGATAGTATAAGTTGATCATCATCTGCCGAGTATTCTCCTAACTGTATTGGAGTCGGTTTCCGCTGAAAAACCAGCATTTTACGTCGAGCGACAGGCTGAGTTCTACAACCCCGTAACTGGGAGTGGGTATAGCGTGGGTGTAGCGGCATCAATGCCGCCACATAAAACTAAGAATCGAAATTTGTACGGCAACAAAAATAGTCGCTAACGCCATCTATCCTGTCAGTGACGAACTACCAACGAAATCCTGCATTGCGCAAGCAAAGTTCTCCGTTCGATTTGAACATATACAACATGTCCGAATATCAACTATCGGGCAGTTAACCACCGTCTGGTCGGAGGATCCTCCCATTTCAGGGGAGGTATGCGGTATACTTTACTCTCTGTTTCGCATACCTCTATAGCGCGATACTTCTGAGTGAACTAGTGTAAGATTTTCTAGCATCTGTAACGACTACCAAAGATCTACATGCTATTATACCATATCGGATTTCTTAAATGAACGAAATTAATTAATTGTATTTTTTCTTTAAAAAAAAATTTGTATCTTAAATCTATAAAACCTAATCTGTACATGTTATTGTCGTGTTATTATTTATTGTTATTTGTGTATTATTATTTGGATATTAATCTGGCAATAAACAATTTCATTTCATTTTCATTTTCATTTCATTAAGTAGTATTACGATGAAAAAAAAAAATGTTTTTGTTGTTTAGACTCAATCTTTTGTGGTTATTTTAAACCAAATATTATGTTGTTTTTGTACGCCATAAATGGCAAAACATGCAGATCTAACCATTATTATAAGACCTTGCACATGGTTATGATGTATACTCATGTTTTACAATAAAAAATATATTCTCTATTCTCTTCTCTACAAATGACAGCCGGTACTAATGGTCCAACGTGCTCTCCGAGGCACGAAGGTCCTCGAAAGCTTTGCTTAACCTTGAAAATCGACTCGTGCTGCTGTTATTATTAGCCACGAGCTCTTCGTAGGTCGTCGCCGATTTCGGTAAAGTTCAAATCTCTCTTCAAAAACAGCGTATCGTAATTTTAAAATTACTACTACTCTATAAATTGCCCGGGTAGATGGAATTAGCTTTGTCTGCTGCAGATAGATTCAGTTCAGTAGCAAATCTTCAGTGTTTAAACGTGTATTTTCGTACAAAACTGTTAAGACAACGACACCAAAGAAAACTCTAATATTGACTACCATCTCAGGTGAAAGACGTCCACTGCTGCACGTAAACCTCCTCCAATCTATCTTTCTTTTGACGTCATCTTCGTTTTCAACACGTTTATTTCTTCCATTCCTCTATCAACTGTTAGGTGCTCTAATGATTTCATTTTTCATAGTATTCCTCACATCCAGATTGACCGGTCCTGTGCTTCTTCCATCCAGCGGATTCCCATCGCCTTCGTGAGATCAGAAATATTACAAGAATGTTAACACAATTTCAATGTATTTGAGCTTTGTTTTACAACTGTAGAATGCGTTTTATATTAGCAGTACTAATGTTATTACCACCTATGCGTTGGACTGATCAAGTTAAATCCGCACTAGGAAGCCGCGTATCTGATTGCGCCAGACAGTCTGCCAGCAGGGAGAGATTGCGGGAGATCGTGCGTAGAGCTGTGTCCGCCTCTACCACCGACGTGAACGCCTCGACTTGACCACGACCACTCTGTCAAGAGTGAAACGACAGAGAATAAGAATGTAATGACTCAACAGAAACATCTTGCAAACCACAAGTGTGATTACAAACTAATGAAACAATTGCTCCGGCTCGATTGTTGCATAAATTGTGTCATTATAGTGGAAGGCATTCAACAAGCAATCTGAGGCTATTAATAAATATTACGAACTGAAGTTATTGCTCCCGGCAAGAATGCACCTTTTGCTGGTTGAATTTTATGAAATCGTGCTTTGGCCTTTTATGGGAGAGATCGTTTAAAGTAAAGGTTTTTTAAAGTTAGATCGTTTTTTTTTAGGGTGGGAAATAATTAAATGACTTTTTCCGCTCTGAGTGGAGCGGAAAGGCGTGCCATCCGTTTTCTTTCTAATGCCTTTTGCGTTCCAGGGCTGCGGTGACTCTTTCGAACAAATTCCGCAACCCTGGCGCGGGAATCTACTGGATACAAGACGCAAGGGTCAGATGTGGTGACACTATTGGGGGAGATCTATCCAGCATATGATGATGATTTTGGGAGATTACTCTGCAATCTGCTATTGGTATCGCTCAATCTCATGATATAAGCTACCTTTATGCTACATCCTAATATCTTGGGACAACTCACACACGGTCATCCGATCCCAAACTAGGCAGAGCCTGTGCTATGGCAACCAGACAACTGATAAATATATTTCTAAATACATACATAATTATAGACAAATTACACCCAGACACAGAACAAATGATCATGCTCATCACACAAAGATTTTTCCTTGGTGGGAATCGAACCCACGACCTCCGGCTTAGCAGTCAGGGTCACTAACCACTCGGCCAACAGGCCAGTCCAATTGCGGTTATTAAACCAAGAAGTCGGGTAAGAAGGGCATTGTTATGTTTTCAGAAAGAAGCAACTGTTTGATAAATAGTTAAATACCTATCTACGTCCAAATAACTTCTGATGATCACCGATAAGATAATCCTTGCCTTATTTAGCCTCTCCACAAAACCGTTCGTTCCTTGACATATTCGAAGATGCCTTCCTGCCAGTTCCGAGCCGTTCACTCGCTCTTGAAACTCGGCTTGAATCTAGGGCTGCCAGTTCATTGAACAAACCAGCCAGTTTAGCCGGAGTTTTGGGCACGTAAAAGGCCGAATACTATTACTTGTACCCCAGCTTCGCTTTCTTTTTCGCTTTGACCGCTTCATAGTTTAAATTCCTATTTAAAAAACAATTTGCATGAATCATCTTCTTTAAAAATGCCGGAGTACGTTTAGTTTGGCTGGGCACGCAACCAAAAAGCCTAGCATTTGATTGTTTTTGAAGGAAACTTCCTCCACCCCACCGGACTCAGTCACCATGACAACGTCACAAACGCTCGACATAAATAACAAGGTATAACTGTTAATTTAAATAAAGTTCTGTATGGTGTCGGACGTAAAAGAATAGCACCATCCCATCACTTCCCGTGGGTGTCGTAAGAGGCGACTAAGGGACTCACCAGAGAATGTGCAGCAGCATTCTCTGTGATTCTGTGTATTGCAACAGCTACACTGCGATCGCCAAATCGCCTGCCAAGGACCAGCAGTTGACGTTTCTCAGCTGATATGATGATGTTGAACTGCCAATTGGATTGCGGAAGGCTGAGTCGAGTGGAGGGAATGACTTGGTCCAGCTTCATCCGGACGCCTGGCAACCCTAAACTAGCAGAAAGGGAAGGCTCCTAGCCTTTGTGTGTGCACAAGGACAAGCGTTGTCAACGAATAATATCGTTTAAAGTAATTATAATACTCCGACAATGTTGTTAAAGATCTTAAATATTTGTTGTTTGTAATTGAGATTGGCGTTCGTGACAGTTGAATGGTTGTGATTAGTTTGTTAAGGCTGCGTAAAATTATCCTACTTATATTATTATATGCCAAAGATACAAAAATTTAATGTCTTTGTTGTATGCTATTGTTACGAATTTGGGGTTCGTGTCAATAAAAACAGCCGATTAAATAAAAATAATGACAGTTTAATTTAAAAACACTAATTATAAAACACAACTTCACTACTGATCACTTAAATCGCACTTGAAGATCGCTTCCGAAGTATTCGCTTGTATCGCAAATACTGACTCGGTCGCTAGCTATGCGGGCCTTATATAGGTCAGTTAATTCCAGAATCTTCTGTTGACGAAACATCTGGAAAGTTTGCCTTAATACCGGTGCCGACTGAGCAGATGTCGAGAACCCTGGAAGGTTCTAGCGTTAAAAATACTAGAAGGTACTTGACTCTACTACTTTTGCTACTCGATACTAGATGGCACTAGTAGTAACTAATTTCGTCATGTACCCCGCATTAATTCTGGCGCGTAACAATATTATAAACGCAAAAGTTTGAGGATGGCTGGTTGCATGTTTGTTACTCTTTCATGCCAAAACGACTCAACAGATTTTGTGCATCTACAGTAATGTAGCTCATACATCTGAACAACAAACAGGCTGTAATTTATAAAGTTCTACGCGGGCGGAGGTGAGGGCAGCAGCTTGTCAATATATTTAAAACTCTTCCATTACTGTGATTGACAGAGTGACTGACTGACTGAGTGACTGACAGACAACGCACAGAACTACTGGTCGTAGAAAGCTGAAATTTGGCATGTAGGTTCCTTGGGGAGTTTAGGGGTGGACTAAGAGATTTCCACTGAGGATTTCCCGAAATTCCTACGAGAACGGGAAAAACAAGATTTGTGCGTACGAAGTCGCGGGCAAAAGCTAGTAATATTATAAAGTCAGGGGTATAATTATTTGTTAGTTATGTTTGTAAAAGGTAATTCTGTAAAAGTACTGTAGGTGGTACCTACAGTACTTTCACAAAACTACGGACATTTTTTCACTGATAGAAAGTTATATACTACTTTTTATCCCTGAAAAATGCACGGTTCCCGCAAGACAGCCCACTTAACCCCAAGCGCGGAAAAAAACTAGAGATAATAGTTTAACTTAGTTAGTCAAAGTAGCGGTTAAGGCAATGCTGTTTTATCCATTTAACATAGTTTTGTAGAACTAGGTTTCAAGCCCGATTTAGTATCCGCAGTTCCGGTTCCCTTAAATTCTTGAGCTGTAATCAAGACTAAAACTGCTTTTATAAAGCCATAATCTTACTTAAAATATTATAAAGTGCTAGTTGGCCTCGTGGTTATCATAAACACCACTGCTAAGCCTGAGGTCCTGGGGTCTTTTCCCAAGTCTGGCTAAGAGTAAATTGGGTTTTTCCATCTGAAGTTTGTCAGCAGGAGCTGGGGGTTTATATATGTAATAATAGCCTATGGATGTCGGTACTATAAGTAAGTTCCTGTAGGGAGGTATCTACAATTCTGTCTAACCCTTCCTTGAATACAGCGTGTTATACGTTCATGTATGCTAATAAAAACAGATGAGGTATCGAGACCTTTCTCTAAAATATGAATGGTTGTTCATATTTCCAATAGCTAAAACTTTCCTATTCTTAACTCAATAGATCATTTCAATAGACAATATTTCGTTTACACAACAATTCAAATCAGTCACACAGCATCATTCATCAAACGATTGCTGTAAGCTGTCAAAGTGACAGATGACAGCTGTCAGACAATTATCCATGTTGCGCACGGTCAATGTCGGTCGTTGTGTCTCAACGACCACAGGGTAGTGGGTCAAGGTGACTGTCGCAGTGTGCCCAGTTGCGAACGGATTAACTGTTTCATGCGTGGATAGGCCGTGGTGAAATTGTGAGGTATCGGATGACGACATGCGCGTGCAGTAGGCTACAAAGGGTAGGCCAGCCCAAACAATGCCAAAAAAATATTTTTTGACGAAAATTCGCATCGTCAGTATCGTGATTTCAACCCTGAATAATGTGGTGTTTTTTTTGGGCATTATGAATGGGCTGGTCTACCCTTACTGTAGCCTACTGCACGCCCATGAATTACGACTGTTACAGATACATACAAAAAATATTAACCGTAGAATTTTCGGGTTTAGACTAAAACAGTACCTACCACAGCTGTTTCACCAAAAAAAAATATTTAAAGAGTGCAACGTCAGACCACTCTTTTTCCGGACAATCTTTGTTTAGATAACAAGTTTAGATTTAATACGAGCAACTAACGTCATAGTATTTTTATAAATTCTACTTTTAGGCACTGATATTTTGAGTAATTTCAGTTTAGCAATTTCAAATCTTGAGACATTAACATTACAATAACATTCACCATGTTAAAATATCCAGAAGACTTAGGACTTGTTTCACAAAATAACAAAAACGTATCTTAAGAAATAGCGCGAAATTAATTTCGACATTCAATTACGATGCCTTCTGTTCGCAAGAATTAAAACAAGTTCATTGAAGTCGATGGCTTTGTGAATTTTTAATTGGCAAAAACGAGATGTGCCTCGAGCTATACATATAGTAGGTATCATTTATGTAGCACACAACTTCACATATAATTTAGCTCACATGCAAATTATTTAGACATAGCAATCATACGCCTTTAAGGCATTTCAGTCATGTCTCGCAGAACTGATTGATTCGTTGACATTTTTGATGTGGAAAATGATACTTTATTGCAAAATAATTATAGTACGGAAACTGATTAGAAAGTACGGAGAGCTTGTGCTCTAAAAACTTTTTTATTTGAGATGAGTTTGCTCTTGACTCTAGTCTAGGTCATAGATGACAGAGACAAAGTCGACGATGGAGCGAGCTTACCCAGAAGAAGCCTGTTCACTCTAATTTTGAAGAGATTAGGGTTGTATGCGTTCGGAAACAGACGCAGGCAGAGAGTTCCACTCTTTTGCTGTGCGCATTATAAAAGACGTTTATTAAATTGTGAGACTACTGAAACTGTTTTATTTTTGCTGTAATTTGACGTTCATCCTTAGGTATCAAATAAATCATTATTAATACGCTTAATACGCAATGGAGTTTCTTGTCCGTTCTTCTCCATAAGAATCTACCTTTCCGAATGGACAGTAGAGTCACTTTATTAATATATTTTACTGAACTGTAAATGCTGACGTTCAAAAGTGCCGTTTAATAGCCTAATTGAAATAAACGTTTTTGACTTTTGACTTTTGCTCTTTTTCAAGAAAGTTCGTGTGTACGTAGTTATATTTGAAATGGCGTGTAGCAAGTTACATTTATGTAAAAGGCAGTGTACTTTAAAAAGTATTTTAATTCACGTTGTTATAAAATTCTTTACAAAGATTTTCATTTCCGCGTTGTCATGTTGTGCCTGCCGGTGTTAACTTGATTTTCTTGTTAACATATGGGAAGGCACTCGTAGCACTCTCTAAAGATTTTAAAGACGAGATACGAAAGTTTTTAGGGTTTCGTACCTCAGTCGGCATAAACGGAACCCTTATAGGATCACTTCGTTTTACGTCTGTCCGTCCGTCTAGACCCTTTCTGGAACGCATGGGGGAATGAAGCAGAAATTAATATCAAATACTCCTAAGGTCTGCTACTCCTTGGAGCAGTTAAAATCAAACTTCTAAGTCAACGCAATCTAAAGATAAGGCTGTTTATGCTCCGTTAATGGCGCATGTTTTGAAGCTCGCAAGGGAATCAAAACATATGGTACTTCCCGTTGATCTAGAGTAATGAAATTTGACAAGAAGATAGATCTTACAGTACAAGTACAGAAAAATATATCTGCAAATTGGGAATTTCTAGTTTTATCAAAGAAAAATATGTTCTTGCGATTCATCATCATCTGCCTAGCCTTTTTCCAATTATATTGGGGTCGGCTTCCAGTCAAACCGGATTCAGCTGAATACCAGCTGAATACCATTTTACGTTAACTTATATTTTCGGTTATTATTTATATAATTGACCGTGACGCACATTAATGTATGGGAGAACATTTTTTCAACAACAAAGTTAAGTTTTTCCAGAGTAATGAGTGCTTTTACAGTTTATAAACTTCCGTAAGTAATGTTTACTTAATCGGAAAAAATCAGGACTCGATCGGAACCCTCTGTGCACGAGTCTGACTCGCACTTGTCACTGTCAGGTTTTTAAAGCTTGGAAAATATTTTAGTTCATTTTTACAAAATGTAAAGTGTACTTAAACATCTTTTGCTGGGAAGTAAAATTAGTTGGTTATTTATTTGTTTGTAAGAGGTACTAAGTATTGATACGCAAATTCTTTAAGTGATCCTGATAAAAAATGCACGGTTCTATGTATAGATGACGTGAGCAAACCCAAAGAAAAAAAATGTTTTTAGCAAAAAGGATGTGACAACACTAGTAAAGAATAGAAGGCCAATTGTCGTTATTTAAAATCGTAAAAGTGAGTACTGACCGGTGTTACGGGGCGTAATGTAACATGTTACAAAGCGAGCATTCGTGTGGTCTGTACGTAGAAACGAGCACTAACATGTGCGTTTGTGTTTTGTTTTACACGGCGTATCATAACATGGTCGCTGCGAATGTTACATTACGGCCCGTAACACCGCTTTAGAATTCAATTTGCAATATCATCGGAGCGACAATCAATGTAAATGTAGAGAAGTACCGATGTTTTTGGCAGTATGCGACTATAAGCTGCGAGCGTGAATGGGGTGGTTCCCTAAAAGTACGGGACTTTCCTATCTAATCTCGTTCCGAACTCGTTAGCTACCTCGTTCGTAGCCTTTCCCAACGCACTGAACTAAGATTGGCAGCTAAAATTGCCACCACGGTAAATGGTCAAATCCTTACGGAGATATTTTGATTACTACCATATTTTGTTGAGGGTAATGTACTCGTAAAAAGCTTTTACAGTGATCTGACATTCTTCGTTTTGACATTAAGTCGATGTATCATTCCCAGGCGTGGGGTAATCTTATAGTACATACGTCTCAGAGTAAATATCATGGCCCGGATAGCATTATGTTGCAACGTTTAATAATATACGTCATAGCAGTATTATGGTGTTTTTGACTATATTGCTCATGATAGGGAACATTATACTGTCATTAGATTTTGTAATAGGACCGTGGGATGTGGGCGTAAGGTTTTTTTTAAAATATGTTTTGATGGTGTTAAGTTGGAAGATATAGTCTATATAGAGTATAGTCTTAGGTTTCTTTTGAAAATGATGGAAATTAGTAAACTTGAGGTTTCTGGTATCTGGGTCAGAAATGATCTACTAAAACAAATTATTTTGAAAAAAGATTTGGTTGTCTGTAAAGTCGGTTTACGGACGATAGTTTAACGTGACAGCGTCATAACAAAATATTTATGAAATTATCGTAACGTTACAATGAGCGTAAGGTTACAATGAGTTATCCTTTTTCGTGCGTGCAGCCGGCGTTCATCGATATATTAGACGTTGTCACGTCAAAGAATATGCTGTCAAAGATCTATACCAGACTCATGTAGAAATTGACGAATATTTACGTTGTACGTGTGTAAAAGTGTTATTTATAACAAATTTGCTTAATAAATATATTTTATCATCATCATGAATGTATTGAATCGGACCATTCCAAAGACGAAAATTGGAATCACGATTGATATTTAACTATCTAGTGAATTAGTGATGTTACCCTAAGTATGACGATACATTTCTGACTCAAGGCCGAACCTTCCCATAGAGTTATGTGTAACAGTCAAATACTAAAGTAATTACGGTTTTGCAACGGTTTTAAAAGTTTACCTACTACACTTATAAATCGTTCTGGTAAATATTAAATATTTCTGATGAAGTAAAATAATTACGATAAATATTGATTAGTACGATAGAATTGTGGATTATGAAATTATTTGACTTTAGTTTTATGATTTGTGGTCTTAGAAACATGATTTTTTTTTAATCGGTTTAGTGGCTTAATAAATCCTTTATTACGGGAGTTTTCAACACCATTTGGTCGACCTAAAGCCTTAGCCCCCCCTTGGGGGAGGCCTATGTCCAGCAGTAGACGTCTTTCGGCTGATATGACGATGATGAGAACCTTAGTAAACTTAGAAACAATAACAGAGGGGGCGTTAATATTATCTGTGATCCAGGGAGTCTTCTATAATTCAACGTTATATAACAATAACTTAACCTCTATTAATAAAATACGCCATGCAATAAACGAATATCAAATAAGTGACACTAATTCACCATTAATTGGTCTGACCCAATTCAAACAAATTGATCTAACCGCGGCGGTTAGTGACATCTCTGAAATATCGACAATATCATCGACAATGGCGTTACATCACTAGATTTCTAGTCGTGTGGATGACAATGGTGATGTTAGTTTATATCGATTGTCACGTCATTGTTATATGGAAGATGGTAATAATAGGAAAGTGGTTCGAGTATTCTTGTGATTGACGTATCTCTTAGATATGTTATATTATGATAGTTTTGAATCATTATATAAAAAATTACAAAATGTGTAATTGCAGAGCATAGAATGGTCTTCCAAGTGTCATATTATAACGGTCGCGTTTTGTACACAAACCCTGTACTGCAATTTGCAATGCAGGTTTACAACTTGGTTAAACATAAGGTCTGGTTCGGGTTTTGAATATTTAAGTTATTTTTAAGTATTATTTTTTAGTTTTAATTTTTAGGTGTCCGTACCTCGGTCGGCAAAACGTAACCCTTATAGGATTACTTTGTTGTCCGTCTGTCTGGACCCTTTTTTTCAAGAACGCGTGAAGGTATCAAGCTACTACTCCTTGGAGCAGCGAAAAAATCAAAGAAGTCAACTCAATCTAAAGATAATGCCATTTATGCTCCCGTTATGGTGCATGTTTCAACCCTCGCAAGGGAATCAAAACCTTTAGGGTAGATTCTTTGACCTAGAGCCATGAAAGGCAAGAAGATAGTTCTTACAGTAAAAGTACAGGACAAAGTCCGAAAATTGGGTATTTTTAATATTTTTAGCTATTATAAAATTATATATTCAGTTGAAGAATTGATCGTGACGTACACTGATGTATCTGTAAGTAATAAATATATGTAGGTACTCCGAAAAAATCAAGACTCGATCGGAACCCTCGGTGCGCGAGTCTGACTCGCAATTGTCCGGTTTTCTTATTTAAGACTTGATTTTTGGGTAAATCAAGTCTTTGGTTGATACCTACCTGGATTGGATGGTGATTACGTACCTATCCAGGGTTGCGGAATTTGTTCGAAAGAGTCACCGCGGCCCTGGAACGCAAAGGGTTTTAGAAAGAACACGGATGGGTTTTAGTCAGTAAGAGTCTGACACGCCCTTCCGCTCCACCCAGAGCGGAAGAAGTCATTTGATGATTTCCCATCCTTAAAAAAAAAAAAAAAAGAGTACGTACCTATGTATATATTACATATTTTGTCTATAGAATGTGTTCTTAACAGGTCGTGATGTTTCAATAAAGATCACTGCTCTCCAATCCTTGACCGCATCAGCATTGCTTAACCTTATAGATCGATTGATCTTCGTTGTACCAAGCCGTTCTAAATTGTAACCCCATACAGTATTAATTGCGTGTTTCAACAATGTATCGATAGCATGATTGATCATTGGGGTTGCATCACTAGTTGTGTCGTTATGAAGTGACAATGATGGTGGTCTTATAGAGGAGCTTGTCATGTTGTGGTGACATCGTTGAATATTAATGGTGAAAATGTTATCGAGTATATGTATAAATGTGGAGTGAGTATATTTTAAGACGGGTCTAAGTTTCAAATAGCAGATAAAAAAAAATATCTAAACAGTTTATCTAGAAATATACAAAAATATAATACTAACAGTGAAGATAGAATCGAAATTGACCGAAAAACAAACGAGATACAACTATTTTAAACAAATATATCTGTCCCTCTCGCGAAAACGCTGTTTTCTATGGCAGCAGTATAGGCGACATAGTATTTGACGTCACAGTTGGTATCGGACTTCTCTTTCTAATTGTCAACTTTGAAGCTTAATAACTTCATCGCTGATGAAGGTATTTTAAAAATTCTTTCATAATTGTTTAAAAGAGATAAAAAAATTGCAGGCATATTCCCTATTGTGACGGTTAACTTTGGGTTGGTTAAGAAATAGATGAACTTCCTCGATTGACGGTTATTTCAAAAGGTGTTAAGAGAGTCAGATGGGCAGCATGGGGTGTTTACTCCTCGGTATTTCATTAATACTCGGAAGTCCTCATTATTGCGAAAAAAAATAACGGTTTGAAAGAATCTTAAACAGATAACTGAACTAAAGAGTTTCGGCTTTAGAGATTTTGTACTTTCTATAGTAAACATGAAATGCCTCTCTGTCGCTCCAAATACATTTTCGAAAAAAAAAAAAACTTACTTTTGAAACTTATCTTGCGTATTCATTCAAAGAAATGCTCTTCAGATACAACCTATGCTAAAAACAATGTAAAATAAAAGTTGTTACAATTATCAATCTCTCTGGTTAGAACTGTGACCAAGGCTTTATTCTCTTTGTTGACAAATAAACGCTTTCAGAATAACGACCCATATCAACAATTGTCATTATTTTTAACCCATTGATCTTTGAATCGATTCATTAAGATCAAGTGAGATTTGCTAGCGTAATCGTAATAAAATATCGTTGCGTTATTTTGCAGTGACAGCCCTAGAGGCCTATCGTAATTGATATTATCTTTTTGGTAGCTTGTAGAATGAGCAAGATCCGGTCGATTATGTTGGTACAAATTAAACAAACATAAATTTGTTAAAGCACTTCATTCTGTCAATATGGAATGAAACCAGGATCTGATTTCGGTTATATGCGTCCATTTGCATAAGGTGATGTTTTGAAAAAAAAAAACAAAAAATGCACTTTGGATTGCTACGTTTAATGGCCGGAACCAAACTTATTACTGGCCGGAACTAATTCTAAAGCGGGGAATCCACAAACGGACTTGCCTGTGAGCATGACGACATACAATAGATATATGTATTTCGCAAAGCGACTTACATAACAGGACATACCAGGTAATGTACCTAAAAATGATTTACCTACTGACATTCAAACAAGTACACAATTTCAGTTCTATAATTGTTGCATTTCCAACTAGAACTGCAACGTCGGAGCTAGGGTCTACGCGTTATAAACAGACACAACACAACTTCGAGCATCTAAAAACTTACTTCTTTATATCCCTTCTCACCGCACCGGGTTTTTGTCTAATTCCTACGCTATTTCTACAATTAAACTCTGGAATATGCTACCCCTTGACATCAAGAAGGCGGAGTCAAAATTTTCCTTTAAGCGTAAAATCCGAAAACACTACTTAAAAGCTTGTCATTCTTAGTCGTTCTTCGTCATGATTACTATGAATTCTCTTAATCGGTATGATTATTTTATATCATATTTATTAGTTTATTATTTTAGCATATATATGTATTTTATTAGTATTATATATATTATCTGTATATTCTTTCCGAATTGTTAAAATTCAATTTTGAATCTTATTTTTATTTATTGTACACCTACCACAGTATAGTCTTTATAACCCAAAGGTTGACTGGTAGAGAATGCCTTGATGCATTAAGTCCGCCCATGTACCACTATTGTACATAAAGTTTAAATAAATAAATAAACAGCGGCATCAATGCCACCACATGAGCAAAAGTGAGAAGCGAAATTTGTACGGCAACAAAAAGAACCGCAGCGCCATCTACGACGAACTAACAACGAAGTCCTGCATCGCGCAAGCAAAGTTCTCCGTGCGATTTGAACATATACAACAGTCCAAATATCAACTATCGGGCAGTTGCCCACCAGACACATCAAAAGTCTGGTCGGAGGATCCTCCCCTTTTCAGTGGAGGTTTGCGGGACTTAACTCTCTGTACCGCTTACCTCTATACACACACTTAAATAAAATAATTAGATAATAATGAGTTTTATGCGTTCTCTGCATTGGAAATGTTTGTTATTTATCATAATATTTGTAAGCTTATTGTTTAAAATTTATTTTGTATTTTATTAATATTATTTATTTGTTGTACACGTAGGTGTACAACAAATAAATAATATTGTAGTTTATTTACACAGTGTAGTATTTTATACCCAAAGGTGGACTGGTAGATAGTGCCGTGTAGCATTCTATTACGTTACATACAGTTTAAAAAACCTATAGAATAACTTATAGTAACAAAGGAGTGGAACTCTCTGCCAGCGTCTGTGTTTCCGAACGCATACAACCCATCTCTTTAAAATGAGAGTGAACAGGCTTCTTCTAGGTAAGCTCGCTCCATCGTCGACTTTGTCTCTGTCATCTATAACCCAGACTAGAGTCAAGAGCAAACATATTAAATTAAAAAAAAAGCCCGGTGGTGATTTCACCTTTAAATGATTGACGTAGACTATATTTCTATTAACTTTTAAAAGCACGTACTATCAAGTCATAATCTAGTTTCTATCATCAAGGACATAACATATTTCTCTCTTCCTGTTTCAAGCGTGAGTTTTTTGCTGTTCTTAATGCAAATAACCTTTCGTTATTCGTATCGAACGTTAGTGCATTATAATATAAATGAACTTTAATAGTGTCGTGCGTGTGGATAAAAAACGGTATTTAAAAGAACTTACTCTGACTGGCACGAGTCTGAACATACCTTCCAATGAAGTGTTTTTTGAGGAAATATTCAGAGCGCATCGTTCTGGGCTTTAAAAGCTGGCTTAAAGAAAAAAAAGCTGTCTATATTAAGCCGTGTATCCTGATAGCTACAACCTGGGGTCTTTAAGTCAGGAGTGAACAGGATAATTCCAGGCAAGCGTGCTCTATCGTCGACCACAGCATCGCATCGCAAGAAGTGAGGGTGTGTGGGTAAGCGCCAGAATAACAATAATAAAAAAATGGTTGTCTGTAAAGTCGGTTTACGGACGATATTTTAACGTGACAACGTCATAACAAAACATTGATGAAATGATCGTAATGTTACAATGAGCGTAACGTTACATACAATCAGTCATCCTTTTTCGTGCGTGCAGCCGGCGTTCATCGATTTATTAGACGTTGTCACGACAAAAAATCAGAGACGTCGTTTAATATCAAACAATTACTTATATTGGCTACTAGAAACTATATAAGACAAAAATGTGACAGATTGAGAACATTTTAATTAATTAATGCACGATATTTAAGGTTGCATGCGAGTCAATTAGAATTGATAGATAATTTTGAGTGACATTTCTGATTACAGTACTTAGTGAATCGAGACATACCTATTTTATCATACAATTTAGTAGGGCCGGCTAAAAAAAACGGGGCAGTCTTTGGGGATTGCCGATAGAAGTGAAAACTAAGCTAAAGCGTTCGGTGACGATGACACGAGTTCTAGAAGAGGAACTACCGAAGCAAAAACAGAACAAAATATGCAACCCGAGGACCCATTTAAAATTTAAACAATATTTTTAACCACATAACCTTGCAGTGAGTCGTGAGTGTTTCTCGTAACCTCACTCAGATTGCTGCTTACCTGAAATGGCAGACGAGTACTAAATGCCGGTACTTTCGAGAACTATTAGCGGTATGTCAAGGAAAACCCCTGGACTGCAGACTACCTAATGATAATTACAATTTTAGTGTCTGTCTGGGTAAAGCTTGTTAAAAGTTAAATTGCTTGTCAATAAACCTGCCTACTTTTTTCTAATAATGATGGGATTCGGATGGATGGCCAGGGAGAGGGAGGCTAAAGAAAAGATGGATGGATTGTATTGGGAGTGATATGAAAGAAAAGGGAGTTATTGATAGCGTGACGGTTGACTGGACAGAATGGAAGAAAAAAACGTGTTGCGCCGACCCCAAGTAACATGGGATAAGGGACAGGAAGATGATGATGGGATTCGGTTTCAGCTGAGTACCAATGGACCTCCAAAACCCAATAAACTGGGTAACACGTTACTCCTTAGTAAGATTTGATTGAGATTTTCTGGCTTCTGACCCCTCGTAACGACTATCAAAGATCTAAAAAATGTTTATTGGAACGACGACTTTAAAATGGTGGCAGGCGGATGCGACTGACAGACCTGATTTACCTAATATGTGAATTGTTAATGTTAATTGAGATACTGAAGTGAAAACTTCTTTAGCGGCGTTGTGCACTTTTTGGAAACTCGCGTCAGGACACATGACCCGACCGAAAATTCGTAAGACGGAGGGAGAGCAGACCGCCGCCGGCGCGGTGTAGGAGAAGTAATATCGCCCTCTCTTTTTCACTTCTGTCGGCACTCCCGGAGTGCAACCCGTTTTTTTTATTGTGTTTGACTTATTGTTATGTACTTGAATTAAGTAAATGAAATTGTTATTAAATATTGTGTATGTAATGTGACTGTGAATGTATAAACTAGCTAAAACTGATTGAACGTGACGGGTGGGCGTTTTGAGGAACTGTCTTTATGTAGAACTTTGACGTTCATGAAGTGCTGGCACTCAGCCTCATTTGAACAAATGACTTTGATTTTGGTATTATTTCTATTATGGGTCAGTGACACTTGAATTAAAATGATTTCATTTTTTTTATTTTACATTTGACTTTTGATTTTGTTTTTTTTTTATACTATAGTATAAAAAAAAAACAAAATCTACTTAGGCCTTTGTCTAGCTGTGAACTACTACTGGCGAAGTTAATTGATCCAGAACATAACTTTAAAATAAGCAAAAAACTGAAAACAAAATATGCTGCGACAGAATTAAAATTTAAGGTTTTCCAAACAACACTCATAGACGTTTTTTAACAAGGTACGAAATATTCTGATGTCATCATGTTTTCACAGAAAGCAAACATAGTATAAACTCTGTCGCTATGTACGAATGTAACTCCAAGTACAGAATGAACTGCCAACAATGCGACACACAAGTAATTAGCTTAATTAGGGAAACCACTGACAATAGGAAATAAAGCAATAATTGTGAACAAGCCTCTGTTACTACGCAAGTTAGAAACGATAGCAATTTACGATAGAATCGATACAACTACTAAATAGAAAATTTACATTGGAGATAGCAACTAGAAAGATGAAAGCAAGGAAATAATAAAGAAAAAGAGTTGATTTGCGCTAGGCATTGTTGACACGGTTGGCGCAGTGGTTGAGCGATTGACTGTTGCGCTGTGTGTCGCAGTTGTTCCGGGTCTGACTGTTTGTGTATGTGAGTTTGTGTGTTTGTAAACGCACCCACAATACAGGAGAAAAACCTAGTGCGGGGTAACGTTAAAAAAAGAAAATAAATGAGTATGAATGAACAACTGACTTAATCACCATACTAGATGAAAAATTAGGTTGCGGAATTTGTTCGAAAGAGACACCGCGGCCCTGGAACGCAAAGGGCATTAGGAGGAACCTGAATGGGTTTTAGTCAGTAAGAGTCTGACGCTCCCTTATGCTCCGCCCAGAGCAGGAGTCATTTGATGATTTCCTATCCATAAAAAAATATTAAAAATCGAAAAAATGGAGCAAAACTGTAGTTTGGTACGAATTCGATTGGTGACGTCACTTACGTAGGTCTAGAGGAGAAAGCAATTAATCTCGTTTCTAAACATGTAGGGTGTCCAAAGGTAAAGCTGTACACAGGTACAACACTTGACCCTGAGTTCCCTTAGGATAATTGACGACATTCACACTGAAACCACAGATAAAACTAACAAATTAGTATAAACCACTTGTGTAGAAGAATATAGAATGCATGGTTCTACAAGCTGGTCCAACCACCATTGAACTGTCTACAAAACAAGATAACTTTGAAATTGATAATTTCAAGTCTATGAAAAAGCACTTCCTTAGTGGATAATTATAGCTTGGCATACAAGCACCATTTTATGCTTTTTATAATATCTACAAACTGAAGCGAGGGGTCAACCACTAGATAATGTCTACATATTGCAGTTTCATCATTGCTTACATGGTCAAGGTAGAAACTACTGTCATTTAAAGTTTACTTGTTATATATTGATTGACTGTAAAAGTCACGTCTATCTAATGAAATAATATCAATCAATTAAAGTACTTGTTATAAAAAAATAAAATAAAAGATCTTTATTTCAGACATCACATCCATATGTTGTTAGTGCTAAGTTAGTAACATAATATGCGTGCTTATATACTATATTAGTATTGTTAGTAGGTAATTACAGGAGAGTTTATTTTTGTAAACCCGTAGCTACCTCCACCCAGTGTCTTTGGATGGGGCAGTCCGGTCTGTCAGCAATCATTTTCAGGATGCTATTCCGACTGTTACGTAAGCGCTGCAGTAAAGAAGCCGCTTTCTTACGCATGATGGCGTGAAAGCCATCCGTGCGAGCTTCTGCAAACATGCCCGACGCACTGCAGCGCCACGGCAGCCGCAACAGCATCCTGAAAGCGTTGTTGTATTGTACACGCAGGACGTTGTAGGTTCGCCTCGTAAATGACACCCATAGGCCGCTCGAATAAAAGGACTGACAGAACGCCTTAAATAAACTGACTTTGACGTCTGCCGTACAGCGAGCAAACCTACGGGCGAGCATATTACTCCTCACCGCCAACGCCCTGCGCTCACGCTCTATATCACTATCGTCCCGTAGGTCGCTAGTGACAACATGACCCAGGTACTTAAAAGTATCCACCACATTGAGTACTATGCCGTTGAGATATACCGGCGGCACACGACGGGGCTGTTGTTTAGGCGCCTTAAACACTAGGATCTCACTTTTTTTCGAGTTGTATTTCAGGCCGTGCGCCTCCGCGTACATCTCGCAGGTTCGCAACAATTCTCTGAGCCCGCTTATCGATCAGTAATTCCAATTATTATTATTGTCAATTTAGGTCCAATTAAGGTTAAATAAAATGCTCACCTAAATTAAATTCGTGGCAAATTATTCAACTTAAATATAGTACACTCTAGCTTGTTTGCGTGGTTTCGCTTCTGTGTTTTAAAATTATAAAGTTTTATAAAATTATTTGTCATTTATAAAGCCTGAGGCACTTAGCGTTAGTGCAGTTCTGTCGGTGAATTTCAGTAATCGGATCAGTACTTCCGGAGATTTATAAACATAATGAACAAACGAACAGAAAATTGAAATGTACCTAGTTGTTACCAATAATATGTTTTGTAGGAGTAACCATAAGGTCCTTGACAATCACTAAAACTGTATGTAAAAAGCGACTCGCTTCAGTAGTTCAGGTACGTGCTATACCGGCACTATCATACGTTCTCCCACCGCCACCGTTTATACAATTGTGTATCTGTTTAAGACTCCAGAATTTAAAAACAATGTTCCGTTGTTCTTTGACACAATTAGGGCTGGTTTCTGATAGCACCACGTTACTATAAGGATGGTACTAGACCGTGGTCCAACCAGTCCCGGGCGATAGCCCCGGTCTCAACTGGCTTCGCGTTTCCTTTGTTGTTTAGTCAGTTTATTACTGTCGGACCCCTTAGTTCTGTTCTGATGTCTGTCTAGTTATAAAATGTCTAATCACTGCCAGCATGACATTTTTCTATTGTAGTTTTTTTTTGTTCTTAAATGTCACTTCATGCAAAAACACAGTTCCCGATTCGATTTTAAGAGTATTTCCTCTTCGTAGGTCGTGATAGGTCTCTCGACATTCTACTAAGATTCGTTTCGTCATATCCCTTCGGCATTCTTTCGACACGTTCAAAGCACGCCAATGCCTTTTATAGCAGAAAAATTGCCGTCAGGAAACATTGAATCGTTGTAGATTTGTTTAGCTGTTGGGTATTTTTGCTTTGACGTTTAAAATCCGTGTTCAAATCTATGACGACATACTTTACAGAATAATCATAATCAGATCAGTACTTACAAAGACATTTGTTTTTCTTTAGAAAGTAACTTACAAACAAATAACACCAACAATTTTACCACTCTTATTGTTTAATATTGGAAAACGAGCATTGATCAGATTGCGACTGAGATTCGAATGCGAATGTTGCTTTAAATTTAGTAAAATTTACTGTAAAAAAAAAGATAAGAATAAAGATCTACACCGTCTTCTCTTATAGGATGCATTGCTTATTTACAATTTCCTTTACCAAGATTCTGGTAATTTAGATCGACTCCACCATCTTTCAAACCACGTAACAGTTGTCGTCTAAGCCAGTGACCCAACATAATCTCTTAAAACACTTAGTTCTTGAGAAATAAGGACAGGCGCTAACCGGATTAGTTTTTGTCGTAGTCGCGAGTGTGCGATGTCGCACCGTTTTTTTCGCTCGTGTGAATGCAGCCTGTCGTAATCATGATTGCCATCGGTATGAGGGAAAGGTTTGGCAATGTGTGCTGAATATTATGGATGCGTATGCCCAGCTTTCGTGGGAGTGATGAATTTGAGTCGTGCGTGAGTGTTACTGATCTGCGTTGCTTCATTGCGTAGGATCATAATGAAGATATCTGCTAGTAATAACCTATGGATCAGTTGATTTTTTACGCGATTTCAAGTGTGGTGGTGTTGTGTGTTAATGCATAAGTTTCACATTCTGCCAATTGATTAAAAGTCACTCCGTAGTTTTGAGTTCCAGCCGTAATTTGCTTAAGTTGGACTTGTTTTATCAGTGTCTTACAGCTCGCTGTCAACGCCTTGTTTTTTTTCATGAGTGTTTTTTTGGATAAAGCTGTAATTTACATTCGTGTGATTTGGTTTTTTCTTTTTTTTTTTCAACGTTGCCCTACACTAGGAAATTCTCTTGTACCGTGACTGCTGAGCGTGAGGTTAGGTGATGTCCTGGATTCAATTCCCGGGCCCGACAAGTGTTATTAGGTTTTTCCATAAAGAATTTCTCTGTAGCAGCCCGAAGTTTGGAAGTTGGTGGATACCCCCATGTCTCGGAAAGCACTTAAAGCCGTCCCAAAGTAAAACATAACTATGAAAGTAAAGGAACAGAGCGCTCAACGTTGTGATATATTTTTTTTAACGTTGCCCCACACTAGGAATTTCCCTTGTATCGTGGGTGCATTTACAAACATACAGAGTCACATACACAAACAGCCAGACCCGGAACAACTATCTGTAACATTATTTCCACTACCTAATTCATATTAAATTTAATTGTCATTTAGACATTTTTATTATTATTGTATTTGTGCGCCTTTCAAGGCAAAACATGTTGAAACTTTATAACCTACACGTGTTTTTGACTAATAAAATTTATCTTCTTATCGTATTAACAAATCTAGCTAGCAATATAATTTATTTATTTATACTTATTATATTTATTATTTTTATTTATTTGGATGTCCAACAAAGGATACACAGAACAACAGAAGCCGCAGTGATACAAGTGGTTCATTTACGTGAGCTCCTTCAGTTATATGAGACCACAGATGGCACGTATAACTAGGTTTACAAAACAGAATAATATTATATGTACAGAATTAAATAAAAATAGGGTAAAATCATTAAATTAAATTAAACTAAAAAAAATACATTCAATTAAATTAGTTTTTTTTTTTAATTTAATGTTGGTTTACTCTTGACTCTAGTGTAGGTCATAGATGACAGAGACAAAGTCGACGATGGAACGAGCTTTACCCAGAAGAAGCCTGTTCACTCTAATTTTGAAGAGATTAGGCTTGTATGCGTTCGGAAACACAGACGCAGGCAGAGAGTTCCACTCCTTTGCTTTTCTCTGTTTTTCTTTTTTTTAATTATTAAAATAGATTAAATTAGGATTATTCCAGTAAATTAAATTGCTCCACTGAATTACATTATTGTGTCACGTCAAATTTAATTTTACATACTTTATGTTACTTTATACTAAGTACAGTAGTGGTTTATAAGCAGACTAAAAGCAACAAGGATCCTCTACCAGTGTTAAAATGAAGCCCATTATGTAGTAGTAGATGTTAACAGCGTCACACAAAGCAAATCTCAAATGATGTCCTAAAAACTGAAGTTTCGTCACAAATTAGAGAACGTACCTACGTTTAATTAGTGTTACTTAATCAAAGCTATTCTAATTAACTAAGACAAAGCGTCCCACGGCTGTGAGAATGTTTGTTTAACATTTTAGGACAGCTATTGTTGATCGGATCAGTGTTATGATTCTGAAGAATGGTGGTGGCGTGTAAAATGGTTTATTAAAGATAATTTGGGCGGTCTCAGTTTTTTTGAAGTGAAAACTTCTTTAGAAGCGTTGTGCACATTTTGGAATGGGTCAAAAATGTAAAACTCGCGTCAGGACACGTGACCTGATCGAAAATTCGTAAGACGGAGGGAGAGTAGACCGCCGGCGCGGCGTAGGAGAGAAAGTAATATCCCCCTCTCTTTCTACCGCGCGACGAAAATGTATGCCTCAATGCATGCATATGCAATTCGTGCGAAATTATTCCCTAACCATTCCAAAATATCAAAAACGCATAACGTTAATTTTCAAGTTTTCACTTCTGCCGGCACTCCCGGAGTGCAACCCGTTGTTTTTTTCTTATTATTACTAACCTGTGCTGTCCTGCTCGGCAAAGTCCTCCCTGCATGTCTTCCAACGGTTACGATTTTGCGAAAAATTTTAAGTTTTACAAGACAGAAAAAATAACGAAATGAGAGCTACCTAGCTCTCATTTCGTTATTTTTTCTGTCTTGTAAAACTTAAAATTTAGACTCTGAATGTACCTACATTCAGAGTCTATGACTGCTTTTAATCATTACTTCATAAGCTTATTTAGCGTTATGATGTGTATTTTGAAATAGACAAGTTCCACATACATCAAGTCAAGTGTCAGTCTATCTCTCACACACTCTATTGCAATGCGTGTAAACGGCATACGTTACGAGTATTTAGCTCCGAGCGACATGCGTACGCGCAGTGCTAGACGCCTACAGGTAATGAAATTAAATGTTGCTGTTTTGTAAGAAAAGTATGTGTGAATGCAATAATGTGGTTAAAATACTTTGAAAGAAAATTCCGGGCTGGTTTTTTCTTTGGCTCTGGCCACTTGAAGAGTTGTGTCATCTCTTCCCTGAATTTTCTGCTCAGCCTAAACCGCTGAATCTACAAGCACGAATGCACAAGTTAATTCCATCGGGCAGTCGACTTGATTTTATAATAAAACACCTCAATGTTCTACTTTTTATGTCAGTTACAAAGTAGTTTATCGTAATAGACTGAATAAACTGAAATTACTTTATTAAGAAAATTTCCTATATTCATTATAATTTTCTTGATAAAGTAATTTCAAAATCCATTCATGAATGTTCGAAACATCTTCGTAAAAAAACTAATCTTGTAATCCGATCCAATAGTTGTAATTCCACGCTCGAGTAACCGCCATTGTTAAGTGATTAACATCAATTTATCGACACGGAGAATGAACTGATACCTTCACAAAATTTTCGACCTGTCTGCACCAAAGAGACAAAGCTACCTACTGTGCGGCCGATACATAACTCAAAATTCAAAGCATTTATTTCAATTAGACCATTACAGGCACTTTTAAATTGTCAAGGTCGGTCAGTCAAAAGAGATGAAGCTATTTGCACGTTCCAAAGCATAGATGGAAGAACGTGCAAGAAACTCCACGGACACTCTTTGAAATCACTCGCTCCATCGTCGACTTTGTCTCTGTCATCTATGACCTAGACTAGAGTCAAGAGTCATCTCGTGGCGACTCATCTCAAATAAAAAAATGAAAAAAAAAACAATATTTTTTAAAATGATATGGTCACATCATTCGTGTGGAAGTTATACAAAAGTGTCACAATAGTGGATTTGCGCACTCCAGTACAAACGACATTTCGTGTGACGAGGATAGAATAATAACTTCGAAAGCGTGCTTCTGCATGCCTTTTCTATATTTCCACTGAAATAATTAATATTTTTCACAAATCGTTTGGAATAGATTTGTAAAAAAATGATTATATTTTTTTAAAATTAGTAACGTTTTTCAAATAAGTATTCATTCATATATCTTTTTGATAGTAGTCATAAAAATACAACTAAGTACTGCTCGATCGCTTTGTCCCTCTCAGATTTTTTTGCTCGCAATCGCTTCGTACCAGAATGAACGCTCAGTCCATACTACAAGTCAATAACAATCAGCATCAACCCGCGAGCGGTCACGGTGGTTGCGCCAACCAGAACCACGCAGCCACGCAACCAACGTAACCGGCGCGAAAGGGTTACGAACAACCGTGGAGTTGTGACCTTAGTTTTGTGTTCTAAATGATGATATTTTTTTGTTTTGTAAGTTTTTGTAGAGTGTGGGAATCTTGTGATTGTGATGAGTTTTGTCACCATCAGAATTTTAACCATAAAAGCATTTTGGTTTCCACATTTAAATAGTTGGCCGTAAGGTTCTAAAGTGGCGATCGTGTACTGGAAGGCCTCCCACAGGGTCATACTGAAGGCCGCGGGTAACCGCTGGATGCGAATAGCATAAGACCAGTTGATCTGGGGGAGGAGTTTGTCTGTGTCGTGGTTATAAAAACACTACAGTCTAAAATCACTTTAATTTCGGAAGTCACCGGGTTTCGAAAGTAAAGTTATTTTAGACTAGACTAGACTAGACGAGAATAGAGTCGGTTGTATTTTTCTACAAAAATTTTTTTTTTCACTTTTTGGTTGTGATACTAATTACCCAACGCCATTTTCTTATTTGGACGACGTAATTACATCATCCAAGTAAGCAAAATGCTCATAAAACAAAAACTGCTAGACCAAACTGAATTACATTTTTACGGGACCAAATAGCAAGTACACGAAGAACGAAAAAATAATCATATAAATCGATCGAAACCTTGGAGTAATCTGTGTACATACATAAAAAAAAAATACCCACCATACTGAGAACCTCTCTCCTTTTTGGGAAGTAGGTTAAAAATAAATAAATATGGTAAATGGTTCGTGCTTAAATCAAGTCTTCACAGCTTCATGCTTCGAGGAGTTTGTGAGTCAGCAAGTATTTAATTAAATTAGTAGAATAGTTGCTTGTTTTTTGTAGTCATTCATAGATCTTGAAAAAAGCATGTAAATTTCATAATAAATATGCGAGAGCTGCAATTAGGTGCCGTAAAGTCGTAATTTTGAATCTTATTTTTATTTATTGTACACCTACCACAGTATAGTCTTTATAACCCAAAGGTTGACTGGTAGAAAATGCCTTGATGCATTAAGTCCGCCCATGTACCACTATTGTACATAAAGTTTAAATAAATAAATAAGTACAAATCAAGTCAATATATTTTTTGTATTCAATCATCGGGGTGACATATTCGTTTTAAAAAAACCCCTGAAAATAAATAAAGATTTAAAAAAGTCGTTACATTTTGGCGGTAAAAGTAGTTTACTTCTGAAAATTTCTGAATTTCAGATTTCCTTTCTCAGAATATTTTGAATTATTATTCCAAACAAAAACTTTGTAGATCATGAACTACAAATTGAAGCTACTATCGGTTTACAATTTTGTGCCTTCTGCCATTTAGAACATAAAGTTGCTAATGCCGTGACAAGAAAGTGTTACAAAGATGGTGTAACATATTATAAAAGCGATATATTGTAGCTGCCGTAATATTTAGATTTATGACAGTATTGTGTGGTCATGTGCGTGATCTGATGTGAATAGAACGGATACCGCTTCTTATTTAGTTCGTCGATAAAAGTTGATTTGATAGAAAACATTTTACAAACTGCGGAATTCAGAAAGAAAATAATATGATGCAAACGGTAGTTAAAATATTGTTAACTATAGTAGGCGCCAGATAATCGTGGAATAACGGTCATTGACCCACCTACAATTATTGACATTTTTAATTTGAAAAACGGAATTAATGACACAAAGCTGTCCTGAATCATCATCTCTCGTGATCCTTAACATTGTCTAATAATGAAAAACGATTCATATTTAATTGTTCAGGTACCTATGAACAGTTATTAGGGAAAGGTCAATATACTTTATTCCACATTTATCTGGCGCCTATTATAGCTTTTTTCCCGCGACCTTGCCCACGTTATTAACGTAGGCGTTAAATGCACGACACATTTAAAGTCATCCAAGAAAATCAAGCAATCAGATCTGTACATCCTTTAACAATCCGCTGGTTGTGACAAGAGCCTTCGACGTGGCGACATTTGGGGGAGGCCTAAGTCCAGCAGTGGACGGCTTTCAGCCTCCCTTCCTTTTTTCTATTTTAATCCATCTTGGGTAATCTAAGCCCATTCTTTTAGGTAGTAGTCCTGTAGCGGCATCAATGCCACCACATGAAAAACTAAGAAGCGAAATTTGTACGGCAACAAAAAGAACCGCAACGCCATCTACGACGAACTATCAACGAAATCCTGCATCGCGCAAAGTTCTCCGTGCGATTTGATTTGCCCACCAGACACAATAACCGTCTGGTTCGGAGGATCCTCCCACTCTCCAGTGGAGGCATTCGGGACTTTACTCTCTGTACCGCATACCTCTATAGTCCAGCTCGTCTCGCCATATTCCCTTGGGTCTACCGCGTCACCGCCTGATGCTCGGAACTCAATCCTACTTTCGCACAGTTTTCAAATGATTATACTACACTACTACACTACTACATATTACTTAATCCTTTCATGAACAAATTATTTTACCATTTTAGAAAATAAGTGAAGGTAGATTTTATAACTTATTAACAAAAGAAAGTGACAATCCAACCATTGCTTGCAAAGAAAATATAACAAAAATAGCATCTAATGCTCGAACATCTCTCATTGAACGAATATAAAGATGTCAGATAAACTTTAACTCCGTTTTTATTTCCGCTTAGTGTAGTATTATTTCCGCTAACAGACAATTTTATTGAAGCAAATGAATGGTTAGAAGATTTTTACTGTTGTGAAAGTGTTAAGGGCCATATTATTTTGTTAGGTAAGGTTAATAATATTGCAGTTTTTGGTACAATCGCTTGTTTTTTTGTTTTGTTTTGAGTGGGTTGAATTATGCGGGCCATAGACATTCAAGTTGTTTTTGATCATGATGAAGTTTGATCGTGCCATTTGACAACTAATTTTTTATCAAATTTTCCTACAGACACTCTTGCCAATTTTAAAGCTTTTTGGACCAGCCTGTTTAACCAAATGACTTAAACGTCTATGGTCCGCATAAGATAATTCGTAGTTGATTTTCAGTTGTTTGATGGGGTTAATAAAATATTATTTTTTTAGTCGAGCTGACTTTGCTTCTGTCTCTAGTCTAGGTCATAGATGACAGAGACAAAGTCGACGATGGAGCGAGCTTACCCAGAAGAAGCCTGTTCACTCTAATTTTAAAGAGATTAGGGTTGTATGCGTTCGGAAACACAGATGCAGGCAGAGAATTTATAATTGGTAGTTTAATTATTATAGCTTCAATGTCAGTTTCACAAATACGATGATGATCGTAGCATGAGGTGGTTATATTTAATAGACAACTGTTCAATATTGTTAGACATGCTCAACTATTTCTTGAGTTTCAATTATTAGTAATTTGTGTTATTAAAAGAGTTATTAATATAAATGTGGACGGATGGACAGGGAGAGAAAGGTCAAAAAAAAGATGGATGGATTGTGTTAAGAGTGATATGAAAGAAAAGAGAGTCAGTGATAGCGTGACGACTGACAGGACAGAATGGAAGAAAAAAACGTGTTGCACCGACCCCAAGTAACATGGGATAAGGGCAGGAAGATGATGATTATGTGTTATCAACATAGGCATTAAGTGCATAGAAGCCTAAAGTTAATATTTCCACTTATTTGACAATACGGTGAATATCTAAGGTGGGTTTTACTGGTTAGAATTTACTATTTTGAGCTAAAAACGTGTCCGGGATGGACACGTTTACTGTGATGCCATATTTTGAAATCTAGGTAATTTAAAACATCACAAACTATTTTTTGTGGCGAATCACACACAGTTCTACGTATGTTTTCTAACCTCAGTTCAATGTATATTCTCATCAATAACCGCGAACAGTTCAGATAGCGCCTCCTTGCCCAACTGCGCAGATTTACCCACACGATATACATGAATAGCTATATTGTGTTGAGACAATGGACATCGCTCACTTGGTGCGCAATGAAACGAGAAATATTGCGTTACTGAAAATATGTAAAAAACTTTGCAACGCATTATTAGATTAGAAATTATTTAGAAACATTTAAGACATCTGTATTTCAGATATTCAAACGTTACATGCGATCAAGCATCTTTTTCGCGATAGGAAAGTTACAGCGGGAAATATTGAATTTACACTGTTAAGCGGTGCTATTTCATATTTTTCCTACTATTCTCCATGTTACTTTGGGTCGTCGCAACACGTGTAATTCTTACATTCTGCCGCTCGATTCTGTAAACATATCGAAGTTAAGGCCTTCACTTCGACATGTTTACAGAATCGACGGGCTGTTCTGTTCCCTACTGCACGCCCATGTCTTATGGCATTAATATTATATTGTGCGTCCCCCGATGCATCGTACATATTGTTTTAACTATAGGCAACGTACCAGCTGAACCTATAGGCGCCAGCAATGAAGCATCAATGTCAAATTTATTAAATAAAATTACAGAAATTGCAACATTAGATGGCACAGTGTACGCCAAACAGTAGACATAAGTAGAAACAAACCTAGCGTTTAAACCGGATTTCTGGCTTAACAGCTAAAGCAAACAATAGACGGATCTACCCCATCGAGATGTAGATATAGATAGTGCTGATGGTAACGATATGGTGCTAGCAGTGATACGAAGGACGGTGCCTTAAGACATCATCAATGGGGCAGCTTTCACGGCGCTCTTCTGTTGAAAGAATGGGCAGAATTAGATGCGGTGTTGATGCAAGAGGTAGATGTATTCGGAATTGTCCAACTAAAATGGCAATTACAGGGTACATTGCTTGCAGGGGCAGTAGTCAATGAGGTTGGAAGATTTTGGAGTGGCGACGCGTTCCCGAAGACGATGGACTGATGTCCTGGTGAAGGCCGCGGGAATCCGCGATGCAAGACGCATAGGACCGGTCGATGTGGTGACTCCTGGAGGAGGCTTATGACCAGCTTTGGACGTCTTTCGGCTGAAATGATGATGAATTGTTTTTGGAAAGTCGAGTTCCAATCTAAGACTCACTGAAGTGTCTTGTTATTATAGGGATTTTGAAAAAGTGACGAGTGGTGAGCAATGAGTGTTGGATCATTAAAAATGTATGGGACTGACATGAACTATTGAAATGTCAATTTACGACAGTATCATTAATTGAATGTCGATTTGTCTATGGTCCCTTATTGATCTGCAATTTCCTATTTTGTTCGTGATTTGTAAATTACTCTCAGTTTACAAATAAAATAGAGTTAGCTACGATACTGTACCGCGCAAAGGTATTATGTTTAAGAATCTAAGTCGATTTTATTTAGCACAACAATTTTTACAAAACTCATTATTAAAGGTCGATACCAAATAAGTTATCATTCCAAGTTGTTCAAGTTTAGATTGGTCAATTATTTCGGTACGAACTATGCCTAAACACTGCACAGACAGGTTGAGAAGTTCAAATACGGAAAGTGCTCGAACATTGCGAACTTGCTGGGGAGTATGTAGCACCACTTCTTCCCAGTTAAAACCATAGAAAGTGGTGACGGGTGGGCGTTTTGGTGGATCGTCTTTTTGTAAATCTTTGACGTTAAAAAGTGCTGGATCTCAGCCGAATTTCTTTAAATCGTGTTACCCAGCAACTGGATCATAAGATAAGATACCTATGTTGCTTAAAATACTGATATTCGGCTCCATCCAGCTAAATGGGTAGCTGATTACAAGATATTTAGGAAAAGGCTAGGCAGTTGATTGTGCTATCCAGTATCTCACTCCTGTTACCTGAGGACCTGATATTTACAAATGGGCCAAGATGGCTGAGTTTTTTTGTTTGTTTTATAATTTTGTTATTAATTTTGGGTGATAGGTGTATGTGTAGAAAGTCATTATTGAATTGGTTTGTTCGAGGTAACAAGTTTAAATAAGTAAATTCTAAGAAAGTAACCCTTTCTTTATTAAATCTCTCATAAACTTTTGTTTTGGCACGTAGTATTTGTAAATGACATGGCTAAATTACAAGAAAATATAAAAATGGCCTTCTGTCCATAGTTACGTAGTGTCACAGACCTCAGTACTGGTCCTCCATTCATACAACTATAGAAAACGAAAGGTTCACCAACGTATTGCAAGGTCACCCTCATTGTCTGAGCTCCTCCTAATGGTGTAGAACGAATTATATTATTAAAATTGTAATGTTTCACGTTTAAGGCTGTTTACTGGGTAGAAGGCCTGCGTCAGTTCCGTGGTCACTAGAATGTTGCTGTTAAATATCGTAAGATTGTTGAAAATATGTTTTGATTGGGATCTAAGTTAGTCAGCCTTGCTAGTTTTTCCTTGGAGAGACTAATATTTAACCTTAGGGGCAATTCTCGTTTTCTTTTCTTTCTTTCTTAATGAAGTATGCTAGCTAACAAGTGTCAATTAATTTCATTTAAAGTTTGACTTAAATATTACATATTATTTTATGGTGTCATATTTTGTAAACTTACTTTGCATACTACTGTATGAATTAAATTTTTTAAAACTTAACAGACAGATGTGTTGCTGGGGAGTTTGTTGCGTCACTTCTTCCCAGCTAAAACACTAGGAAGTGGTGACGGGCGGGCGTTTTGGGGGACTGTCTTTATGTAGAACTTTGACGTTCAAAAAGTGCTGGCACTCAGTCTAAATTGTATAAATGACTTTTTATTTTGAAAACGCCTACCCGTCACCACTTCCTAGTGTTTTAGCTGGGAAGAAGTGGCGCAATAAACTCCCCAGCAACACATGTGTCTGCAACATGTATATACAATAGAAATACCAAGTAACTTGAAAGATTAATATAAAATTTCTAAATAAATTTTCTTTACAAATATGCAGTACCTACCTTTGTACTAATAATTATAATGTTAAATCCGATTCTTTCTCCGTGTGTACATACACTTTAAAATAAATAAATAAAATAAAGCAATAAACATTAATTCGGTATTATCACTTAGCTAATGAAAAATATATGTTGCCATTACGAAACAACTTCCCGGAAAACTTGCTAGAAAATATTAAGAGAAGTTTTCACGTACTTGATGCACTTCCTTCTTGTCTTTACGACACAAGATGCTATTGTTTAATATTACACACCGACAATGTACAAGACATTCGCTAAGAACGAGACAAGTATTATAAAGTTCAACCATTTCAAAATGAAAACGTTCAAAAGGTTTTGAGAATAATTTCATTGTTAAGGAGTGGAATTCCCTGCCGTCAATAGTGAACAAGTTACTTCTAGGCAAGCGTGCTCCATCGTTGATCACGTCATCCCTTTTTATCAGGTGAGATTGTGGTCAAACGGGAGTCCATCAATATATAATATACAAATATATATTACAAAATGACAGAACAGGGTTTGAAACACAACGGCTAACATGACCGGATGACATGAGTGGGTCACGTTAGCCGGTTGTACTGCGACCATTGGGCAAGTCTCCATTATAAAAGAGAAAAAAAATCCTGGAAGAACTTGGGTGTGGTCTTTAGTGGCATAGTAGGCCTGATAAAAATAACGTGTAAGAATCTTTCAATGTTCAGTTTGTTTATAAGAATTTGTTGATAGGAGATGGAAGTAGAATTCAGAAAGAAGCAGTACCCTCAGATATCATAGAAGCAATTCCCGTACTTACAATGGAACGGACCCATTCGCATCAATTTGTCAAAAACACTAATTATCCTACACTTTGACAGATTGCGACTGTGATCGTTCCCCGCGTACCATGCATGGAGGGATAAAAATTTACTGTGAAAATGCAGGTAGATGGTTTGGTCGAGAAGTCGAGACCTTTTAAGGATCATAGTACAAGTGCCAGGTTAGTTGAAGTGCTTCTGTACCATTTAGACTAACGAGATGAACGGACCTTTTCGTGAATCTTAGGTGAAATCAATTCGATATTTTGTAAAAACACAGTCATTATAAAATGTGGTTACGTATTTACTCGTTACATTTACGGAAATGAGTGAGAATTCAATAAAATACTCCGGCAACATGATCTTATTATTTTTAAAAATATCGATGCATGTAAGTGCTAAAAATATCTTGCAAAAATGCAGTTTTTGCATGTTCAAATGAATGTTAACAAAATTTCCGTACAATCTTAATATTTTACTGTGAAAAAATGCAGTGAAATAACTATGAAATTAAGTCGGTTTAATATTTAATAGTTGGAAAAGAACACTCACCTCTCAAAACTCCTCAGTAGCTCACACCAGGAAACCACAAACAATAGCAAATAAGAAAAAAATATAGTTTTACGAAAATAAATTCGTGTTTCAATTGCAACATTCACTGCATTCCCGTTCAAAATTTCCGCGCGTCTGCGTTTCGCGCCGGTCGCGTGCTAACTGCGCTTGCGCGAGATGTCAGATGCGTTTGCGACTGACAACTTGAGATCTTGGAACTGTTCTAAATTTAAAAATACGTGATACAAGATGGTTTGACGGTAAATTGGCGAGGCTGTTGTTTTACCGGTAACAAGTGGATATAGCCTCTACCAGTTTTGGTAGTCGTTGGAAAAGTTGCATTGTTGGTTATTAGTGACGTACTTGAAAGAATTTGGTTTAAGTATGTTTTAAGTCATCAATCTATTTCAGTTCGAAGTTATAATTGAACTTCAGCCTAGCATTTTTTTAACTATATTGGGGTCGGATTAAAGTCTAACCAAATAGAGTGGTACCTAATTTACCTACATGACACCAGCACATCAAGCTACCCAAAACTGTCAATTTTTTCCTATCAACCTTGAACCCAATGCTTTAGCGATAAAGTTGAAAATCCATTAAAAAAATTCGACATATTGTTGTAGCTTGATGTGATCTGCACTGGGTAACATGGCTCTCATTTCACCAAGCAAGTTTAATTTCACACTTCTACACAAATCTTTCTTTGTATTTTTAGTGACACCTTCAGAAGTCCTTGAAGCGACCAAAGATTGCCGAAACATGGCAATAATAATTAAAAAGAAAAAAAAAAAACATTCAGTCGAATTGAGAACCTCCTCCTTTTTTGAAGTCGGTTAAAAAACGACCCGCTAGAGTAACCATCGCCCATCAATTGACTGCGCTCAAGGTAAAGGTTAAAGCCAAAAAAGTTAAAAAAAACCTTTTGCCTTCAACTTGAAGATCAGTTTTTATTACTTTTTAATCGCACGCATTAAAAGTTTAACGGCCAACTTTTTGTTCAACTATGCGTATTACTTCACCTCAAATTTTCTTTACTCTGTAGATTATTCTCAGGGCTCAACGGAATTTATTTGCTATACAACGCTGTACCGCGGTTTTGCTCCCTTATCTACAGGAACCTGGTTTTTTTCGGGGTAAAAAATAGCTATTGGAGCTCAACGTTAGTGTAGCTCTGAACTTCCAGAGATTACTTCCAATTTTCATTTAGCTTTTTATTTATTCAGCCATTATTTTTAGTGCTTTTTTTTTAAGGATGGGAAATCATCAACTGACTTCTTCCTCTCTGGGTGGAGCGGAAGGGCGTGTCAGAATCTTACTGACTAAAACCCATCCGTGTTTCTTCTAAAGCCCTTTGCGTTCAAGGGCCGCGGTGACTCTTTGGAACAAATTCCGCAATTTATTTTTAGTGCTTTATCTAAAGCACTTGTAATGTAATGTTTAATCTATTGACATTGTTATTAATCCATTTTTTAAGTTCTTCAGTTCTGCGAAGAACCTCAAGCGGCGGAAATATATTAATCTCGTTGGTAGTTATATTTTCGAGCCGTTTGGGGTTGAAACACTCGGGTCGTGGGGTCCGATTGCTCATAACTTGTTTAAAGATCTGTCAAGACGCTTAGTTGACACTTCACGTGACCCAAGGGCTGGCTTTTATGGATAAGCATTGCCGTACAACGTGGCAATACTGCCAGCCTTTTGGGTACATTACCAGTGGCCAGCGATGCGGAGGAATTTTTCGACGCCATATCGATACCAGAAATATCAATTAACGTAAGGGACATTTTGGCACTTAGCGTAAATGAACCTTACGTTAACTGTCCTAGGGGCAATTTGGCATTTTGGGTAAATTCCCTTACGTCAAATGATACTTCTGGTATCGATATTTTAGACTATTTTTAGTTCGTTTTTTTTTTTATTTATTTGTACATACCTATAGTAATAGATAGTTGTACATACATCGATAGTAAAGTTCTTAATGTCTTTAATTTATTCCTTTTTTGCAAAATTAATTTTTAAAATAAGATATAAGACATATTATTTTAAGGCAGCACTATTGTCCTGGTGAGCGCTATGTACGCCTAATTGTCATGTGCATTAGTTATTTTGTTATTGAGCTTGTTTTAAATTGTGCAATATATATATTAAAGCACTTAAAATGACCATGAGCTTACGAGAATCTTATCTTTATTTTTTGCAGCCACCAAAAATGTGTCTATTGAATCCTGACCCATCGTCATAAAAAGTAGTTTTCATTGTCATCGTCAAACAACCCTCGCCATAGCTCATTATATTCTCAACGCTCTGCTAATCAAGTTCAAATAATTAAACAGGTTCAAACACCTTGAAACAAAAATTATTTTTCTGGAAGCAATAATATAGCATATCGCTCATTTGGAGCGACAGTGACACAAGTGCAAATTTGTAAATTTTACACTACGCCAGTTTTAAGATTTTTTCCGGTATCCGCGCGCCAAAATGGAATATTTCAACAACGACTTTTCACTCTCTAGCGGACGTTTTTTGAACTTACAAATGTGACATTTTTACTCCTAACGTAGATTATCAGGCAGATAATTTTGGTGTAATTAGGTCAGTTTCGCATTTTTTTGCAGCTGTGTCACTGTCGCTCCAAATGAGCGATATATTGAAAAAATCCGAAAAAACAAGAATAATTAATTAAATAATTAATTTAATTTAATATACTATTATTTATTTTTTTAAATTAATTTAGTGAAAGTTTCTGACATTGTGTCAGTACTCCAAGACATTATCTTCTGCAAACAATGTTACATTTTTATAATGTCTAATGCTCGATTTCGGAGGTACTTTAATAATTATTTTATTTGTATTTATATATCTCATTTTGGTATGTGTTCCGTGAGTGTATCCGTCGCATTACAGGCCCTGTCAGAATACCAGCGCTGAGTTATTTTTTTTTTAAATACGCAGCATATGCTGAGATAGGGACCTTTTTGGTCTCTCACATGACGTATTAAATTCATGCTGTTCTTTATTTCTTCTGTTAGTTAATTTATTTTACTTTTCTGTTTGTTTTGTGCGATTCCCAAATAAATATTTTTCTTTCTTTCTTTTCTTTATATTGTCATAATTGTTGGTTAATGGACAGATAAATTACCGAAAAAGTACCGTATAAACCCGGCATTAAAGATGTAGAAGAAGCGACAGGTTTACTGACCTCCTTTTCGTGCAGAAAAGGCATGATCTTTATGTACCTGTGTCCTTCTACATCTACACTAATGTTATTAAGAGAAAAAAATTGTATTTTTGTGTGTGTGTATGTTTGTAATGAATAAACTCAAAAACTGCTGTGCCGATTTCAAAAAATCTTTCACCATTGGAAATCTACATTATCAGCGAGTAACATAGGCAATATTTTATCACTGTATTCCCACGGGAACGGGAACTACGCGGGTGAAAATGCGTGACATCCGCTAGTATCTTACAAATGCGAAAGAAAGTCTTTCTGTTATGTTTTCACGTCATAATCTGAACGAATTTTGATGAAACTAGGAACACAAGTAGACCATGCCCTGGAACACGACGAAGGATACTTTTCATCACGGAATTAATGTTCGAGTTTAATGCGGAAGAATGTGCTGGAACACGACTTAGGATACTTTACATTTCGGAATTAAATTTTCTACTTTAATGCGGAAGAATGTGGACCTTTTTAGTGCAGCCGTGAGACACACATTTAGTTCTTAGCATACCTACATTTCTTTTTTTAATTTTATTTCTATGTACCGTGCGTGTTTCATGTAAGTGCTAAATAAATATTATTCTTTCTTTCTTTCTTTCTTTCTTTCTAATGTGCTGGAACACGACTGAGGATACTTTTCATGCCGGAAGAATGCTTCCTTGGAATGATTTTCGTCTTTTAAGCGGGCGAACCCGTTGGCACAAGCTTGTTTCCAATTATGTCGTGCAGCAAATTCAGAATAGTGCAGCGCTGAAGTTAACATGCTACAGTGTGCTGACGTGAATTACGTGTTGGTAATACATCTTGAGTCGTGAGGCTGTCTGTTCACAGCTTAGCGACAGAGATGTTGATGAAGGTAGCACTTACAAACACGACTTTATTTGACTGCAGTCTCTAACAATACTTACATGTTAATAATAATACTTTCATTAACTCGCGTGGAAGGAAATTTGTTCATACTAATAGAATAGAATACATGTAATGATTAGTTTGTCAAGCCATCCTGATTTTAATAATTAATCTAAATATCTTCATACTTAACTTCATACTTAGTACTTTAATTTAAAGTTTTTTTTTTTTGTACAACTTCCTTATGCATGCGGTGTTTACCTATAAGTGATTGTTGCACTGATGTATATTAATTTAGTGCATGATATTTTTAACATTAAACCAGTGTGAACAATTGTTGGTGAACCAATAAAATAAATAAATAAAAATGTTCTATGAATCCGACACTATGAAAATTATTGAAAATGGTATAAGCCTGAAAATGCTTTTCAGTTCATACTGGTCTTTCCATCGGTGATATATACAACGTGTAACAGAATAAACGCAACACCTCTTAAGGGGTCATTGTACTCATCACTATGAACAACTTTCTCTATAGGACTAACACCGAACCCCAAAAAAAAAAATTCGACTGCCTCATACATTTATGTGCGCTCGACAAAATGTACTGAAACGCTGATTTTTTTTCGCGATTTCAGTGTTGGTCCTATAATAAAAGTTGTTCATAGTGATGAGTACAATGACCCCTTAAGAATTATTGCGAATATTCTGGTACACGTTGTATAAAAACTTGTATTAAAGTTTATTGGAAGATTTTATTAAGTCTTATTCAGTTATTCTAAGAAGAATCGGTGTCAAATTTTCGCATGTTCGCATCATGCCTGTCTAGAACGGCGGAACCTTTAACAGGTAGGTTTTTAAGAATCATTTGCATCTTAGATGTAGTTCTAGCCATTTATATCTTTTCACAGTTTTTCCTGAATGTGTCACTCTCGATAATAATGACACATCATCAATCAAATAAATATCAGTCACATTTAATGAATGAGCTTGTGGCTAAATAATAACAGCCACACGGGTCGATCTTGAAGGTTAAGCAACGGTTGCCGAGGTTGGTCTGTAGATGGGTGACCATCTTAACATACCGAGACTCCCCCGTGCCTCGGAAAGCACGTTAAGTCGTTGGTCCCGGCTGTCATTTGTAGATCTTTGGCAGTCGTTACGGATAGTCAGAAGCCAGATAATCTGACACCAGTCTTGCCAAGGAGTACCGTGTTACCCAGTTAATGGGTTGTGGAGGCAGCCGCTCCACGTAAAATACTGGTATTCAGCTGAATACGGTTTGAAGGGAAGCCGACCCCAATATAGTTGGGAACAGGCTAGGCAGATGATAAGTTACATTTAATGAATACAGCTACCGATCCCCTCAGTTGAACGAACACAATAATTTTCTAAATAACATTAGCCAATGCACTTAATTGACTTTCAATTAGTATTCAGTCGACCGAAGATGATACACCAGTCATTGCTGCTAATACCACGGAAATAATAAACTTGAATACTGATATTAATCCGATTAATGACATACCACGATAGTTAGTAGTTATACCACGATATAACTCTATAAGGAACCATTTCACTTTTGTATAATGTTATTTTATGGAGAAGCATTATAACATTCACTTTTAGTTTAAGCGACTGTAATACAGTTGAATTTATAGTCGGAAATACTGGGTGTTAATGAACTCAGTTTTATTTGCTCATAATGTTCTAAGGTGTTCATATTGCGGAGTTTGTTCGAAAGAGTCACCGCGGTCCAGGAATGAAAAGGGCATTGGGAGGAACACGGATGGGTTTAGTCAGTAAGTCTGACACTCCCTTCTGCTCCACCCAGAGCGGAATGAGTCATTTGATGATTTCCCATCGTTAAAAAAAACCGGCCAAGTGCGAGTCGAACTCACGTGCAAAGGGTTCCGAACGTTTTTTTAGTGATGTTTTGAAATCATAGATTTCTTATAGGTTTTCCTATCATATATCTAAAGGTCGGAATATTTTAAATATTGAGACTTACAATGAGCTCTTTGATTTGATATGTCACACGGTACAGTCGGCAAAACTTTTTTTTTAATTTACTCATTTGACCCCCAAAAATTCAGCCGATTTTCAAAATTACATACATTTTTGATACGTTCTTCACAGAAATACACATGTGTACCAAATTTCAACTGAATCGGTGTGATCCTAAAAGGGTTTCGTTTTTCCATACAGAGGCTTGGAACCCTAAAAAGGTACTTAATTTAGGGTCCTTTATTTCATAATCATTGCTATGAACATTTTTTTTTAGGCATAGGTTTGGACCGGCATGTACCTAAGCCATTTTCACTAGTTGCTGATATGATGATGATGAAGGGAAGTCCCTGTCTGGGTTCAAATCCACCAACGACGAAGTCAGGGCCGTTAATACTGGGAAACCACTGCTCTATATTGTCTTAAATGCCACTAAACGTAATGTCTAAATGAGAGTTAGCATTTACATAAGTAAATCTGAACAAGTGACATTTCTATTCATTAGGTATGTCTGCGACATTTCTCAGTTGTTCAAGTTGGTTTAACTTGAGCTGTCTATCAGTTGACAGACGTGAGTCATGATAAATTATATTTATTTTGCAAGTAGGTTAAACATAACACTTTTACACGTCAATCTTTTTGGGTAATTTTAAACTAGATGGGGCTGGTGTTTCCTAGCTGACTACCCTGAGAAGAAACACCGAAACAAACTCAGAGGTCAGTCTCTTTTAAAGTCCATACAATCGTACTGGTCAAATCATATGAGAACCATGTAGGTTAATGACTGAAGTGGTCTTTTGAGGGAAGTGCCACACATATTTGAGTGGACCTGTCCAGACAGTGCAAGCATTTGTCAGTTATCGTGTATCTCAAATTTAGAACTTTAAGGAGCTCAACGATTTGACGAACAATACCAAAGTAAGGACGTTTGAGTAGGCCGCATAAAAAACTCAAACTGCCAGACTAACATGAAATGAAACCCTAATATTGCGATCTACATGGTCCTCACATTCATTATACGTTATATGAGGACCATGCAAATCAGTGTGAAATGGTCTTTTGAGGAAAGAACCACATATTTGAGTGGACCTGTCCAGTCAGTGCAAGCCTTGGTTAGTAGTCGAGTAGCTCAACTTAGAACCAATAAGGAGCTCAACGACTCGACGAACAATGCCAATGAAAGGAAATTTGGGTAGGCCACAAAAAGTTCTCAAACTGCTAGACATCGTTAAAAAACAGGATCTACTTGAGAAAAAAATAATGGAAGTCCCAGATAAGCAAATCAGTCATCATGACATTCAAACTTAACTTCTTTATACAACTTTGGTTCTCGTAGAAAGTTCTTCTAAAGCTTGGTATTTTAAAACGTTTATATTCTGACATTTTTATGATTTTGTTTTATCTTTTTTATCTGTATTTTCTGTAAATGTTTATGTAAATTGAAAAAATAAAAATTAACTAATTACTTATGTTGTTTAATCAATGCGTTACGTGATATTATGTCAGACTGTTGATTGATCTTAATAGGCTCTGCTTATGTAATTGCTTATGATTATTGATCTGGCAGCACGGTTGGCGCAGTGGTTGAGCGATTGACTGCTGCGCTGCGTGTCGCGGGTTCGATTCCCGCACGGAACAATTATTTGTATGGCCTACAGATAGTTGTTCCGGGTCTGGCTGTTTGTGTATGTGAATTTGTATGTTTGTAAACGCACCCACGATACAGGAGAAGTTCCTAGTGAGAGGCAACATTTAAAAAAAAAAAAAATTGTTACGATAACTTAAAAGTTAAGGCTGTTCTACTATATCCTGTTGAAATAATATTAATAGAAGTACAGGCAATATTGTTATATACAAAGTATGTTCTGAATAACCTTCATTAATTGCTGCATGTCATATTTTTTGCTACTTAAACACACACAGACAGACCGGAAAACTTTTTAACCACTTCCGACCTCATTTGGATCATACTAACCCTGCCTTATATTACTTAACTTAAACCGATTCAAAGTAACAGTATTTTCTAAGAATCGTGTAATTTTATACATTCGAAGGAAATTACTAAATGCCTACTTATGCTGTCAAGTTATACATGTGTGTAACTTAAAACATATTGGTTTAACGACCGAGTTTTAAGGATAATAAATAAAATTTAATTGATCCAGTGTTATTGTTACGCTTTACAAGACTTATTTATTGATCCTTTTGAAGTGGTTTTCTTTTTTTCGATGCATGTCGTAAGAAGGAGCCGATCGGCGTAACTAAGGAGCAATTTATTTCTAGGTAAATTGGACTGAAATTGTATGTAATTAAAAAATAATGAGACTTACTCAGGTAATACTAAATTGAAGAAATATCTAGAGTGACAATAAACTCTATAGTATATACTATTCTCTAATTGAAACCGTTTGCTTCGACTCTCGACACTCAAGGTTAATTTGGAAGACCAGTGCCAGACAGCATTGCATTGAACCTTTTGGTGCAGGCAATAAAATTTTAAATTTTCTATTTTAGTCTTTTGTGTAGGTATGTACCTGATGGACTGCCATCAAAAATAAAATGTTATTTTTCTGTCTTTCTTAAAGACACAAACAAGGACGGCATTTTAGGAAACTTTTGTTATAGGAAGCTGTTATCACATTCCTAAGATATCATTAATTATAAATAATTCAATTCATGATTGATTGAAAAGATTTGAATGAACTCATAGTTGATAGAATGATTCTATCATTTCATTATCTCAACTTATCACAGTCCACTGCAGGACTCAGGCCTCACCTAAGCTGTACCCAGGTCTGTCTTCCGCTACCAGTCTGTCCCAGCATCTTTTAAAGGTCTTCGTCCCATTTTCCTGGGAAGTCCTACTTGCCGCTACGCGCCTTTATATAAATAAAAACCTTATATACCATATTGTGGGCGTGCGCGAAGAATTTAGTTTTTACTCTGGTTTGTGCGCACAGATAATATAACTTTTTTTTAATTTAGTGTTGTGCACGCCACTTTTTTGTCGGCTACGTTCCATCGTCTGCGCAACAATATCGTTGCTGTTTTCTAGACGTTATATTGCGGAATTTGTTCGAAAGAGTCACCGCGGCCCTAGAACGCAAAGGGCTTTAGAAGGAACACGGATGGGTTTTAATCAGTAAGAGTCTGACACGCCCTTCCGCTCCACCCAGAGCGGAAGAAGTCATTTGATGATTTTCCATCCTTAAAAAAAAAGACGTTATATTAATTATATTTGCACCCATATTGTATTTATTAATTGTTCATTTATTTCGCTTTAATTACTTTTTATGCTGCCCCGATCGACGTCATTCTGTCAACGCCGGTTGTCGCTGAAAACCAGCGCTTTGGCTCAGTCTCGCACACGAGTCCCAGCTTTATGCTGAGCAATGGCCGTTTACTTGCATAACTTTTGTAATTCTGTTTATTTTATTTTTATATGTATGGTATGCGTCATGCTTGTCACTTATTTCTTTCTTTCAATACAACAGCTTAGAGCAGACTTCTGCATGTAACATATTATGATATCACATCATCACCAGGTGGCACTCCTAAGTTCCCATAGTCCAGTCCTGTCCCATAAAGCGGCCCTTTCTATATAATTACTGCACGGCTGATAAGCTGTGCGCCGGCGCAGGTGTGATTCCACGCAACTTTCCACGTTACGTCATATGTGAGACGAGTACGGACAGCAGATAAATAATAACGTTTGGTTTGAAGATTGATTTTGATAACGGATTTTTTGTGCTGATCTGGTTGACGTCATCCAGTCAACGGATGACGTCAGAGCATCACAAAAATCCGCCGCCAGTAGCGGAAAACCAGCGCTTTGGCTCTGGGGGGCTACTCTCCAAGCGCTGGTTGTCCGTAGTTTCGGGCTTAGTCTACTCCGTATCAGCCACGGACTTACGATTAGTTCCGTACCCGAACTAACAATGAATGTAAACACGAATCGTGTTGTCATTAATTCTTAGCGGTTAGGTGATGCGGACTAGAATACGCCCGAAACTACGGACGGCTTAGAGAGTAGCCCCCCTGACTCGGACAACGCATGCACGATTTCGAGGATAATGGCACCAGTCAGTGAAACACGACGCCGTCATTTCGTGTGCTTTTCGATGCAGTAGATTATAGTTTCAATTTATTGTTATATGTATAGTTTATTTATAGTTATTGTTTTATTTTATGGGCTCTAGATGCCTGAAATAAAGGATTAAATTAAATGTTGGAAAATAAAGAAAACCCCTATTCCCAGCACTAGGTTATTTTAGGCTGATATTTTATACCTATCTAATTATTTATGTACGGACGTTTTCGGAATCAATAGATTTTCCATATTCGATGTGGCCATTTTTGATGTTCCAAAAATCTTTGAGCTGATAGATGTCATAATTAGTTCATCAAGTTCCCAACGATTATGTGAAAAAAAAACACCATACTAAAAACATTTTTTCATAGAAATATTTTATACCAGGGGTTTTTTATGGCCATCGGGTTTAGCGGGAAGCCTTACTGCTTACTGGAGCTTGTGGGGTTAGTAAAAAAATATATTTTGTTCAAAGAATTCCTTTTGATGACCTTGACATGCGGAGTGTTTTGTTATGTTTAAATTTTTAAGAAATGTATTCCCATTTCGCAATTCCTTGCAGGATAAAATTATAGATATCTTGAAAACTTAATTTAAACAAAAAAAATCAGAAATTAATTTGTAGTCAACCCCTAAGTAGTCACTACTTAATATATATATATATATATATATTGTAAGTGACATATTTACACAAAACAATGTACAATTTACGTAACATCTTTTGTATGTATGTAGTTGGTGTTCCTCAATAAATAAAAAAAATAAAAAAATAAAACTAATTTAACTAATTAGAAGAAAATCCTTTTTCCCTACTGTACCTAATCCAACACAGATAAACGGAATCGTATCGCGTATGTGCATTTGATTAATACTAACTATATAACTTGCACTTTTTAAACACAATCCGAGACACTCAAACACATAATTATCGACCTTATTCAGTTGTCATACAGGTTATTATGCCGTTGATCAGATACGCGATAGAAATGGTCCTAGTATAGACGTTGATTTACCTGATTGCCAGCTGGTTTGGGTTTCTGAGAAACATAAGATAAAGACTCACAGATTATGTCAGAATTGACACTTTTTAAGGTGACAACTTAATTAAATTTGAAACTAGCTTGACTTCGTACGCGTATATTATCCCATTTTCCCGGTTCCCGTAGGAATTTCGGGACGAATTATACACCTAAACCTTCCTCATGAATAACCCCATCCATTGGAAAGAACAGCATGAAAATCCGTTTAGTAGTTTTTGAGTTTATCGCGAACAGATAGACAGACACGGCGAGGGACTTTGTTTTATAATACATTTGTAGTGATTATGAAGAACTTGCAAATGTTTATCAGAACACAAATTGCTGAAGAACACCCATAGCTGCGAAATTCATACGAACAGGGCTGGAAATGTCAATTGCTTGAGTCAGGTCAACGTGAAAATAATAATTCAGTCTAGAAAATAATAAGAAGGTCGTCGTCTATGGGCGGAAGCATCACACATCACATTTTGTTGCTACCTACAGACTCATAGTAACACGGTAGAAACAAAAAGTAGCGAATTTACAATGGGCACAGAGAGAGATGACAGCAAGAACAAATAAATGACGTTTTTTAAATTTTTTGGATGGGTAATCATCAGTGATCGGATAATCGGGCGCTTAAACACCTAAACTTCTTCCCGTGAAAGAATAATATGGACATTCCTTTCTGAATAAATAAGTAATCCCGGCTTCCCGAGATTGAACAATTTTGCAAAAACAACTATAAGTAACAAACTTAATGAAATTATATATTTTTTTTATTTATTTATTCAAACAATAAATATTGTGTAGAATATTCACTAGGTACATAATAATTACAGTAAAATTGTCACATGCAAAACAATTTGAAGCTAAAGTATAGTAAAACATCAAGTCAATCAATTAAAAGATGTCTATAAATAAATAAATGTCAGAAAGTATGTCAGATATAATGTCAAATGTACGCTATGTCAGATGATTAGTCAAAGTCAAAGTCTAGAAGTCAAAAATTAATTCAATTAAAAGCTTGTTCAATGTTAATATTATAATCAAAATGGAATACCTATAAAAAATATGATTTGCACAATGTAGTCAATGTGTTGTACACGACTGCCCAAGAAAAGGAGTGTAATATTTTTTCATGTTTGTTAGTAACTTCTAAATGCCTGATCCGACTTAAAAGCATGTCCGTATTATACTTTCGTGGGAATAAAAGTGAAGTTTACGTATATTAGCGCCCGATTAACCGGTCACTGGTAATCATTAAATGACTTTAACCGCTCTGGACGGATCGAGATAGCATGTTAAACTCTTACGGACTAAAACCCACCAGTGTTCCTTCAAAATGCCCATTGCGTTCCAGGGCCACGGTCACCTTTCGAATAATTCTACAATCCTGGAAGAGCTTACTATGCCAGCTACTGAAAAGGACAATTAAACCAGGTAAGTTTTTGGCTATCAGTAAAAATAATAAATATCCGATCTGCACCTCACTAATCCTACTAATATTATAAACGCGAAAGTTTGTAAGTATGGATGGATGGATGTTTGTTACTCTTTCACGTAAAAGCTATTGAATGGATTTTGATGAATTTTGGCACAGTGGTAGATTATAGTCTGGAATAACACATAGGATACTTTTTATCCCGGGAATATGATCCCTTGGGATAATTTTCGACAATCACGCGGGCGGAGCCGCGGGCGGCAACTAGTCTACAATAATCCAATAATTTTCTTGACTTTTATTCATTGACGACATTATTGTTGATTGAACAACATCACCAAACTGGACCCAAAGACGTGACGAGACGGTGCATTTATTAAAGCACCTTCACACAATTTGGAGCGTTGCGATAATGTTCAATGATCGCCGTGAGTCCGTGACATTAGCGAGCCTTTCACATTGACATTTTGTTTTGACAGTAGCACAGACAACATTGCACAGAGGATCGGCGAAGTAGTTTTTATTTACCAAAAAAAAATACTTTAAATCGTCTTAATCGTTTGCTACGAGAATGTGAACAACATTTTTATTCAGGGTTATTCTTCAGGGTATCAATCAAAGGCACGATTTATGCAAAAACACGCTCCCAAAAAGGAAAAGAAACCGACCAGGTGCGTGTCGGGCCACGCACAATGTAGGGTTCCGTAGTTTTCTGTCCCAGAATCATGACAAAATGTCAAATAATTTCGAGCCCATACCTATGTTCAAAAAAATAAATGATTGATTGATTTTTGTTAATTATGAGCGCCCCCGAAAACCATGGAAATGACAGCCAGAAGGCCAACTTTTTTCCGTGGAACTCGGCCTAATTCTTTGCGATATTCTTTTTGAAATAATAATAAATAAAAGAAAAAAAAAACTTTTACTTCAGACAGAGTCCATTAATTGGTTAGTATACAAAAAATTAGAAACTAGTGTTAGTACTTATAACCAACGGAACAAAATACAATTATATATTACACTAACCTCACATGCAGGCTTATCCAATGCCCCAGTATGGGGCTGTCCCATCTGTCCGCTATGACTCCCAGGATGCTGTTGGGGCTGGCACGTACCCGACGCATGGTGGTATGCTATGATAATGTAGGTAACATTATACACTAGTACTTGATACTTACAGTGACCAAACAATCACAATAAGAAGAGACATGAGGGCCAATTAGACTATTTTTTAAGCAACGTTCGCATTCGCATGTAAGTCTTTGTGTGTGCGTGAATTTGTCAAATAATTATGGAAATTGAGGCTTTTTTGCAGTGGAAATCCAGCCACATCTAGCTTAAAATGACCAAAAAACATGTTATGTTTAACCTAGTCACAAAATAAATATCATTTAAAACATTTTTAAAGGGCCCTCAGCTCTCAACTGTTTTCTCAATACAGGAAACTGATAACCACGCAATAATTGAAGTTAGCGAGTTCTTAAACTTCGTCGCTTTATCTAATAAGGATCGGGCAAACTACAAGAATGGGACGTGAAGCAGCAGTGCGAATCTGATAACCTCTCATCGTGGTGTAAGCTTAGGAGAAGTGAACATAAAGTGAGCTGTCAAACCATACAAACAAGATGGAGTTACAGCTCACTTCATACTCACTTCACCTAAGTTTACTATCTGGACTGCTGTCAAGGGTTCGCCATATTTTTGTAAAACAAAAGAAGCTCTTGTAGATTCGTTTTTCCACAGCCTCATTATATGATGCTGTGTTACATACGATGTGGAGCGATGCGAAGCTGGATAAAAGTGACGCTTTACATAATGCGCGCTTCCGTTCTCAGCGGTGTAGGTAGGGGCGTCGTGCTTCAATGTATGATAGGTTGTTTTGATATCGAACTGTCTTTTGTTTCCTTATTTTTTTTTTAAAGATGGGAAATCATCAAATGACTTCTTCCGCTCTGGGTGGAGCGGAAGGGTGTGTCAGACTCTTACTGACTAAAACCCATCCATGTTTCTTCTAAAGCCCTTTGCGTTCCAGGGCCGCGGTGACTCTTTCGAACACATTCCGCTACCCTGGCAGGCTCTGGCCCTAGCGGGCCCCGTCTTCTATGCTGATATCTCTTTGAGGCGCGCGTGAAACACACCGCGCCATCGACCCGGGCCTGGTGGTAATCGGACAGCGAGTCACCCAACGCTCGCCGTCCGCAGGCCCGCGCCTACGGTGGCCGGGGATCGCCCTGCGACTCCCGACGCCCGGGGGTCTTTTGTTTCCTACACACTGCATTTTGAGGAACGCATGGAGTGTACACGGAAACACGAGCCCGCCGATGCGCCGATTGCGCAGGTTCTCTAACCAGGGCTACTCTCTAAGCCCGTAGTTTTGGGCTTAGTTGCGGGCGTATTCTACTCCGTATCACCTAACCACTGAGAATTAGATAATGACAACACGATTTGACAGTTTTACTGTCAAAACGTGTTGTCATTAATTCTTAGTTCGGGTTTGGAACTAATCGTAAGTCCGTAGGCGATATGGAGTAGAATACGCCCGAAACTACGGACTTCGGGTTTAGAGAGTAGCCCACCTGACTTCCAAGTCAGAGTAGAGTACCTGCGCAATTGGCGTCATGTTTGTTCAATAGGTTTGATAAGCTTCAGTTCAGCCTATGTTAGCAAATGGTCGTCTTTCGGCTGAAATGATGTCATCCGGATATTTCTTGTAACTACATTATATATATATATATATTCTGTATCTTTGTTCGACATGACCATTTTCTTTTACGCCCGAAGCCAATGTTTCTATAACTGCTATAAAAATCTACTAACGGATACATTATTGGGTTCGGCCTTTAGCCGACCTTTTGTTTAAAAGTTACGGCGGGTATAAAAATGCTGTAGGTAAGTAAGAAAAATGTTGCGGTTCGAGCGAACTTGGGAGAATCTTAATACCGATGAAGTTGAAACGCCGTGTATTTCGATATTTTTCGAAAATAAACCCCTAAAGGATCGAGAAGGGTTGCAATTTCTGTGGGCTTTAATTAACGTGGAAATTGCTATGAACAATCTAAAAGTGGGATCATTGAAACAGATCTAACAATTTTTGCATAACAACCCCTGACGAGGTGAACGCAGTGAACAGTTTTGCTGATCCTGAGCCCACATAATCAGCAGCAGAAGTGGCTGGGTAATTCATGAAAATCTGCCAGGGTTGCGGAATGTCTTCGAAAGAGTCACCGCGACCCTGGAACGCAAAATGCTTTAGAAGGAATACGGATGAGTTTTAGTCAGTAAGAGTTTGACAGAGCGGAAGAAGTCATTTGATGATTACCCATCCTTAAAAAAAAAAACATGAAAATCGTTGTGCTTAATTTTCAAATGCTAAGTAAGGGCTTTAATATTCTATGTAGAGAGTTCTCATTTGACCCATTTACCACTAAAACCTGCACGCAATCGACTGAACGCTGACTTTTTTAAAAGTGCATACTGCATATTATACCTAAGTGACAAATATATATTCTTTTTTATCGTGCTTGTTAGTGATCCTAAGTTTTCTACTACATTTTCTGTTTTTACCCGTGAGAACCTGTAATTGGCTCTATGTCTCATATACAATTGTTATCCATCTGTTATAGCTGTTGGTTCTCCTACGATTAAATAAATTAAAAAATAAATAAAAGGGCGTTGAAGTTTGTGGAGTACCTACTTACTTACCGCGTGAACAAAGTCGTGAGCGTAGTGCTAGTGTTTGATATAATTTAATATTAAGAACAGTGAAAAGTTTTGTTATTGTTGTAATTGGCCGTGTGGCTTGTTTTTGGTTTCAAGTATTTGTTTCTCTAGGTATTCATTAACACATTACACGTACACAAACACATTCATACACATTGTTTCAATTATATCTTTTTATTTACTTTATTTAGATGCTATATGTAGATATATGTAAGAATATAACTATATTAGATGGATTCAAATGAACCGCCACTCGTCCATTCAAGGGTTCATTAGAAAACCAGAGTCAGACAGCATCAGTCTGTCTGACATATCGCTGAAATGGACCTTTTTAGTGCAGCCGTGAGACACACATTTAGTTCTTAGCATACCTACATTTCTTTTTTTAATTTTATTTCTATGTACCGTGCGTGTTTCATGTAAGTGCTAAATAAATATTATTCTTTCTTTCTTTTTTCTTTTTATAGAAATAAATCTCTTCTCTGTATTAATAGTACTATAGAAACAGTTGGAGATGGCCGGGCGCCTCGCTGACCCTGTTCCCACGGCGCATCACTTTCGGTTTCTACCAGACGTTACATTCACGACCTCTAGTGATGTGCCGCTGTGCCGTCTTTAGGTATCGGTAGGTGAATCATCTCTTTATGTATCGATACCACAAGTATTAATTGACGTAAGGGACATTCACCCAAAATGTCCTTTTCAAATTTTATATTTGAAGAGTTCTCTCTATTTCTCCAGGATCCCATCATCAGATCCTGACTTGATGATCATGGGACCACCTGGGAAGTATACCCACCCTTTCAAACAAAAAAAAATATCTAAATCGGTCGAGCCATCTTCGAGTAATCGGGGAACATAATATGTACATTAAAAAAAAGGTTCCAACGAATTGAGAACCTCCTCCTTTTTTTGAAGTCGATTAAAAATAGATTGATATCGATATTATTAGCTTTATTTTATGTTTTGGTTAATTGTGCCTAAAAAATCTATAAATTGCGAACATGTAATTAGAATTGAGAATTATTGTGGAAATGAAAAAGTGATTCTTGAAACGTCTATAAATAGATTTACAGCTTAGATTAGTTGTACTCCATATCTATAAACATAGTTAAACAAAATACTGAATGTAGTGTTAGGCAGTATTAAAACTGTTGAATAGCGAACAAATTTACAAGTTGTTGCTGAGTATATATTTATGAATACATAATAATTATATTCGTATTGTGCAGCAGGTCTGAGATTGGACAATACAGAATAGTAAATAAACAATAAGCTTTATTGTTTATTTACTATCAATGTAACTACTAACAAACAATATCGATAAAATTAGCCACAGAACTAGAATCGTGATTCCATTGATAGATCACCGAGTTCACGACTGTACCTAGACGTAGCCAATATCAGTTGGCGGACCATCAATTAATTTAAAACTTAGGACAAATGTCTGCTCTTTATCATTTTACTCAGGTTTTATATGACCACCACAATATCCTGCCAACTTGTAATTCTGGTAGACACACGTCTATACGGTTTAACAGATTGATTGATAAATGTACTGAAATTTTAATTTTTAGGGTTCCGTACCCGAAGGGTAACCAACGGAACCCTATTACTAGCCTCCGCTGTCCGTCCGTCCGTCTGTCTGTCAGCAGGCTGTATATCAAGAACCGTAATAGGTAGACAGTTGAAATTGTCAGTGTCTATTTCTATTGCCGCTTTAATAATAAATACTAAAATTATTAATTAAAAAATTAAGGGGGCTCCTTTACTGAAACGTGTTTTGTTTTCGGGTTATGATACGAAACCCTTCGTGTGAGAGTCCGACTCGCAAATTGCCGGTTTTTTTTTAAATCTTTGAATCCTTGCGTTGTCACAACATCTTTCAAAGATAAAAACCGGCCAAGTGATATCCGGATTCGCATAAAAGGGTTCCGTACCGCAAACCATGAAGAGGCCACTTTTATATGTTTTTTGTTATAGCGGCTATATATAGAAGTTTTAAAGTATACTTGGATGGCCAAATCCGAAGCTATGAGGAATATCGAAAAACACTGAAAGGAGCCTCGAGCCCGATTTTGATGAAAACTAAAACTGCATTATTGGATTTTTACAAAATCAATGTTCCTATAGTAGGCGCCAGATAATCGTGGAATAACGGTCATTGACCCACCTACAATTATTGACATTTTTAATTTGAAAAACGGAATTAATGACACAAAGCTGTCCCGAATCATCATCTCTCGTGATCCTTAACATTGTCTAATAATGAAAAACGATTCATATTTAATTGTTCAGGTACCTATGAACAGTTATTAGGGAAAGGTCAATATACTTTATTCCACATTTATCTGGCGCCTACTATAGTCAGGAAGCGACCCGGTGGGTTTTGAAAAAAAAAAAAACACCCCAGCCCTGTATTATTAATTTATTACATCATCCGAGTGTAAATCCGAAACTAAAAAAATCCTCTTTATTATTTTAGGTACTTGGATAATCCTCGAAAATCGAAACGCATGGTAAATCTACTGACTATAGAACGAGTTTTAATGGTGAATTATACTAACAGGCACTTTTGGAATAGGAGTAGTATCCTACTAATATTATAAACGCGAAAGTTTGTAAGTATGGATGGATGGATGTTTGTTACTCTTTCACACAAAAACTACTGAACGGATCTTGATGAAATTTGGCACAGTGGTAGATTATAGTCTGGAGTAACACATAGGATACTTTTTATCGCGAGAATATGTTCCCTTGGGATAATTTTCAACATTAACACGGGTAGAGCCGCGGGCGGCAGCTAGTGATGCATATAGCCATGGTCAATCTTATTACATAAGTGAAGTAAAAATGATAAAGAATTATTGCTGCAAACCAGTGTATTTTTTGTATAATACAATTTAGAATTGTAAGTGAGTAAAATTATATGTTTTGGAAGATTGTCCGTATTTATGTTTGTAGTGAAGAACAATAGAATAAGTGGTTGTATGTTAGGTGGTTATGTAATAAAAGTAGATACCTACCGTTTGATTTCAGGCAAATAATACTACCGATGTTGGTGCCGTCAAAGGAATTAATGAAAAAAATTGAATTATCGCAAAATATATGTGACAAACGTGTTGTGATTGGTTGAAATAACAATCAATCGCATTACTCTAGTTGCGTTTAATTTGATAAAGGGTAAGGGGGTGGGGCTCATAGGTATCTACGAGGTCTAGACATAAAGGTCATAGCACACATATCAACTCGGAAAGGGATCGTCACCGTATCAACTCGGGCTATGACCTTAATGAGTCAAGGGGATATTTTTTTTTTGTGAGTGGCGTCTCGCAGTTCAACCTCTTAACCGGGCTTGCCTGTGGTGCTTATAAAAAATTTACAAACTAAGCGACTACACGCTAAGGGCACCCCCTGTGGGGTACGGGCCTCGGCTTAGGGCGTCCCTGGGGGAGAACAGCTAGGGATGGGCTGGATCGAACTAGGTCAAGGGGATAGCGACAGCAAACTTGAAATGGAACGGTGATAGGTGAAGTTAAGTACGGGCTCCTAGCGAAATAAAAAAAAAACATCTACTTGAACAGAACTCATTTATTTTTAAATAACAAATCCTACTAATATTATAAATGCGAAAGTTTGCGAGGATGTATGGATGTTTGTTACTCTTTCACGTTAAAACTACTGAATGGATTTTGATGAAATTTGACACAGTGTTAGATCATAGTCTGGAATAACACATAGGATACTTTTTATCCCGGGAATATGTTCCCTTGGGATAATTTTCAACAATCACGCGGGCGGAGCCGCGGGCGGCAACTAGTAAATAATAAAATAGTTTATTTTTCATAGTATGTATAACAACACTAATCTACAACTATGCAGTTTTACAACAACAATAAAAGGTGTTTTCGTTGAACTCCAGTACCCAGTATAAGATTAACTTGTGTTTAGGGTACCGGCGTTCTCGCATACAGTTTGAACATATAGCTAGGTATTTATAATAAGGCTTCTCAATAATGAGTAAAGAGAAGCATAGCATGCACTACATTATGCGTAGATAATAACATAATTAATTAAAATTATTAAGACATAGATTACAGAAGAACTCAAGTGCGAGTGTTATTGAGTTTTGTCTACCTGTGGTTTTTCAAAAAATTCAAAATTCAAAAGTCATTTATTCAAATTGGTCTGAGTGCCAACACGCCCGCCCGTCACCACTTCCTAGTGTTGTAGCTGGGAAGAAGAAGTGGCGCAACAAACTCCCCAGCAACACATCTGTCTGTTAAGCTTTTAAAAACTTGAATTTATAAAATAGTATGCAAAGTATTTTACAATACATGAGTCATGAGTCTCCTCAGTAACAGCTCTTAGTTTGGATTTATGAAACTAAGCCTACTTGTTAACATGGGACCAACACAAACTTAACTGGCAAATTGTAGTTGTAGATATTATTTAAGTGCCTACATATACCTGCCTACTCCTCAGGGATTACGGTATAACAGCGCCATCTCTGAGTAAGTAAAGTCAACACATTTGATTAAGGTACCTGTAATGGAAACTAGATGGCAGCACTATGTACTCATTCATGTTATATTACTAGTGAATATTACAGTACAGTATGTTCTTTTCATGTTTTTGTAAGATTATTTATTGCTCTATCAGTATACTGTATATAAAATAATAAAATGAGAAACAGTGGTCGACGCACGCATCAAGTTTAAACCTCTATTTATTACTTATTTAATATCTTTTTAAAGAGAGTTTTAGTAGACATGATCGTGCCTAACTCGCCCAATGTAGGCCTAAAAAAAAAACACGCCTGCCATGTCTAAAAATAAACTAAAAAATAAAAAAAGTACTAATGTTATTGGACCTGAAAAATCAAAAAGTAGGTAACATGTTATTGGGCCTGTTTATTTCTGTTTCAGTATTACCTAAATACTAACTGCAATAGAGGCCTAATTGAAACTTTAAATTGAACAAAGTTACACATGTATGCTAAACTGGCTACTCCTTGAAATCAATAACATGGCCAAATGTGACGTAATTATGCAAAACACAGCATGTTTTAGGTATAGTTCCATAATTTCGACCATAGTAAATAAGTTTCCGTAGTGTAGCGGTTATCACGTGTGCTTCACACGCACAAGGCCCCCGGTTCGATCCCGGGCGGAAACAGTGTCTTTTTGGTCTTTTTTCAAGCATGTAGTGCTGCTATATATAATTGCTGAGAAATAATAATCTGCCTAGTCTTATTCCATTTAAGGGTTCCGTAACCAAAGGGTAAAACGGGACCCTATTACTAAGACTCCGCTGTCCGTCTGACACCAGGCTGTATCTCATGAACCGTGATAGTTAGACAGTTGAAATTTTCACAGATGATGTATTTCTGTTGCCGCTATAACAACAAATACTAAAAAAACAATAAAATACATATAAGGGTCAGCTTCTAGTCAAACCAGATTAAGCTGAGTAACTGTATTTTACGTTGTGCGAGTATCTGACTTCTACAACCCAGCAACTGAGTAACACGGCACTTATTGGCAAGACCGGAGTCAGATCTCAGTGCAGCTTCTGGAAATCTTTAACGACTGCCAAAGATCTACGTCAATAAGTGACATCCGGGACCAACGTCATAACGTGCTTTCCGAGGCACTGAGGATTCTCCAAATGTTAAGATGGTCACCCATCCATAAATCGTCTTCGGCAAGCGATGCTTAACCTTGAAGATCGACCAGTGCAGCTATTAATATTTAGCCACGAGCTATAATATGGCGAGAATAAAAAGGCGTTTGTGGAAAAACAAGCGCCTTACATTTATTAGTGAGCCGCGCCCGCAATGCGAAATGAAGGCATATTTTTAACTTTTTAGTAGGCGTTAACACTTGTAATGGCTGATGCTGTCTCTAGCACTGCTTTTTACGTGCTCTAAAAATAGACTTTGTAGCCCACCGCTCCCATAAACTTCTCAGTTCTCATTATAATAGAAAAAAAAATGGTGCACTTAAAACGGGTCAGTCAGATTCCATTATTATGAATCTAATCCCTCAAGGTTAATCTGAATCTGAGGAAACACATCGCTGATTTAAGAGTTATTACAAATCAATCAGTATTAATCAAGGCCTGCCTGACAGTTGGTGACCACCACGTCAATTAAATGAAACAATTTTTTTCTAAAAAATTACTATTACATAACGAGTCTATCAGATTTTATGTGGATAAAGGACACTTCACAAAATGCCCACTAGATGTCGCATGTCAAGCTGTCAATCTGACAGTAGACTCGTTTTATCCCACTAATATTATAAACGCGAAAGTTTGTATGGATGGATGGATGTTTGTTACTCTTTCACGCAAAAACTACAGAATGGAATTTGATGAAATTTGGCACAGTGGTAGATTATAGTCTGGAATAACACATAGGATACTTTTTATCCCGGGAATATGTTCCCTTGGGATAATTTTCGACAATCACGCGGGCGGAGCTGCGGGCGGCTACGAGTGTATTAATATTGTTTTTAAAAAAAAATTGAAGATCATCGGTGATAATGCAATACCGCGAAACTACACTTTGCAAGGCCTAACTTTGAATAAAATAATATCGAATATTAGACCATAAAGCAGTGTAGTTTCGCGATATTTATATATTTATTTATATTAAGCACACCAACAGCACTGTCACTTATAATTCAAATAAAATTACATTCAAAATCGGAATTTCAGTAACCATGCAAATGACAGGTATGCATGACATTGAACATAATGAATATTAGAGACAAAAGGAAAAACTAAAAACTGCGTCCAGTATACCTAAATCCTGAACACTACAAAGACAAAACAATTTGAGCACACACGTAAGTACATTGTTCGCACTGCTTGAAGAGAGAACGTCTGTATGAAGCAAAACTCATAGAGAAAACTTCGATAGGTAAATCCGTCAAATTGGACCTTTCTATATTTCCTTATTATATTAACTTCCTATATTGCAGTATCATCGACGATATGGCACTTTTCCGCACCACGGCAGCACCTGAGCATATGAGATTGACGGTTTGTTTCTTTTTAAACAAACTTGATAATATTATGGATGTAGCGATATAGTATCTACATCTGCCTAGCCTTTTCCCAACTATATTCGGGTCGGCTTCCAGTCAAACCGGATTCAGCTGAATACCAGTGTTTTACGTGGAGCGGCTGCCTACCAGACCTCTACAACCCATTAACTGGGTTACACGGTACTCCTTGGTTGGTAAGACTGGTGTCAGATTATCTGGCTTCTGACTATCCGTAACGACAGCCCAAGATCTACAAATGACAGCCGGGAGAAACTGCTTAACGTGCTTTCCGAGGCACGGAGGAGTCTCGGTATGTTAAGATGGTCAACCCATCCGCAGACCAACCTCGGCAAGCGTTGCTTAACCTTGAAGATCGACCCGTGCGGCTGTTATTATTTAGCCACGAGCTCCTCATGACATCATCTAAACTGGCTTAATAACAAATCATTCAAGAATTAAGTACCTATGTTTTGATTTGTCCTGTAAGTACCTGGCTAATGTCAAAGGTATCAAAAACTTAAGCATTTTATTTAATAAAATACTGTTGTCTATTGAATTTTAAGTAAATAAAAAGATAGAAAAAACTTAGACAACTACTTATCGTATCGTATTAAAAATACCAGGAAAGGTCTCAAAAACCAACTATTTTTGAGACCTTTCCTGGTATTTTTGATTCGTTTGTGTTTTGGGTTCTGAACGTCCGAATGAAAAAACGGAACCAGTACTTATTGGTTCACTCGTGTGTTTGTCTGCCACAGTCAATTAGCTCCAAAACCACTGGTCTATTTCAGTTGAAATTTGGTACACATGAAATTTGGCTCCAATACAGATACGTAATCTTTTGGGAAAATTTGGTGCATCTTTTGGGAAAATTAAAAAAAAGTTTTTCAAACTGCCATATCAAATGAAAGTCCTTATTGTGAGAGTTCTAATTTTTTTTTGTCTATTTATCAAAATTTTGAAATGAAGAGTTTTGAAGTTATTTTACAAAATAGATTAAAGTGTACCGAGCTCCTTGACCGTTCTTCGAAACTACTGAGCAATTATGAATAAACAGAAAATACCCAGTTCTTTACTTATCATCATACCAGCCGAAAGACGTCCACTGTTGGACATGGGCCTCCCCCAAGGGTTGCCATAATCACCACGCTTGGCAGGCGGGTTGGTGATCGCAGTTCTGTCAGCTGTTGCAATCCACAGAAGCACAGAGAATGCTGCTGCCCATTCTCTGGTGAGTCCCTTAGTCGCCTCTTACGACACCCACGGGAAGCGATGAGATGGTGCTATTCTTTTACGTCCGACACCATGCAGTTCTTTACTTATAGATTACAGTAAACCTTTTTTTTTTTAAGGATGGGAAATCATCAAATGACTTCTTCCGCTCTGGGTGGAGCGGAAGGGCGCGTCAGACTCTTACTGACTAAAACCCATCCGTGTTCCTTCTAATGCGATGCAATTTGCCGCGGCAGCGGAGTTTCACCCCGGCGAAGCGCCTCCACGCGCCACGCGTAAACGTGCGCGAGATTACAGTAAACCTGGAAGTGTATGTTTCAAAATAACTTGTTAATTGTGCGCAACCACAACTCGCACTTGGCCGGTTTTGAAGATTGCGATTTGTAAAAAATAAATAAAAAAGTGTTATGCAAAGAGCACCTTTGTTTTAAAAGCTTGATTTGCAGGTTTTTTACTAGACACGTTTACCTTCCGAAACATTGTTTGAAGGATCGCGGAAACTATTGAAAGTAACGTAGTAGAAGAACAAAAGTGACTTCATTTTTTTTATAAGTTTGTAGTATTCTCCAGGCAGCCATATTTTTAATTAATATTTTTTTAGACTTAATGATTTCAGCTATGCTTAGAGCCTAAGACACTCTCATCTCTTTCATATAAGGGTTTATAAAAATATAAAAAAATAATTGAATGAATTTGACATTAAGTGGCCGACCTCATCTTAGGAACGTAGGGTCTAGCACCTCACGGCTGCAATGGCATCATTTACCTATCGAGTTTAGAATCCAGTACAGAACTGAGCTGTTAAAGTAAAATTGCAATAAAATAATGTGTGTATTTCCGTATTTTGATCAATTGTCAATTAGACAAAATATATAAAAAAATAATAAAAATATAAATAACACACACACAAAACACACACCCATAATATATATATATTTATAATATTATGTGTTTATTTAACCTACGAATATTCGTAGGTTAAATAAACACATGCAATTCCTAGAGAGTCATTATAGTGACAAGTTGAGTTTGATACGCTCGCCGAAAAGCAGTAAATGCCAATCCGTTCCTGATCTATATTCAGGCGACGACGCTGACCCCAATGTGACTCAGAGAAACTTTAAGAGGAAGCAGCCAGAATGCGACTTGAGAGGGGATATCTCTGTTTTTTTCCGAGTAATTCAAGAGATCAACGAGCTCTCTGAGCACTGAAATACGCGACCAGTTTTCCAATTTCCACTCGAATATTTGTAATCTTCAAACAGTACCAGAGCAGCTTCCTCCTCTCAAATTCAATCTGAGTTGAAAGAGAATTATCGAAGGTTGTCGATGAGTTGGAGTCATCGGTGGAATTTAACTCTGCGAACATTGTGGATAATAATAATCATTTTATTATCAGGCTGCTGAGGCCCATAGACATATTACACAAAGTAATCTTAAAACAATAATAAACTAATACATATTAATATAACTTATTTAACTATTGCACACGAAATGACGGCGTCGTGTTTCGGTGACTGGTGTCGCGCAGCTGGCCTCGGAAACGTCGATAAACGACACCCTTCGGCCAAAACTCTTCTTTGAGGAATACCTCGAGCTGATGAGTTGGAACCCGCACCACAAATGACTTGAAGTTTTTGTTGTGACGCGACTCGAACTTCTCGACCCTCAAAGTGCATTTGGTCTTCACTCTCATGTACTCCACGATCTCCTCAACCTTCGTGGAGTGATGTAGCCGGGACACGTACAGCTGCGTCGTAGGTGTTGCTGGACGCAGCAGCATGTTTGGTCCAGCCAGCGCGGTGCCGCACTGGTTCCGACAAGATGGCTTCTTCTTCTTTTTCCTTTCCACCATGATGAAGCCATCCTTGTCACACGTCTCCTTGTTCGGATTCCGCTGTTTCGAACCCGAGATGGATGTAAAGCGGCTCCCACACCATACAATACCATAACTGTTTTTTTTTGTAAAATGGCCGTAAATTCTGAAGTATTCATCAGTGTGATTCAGTCTAAACCAGCTATATGGCAAAGTAAACATCCACACGAGGATGTAGTCAAATGTTGACACGGGCATTCGAGTGCACTCGAAAGAATATTGTAGGGTAAAATCTCAGTTCTTCATATAAATTAAAAAATGTACCATTATCTTGTCTGCTTTTATTTATTTCGTGCACACCATCTCTTGAGTTCAACACAGGAGGTGTTGAACAGGATCTCAGGATCGAACTATCTAATATAAATACCAAATCCTCGTCCATGGTTTGTAACACCTGTAATACGCTTTAACGCTACAACGGCTTGCACGTCACTGTGCCCAACGCACGCCTCCGCCGTTGCGCCCGCCACAGGCCCTAGTCACCGCGTGTTCAGTGTGGATGCACACTTAAGCGTAAGAAGGAAATGGAGTCGAAAATTGTTACCTCTGCGTCTGAGCCCATATTTCAATGATTAATAAAATAGATCGCCTGGAACAACAGGCAGGCAGTGCAATATTGAAATTGATATCGTGGTAAAAATCTAGTGGTTTTTTGGAGTCAATTGCGGCGGCTATTAACATGGCTTTAGCACAGAGAGACATAGTGGCTGGCTATTCACGCATAATTTACGTCCAAAAAATATTGTTGTGAAGTTTACTTCCCGACTACTCCTTAATAACATGCTGAGCGCTTATAGACTATCTAAAGGTATTACAGATCGTATATGACTCGCTGGGACTCAATGTTGTATCTATATGAACGAACACCTGACGCTTCGTAATAAGGAGTTATTTTGCAAATGCCGCGACGCTGCCAAAACAAGAAAGTTCAAGAATGTGTGGGTCCGTAATGCTACTGTGCTGGTCAGGGAGAGTTATAACCAGTTATCGGATAATCGGGCCCTTCTTCCCGTGAAAGAATAATATGGACATTCCTTTCTGAATAAATAAGTATTGTTCAATCCCGGGAAAACAACTATAACTTAATGAAATTATAGCAGTGGTTATTTTGATTTAGTATCTTTATTTGGTTAAAAAAAAAAATGTAAAATCATAAAAACATTAATTGTAAAATAAAAGTTCCATTAGAATCGGCTTTTTAAATTTACAAAATTACAATGGCAGTTAACAACGAGTTCTAACTATATTTTGTATGCGGGCGTTTTTAGCAATCTCAGAAATTTCGAACGATTCCGGGATCAATAATTTGTTTGTAAATCTTGATAAAACAGTATTTAATGAAATTTCAACAAAGTGTAAATCACAATCTGAATTTAAATACAAGGACAAAATTAATAATGAAACAAATGTGACTTAATTTCTTGGACTAAACATACAAAATACTTAAAATGGAATTCACATATTGACAAAGTATGCAGTAAGCTAAACCAACATTCCTATGCTTTACACATGTTAAGTAAAACGGCCAATCGAGCAACAGTCTTAACGGCATATCATGGTCTTGTAGCCTCAACATTGAGATATGGAATTATATTTTAGGGCAATACCACGAGTAAAAATGTGGTATTTAAGTGCCAAAAAAGGTACAGAAGAGCTATGGACTGGCCTGTTGGTCGAGTGGTTAGTGACCCTGACTGCTAAACCGGAGGTCGTGGGTTCGATTCCCACCCAGGACAAATCTTTGTGTGATGAGCATGATCATTTGTTCTGTGTCTGGGTGTAATTTGTCTATAATATGTATGTATTTAGAAATATATAAGTATGTTTATCAGTTGTCTGGTTGCCATAGGACAGGTTCTGCCTAGTTTGGGATCGGATGACCGTGTGTGAGTTGTCCCAAGATATTATTATTATTATTATTATTATTATTATTTATAATTTACAGATAGCGGCAAACCATTTTTTAAAAATTCGAAAATATTAACTATGCCGGTCGTTGTACATCTTTGAAACGTCTATGTTCGTCAATTTTTTTAAAATATATTTGCTCAAGTAGCTAGTCAGCGCCGTTGTGATCGGTTACAAACAGTCGGATCTAGTACTGCACTATACAGAAACAGTATTTTTGTAATGGTTCCAAAGGTCTATAATAAATTACTAAAATGTATGAGGAGTGAAGATAATGTCCGCAAATTCAAAAGTAAATTGTATTTATTTCTAATAGACAAGACTTTTAAATGATAAAATATGACATTACCAGCCCTTTAATATAATTTACCATAGACATGCATGTACAAATGAATAATAATTGATTAATTATTTATTGATAATACATTTAATTGACATTATTTACAATATGATAAAATATGACATATATTTTACCATTGACATGCATGTAGAAAAATAAATTATTGTTAAATGATACATTTATTAAAAATACATTTAAATGACATTATTTACTCGAACTTCACTTTGTATTGAATAGATTTAGACTTATTACTAAAAATAAATAACATATTTGTACACCAATTTCATTGGTAGGACATAGAGCTAGACTATAATGTTTACATAGGACCTTTATTGTAATACCTTTTTTTTTTAAGGATGGAACATCATCAAATGACTTCTTCCGCTCTGGGTAGAGCGGAAGGGCGTGTCAGACTCTTACTGACTAAAACCCATCCGAGTTCCTTCTAAAGCCCTTTGCGTTCCAGTGCCGCGGTGACTCTTTCGAACAAATTCCGCAACCCTCGCAGGCTCTGGCTCTAGCAGGTCCCGTCTTCTATGCTGACATCTCTTTGAGGCGCGCGTGAAATACAACCCGGGCCTGGTGGTGATCGGACAGCGAGCTACCCAACGCCCGACGCCCGGGGCGTCTTCTTCTGTAGCGGCGGTTGGGGCGAAGGCCTTGTCTCTCCCTCGCGCCGCCCGCCTCCTTGCGTTCTTACACACCTTGCTGCTGTTTTCTAATTGAGACGTATTCCTCGTTTACGTCGGTGGGCCAAATTTTAAACTTTAACTTCGCGGCTGCTTTTTTACTGAATAAAAGTTTTATCTCAACAGTCAGCCATGGCACTGGTGTTATGTTGGTCATGGAAGAAGAAGACTATGTCTGGACTGTAGTACTGCCAGATAATAATAATAATAATAATATCTTGGGACAACTCACACACGGTCATCTGATCCCAAACTAGGCAGAGCCTGTGCTATGGCAACCAGACAACTAAACTACAAACACACATAAACTAACAACATAACTAAATACATACATATTATAGACAAATTAGATGAGTGTTTGATTGTTATTCTGTGCATATTTAATGTTCAAGACCAAAATATATCTTGAACAAAAGTCTACACGTGACCCAATGTTCATTCAAATGCTTTCAGATAAGTAGGATAGAGATAATTATTCAGCATTTGGATATATTTTAGTGAATGTGGCAGATATGTTTTTGCAAAAAGTTATTGCAACATTTTATTTGAGGTTGTGCGTAGAATGAGTCAGACAGTCTTCAAGAGTGTTGAAATTTGATTAAATTACATGATAATAATTATCTACTATTAAGTAATTTAGTTATTTATAGCCAAAAACTTGAAAAATGATCTTAAGTAGTTTTGTTCACAATGATCAAAAAATACTACCTAATTGCAATGCTTCGACAATTTTTCCACAGAAACATGTCTGAATTTCATAAGATTGGATAGACTTAAAAACTAGCAAAAAAAATACAACCGACTTCCAAATAAAAAAAAACACTCCTAAATATAAAATAACTTTAATTTCGGAAGTCAGTGTTAAAATACGAAGAAACAACCCCGACACAACACCCGGAACACCGACTTCCGAAATGTACATATTTCAAAAAGTTGTAGTGCTGGAAGTTGCAGCTTTAACATTGAGAGATGAACTAGCTGACGGCGCTCGCTCACGAATATGACGCCTGCGCCAGCGCCATTCGGCTCGACCACTTTGAGGGGTGCCAAATGATCCAGCACCATCAGACTCGTATTCCAACATTCTAAAGCATTGACCACGTGCCATTTGGAGCTGGTAGAAGCTACCTAGGCTTAATATCAAAAGTCCATTTATAATTACATATACTAAACGCATAAATAGAGAAAAACAAAGATAATTAAAGCAGTCAGAACTGTTTTTCTTATATTTTATAAAAAAAATATTTGACTTCAAAAAAAGGAGGAGGAGGACATTTGAAAAAATCTGGTTTCATGTGATAGGATATACGTTCCGATAGGTCCCACAGATTTTTTATCAAAATCGGTTTAGTTGTTTGGTTTTTAAATCAAAATAGCTCGAGGAAATAGAAAAAATATCATCCAAGTAAACGAAATTACATGGCTTCCCTACATGCTATCAAGTCTCCTGATCAAGTCAGTTGTCCAAAAAGTTAACTTCGTTTTATCTGTTTTCCTTGGTCTACTACTGTTATGTTCTCCGTTTTATTGTATGTTATTGTTTTTATATCGTGTCTCTTTGTAATAGTGTATAAATAATCTGGCGTGTTTTTGTAAATGTTGTGTTTGCCCGTAATTGGCATATATATTAGAATATTACCATAAGACTCAATGTATCTATGTCCATATATTATGTGCTGTGGGTGAACCTTATAAATAAATAAATAAATTGCGTATTTTGCTTTCCTGTGACTTTCCAGTCCTTTAACACTAAAAAGTGAAAAGTAAAACCTTGTCGACAAAAAAATACAACCGACTTCCAAATGATAAAAACATCGGTTCAGTAGTTTGGTTTTTAAATCAAAATAGCTGGAAAAAATATGTCATTCAAATAAACGAAATTGCGTATTTTGCTTTCCTGGGAACTGAAAAACACAACCGACTTCCAAATTACAAAAACAGTACAAAGTATAAAATAACTTAATTTCGGAAGTCGGTAAAACACCGACTTCCGAAATTTGAGTTGAGTGTGTTCAAGCTCAACTTGCGAAGTGGAAAACAGTTCCACTTCGCAAGTTGAGCTTGAACAAAAAAAAATATTTTTCCAACACATTTACTGAATCCAATGGACGTTGTTCTAGCAACCACTAGGACTATAGCCTGATTGACATAATATCAGCTAGAACGATTGTCAAGGGTCCGAAATGTATTGTATTGAAATGCGCTACCTTACATTTTAGTTAGACTATTGACAAACCATAGCTATCATTGTCCAAGGGACATTCTGTCAGCGGTAACGTGGCGAAGGATTATCAAAACGTCAAAAATGCTTGAGATTGACATTAGTTTCCGAAATGTCACGAGGTCAATCCAAAATATTTTAGACTTTTGACTATCGTTATAATATAAATATAAATTCGTATATTCAGGTAATTTACACCCATTGCATAGTAACATTAAAAATAAAAATAAACATTAATACGGACAGCAACAGAAATAATAAAATAAAAATGATTACGTCAAACAAATACATTACCTACATTTAAATCCCCAAATTAAATTAAAACGAATAAATTAAATTTTCATCCATAAATAAATTCAATTTTAAAATATAAATAACTTAAATTATACACCAATATCATATTGTAGTTAATTAAATTAAAATTAAGTTATCGTTAATAGGATCTCATTGTCCAGGGCGGGAAGTCCCGACCTAGTTACCGAGCGAATTCGGTCGATAAGTCCTAAAGCCACCCGTACACAGCCAATCTCGATCGCCATCCACGGATTAGATCATTTATTTTCATCATGGATCGCGTTCAAGATTGTGTGGCCTTCGGATTTATCGACCGAATTCGGTCGGTAGGCGATCGGTAACCCTGCCAGGGTTGCGGAACTTGTTCGAAAGAGTCACCGCGGCTCTGGAACGCAAAGAGCTCTAGAAGGAACACGGATGGGTTTTAGTCAGTAAGAGTCTAACACAGTCCACCCAGAGCGGAAGAAGTCATTTGAGGATTTCCCATCCTTAAAAAAAGGCAATCGGTAACTATGCCGAGACTTCCCACCCAGGCCCTTGACAACAAGCGCCTTATTTTTGACAAGTCAGCTTCTCATTAGAATAAATTAGTAGTTCCACTATGTACTTAAATATTTTTTAGCTCATTAGATGGCAAACTATTTATTTTTAAAATTGTTAATAATTAGTTTAAAAAAGTTATATTGTATTTAAGAGACAATAGACGTTGGACAACTGTTTTTTTTTGTCGTGAGAAAAATTTACTAGTTTATTTTTAGTGTGGCAGCACTGTGCTGCTTTTGTATTGTATGTGCTAGTTTTAGTCATAAGACCAAGGCTGTATTATTCTCATATGTATAACTGTTTTGTTTTTGTTGTATACACTGATGTATTGTTAATTGCAATAACTTATCTACGTTGACGTCGTGGTGGGGCTTGAGCGCCCCAATAAACCTAGGCACAGTGTGTTTTTTTGCTTGAAAATGGGACTTGTTATTTTTAAAGCATTGAGTATTCTACAGCCCGACTAAAATTCCCGCGTCGATAACTTTTATACTTTTTCATTTAGAGCTATCTAATTTTTTGATACCGGAATTCACAAAAATTAAAAAATAATAACTTTGAATACTTACATTTGAAACAAATTTTTATTTCATCAGTTTGAAAGGCCTAATGCTAAGCTAAATTACAAGCGTTTTCTGGATGTCCTACGACCTACCAGTGATGAATTAAATCGCGATAAAGTGATTTTGGCTTTTATTTTTTGTTTGTCTTTTGATTTGGGTATTTGCAATCAGCACAAATAAATTGATTACTTATATGTGCTAATAACAATAAAAAAACGGATTCCCTAATCCGTGGCCACAAGGAGAAAAATGACTTTGAAAAAATCCCGGGATCCCGGGACTTTTGAATAACTTGTATTAAAAGCAGTTGCTTTAAATACAAGTTATTCAAAAGTCTCGTTTTTTTTTAGTTCATCATAGTATTTTGCGGTTATCTTTCCAGCTGTGGTAGCCGCAAAAATATATATGTAAGTATCAAAGTTATATTTTTTTTTGTATTTTTGCGAATTCCCGGATCAAAAATTTAGATGGCTCTAAATGGAAAACTATAAAAGTTATCGACGCGGGAGTTTTACTCGGGCATTTTCTGTGGAATAATATATGACCTGGTTTTAAAAAAATAACATGTCCGTTTTCCAGGCAAAAACACACTGTTCTAGGGTGAGGGGCCAGACAAAAAGAGATACAATCCGCAAGGCAGTTTTGTGGCGAACTGTTGGGCAGTAGTGACCCCACGGTGAAATCTTGTTCCTCATCTCTGGCTTGCCTTTATTGGCTGGCCGAAGTAAACACTGCCGAGAAACAGTGCCCCCACCTCTTTCTTGTCTTAATCGGCCGGTCTGAGTAGAGATTCGTAAGAGCAAACGTAATCAGGAGAAGGATGTATAATCCAGTAAGATGTTGGTAGGGATTGTCCTGATAGCCGTGATATACCTCTCTACTCCTCTAGCACCTCAGGATATGTTGCCCCCTGGGCGCTATTTCACTTTGTGCTAGCGACCGTTTTCGGGGGCCCATTTATTGAGTGTGCAAATCACCCTCTGAGGTCAGGCGGGGGCCAATAGTTCTTACATAGTATACGAATACCACCCAAACCCATAGCGTTTCATATTTGTTTCCATATTCTTAGTCTTATAATTATCTAGCTTTGCCCACGATTTTCTACGCGCTTATCCCGTTTTTTCTCGTTCCCGTAAGAATGTCGGTAAATCCTGTGTTGAGTGCTCCCCTACACTACCCAGTGACCTACATGCCAAATTTCAGCTTTCTTTCAACGACTACTAACTATATATGTCACCGGAAAATTGCAAACGACGTAAGATTATAAAATATCTTGAGAGATTGTGAACTCTCGATAAATTTTAAATGAACATTTGTTCTGGAATTATACGAATCAAAATCTTTTATTCTATAATATCTCCGTGAGTACCGAGAAATTGTTGACTGACATAAGCTGGCAACCAATCAGCTCTCTGGTCTACAATTTACCTGTTTTGGTGTGGTAGTTAAATTGGAAACTTGGCCCCTCAGTAGTCTTTGTTTTCTTTGAATAGACCAATGAGAGCCTTGTTTCCAGGTTTACTATCACACGAAAACGGTTAAATTGTTGACTTGTGCTATGATTGGTCGCCATTTTATATCAGTCCACAATTTCTCGGAATGACTTCGAGAGATTATGGACTATCAAATTTTGATGCGTAAAAAAGTGTTCCAAATTTTCAGTTGAAAATTGATCGGGAGTTAACACAATCTCTCAAGACATTTTATATTCTTACGGAGTTTGCCATTTTCCGGTGACATATAAATTGATTAACGATTGATAAACGCAGACACCGATCGTTAAACCCTCCCAACTCCCACACAGTCGAACTAAGGAGTTTCCGATTTTCCTCAAAAAATTAATCTTGCTTGCTTCACGATATGCCTGCTTGCACTTTTCATACACAGAAACTGTTATCTGCGCATGTATTACGATCCAACACTCAGATGGCAAGTCAAGCGTAGCACTATACTGCTTAGTGCTTACACTCCTACTTAGCTCGTGGCGGAAATGATAGAGAGGGGACGGAAAATGTGTCGATGCTTAGGATTTTGTTCTCGATACCTACCACCCCAAGGCAATGGCGCCAGAACATCGGCCATCAATGATCCTACTACGTCGCGAGTTATTTTTTAAATAATTAAAAACATACTATAAACTCGCGTCTTTTTTCAATGTAGATAGAAACTGTTCGTTTAATTATGAATTCGTAGCAATTATATCTAAGTGAAAAGAAAGAACTAAATATATCTAGCACATACACTAAGAACGCACGATATGTTGTAGTAAAAAATGAAATAAGTAATATGAAAATAATTTTCAGCAATATCCTGTCAGAATTTTTAGAAAAGACTTTTTTACTCTAATGTGTGACAGGAGTTTTTCGCTTAAAGGTACGGAACCCAAAAACATTCGAAACCTAGCTACCGATACTTTATGGTATTCAAGTGTCAGTAAATATGACATATAAACGTATCACAATCAAACAGTTAAATCGCCTATCGATATTTTTGATTCGGAATGAACCCTTGTCGCAACCCTATCCACTTCAAGCGATAATAATTGACTATCTACCGTTCGATTTTCAATTGTATTCAATAATTTGACAGTTCAAAGACAATTTCTAATAGTGTACATATATCGTATTTTTAAGACAAGTTATAATATCTATTATAATTATAATATAATCATATTACACTTACACTTTACGCACACAAATGTACAGAGGCGGACTTAATGCCATAGGCAAGTAGTAGTTTGCATATAGGTAGGTACATTCCCTGTTCAGCATGCGCGTGCAGTAGGCTACAGTAAGGGTAGGCCAGCCAAAACGCCCAAATAAAAAATTCGTTTACTTTCAAAGTGGACGAAAATTCGCATCGTCAGTATCGTGATTTCAACCCTGAATAATGTGGTGAGTTTTTTTATTTGGCATTATTTATGGGCTGGCCTACCCTTACTGTAGCCTATTGCACGCCGATGCGGTTCAGTAGGGTGCAGGGCAGCACCAACAGCATCCTGTCCGTGGTAGCAAGCAGGCTAGATTGGGTGTTTGTGAACCACTGCTACAGGGTATCAGCTGGGCCTGTCACCTTGCAGCAGTGATGTCGCAAACTGTGTCAGTTGTTTTTGTCTTTATTAATGTTTACTAACATAGTTTGTAAGTATATTGTTACTAACACTATGAGTCTTCGTGCTCGAATCAAATGATTATTTCCTTTATTCATAGTATATACATCTAAATTACATTTTTAAATATTAAAATACAAGGAAAATAGTGGCCCATCGGTATCAGGAACAGGGTCCAAGCTAGCGGTGGTCAGGCCCCTGAGAGAGGAACCTCCTAACTACGGGCGCCGTGTCCAGGAGTACCGCTAAATGATTATTAATATTATTTAAGTTCATTCTTACACCAACTCACTACCTTTTTTTTTGTCAAAATCTGAAACCTTCACTGTCAAGTTACTAAATACAATTTATAAGTCGAAGTATAGACACAGGTAACGCAGTCCGACACCCACACTCAGTTTCATTTGCGAAGAAACCTCAAGCGAGATACCGCGTCTAGATAGACTTGCAGATTTATTCTTTATTCAAAATATTCGCGGTCCGACTTCGACCAACTTTTATTTTAATTTGAAATTTGTGGCTGTGTTTATAATTACTTTTAATTATTTAAGATATGTTTCTAAGTGGTTGACCTAGAATTTTTGAGGTTTAACTTAAAATATTTTTGATAGTTTCGGATTTACCTGGATTGTTTTTTTCTGGTAAGTAAATTTGACTATAGATATATTTTTTAACAAATAAAACTGATTTTTAGGTGGTGTAGATAATATTGAACGAGAAATATTTACGAATTGTTTTCCTACCAAAATATACAGAATTAATTCTAGCTCTAATAACAATGTTAACAATACCTACTTATTTAACTAAAACATCAAGCAACTTCATTAAAAATATTTTTTATTGTCTACCATTACGTAAGTAAAATTATGAACAGGAAAAATGATCACAATTTTCATAAATTAACCTCGCAACATCTAACGGTAACTGTTTACTTAAGAAAACTTAGATATAGACGATTATTATTATATTTATAAAAAAAAACTAGATATTGTCCGCGGCTTTGCTCGTGTTTAAAAATAGCCTATTTATATCCGTTTCCAGGGTTTCTAGGGTTGCCAGGTTTGCGGAATTTGTTCCAAAGGGTCACCGCAGCACTGGAACGGAAAGGGCTTTAGAAGGAACACGGATGGGTTTTAGTCAGTAAGAGTGTCATGTCCTTCCGCTCCACCCAGAGCGGAAGAAGTCATTTGATGATTTCCCATCCTTAAAAAAAAAAAGAAAGGGTTTCTAGGGTTGCGGAATGTCTTCGCATGAGTCGCGGCCCTGGAACGCAAAGAGCATTAGGAGGAACACGGATGGGTTTTAGTCCGTAAGAGTCTTACACTCCCTTCTGCTCCACCCAGAGCAAGGAGTCATTTGATGATTGCACATCTAAAAAAAAAAGGATCCCATCTATCTCTGTACTAAAATTCATCAAAATCGGTTCAATAATTACAACGAAATATTTATAATATTAAGTCAGGATCTATTTATAACCCATTGTAGGCTGTAAGGCAAATCGGTTCACTCGTTTAAGAGCTACGGTGCCACAGACAGACGATAGACACACACAGCAGTCAAACTTATAAAATCCCTCTTTTTGCGTCGGCTGTTAAAAACCACCCCGGGGATCACCATCACAGCACATAGAAGGAGCCCAATAGCTGCTTAAGTGAACACCCTGAAACATCCATTGTGCAGGCCTTCATACTCTCCACTTCAGGGCAGTGCAGGGCTACTAAAGGTTTGGCCTTGAATCTTCTACAGTCCAGCTCGTATCACCTGAATCTTGGCCAGCACGGTGGTCTAGTGGTCGTTAGTTGATTCCTGGGTCGGCCAGTTTTATTTGGCTGTCCTTTTAGATTTTTTAAAAGAGCCCCCAGGGCATGTATTTTTGGCCGGTTGATGGTAACAGGGAAATTTGACACCAGTCTTACCAGGGAGTAGCGTGTAACCCAGTTAATGGGTTGTGGAGGTCTGGTAGGCAACCGCTCCACGTAAAATACTGGTATTCAGCTGAATCCGGTTTGACTGGAAGCCGACCCCAATATAATTGGGAAAAGGCTAGGCAGATGATGATGGTAACAGGCACGCCCCTTTTTATGGGATGGGATTTAAATACCATAAGTGAGGACATGTGGGTGTACTATTGGTACGAGTACCTCTCTGTTTGACCCTTTGAGGGTTTTTTATACGTGCTTTTTCCCAAAATATGGTCTGATCAACTTAAATTAGCCTATGTCAGGGTTTCCCAAAGGAGACACGCGAACCCCTGTGTTTCTTACCTTTTATTTAAATAAATAAATTCGTCTTTTTAAACAGCTTATTTAACTATTTCCAAAATGGCTTTTATTTTGTTTGGGGCTCGCTGTCATCTGGAAACTTTAGCTGGGGTACGTGGAGCTATAAGTTTGAGAAACCCTGGCCTATATTTAATACCTATACATCAAATCAAACTGCGTGTATATAAAGCGAGTCGACTGATTTCTGACCTTCACAATCCAGTATTCCCAGTAATACTGGTTTTAAGAGGGTTGTGTTTCAACTTTCTGAACATTCCTGTTTTTCGTAAGTTATTGGAAACAAGTTGACTTGATCTAACAGTGAGGGAGGGACATACATTTTCTGTTTATATTGGTATATACCATGACCATGGTTGGTCAATAGCTATGACTAAGCTCGTGGCTAAGTTAAGCAACGCTTGCCGAGGTCGGCCTGTGGATGGGTGACCATCTTAACATATCGAGATTCCTCCGTGCCTAGGAAAGCACGTTAAGCCGTTGGTCCCGGCTGCCATTTGTAGATCTTTGGCAGTCGTAACGGATCGTCAGAAGTCTGAAAATCTGACACCAGTCGAGCCAAGAAGTACCGTGTTTGTTGTTACCGTGGGTTGTGGAGGTCTGGTAGGCAGCCGCTCCACGTAAAACATTGGTATTCAGCTGAATCCGGTTTGACTGGGAGCCGACCACAATATAGTTTGGAAAAGGCTAGGCAGATGATGTTGATACCATGGTCAATAGCTGATCATGACAAGAATCAAATGAGGTAGCCAGGTACCTGTGTAAAGTAAATGTGTTCGGATTTTTGTGACCTCTTCGCGTTTTCACGGCTGAAGTAATTTTCATGAAACTTGGTACACAGGTATGTTATGGAATAGAAAAAAGTATACTTTTTATCTCGGGAGTAAGTTCTCTGGAGATGATTTCCGACTTTCACGTGGGCGAAGACGTTACCTGTGTGCCAAGTTTCATCCGAATCCGTTCAGCCATTACGCGAAGTAAAGAGGTGATGTGAAGAGTAACAAACAAACAAACAGATTGTGTTACTTTTGCATTTATAGTATTAGTATCTATCTTAACATAATACATTTTAATGTAATCAAGAATTCCAAGATAAATACTTTACTGAATGCATTAAACATTACGCCTATTATTACCTAGAGTAACAGATTTTTTATTAAAGAATATTCCTTATAACAAAGAGTCTAGTTAGGTCAATTTTAGGCCAGACAGAATATAAATACTGGAATTCCACATTATCCATTCGAATATAATAAACGTCAATTTTCGAATTTATAATCGAAAATTTCACGTTTTTAGTCCCTTTATTCGAAAACGGCCATAATAATTACAAAACTAAAGAGAAGAATAGAAAACCAACGGCATACAATGTTTCACAATGCTTCAACCATACAAAACATTGTTCCTACTTCACTTAAACCACTATCTTTAAGTCTCCAAGCCAGAGTTAGCAGCTCTTTGATAACGCACCACAGCTAGCCATTATGTCTTCAAGTTTGTGATTATCGATAACACTACCTTATACACCTACAATCATCGTATGAGCTAAACGAGTAATTATCATCGGAAGTTACTAATCAGGGATTTCCTGGGTGACGGAACATGACCAACTGCAGTATCAAAGTCAAACGCAGTTACTACTCGTGATTGGAAATCTTCGATTAAGACGCCTAGCGCCTTCTGGGTAGATGTGACAACGATGTATGAGAGAGGGTAGTAAGTAACAGAAGAGATGAGATGAGGTTATTTGAGGACTCAGACCTGAAGATCTATGAGTAGCTAAGGTCTGCAATGAAACATTACGGGCTGATGATGATCCTATGGTAAGGCTACAGTAAAACTTCTGACTGGAACAAGATTGAAATAAATAGATATGCCGAAAAAAAATTCTTTATTCCATAAATAAAGAAATGCCGTTTGGGGTTGAAACTCTCGGGTCTTGGGGTCCGAGTGCACATAACTTGTTTAAAGATCTCTCAAGGCGCTTAGTTGAAAATACAAATATGAAAACACACTTAAAAAATAAAAGAAAAATACAGAATGTTTTCAATGAATTAATTAATTATGCACAAAATGTTTTGGGAATACTTTCATTGTGCGTACAGCTAAGGAGTAGAATTCTCTGCCGGAGTCAGTGTTTCCTGATACTTACAAAAAATAATTTTGGTCGTTGACGATCGTATTATCGCTTTGTTTTTGGATGAGAAATCATCAAATGACTTGTTTGGGGAGGTAGGGAGTTTCAAACCCTTACTGACGAAAACCAACCCGTGTTCCTTCAAATGCCCTTTGCGTTCCAGGGCCGCGATATCTCTCTCGAACAATTCCGCAACCGTGGACGATTAAATACCAACATTGTACACTTAGTTCGCAATAAACGTTTTGACTTTGACTTTGACCACTAGATTTGATAGTGGGCGAACGTTTAATAACACAAAAACATACTTCAAATCCCGTCAAATCGCTTCAGAACTCCGGATGTATACGGAAAAGATCTTTAATTAATGTTATGCATAGGATCTTTGAAACGCAGTTCGTAGTATAGTCTCGATGCAATATATTTTCTTGTAACGCGTGCTTGTGCTAATGCGATTGAAAAGCCAGTCAAGTGCGAGGCTAAGTAGCAGTTGATCCGGTTTTTTTTATTTATGTTCATCATTGAGAAATCTAATTTAAGTTGTTCTATTTTGGTATTTTAATGCAGTGTCAGCCTTCATATAACTTTTCTATTAATAGATCACAATAATCTTGGTTCTCAGCCTGTATACAACGGATAAAAATACTAGTTTTTGCTCGCGACTTCGTACGTGCATATCCCGTTCCCGTAGGAATTTCGGGAAATCCTCTCTTAGTGCTTTTCTACGGGGTGGGTGTACATGCCAAATTTCAGCTTCCTACGACCAGTAGTTTCGGCTGTGCTTTGTCTGTCAGTCACTCAGTCAGTAAAGGAGAAATATTCTTGTAGTTGGATTGTCACAAGGCCGGTTTTTGAATTGAGACTTTCGGATGAACTTGAAAAACCCTTATTTAATGACAAATCTGCAGGAAATACTTGTGATTGACAAAGATATTTCAATCAAATGAAATTAATTTTTTTAGTGCATCTTTTTGAATAGATCAGGCCGGTGTTTTCTATGTAACCTGAGTAAAAACACAGAATTAAAATCAGAGATCTCCTTAAAGTCCATGAAATTTATTCTTACTTCAATTTCTCAGTAATCGGAGGTTAGTCTATCCAATCCTAAGATACAATGTGCATGTCAATTTATTTTGGCCTTTCCGAAAATTATAATTGATGATAAAATGTCAATTGATCTGGAGCCACTTGTCATTGAAATAATGCTACATCAATATGCGCCATATTTTTTACCAAGAGCACTCAATATGAAAAGTAAATAAATTCGTAATTTTATATCAAAAACTTGTTAGCTCACAAGTGCTTGGCACACAAATTATTATGCATAAGAATTTGACTTGTTCACAGTTTGTTATTTACAAAATAATCCAAGTGAATTGAGCTGGCAAATTATCAAGTACCCACTTGTAATAGCCGCATTTAAACTTGAGAGTACTTATAACTTCACCTTGACTTGGTAACGGGCAAATAAAGGTACAAAACAGCAAAATGGCCACGCTTGGGTACTGCGCGACACTCGTCGGTAACTTAAAGTTGAATTTTACGGGTTTTCTTAATGTCGTCTAAAGTACGTAAGTACAGTTTTCCTGGATTGTTTGACTCACACTAGGTTTTGTTTTAACGAGAGGCAAGTTAATTACAGAAATCTACTACAAAAATGTTATTTTAATATATATTTTTCGGAAAACTTACAGCTAGGCAGACACAATATTTAGAGTTAATAACATGATGATGGCCAATTACAAGTTTTCACAGATAGTAAAAAAAATTAGAATGAATCAAACACTAGGTAGTAGACAGTGTTAAATTCGCGTTTTTAATATTATTATTCATGTTAAAGTCTATATACGCGTATGTTTTTCAACCAAAACCTTCTAACGGATTTCTATCAAACATGGAACTTTGCCGTAGGATACTTTACTGTTTCTTGCGGAATTACGATCCAATTGGATAATTTCTGACTAGTACTCAATATTTGATTTCAAACAGATTCACCCATTTTTTGATTTGCTACTTAATGAATAAATATTTTATTTTATACCTTCTTTTAAAATAAATTATTTCCGTAACTAGTTTTGATTAATTTATATTTTTAAAATCTACAATTTTTTTGATACGCTATTGTGGAACTTACGTGTTTATTATATTTTTGAACGGGGGCCTCCAAGGTTCTATCATGTGTCCATTTTGGTTATTTATTTATATTTGCAATTGATATACAACTAGCGAGGTTACTCCGACTTTGCATGGGTGCAATTTTGATTAGTATGTAAACAAACGTTTGTCGTTTATCGCTCTTTCTATTAGTAAAAATCGTATCGTAAAATCGTATCAAATCAAATTTAGAGATACCGACAGACGTCCTGAATTTTATAATTTACTGGGAGAATTTTCCATTTTTTCTGCCCTTTAAAAACTTCCACGGTTTTTAATCATCAAAAAATAATAATCAAATCGGTCCAGCAGGTATCAAAGGATGAGCTAAGCAACGATAGCGTTTCCTCTTAATTTGCATACAGGAGATTTATATGTAAATCTACTTAATTTTTCATATTAACTGTTTGAACGCCAGAGCATAAACGCATCGTGCTCCCGATGCCAAGCCACAAATTTGCCGTACTTTTTGTCACATATTTGTGACGTTTGGCGTACTTGCCACGAGCTTGTTTGTCATGTATACGTGACAATGGCGTTCAAAAGGATAAGTATTCCAAAATAAATATTTGCAACTTTAATGATAACGACCAATTAGGCTTCTATGATAATTAATTCATGATAATGTTCTAGATATAAGACACTACCTGAAGACTTTGCCTCGGCTTTTGATAATGTCGTCCTTAAAATGTACTTACTTAAAAACCCACAGATATCTGACAAGAGTAATTTTTACTATTTCAGAGATTTTATCTTTAATTTTTATTTTATTTAGACATACATTAAATAAGATACGCTATCGTGGGAGTTAAGTTTCTTACGTGTTTATTATATTTTTTGAACGGGGGCCTCCAAGGTTCTATCATGTGTCCATTTTTATTTTGCAAGTTTTTCAGAAGCTGCTCAGATTATTGTAATTTTTGTTAATAACACAACCCAAACTACATAATACAGTGTTTGCTTTAATTTACAGTAAAACAAAAGCAAGCACTTAGTACTTACGCGATTTAACGGAATGTCTCACCAAGATATCACGTAATAATTTTTTATAATAGCAGCTATAAAAAATCAAGAAGATGCAAATTTAAATTGCAATATATTATGCTAAAAGATGTTTCTTAGTAATTTGATTTGGAATTAAATTGATTGTCTCGTGGATTTATTTGTTAGAATATCTAGTGATTAATTTCGCAATCAATATACTTGTCAGTATAATTTGTTGTGGAATACGGGTATACATTTTTCCTTGTTCTGAGGTAATCGGTTACCTTCTAAAACCTACTGCTTACTTTTGTTAAAATATGGATGTTTGTATAAATCTTCATCCAGGGAATTAATAGGCATAAAAGATGTCAGCATAGTTGACGGGGTAGGGGATAGGGCCAGTGCCTGCCAGGGTTGCGGAATTGTTCGAAAGAGCTACCCGTGTCCTGGAACGCAAAGGGCATTTGGAAGAACACGGGAGGGTTTAAGTCAGTAAGAGTCTGATACTCCCTCCTTATCTGCTCTGGAGTAGTCATCAGTTTCATAAGTGGCCAAGTTGATGTATGTGAAAGTATGTTCTTCGAACTTTACCTGACTCACTGATCAAGATAAACAAACAGTTATCTTTAAACAATTCAAAGGGCCATTTCCAATCATTTTTAAGCAACATTCATAGGGCCAATTCATATTCGCACCCCAGTCGCAATCCGGTTGACATGCGAATGCGAACGTTGCTTAAAAATTGTAGATTTGGCACTCTGGTCTCAAAAATTACATGGTTTATTTCTAAATAGGCCTATTTTGCTTAGCCGTAAATCACGTTTAACGAGACTTAAGTAGTCTACTATCTGGCTGACCTTGTACTGGCAACTAAATGTGGCCTATATCTATCATTACTAAGTATACTATGCAGAACTGTTATTCTGGTTTTGAAAATCTGTCCTGTTATGTAGTACTATGTTAGTTTTTGATAAAACGTATTTTTTCAAGTTTTCGGTCGATAGGAAATCAAGCTTTTTTGTTCTGCACACTAAATAAGTATTTTTAAAGACCCAGAAAAAATGAAATTATTTTGTGCAATTAAGTAGCCTTAGACCCCACACTATGCCGTGGGTTCTATTTGTATGTGACATATTATAAGTGCACAAGAGGTAAGTTTGTAGCGGCATCAATGCTACATAAAAAACTAAGAAGCGAAATTTGTACGGCAACAAAGAGAGCCGCAACGCCATCTACGAGGAAATAACAACGAAATCCTGCATCGCGCAAGCAAAGTTCTCCGTGTGATTTGAACATCACCTATCGGGCAGTTGCCCACCAGACACAACAACCGTTTGGTTCGGAGAATCCTTCCAATTATCAGTGAAGGTGTGCGGGACTTTACTTTCTGTACCGCATAACTCCATAAGTTCACTAATGAATTGGTTACAAGACAACGATATCTTTACTTCCTTAAGTAAGGGAATCATGCATTTAGAATTTAAAGGTTTGTAAAGTAGTGTAATTTGTGTGTATGTGTCACAGGGATGTGATGCGCCTGGTTGAGCCATTGCGAGAGATTTTGCGATAGGGAAGTCTGGTCTGGGACTAGTCTGATAGCCACTTTAATTTTTTTATTTAACAAGGGTGATTGGACTCGACGATATTAAAATGGTGAAGAGTGCTCTATTGCTATGTCTACACCAGTGCGTTTTCCTGTTCATCTTGCGTCGATCCGAAATGACTTCTCCCGTTCTGGGTGGAGCGGAAGGAATTGTCACTCTTACTGATTAAAACCCACTCGTATTGTTCCAAGTGCCCTTTGCGTTCATGGACCGCGGTAACTCTTTCGAACAATTCCGCAACCCTGGCAGTTTTTTATTATCTAATCCATAACAAGTCACTGGCAAGGTTAGCAGGCATATACTTAGTTTTATTATATTTTGCAATTTTTCGGTAGGGTGCTCAATAAATTAATGCCGGAACTGATTTCCATGTTGACAATGTACCTATCAGTATCCGAACATCAATGTAATGATAAAATCTAATGTTTCAAATTTTAATGGGCATGGATAAATATTTCAATAAATTGTTGTCATTTGGTATTTGGTTGGGGTTCAGTCGATTATAAAAATTAACATAGGTAGGTAGGTAATTTTTGTTTCGAAGGTCACATTGAATAATTTGACCAACGACCAAATTAATAGGTTTTTGGAACTTTTGAGGAAAATATTGTATTAACATTGACTACCTGAACACGTCATGCATTATAAGATAAAGCATCAAATTTCAAAGAAGCGTCAACCACATAGTAAACTTTTTTTAAACATACTATTTTGTTCAATTTTTATTACAAAAAAGAACAAAGATTTTAAGTCGAAACACAAAAAAGTCGAATGAATTACTTTGCAGCTGTTTCGTTGCACTTGGATTATAATAACCTTGACCAATCGCAACATGAACTAGTTATGTTATTGACCAGGTCTTCAACCTACAATCCACAGGTAAATAAAGTGTCAAAACTGCAGCACTACACAAAGTTTGATTAAGATTTAAAAACATAGCTAGAAGATTGTAAGACCATATTTGCGTTGTATAGTCTTTTGACCGCCATTGTCACGAATACATGACAAGCAAGCGTGTGCCCTGTACACCAAACGTCACAAACATGTGACAAAAAGTACGGCTAATTTGTGGCTTGTCGTCGCGTCGGGGACACGCCGATGCGTATATGCTCTGGCGTTCAAAAGTAATGATTCAATTTTTGCCTGCATTAATAATTTCAAAATAAATGAAACCATTTTTTAAAACGATGACTCTTGCTTTCCAAGACCAGAAGTATTACTTATTCGACTGCCCCAGAAGGTATGCTGTATCCTTATTTCAAATATGGGTGCAGCATGCAGGTACAGGTGAAGTACTGGGTTTTGAAGGTCAAGTAGGTAGTTGATCCATTTAAAAAACAGATTATTCCGCATCAATTTATTAAGAGACTGAGACAGACTTCACGCACGAGTAAAAAACACTGTACAAAGGTGGTTGAACTGGAAACTGACCCAGCTAGGAAAGGCAAGGTTGATTTAAATAGATAAAACAAGAATAGTCTCATTTAGCAGATGCTAATTGACTGAAGAAGGGTTTTTGTTGTGAAATCAATTAGATGTATCTATAGATTTTTTGCTGCAATTTTGTTTTTTTTTTTTGTGTTTGTTACCTCATAAGATATATATAACTCCGTCATTTGATGTTTTTTAAATAAAGATTTATTATTATTATTTATTAAAAAAATTGAAAAAAACTTTTCGATTGATACCATAGAAATTTCATCAAAATCGGTTCAGTAGTTCAAGTTAATCAAAATAGCTGGAAAAAATATGTCATCGAAGTCAGCATCATCATCATCGTGTTATTATGTAGGTGTGGCTACCCTATTTGATATTGTAGTCTGTGGGTGTGGCATATCACTAAAAAATTAAAAACAAAAAACTTTTTTATGGTCACGTGTATTGATGGATCCTGTTCTTGCAGGTAGTTGGATAAACCCAAAAGCTGGCGGTACCCGTCTTTTTCTGATGAAGGACAAATTTAGGATGATTTGTAAGATTTTTAGAGCCAAAAGCAGAGTAACATGATTCGTTGACCAAGATGTTTAATCGTTGGCTTTACGTGTCATTTAGACCTTGGGTCTTTACTAATAATATTGTAGAGAGCTTGAATTGCATTCTTGTTGGCAGGAGGTAATCTCTGCTCTTTTATTAAATTACAAGAATTCTTTCTCTGATAGAAACATACATCCCTGTGTAGCAGTAAAAAAGTAGAAAATTTCTGATTCCTGTGGGATTCTCCTCGGTCCTCGATAATAGCGACGCGGTAGAATAGAATAGAATATTAATTTATTTGCTCAGAATGTTGATTGTTACAGTAAGGTTTAAAACTTCGTACCTACTTAGATAAGGATGTGTATTATGAAATCGATCGATCAATTTTGTTGTTCGACATATTTCAGATTGATTCGATATTTATTTGATATGCTATTGGCAAGGGGTTCGCCATATCAATAGCGTCGGTGACAACGCTTTGAAAAAGTCGATTGTCGTGGAATGTAAATAATAATAACAATCATTTTATTATCAGGCTACTGAGGCCCATAGATACAATACACAAAATAATCTTAAACAATAATAAACTAGTATATATTAATAAACCTTATTAAGATTATAACTAAACACGTAACATTGTCGGCGTCGTGTTTCGCTGCGTGGTGTCGCGTAAGCGTCCTTGAAAATACAAAAAAATATTGGAACAACAAAAAATAAAACAGTTTCCAAAAAGTTTGTGTTCGTTAACAACCGCATTAGTATGGAATACTGTGTTGCGGCCATTAGCGCCCACCTCCAAGAAGGGAGACGACAGCGTTCCAGGCATAAACACAAAAAAAAAGCAAAATATAAATTATGTTTTAGATTTTGGAGAATAAAATAAAAAAATAAAAAATGTACCTATATAATGAGGGAATGCTAAGAACAGTGGGATGAACAGATGTGACAAATAGAGTGATTAATATAGATGTTAATGAATGAATAAGGAGAGAAAGGCCAAAGAAGAAAGGGGTGTAGTGTGTGAACAATGAGATGTGAAGGAAAAGGTTACAATAGTATTAAAGAATCTTTGTACATTCTACCATTTTGGCATTCAAACATTGATGCAGTTCATCATCAAACACACTGATACACAACTAAAACTAAAAACAAAAGAATAATAAAACGATATTATTAATTGATTTATTATTAATTAATTTTTAAAACGAAATTAAAAAAAAAATATGTCTCTTCTTTATTATAGAAACAAAATGGCGTGTGTAGTGAAACCGATAACGATAGAAGAAGAGTATAAGAAGAACCCGGACATCTCACCCGAAGAGATCAGGAAGCTGCGCGACTGGCTGAAGACTCAACCACATCTGCCTGAGAAACATCTTACTGGTAGGAAAATATTTTTTATGTACCTATGATGTACTTTATTAAACACCTTTTTGATAAGCACAGGCGCTGGCAATTCTTCGATCTATATTTATGTCACCGGAAAATTACAGAATACGTAAGATTGTAATAAATCTTTATCAGATTATAATATCTCGATATATTATGAAAAAAACGTTTATATACAATAAATCCCATCCAAATTTTCCAATATCTCCATGTCTTATTTACAAAAAAGAGTTTACAATTTCACGCGATATTTTACGATCTTACAGAGTCTGCAATTTTTCGGTGACATATATAAAAATTAATCCCTGCTTCCTTTGGTAATGCCATAACTTGAAAACCTCTTGAACGATTCGTATGAAAGAAAATTTGGAAAAAATTACATCCGGGCGAAGCCGGGGCGAGCCAGTAGTTTAGACATACTCACTTTCATTAGTTGAGTCTATTCTAGGTTCTTCACGATATTTTTCTTCACCGATGTTAGTGGTGCCTTAGTTATCAATTTACTTCGGTCTTATATATATTCTCTGGGCTAGCTTAATTCTAAATTAAAGTTGTATAATTATTTCTATGATTTTTGAAGTTGAATAATGCTTACAGACATGTTGTTTCAAGATTTCGTGGTTGTTTATTTATAAATAAACTATTGTGATATTCTTCACGTTCAGTTTAAACGTGAGATTTTATTAACCTTTTACTACTGATAGTAATCGCTCTTGGACCATCCTATTCTATTGTTTATGATGCACATTTGTTTTTACTGTATAATTTACATAAATGCTTGAAATGTCGTTAAAGGTCTTCAAAGGGTATAGCCGTACCCAAAGCACTTATCTAGGTACTTGTCTAGAATTCATATATAAATGGCATAGTAGGTAGGTCGTCATTGAGTATAAGTTTGAAATTGTCAATGCAGGTTAGTTTTTTTTAAAGTACAGGAAATTCATTGAAATGAACTAGCCGTATTTTAATTTGATCAGCATTATAAAACATAACCTAAAATAAATTTGTAAATGTTGGTGTGCCATAAATACCTAAATGAATCCTAAAGTCGAATTGCAAAAGTTAAAGTATATTCATAAGTATTAAATGAACCTGAAAGATTGCTAATAAAATAAAACACAACAACTCAAGTTTTGGCAACAAGAGGGAATATGCATGAAAAAAATATTTAGTATCTATACAGTTATCTAAAAATATACAAAAATATAATACTAACAGTGAAAATAGAATCAAAATTGATCGAAAAACAAACGAGATACAACTGTTTTAAACAAATATATCTGCCCCTCTCGCGACGTTGTTTTCTATGGCAGCAGTATAGGCGACATAGTATTTGACGTCAGAGTTCGTATCGGTTTTCTCTTTCTAATTGGCATCTTTGAAGCTATATAACTTTCTCGCTGTTAAAGGTATTCTAAAAATTATTTCATAATTGTTTACTGGAGCCAATAAGTATCTCATTTTGCAATTAAAAAAATTGCATGCATATTCCTTATTGCAAAACCTCCTTTGAGACGAAAAAATCAAGTTAACGAAAGATGACAACATGAAAATGAATATGCGTGACGAGTAACCCTTGATACCAGTAATGGTCAATAAAAAAGATTGATAGATTCGTTATTGACAAGCTACATGCACAATAGCATACGCCAGTGCAATTAAAAGTTACGCTGGTAGCAATAATTACACTGCATCAATTCTATAGAAGCGTTTAAGTGCAATGATTGGCTGATCAATCATGATTGATATCTGTTTAATGTAATAGTTTAATGGAATAGATGCTGAGAATTTGTAGTTATCTTGTGTATTGTTTGAAGTAAATTAGCTAGTCGTAAACAATGTCACGGAAATAATGACAATGCTAATGCAAATATACAACTAAATAAAGTTATTGTTAGAAAATATATAATACTCTTGCGGTATACCACCTTCCTAGCTCCGTGCTGTGCTGGCGCTGCCGCTGCGGCTGCGGAGAACCTCAAGCGGCGGAAATATAATAACCTCGTTGGTAGTTATATTTTCGAGCCGTTTGGGGTTGAAGCTCATATCTTGTTTAAAGATCTGTCAATACGCTTAGTTGACACTTCGCATGACCCAAGGGCTGGCTTTTACCTTGGACAAAGGATAAGCATTGCCATACATCGTCCACTGGTAATGTACCCAAAAGGCTGCCGGCATTGCCAGCGATGCGGAGGAATTCGACGCCATGTTTTAAACTATTTTTAGTTGTTTTTTTTAAAGTGTTTATAAATCTATGATAGGTAGTAGGTAGGTGGGTGGGTAAAAATCATTTTATTCTAAAAAAATACATTGTTAGTGATATGAAAATAAAAACTTCCATAATTGATATTTAGGACGAAAGCCCACCGTCAGATTTGATAAATGTCAATTCAATTCTAAACGGGACAAGTGTATAAAATTGCCACTAGACTTGTTACGAACAATGTAATGAACAAATGTGACGAGACAGCTAGAATACCGAATACCGTAAATATTTTGTAATTAATGTACCGCTATCGTTATGCAGCTCATTTAAAGTAATAAAACGAAAATACGTTCTTTAGTTTTCACGTCTCAACAGCGGAATAGATTTTTATGAAACTTGGCACAAAAATAGATTGAGACCTGTATTAGGAAAACGATGATGCCCTCTGACTCGTATTTCGAGTATCTAGAGCTCTATCAGTCAGGACCTTATATAGTTTTCATTGTTGGGACTTAGGACCTCTTTGTGAGAGGGAGCGGTTCATAATCTACATTTTCGACCCTGTAAGGGTTGGTACTGCCAGGGTTGCGGAATTTGTTCGAAAGAGTCACCGCGGCCCTGGAACGCAAAGGGCTTTAGAAGGAACACGGATGGGTTTTAGTCAGTAAGAGTCTGACACGCCCTTCCGCTCCACCCAGAGCGGAAGAAGTCATTTGATGATTTCCCATCCTTAAAAAAAACAAGGTTTGGTGGAGTAGTAGTTGGTAATGCTACAATGCCAATTGATGACGTTTCAGATATAGACTTGGTGATCGTGTACCACTGCTGTCAGAAGAGCATCGAGGTGTCGAAGCAAGTCCTGGACCTGCACTTCACGCTGAGGACACTGTTCCAGCTTTTCTTCAAGGATCGCGTTTTTGACAAGAAAGCAGAGTTCGCCTTTACTACAGTGTGAGTTTCAGCTTCTTTCAGATCTTCAAAGTTAAGCAACGCTTGTCAAGGTCGGTCTGTAGATTGGTGACCATCTCAACATACCGAGACTCCCCCGTGCCTCGGAAAGCACGTTAAGCTGTTGGTCCCGGCTGTCATTTGTAGATCTTTGACAGTCGTTACGGATTGTCAGAAGCCAGAAAATCTGACTCCAGTCTTGCCAAGAAGTACCGTGTCACCCAGTTAATAGGTTGTGAAGGTCTGGTAGGCAGCCGCTCTATGTAAAATACTGGTATTCAGCTGAATCCGGTTTGACTGGAAGCCGACCCCAGTATAGTTGGGAAAAGGCTAGGCAGATGATGATAAACCGGGTGACTTATTATTTATTCATTGGAAATCTATTGGCGCAATGGTATAATCATCTTTTCATATCAATTGATTCAAATTAAATTTGTTCAACCTTTGTTGAGCAACCTCTTTGAAGTACAGCTAGGGGCTGTTGGCTGAATGTAATCATGAATCAATGAAAAAAAGTAGTTACGAGTTATGCAAATATAAAATATATAATTGAGTATTTTATTTGACTATATCAAAATAAGTATCGCTGATGCGCAGGGTGAGGGACAGTTCCAACAGCTACCTGAAGGTTATTGCTGGAAAAATAGAAAGTCCTCTATGGAGACAATTGATACACATCTATGTTAAATAGTTCCTCATGTATTTCAATTTTTTTTTTTTATGTATTTTATAACTATATGGACAGATTAGTTTGAAATAAAATGATTAGAAATTAATTGAAAAAATGTACATGAATGAAAACTTATCCGAAAAACAATTCTTATACCTACATAAGTTACACGTTTTTTAAGTTATTATTCTATCCTAGTCACGTATGTATGACGCAACGACCACAGGTCTAGGTCGTTGGTATAACGTCACTTGGACTGGATGGTGGGAATGAAAACAATATTAGTGCGGTATTTTTGTTCATAGCTTTTGTCCTGGCACTTCGTTCCCGTGGAATAACTTTCGTTTCATATTCCCAGATTATGTGCCCCATTACCCACCCCGACAGTGGAAGGATATCGGGTAGTCTACTTCCGGCTTCTAGATCCAGAACCTCGTAACTTCAACCTGACGGAAGCCGTCAGAGCCTTCATGATGGTCTTTGATTTGTGGCAGTATGAAGAAGGAACTTGGCCAGGGTATGTATCACAGGCCTTATTTAAGAGATAAGTTTTACGTGGCTACAAGATACAAGTGAACTGAGCTAAAGAATATCAGCCGCACGGGTCGATCAAGGTTAAGCAACTAAGGATTAACTGATATCTGCAATACTAGAGATGCGATGCCGTCTTTGAGGCAGAGTTTAATGTGACACGTGCTGCACTATAATTCAATTCTTCGTGACTACAGAAACAGGTGTATTTTTTCCCGGATGTACTCCTTACTTCCGGGAAAGAAGGAAGTGGGGTCCACCCCACTTCCTTCTTTTTATACGGTTTTTACTTATAGAAAGAGCGATAAACGAGGAATATTTGTGTAAATAATTTGTACCCGTGCAAAGCCGGCCTAGGTGCTAGTCTGACATATATGTAGGTGTTAAACTACAATAATGCCTATTGCTCTATACAGGATGACCCAAGGAACACACTTCCAAAAATGTGTGAAGAAGGAATCTGCTTGTGCTATAGAATCTCTCAATTCTATTGGCTTCATAACCAATATTTCTCAAAACAAGGTTATTCCAGAGTAACTAGGGCCAGGTCGTCGATCTAAGTAGTTATCATCAACAATAGCCGGAAATAATCCATTTATTGCTATGAGACAACCAGAAACGCGATACTAATTATTATGAATTACTGCAATCTTTAACCTGGACCCGCAATGTCTGTAATTTCTAAGATAAACAAGTTTATTGCACTGGTAGCAGACAGGCTTTGTCATGAGGATGAGTCATGTTTGTATGTGATTCAAAACATTGAAAAAAGTATCAGAATCAGAATCATTTATTTGCAAAGAATGTAGGTAACAAAACATAGTTTTGATGGTGCAAAGGGAAAAACAATTTGATCCAGTACATTCTACCGCATGCAACATATAGTACAACGTTCTTTTGACATGGAATAGAATCAAAATTATCATTTCAGTCAAAAGACGTTCATACACATCGACCAATGGACATTATAGAAAACATATCCCTCAATTATTAGGTAAAATCAGATTCCGAGCCCCAGCTAAATATCCCCGTGCTCCTATAACTCCTTTCTACCCTCCACTACGTAGAACCGTTCTCGGTGCTAATTCGGTCATTCCTCGGCTATGTAAGCTAGTAAATAGTTGCAGCGATCTTGTTGACGTGCATGCAAACCCACTTACCATGTGCCGCAAATTGACGCACATTTTGATATGACTGACCTGTTGTGTTTTGTTTTGATTTTTATGTATCTATTGTGTTTTTTTTTTCCTTAGCCTATTGTGTCCCACTGCTGGGCAAAGGCTTCCCCCATATCCTTCCAGACATTCTTTTCTTGTGCCACCTCGAACCAACCTTCGCGGTGTGCATCCAAGTCATCTCGCCACCGCTTTCTGGGCCGGCCTCGGCGACGCCGTCCATCCTCTGGCACCCACCATTTATTGTAGCACTTAAAATAATTTACGTCTACAATTAAGTTAAGCCCATTATCATTTTGGCACATGTGGTGCTTACCTGTAAACATTATGAAACTATACCACTGTTTTAAGCTGCATTGTTGTAATATTTTTGGTTTTTAACAATTGTTGGTGAGCCTAATATATAAATAAATAAACATTTCGTCGAAACAGACACAACAACAAACACAAAGCAAAAGTGAAGAATAATATTACAGAACTAGCTTTTGCCCGCGACTTCGTACGCGCATATTCTGTTTTTCCCCGTTCCCGTAGGAATTTCAGGAAATCCTCTCAGTGCTCCCCTACACTCCCCAAGGAACCTACAAGCCAAATTTCAGCTTTCTACGACCAATATATAGCGTTGTCTTTCAGTCACTCAGTCTCTCACGTATATAAAATTCTTCCGTTACTGACTGAGCTGGTTAGCATAACAATACAGTAAAATTGCGCTGAGCGTGCCCATATCGATAGGGTTACCATCACAGAGCTTGATGTACTACGTCAGACACCCAGCGCTAGTACCCCACAGTGAGACACAGACGTGGGTTAATAAAATAGGTTGAAAATTATGATAACTCTTACTTTGAAGGAGACGCCCATTATGGTTTAAAAATCTCCAAGATTAATTCGACTCCTTTGCCGTTCAAGGTGTCCTTTGAAAGAGCCACGAAAAATCTTTCACCTATTTATCGCTGCGAAATTTAACAAAGTAATCTTTTTCTAATTTCTAAAAAATGATTCTATTGACAGGTTTGTCATACTCATCGATATGGACACGGCAACTCTAAGTCACGTCACCAGGCTGGACCTCATGGTCGTGAAGAAAGTCTTATATTTCTTACAGGTTAGTACACTTTCAAGCCAAATATCTTAGGGAGAAACGATGAATGGACGATGTGAAAGATGGAGTGGCTACTGAGATGGCAACATTTATAGAAAAGTGTGGGAGTACAATACATGTTGCGCCGACGAAAAAACACAAGAGAATACTGGGGACCTGCCTTCAAAGCAGATAACTTTGAAGGTTTAGAAAGAGCTACAAAGAAACCACCAAAATGCGAGGAATAAAAAACAAACAAACTACAAATTCAAAGGGAATCCCGAGCTCATCACTGAATACAGGCATCAATATTTTTATTTTACTGTCTTGAACCGCTTCATACTCAGCTATTCAGAAATCAATCTCCGGCCAGGAATTCCACATTTCACTTACTCATAAGCACACTGAAAATCCCAAAAAGATTATACAATTAAACCTTTAAAAATTCCAGGAATGCATGTTCTGCAAGCTAAAAGGCGTGCACTTCATGAGCGCCCCGTACTTCATGGACCGGCTGCTGATGCTCATCAGGCCCTACCTCAAGAAGGAGCTGATGGACCTGTTGCATACTCACCAGGTCGGGGCCGAGTCGGTCAGCAAGCTGATCCCCAAGAAAGCCTTGCCCAAGGAGGCGGGCGGAGAGTATAAGGATCATGTTACTTTAAGAGGTTAGTAAGGGTTCAAAGAATTTATTTGAGAAAATGCAAATCCATATGATACTAGCTGATGCCCGCAACTTCATCCGCGTAGATGTCGGCTTCAAAGAACAAAAACTTTCATAGTAAGATATGAACTATTTTTAGTGTACAATCAAGTTTATACCTTACTAAGCGGATTTTAGCATTAAAAAAGAAATCTATGCTTATTTTAAATTGAATGCGTCAATGGTCAGTCAGGACTTACGATTGTATAAGTATAGATTACATGGTAATCACAGAAAAGGTAGAGAAAGAGTATCATGGTTCTGGAATTGGATGTTGGCCCTCTAGCAGCTGGCCAATAATTTGTGTTCCGTAACAATCGACTTTTAGCTTTATCATCTTCATCCTTTCCTTTTCCCAACTATATTGGGGTGGACTTCCAGTCAAACCGGATTAAGCTGAATACCAGTATTTTACGTGGAGCGGCTGCCTACCAGACCTCCACAACCCATTAACTGGGTAACACGGTACTCCTTGGCAAAACTGGTCTCAGATTACCTGGCTTCTGACTATCCGTAACGACTGCCAAATATCTACAAATGACAGCCGGGACCAACGGCTTAACGTACTTTCCGAGGCACGGCGGAGTCTCGGTATGTTAAGATGGTCACCCATCCACAGACCTACCTCGGCTAGCGGTGCTTAACCTTGAAGATCGACCCGTGCGACTGATATAATTTAGTCACAAGCTCCACCTTTTAGCTTTATCTGTTAAGTAATTTAAACAACATTTTTACAAACGATGATAGCAGCAGCTTCTGCCTATTCGTCTACATAGAAAACTACGTTATCGAATGGGTTCTAGATATTCAAACGTTCAAATAATGCCTTAATATTTTACAATACTGATACGAGCTTGAGGTTCGTGACAATAAAAACAGCCGATTAAATAACCAAAATAACACTTTAATTTAAAAACACTAATTACAACTTTAAACTGACTAATCATAAAACACAACTTCACTACTGATCACTTTAATCGCACTTGAAGATCGCTTCCGAAGTATTCGCTTGTATCGCTAATCCAATACTGACTCGGTGGCGGACTACGCGCTCTTTATATAGGTCAGTTAATTCTAGAAACTTCTATTCTCGAAACATCTGGAAAGTACTCGTAACTACCGCTGCCGACTGACCAGATATCGAGAAGTGTAGAATGTTCTGGCAAAGAAATGTCTAGAAGGTACTTGACTCTACTAGTTCTGCTACTCGATACTAGATGGCGCTAGTAGTGACTTAATGTACCCGACATTAATTCTGGCGCGTAACATCTTTGAAACATAAACAAGACAACAGGTACCTTTGGTCAGATTTTTCAACAAATTCCCCACTCTCATTGTTTCCAGATGAGCTGCTCAAGCGCATGCAAGCGAACGACGTGTTCGTCCGAGAAGAGAATAAACGCCGTGTGAACGAGTCCCTCCGACCCGGAGGAAAACCCTCTCCGGCAGAGAAAGAGTTTGGCCTTCAAGGGAGCTTCAAGAAGTTGGAATTAGATTAAATTGGTTTAAGGGATGGATATAGGAATAAATATGTTATTTAAATGTTGGAGTTTTTTTTTATGAGCTGGATAATGCCTGATAGTAAGCGATGGATGAAGTCTAGGATGGAACTAGCGGGCCCAGTAAAAGCCAATTCACTCTCTCTATGAAAGGTGATGATTTATAGGCTCTGCATCCACGAACTTAGAGGTACACAGACGATGGCAGAGTTCTAAACTTCGGCAGTGTGTATACGTGTAGGAGTTTAATTTTTAATTAATTGCTACATCAAAACCTTTGGCAGGGATTCCAAGGAAGATTTAGGATATTTTGTGAGTTCGAGCACGACAGTAAAGCATGTTTTCGATTTTGGTAAAAATAACTTAAAATTATAAGAAAACGACTGAATTACATTCTTGATGTAACCATCAAGGATGTAATTAAAACACCACTTTTAAAGACCAGTATCTACCTAGCCTTTTCCCAATTATATTGGGGTCGGCTTTCAGTCAAACCGGATTCAGCTGAATACCAGTATTTTACATGGAGCGGCTGCCTACCAGACCTCTGCAACCCATTAACTGGGTAAAACGGTACTCTTTGGTAAGACTGGTGTCAGATTTTCTGGCTTCTGACAATCCGTAACGACTGCCAAAGATCCACAAATGACAGCCGGTACCAACGGCCTAACTTGCTTACCGAGGCACGGAGTCTCGGTATGTTAAAATGGTCACCCATCTAGAGACCAACCTTAGCAAGCGTTTAAAGACCAGTCTGATATAAAAAATACGGCGTACTATAAAGGAAAATACTATGTGTCTCCTGGCAACTTTGATAGTTTGGCAAGATATGGTGATGGCGGTCAGGGCAGAGCAAGATCCAAATGTGATTGCATGTGTACTAAAAGCAAAAAGAAAGAAGAAAACTAGTTTACTTGGCACACACAGATATACACAATACCACGTGTGATAGAATAAACGCAATACCTCTTAAATGGTCATTGTGCTCATCATTATGAACAACTTTTACTATGGGGCCAACACCGAAATCGCGAAAAAAAAAAATCAGTTGTTCAGTACTTTTTGTCGAGTTATGCGCACATAAATGTATGGGGCAGTCCATTTCTTTTCGCGATTTCAGTGTTGGTCCCATTATGAAAGTTGTTCATAATGATGTGTACAATGACCCCTAAAGAGGTATTGCGTTTATTCTTTTACACCTTGTATAGGTGCAAATAAAAGAAAACTTAATTTTAAAACAATTTTATTGTGTGCCCCACGGCTGCGCCCAAAAGGCCCAGTTCAGCGAAATGCCAGACAACTAGTAGTTGCCTGACGCTGGTTATCAACTGAACCTTACGTAGTACTGATGTAACGAATCGCGTGTTTACAGAATTGGTTTTTAATTATACGTCATATGCACAAATGAGGCATTAGAAAAAGTATTTAATTGCCACAAAACGACACCCACAAACATAATTTTATTTTACTTAAACTAAACCCTAAACGTGTAAGTAGTTCTTAAATTATATTAGTAAAGACACATTAAAACAATAAGAAAAAAAAAAACAAAAGTATGAGTAGGTATAAATAAAGTAGACGCATGTCGTGGTTGTAGCAAAAGGGCTTCCACTCAGCATAATGCTGTGCCGAGGGGGACCCACAGCACGGCGCTGAATACTTTTTCTTTCTTTCTAATATAAATACCCTAGGTATTCTCTACCATACCAGTCAACCAAGGGTGGCGAAGAGTTAAAATGGCAGGTTCATTATATATTCAGTTCCAAAAAAAATAGGTATTACAAGATGGAAAGGTTAAAAGATAATACGGATAAGATTAGCCAGAGATGCATGGCACACAAGAGAAGAGACCTATTTACTCAGCAGAGGGACTGGAATGGGACTGTCCAGTAATGATGATGATTCAAAATCAAATCAAAAATGTTTATTTGTAAGAAAATACACATAGGTACATTACAAGGTAAGATCTTATATCCTAAAATTCATTGTATTCTGCCTGCAAACAAGGGTGCAAATAATTGACTTATTTCTATTTATGTTATTAATATTAGTATGCAATTTAAATATTTATTACAATTGTTATAAAATCAATTATTCATATTCATTCATCATTAACATTAATTTTTAAGTTCCATAAATTCTTTAATACTATAGAAAAAACTATTTTGGAGCCACTCCTTAATTTTTTTTTAAATAAGTATTTTATTCGCAACAAGTTCTATTATACTCGTCTGCTTTTAGACTCGCCAAAGAACTAAAGTCGTAAATAATTACTTAAGCACACTTAAATTACTTCGACTTTCAATTCCTTTATGATCTACCGCTAAATGGCTGCCATGATAAATCGTGACGTCGTCACATCAGATTAAAAACCCATTGCCATTATTGAAATTTTCGCTTTTGTTACTATAATTGTGATTATAGTTCACCGGAAGAACACATTATCACCTTTGTGTGTGTCACACATCATTTTTCCTATGTTTACATATAAAATGAGTTGGCAGTGGTAACGGCCAGTCCTTGGAGTAACGTCAAGGTTTCAAGATGAACTTCCTCGGAATATTGTTGGTAATCATGGCTGTGGCTTTGGCTCTTGTGGTAAGATACTCTTTGAAGCACGGTTTCGTACCTGACGAACTATACCTGGCATAAAATCAATGAAAATTATCAGTTACTAATGGCTAGTTTATACAATGCGAGTTGCCGTTTAAACAGTAGACGGCTACTCGAATTAACTACTAGTATGCCAGTAGCTGGGCTCGCCATTAGCTGTCTACGCAATGATAGTGGCCACCCAGTCTCTTGCGAGGTGCAGCACACAACTGCCTGGGTGACACGGGCGAGCTACTGCCGACCGCGTTCGAACGATGAGAGTGACCTGCTGCCATGTGCGAGTTACTGTCAGGTGAGAGCTGAGTGAAAACAAACAATGTTGAAGTAATTTGGATGAGAGCTAGTATCCAACTCGCACGTGGCAGTAACTCGTAAGATACGTTCATATGATGCGCTGCAGTTACTCGGCAGGCTGACTCACACGCTAGCTCGCACTGTGTAAACTAGTTATAAAATAAATCACATGTTTTAATCAACTATTCTACAACTTTCGATGTGATCTCAGCAAATTGTTATGTACTTTTTTTTAAATTTCAAATTTTTTGTGACACTAGCTAGATAGCGACTTTATTAGTATTGGTAATGAATGTATGATGGCACTAGAAATAAAATAACATAATTTTTCAGCAAGTGCATTTGCGCAGATCAAACTGACTAGTCAGAAATAATGTATTCTACCAGCCAGTCTCAAAAAAGGGTTATCTTATTATTAACCAGCATCTGGGAGCTGTAGGTAAGATACAGGTCCCTCTCTGCATAATACTGGCATTTACCTGCATCAGGTTAGACTAGAAACAAATTCCTACGTAATAGGGAAAAGTCTATGCAGATAATGGTGATAAAGAGGAGCTATTAGAAAAGTAAGTTTGGAATATTTGCAGAGCGGCATGGCTACAACAGACCTTTCTGCAGGATGCCATGGCGGCGGCGGCAGACCACCTCGTCCGCCACCCACTGCGGCCACCACGGCAGCACCGGCTTCCACTAGTAAGAACACTTTCGATAGAATTGCTTAGCCAAATGTGAGAGTTGAGATGGAACATTAGAAGTACAAAGAAGAAGGCCATAAATCAAATGGAATTGCTACATTTGTTATTAGATTTGCAATAGACAGTTTGCAACTTAAACTTTAAAAAGATGTCCTGAAACAAGTAAAGCCGGGCTGTCATATAAATTGTTTTGTTGTTTTTTACAGATGCGACGAGCAGCGGATAAACTAAAACACAACGGAACACAGCAAAGCTTGAAACATACTGAAATCATAATATTACAAGTTATCCACAAATATATAGAACTTAATCCCACGTTTTGTTTCATTTCATAATTATATTTCTGTTGAATAAACAAGTAAAAACACACAATGGTCGAAGTGACCAATGAATGAAAACCGTAACACCGTAAAAATCGCAGATGCGTTGCTATCCAGAGACAATGATGAAATGTCTCATAAGCATATGTAGCGACATCTATACCACCGCATACGAAGTAAACGATATAAATCCTTGATCACGATAACAGTTATTCACGCGGATCTCGACAACAACTGTCGGGCAGACACAGCACCAGTCTGGTGAAAAATCCTCTCTTTGCTCTGGAGTGTTCCTCATTCGAAAAGGAAGACAGCACTGCTGCTGAAATAGATACGATGGTCAAAGTCAAAGTCAAAACTTTTATTTCAATTAGGCCATTAAACGGCACTTTTGAATGTCATCATTTACAGTTCAGTAAAATAATAATGTTACATTAATAAAGTGACTCTACTGTCCATTCGGCAAGGTAGATTTTTATGGAGAAGAACGGACAAGAAACTCCATAGTTAATGGTCAACGGACATATACATATAATAAGGAAAGGCCTTCCAAATATTTCGTGACTATAGACTAGCTGTCAAAGACTAAAGTCATAACCAATAGTACAAAAAGTAGGGTTGAGGTAGATGAGCAAGGAATCCACTATATCGATGAGTATATTTACTTGGGCCAGTTTGTCTTGCCTGTTTTCGAAGGACCTTCGAATACAGGAAAGACAAAGAAGTCGACCGACGTGTCCAAAACGCCTGGAAGAGCTACTGGTCCATGAAGTCGCTGATGAAGGGTGACCTGCCTTTATCCCTGAAGTGCAAACTCATCGACATGTGCATTCTGCCCATCCTAACCTACAGTGCGCAAACTCGGTCCCTGACCGAGTCTCAAAGTCCAAAATCATCATCCATCGAATACGTAATACCACGATTAGCTCCAAAACGGGCGGGCCACATATGTAGGATGCACCAGGAAAAATGGACCAGAGTCGTTACGCAATGGGAGCCAGAGGATGGGCGTCGTCGCCGAGGAAGGCCTAGGAAACGCTCGCTGGCGTGATGACTTAGAGGCGTTCATGACGGATTGGTCGGAAAGAGCAACATACCGGAAAGAGTGGAAGGCTATGGGGGAGACCTTTGCCCAGCAGTGGGACAATATAGGTTGATAAAAAAAAAAAAATACTCAATACATTTATTGCTTCCACATGTGAACTTAGGCGGTAGGAGTTTCAGCCAGCGGCTTCGCCCGCGTCAATATCGGAAACTTTTTTAAAGGAACATTCACCCGGGATAACTATAATCTATCTTTCTTCCAAATATCATCCGGATCTGTTCAGCCGTTCCGGCGTGATTGAGTAATATCGGAGGCATATGCTATCACGGACTTTTTTATAGATATTGATATGTTCTTTCATATTGTAGTACATTATTTTGTTCTATCATCAATAGTTTTCGCAGCGCATGCGATGAATCATTTTATGTAATTTTTTTTTCACCTTGAGTTATATTATTCAAATTTTAGTAAGGGCCCACAATTATTTCTGAAAATAAATATAGCCTATGTAAAGAAAGAAAGAAAGAGGAGAGAATTTTTAAAATCGGTCGAGTTGTTTTTGAGTTACATCGTAACAAACAAACAAATCTTTCCTCTTTATAATTTTAGTTTAGAAGTTTAGATTTCGATAGATAGTCACAAGACCATTTCCGCAGATAAGTATCTAACGGTGAGGGCTGAGAGTGAGAAGTACAGGATCGATCGATAAGGCGACGTCTGAGGGCGGCACATAACCAGCAGTACACGTCTTCCGATTAAAATGATCATGCTGATAAGCCTTTTGGACAAAAAAACTTAATGCCTACTGATAACACTGCAACACGTAATACACTGTTGAAAACTGAATAACTTAATTGTCTTTGAATTGGTTATTTACTGTTAACACAGTAAAATCCATTTACTTTACCACAATTTTTATTATAACAGAACAATTTTGATAACAATGGTCAATTTCTAGTTCAAATTGTTCGGAATTCAGACTGGTTTTTTACTATAATTTCACCTGGGTTTTATATTTTAACTTTTATTTTATTTATTTATTAGGCTCACCAACAAATAGTGACACCAAAAATTTTTTACAAGTGCCAAAATTATTATGGGCTTAACTTAATTGTAGAAATAATTTATTCTAAGTGATACAATAAATGCATAAATCAAAACAAAACACAACAGGCCAGTCACATAACATTGTGCGTAAATTTGCGGAACTTGGTAAGTGAGTCTGCATGCACGTCCACAAGATTGCTGCAACTATTTACTAGCTTACATAGCCGAGGAATGATCGAATTGACACCGAGAACGAAACCGAGGTTCTACGTAGTGGAGGGTAGAAAAGAATTCCTTAGGCATGATCACTATGCCTGTCCTATAAGGTGGAGTGAGAGGCATAAGAAGAAATGAATGAATTGTATGAGGGGTAATATGAAAGAGAAGTGAATGAAACATGGGAAGGGAATGAATGATGCGTGACAGAGAATTATATAAAATGAGATGAAATAAAAACAAGGGCAGAAAGAGGAAAAATTAATATTGTAACAGAAAAACCAGTCGATTTGGGATAGGGAACCTGTTCCGGCCAATATAGTGTATTAGATAAATTTACGAGTATCATGTAAATTTCTCGAGCATTTTGCTGCTTCATCATCAGCCGAATGACGTTCACTGCTGGATATAGGCCTACCCTAAAGGGGGGATTTGCCACAATCGCAAACGCTTGGCACAGAAAATGCTGCTGCCCATTCTTTGGTGAGTCCCTTAGTCGCCTCTTACGACACCAACGGGAAGTGATGGGATGGTGCTATTCTTATACGTCCGCCACCATACAGCTTTTACTGCTTAGTTTACGCTAACCCTCAAGATTGTGGAAAGGAAGGACGTAAGAAAAAGCTGAAGCATTCCTTTTCATTCTGATTTCATCCCATTCATTCGCAGAGGTTTTGGGAATAATTCCATTGTGCGTACTGCTATGGAGTGGTTACCGGAGTTTGTGTTTTCTGATAGCTACAGCCTGGGGGTCTTTAAGTCAAGAGTGAATAGGTTACTTCTAGACAAGCTTGCTCCATCATCACTTTGTGGATTGTGAATTGCAAAAAAAGTTTTGAAATTGCTTTATCCACCAATAACAGACATACTACACCAAAACTATGCTTCCAATATCTAAATAATTAGCTAAGCCATAATTTTGTCGCATCGTCGCGTACAAATCACAAAATAACACTTAGCGGAAGGTTATATTTATAATAATTGTTATTATATCGCTCGCCGGATGCACAATTGTCACAAGTGGTCAATTTCCTTGTTTTTCTCTGGTATATATACTAGGAGTACATAGTAGTTCGACAGTTCGTGATCACAAGCTGAAACATGAAGTTTTTTGGAGTACTCTTGGCCATTATGGGTATTGCCTTCGCAGCGGTGGTGAGTACCACTTGAATTTTATTGACACTGCGATCGTTGGCCAAGTGTAAGATTGATTGGTCACATTTATCCAAAAATCCAACGGGTAGTAACCCACCAGACACAAAACCCGTCTGGTCGGAAGATCCTCCCTTTTCAAAGGTTTGCGGAACTAAACAACTTGTTGCGTTCACCACCACAGTACTACCTGGGACGTACTTGTAACACAAATCTTGGACAAAATTGGCCATTCAAATATGAGGGCTGTCGATCTCCTCTTGTAACTGTTGTCAGTATTTTTATCTAACGTGATGATATTAATGTGTTGCAGAGCGGGATGAGCGCCGTGCCCAAGGCTGGTTGCAATGGAGGCCCCGGAGGTCCACCCCCTCCGCCACCTACCAGTGAGTATTACAAATTTCTGAATTTAGACTTTAAGCATGAGAAGGTATCGGGGGTGCTATTCTGTAAAAAAATCTCACCGTGAAGTTAGGTGATTAAAGTTTGAAGTGGACTGTCATCAACCTGGAGAGCTATTCTGTTAGCTTCATGGTGAAATGTTCACACAATACCAGCTGGCAATGGAAGTTAGCATAATCTAGACTGACAACACCAGTGTGGCGTAGCGAAGGCGATTATCAAAACGTCAAAAATGTATGAGATTGACAATCGCTGTTGAAATATCACGTGATCAATCCCTCATATTATGGCGTTTCGAGAATCGCATACGCTGGTACATATTTTTACTCTTACGCAGAGTATACAACGTCTAACAGAATAAACGCAATATCTGAGTTGTGTACATATACGTATAGAACAGTGACATTTATTACCTTTATTTTTGACATCTGTCATTTTTTCTATTTTTTGGTGGTCACGTACCTACTGTAAAGAAGAATTTTTATAGGTGATAATAACGATTGTCAAAAGTCGAAAATGTATGATTGACATGCGCTACCGAAATGTCACGTGGACAAACCCACATATTTTTGGCCATCAAAAGAATAGAATTTTCTTCATTGTACACCACTATAGTTACTCATCTTTTCTACACAAACTTAATTCGATGGTTACACTGCCGGTCTTATCGCTTTTGATATTTGGCACGGGATAGTCTTCGGAGTGCTGCTAAAACATTATCGCTGATAATATTTCACCTCATCTAGCTAGAGCCTCGGTTGGCCACTGAATAATACGTAGTCATATGGATTATAATTATTTGCAATTAGCCATCAGTAGGTACTTAAAACATTGTTACTTGCAAGTACATGTGCATTATGAAAACGACAGATGTGAATCGATGATAGAACACGATAGCTGTATTAATAGTATCACGCATACATAATATGTGACTCGGGTTTTGAATTTTACTGTCAAATCATCTGCCATACGTATGTCATGTTTGACGACACGATTGGTGCAGTGGTTGAGCGATTGAATGCTGCGCTGCGTGTCGCGGGTTCAATCCCCGCACGGGACAACTATTGGTATGGCCTACAGATAGTTGTTCCGGGTCTAGCTGTTTGTGTATGTGAGTTTATATGTTTGTAAACGCACCCACGATACAGGAGAAATACCTAGTGTGAGGCAAAGTTAAAAAAAAAATGTCATACTGTCAATCTAGCACCACCTTTTCCCAAATTCTTCTTCTTCTAACCGGTTTAGTCCAACCGGATGCAAAGGAGTGCCTACCAGCATTTTATTATCCAACCTCAAGAATAGGGATGTTACCTGGGTTTAAATATACGATTCTATTTAGTCTGTCAGTTAGATTATCGAAAAATATTGGATACATATTTTTATTTTATCAAATCATTAAAAAAATACGAAGATAAAAAAACGAAACGAATGAAACGTCATTTTCCAGTAAAAACTGTACTGGTAAGTGACGTCACACGAGTTTCCAACGCAGTGCATTGTCTTCATTTTTTATTTACGTTACAAAAGAAAAAATACGTGTACAATATTTTTCGGAAATCTATCTGACGGACTAATTTTTTTAGTCATAATCACTTCACCCATCCTATTCTTCATTCACCCTATTCTACTATATTAGATCTAATAACTGGTTGCTAGTGCTACATCAGGTCAAAGGTTCTATTCCTAGGCCGGAAAGAGTGCTATTAGAATTTTCCATACGGAATTTCTCAGTAGCAGCTTGGATTCCGGATTTGTACCCGGTTGATGGCATAAGTAGGATTTGCATGGTCCTCATATAACGTATTGTGAATGTGAGGACCATGTAGATCGCAATATTTATGCGGCCTACCCAAATGTCCTGTCTTTGGTATTGTTCGTCAAATCGTTGAGCTCCTTAAAGTTTTAAGTTTGAGCTACACGTTAACTGACAAATGCTTGCGCTGTCTGGACAGGTCCACTCAAATCTGTGTGGTATTTTCCTCAAAAGACCACTATAGACATTAATCTACATGGTTCTCATATGATTTGACCAGTACGATTGTATGGACTTTAAAAGAGACTTTGACTTCTGAGTTTGTTTCGGTGTTTCTTCTCAGGGTAGTAAGCTAGGAAACACCGGCAACATTTAATTTAAAATTACCCAAAAAGATTATCGTGTTCTAGTGTTATGTTTTACCTACTTACTAAATAAATATAATTTATCATTTCTAGGCGTTCGTCCCTAAGATTACAAGGGGCTTAACCATGACTGGGGAAAAGTCGGTGCTATTGGTTCATCTCTGCCAAACCATTCGGGGAATACCAGACGTTATTTTCTGGCTTCAATTTAGTTAAATGCATTTTTTTTATCTTTTCAGACGCGACCAGCTAAACGACAACGGGGCAGATACTTCGACGACTTCGGCTAAAATGACTCACAAATAAACAGTTGCACCTTCATCAACTTTCGCCTTTTATTTTTATTTCTGAACTAGCAGTTCAACAAATTATTGCTATCGCCTACATAATGTTACTTCGTCTAAAGCAAGCTTTATAGCAGAACAAATTAAAAGAAAACATGCCATTTTCATCGTAAAAAAATTCAAAATTTTATTTGCTTACATGCTGTTTTTGGTATCTAATGGCTAGTTTACACAGTGCGAGCTAGCGTGCGAGTAGCTGCAATGCAGTAACTTGCATCGTTTGGACGTATCTTACGGGTTACTGGCACGTGCGATTGGATAGTAGCTAGCGTTCGAGTTACTATACCATTTTTTTTATTTCACTCGACTGCCCGCCGACAGTAACTCGCACATCGAGTAGGCATACGAGTAGACGATTCGAATGACTGATATGTCTAGTTAGCAGTTCGCACTGTGTAAACTAGCCATAAGTTTTTGTAAACTACGAAAAGAAGCGAAGAGGTTAGATCAATAGTACTTATCTTGTATCTATTGGTCGAACTATAATTTAACAGAAAAGGTAGTTGGTTGCCGATAAAGTAACAAATATGTTTATCATCTGGTAAAAATTAAATAGTTCGTTTTGAATTCGCCAAAAAGAAATTCAATTATATGAAAGATGACATGAGTTGAATGACATGAAATACGCATCTGCAAAATAAAGATTCTGAATACCCTTTTAATTGGTGAAATGGAGGTGAAGAATTCCGTTAAAATTTTATATATTTATATTAATTAAATTCCGTAAAACAGAAAATGATAGGAGAGGAAGACACAACTCATTAAAGAAAACCAATGATACTGTAGTTCCAATGCTTACATATGGTCCGTTTTCTTATTATTTATATCCTAGGTATAAAAACAGTATGCCAGAACTGAATCTAGCTCTCATGAGCCAAATATTAGAAAGAAAAGCTGTAAGTGGTTATAAAATAAAATATTTGAGAGGCTTTGGCTGCAGCTTCGCAGAGCATCACTATTAGTCTGGTTTTTGTACAGCATTATTCAATGATGAGTTTAAAGTTTCTGAAGAAGAACTTAAAAAATAATGTGCCGGTTACGCCAAACTTGCCAAATGAGCTTCAAAATTCATCAAATTGAAAAACCGGTGTAAACGGCATGTAATCTTCAAAACTCCATGTCTTATAAGCTTAAGAGCGTACTCTAGAAAGGTGGCCAATTATCCTTATAAGTATATATGTCACCGGATAGATGCAAACTCCGTAAGATAAATATCTTGAGATTGTAAACTGGCCTGTTGGTCGCGTGGTTAGTGACCCTGACTGCTAAACCGGAGGTCGTGGGTTCGATTCCCACCCAGGACAAATCTTTGTGTGATAAGCATGATCATTTGTTCTGTGTCTGGGTGTAATTTGTATATAATATGTATGTATTAAGAAATATAAAAGTAAGTTTATCAGTTGTCTGGTTGCCATAGCACAGGCTCTGCCTAGTTTGGGATCGGATGACCGTGTGTGAGTTGTCCCAAGATATTATAGATTATAAAGTCTCGATAAATTGTCAAATGAAAATTTGAAATACTTCTTTACGCATCAAAATTTGATAGCATACAATCTTTCGAAGTTATTCAGAGAAATTGTGAACCGCCATAAACTGACAACATGTTGGCGACCAATCATTGTGTAGTCATCATCAGCCCCCCTAATGGTCCCAAGAAAGGAAGGAACGAAGAAAACCTTTTTTTTTAAGGATGGGAAATCATCAAATGACTTCATCCGCTCTGGGTGGAGCGGAAGGGCGTGTCAGACTCTTATTGACTAAAACCCATCCGTGTTCCTTCTAAAGCCCTTTGCGTTCCAGGGCTGAGGTGACTCTTTCGAACAAATTCCGCAACCCTGGCAGACGAAGAAAACCTTGCGAATACAACGTGAAAGAACTCGAAATGAACTAAGTCTAACAAAGAACTTTCTGAAAATGAAGGTGAAATATATACCTTAGTCTTAATACGTCCGGACCAAAAAAACGACTTTTAAAATTTATTTAAAATTATGGATTATGCATGGAGGTTGGACTTTCAATGTTGCCCAGATTTGTGGGCCAAGCGTCTTCGCCTCGGGAGACCGCAAATTTTTGTAATTACATACTTAGTATAGTAGCGCTCCCCTGACACGATGACGCTTGGCCTAAAGACTCGTACCTATATTAAACTAAAAGTATCAATACATTTTATTTTTTGCTTTTTAAAGCTTTTTTGTCAGGGTTTTTTAATTTTTAATTTAATTTATATTTCATTCTTTATGAACTTACCTATAATGTACTAAAAGCTAAATAAAAATAATTAGCTAGGACCTCCTCATGAGACAAATAATATTAGTATAGACTAAAATAACATACATACAAATCTTTTTATTTTCATTTCTTTAGTTAATATTCCTCATTCCCTTTCAATATAGTGTACATTATTCTACTATAGTAGGCGCCAGATAAATGTGGAATAAAGTATATTGACCTTTCCCTAATAACTGTTCATATGTACCTGAACAATTAAATATGAATCGTTTTTCATTATTAGACAATGTTAAGGATCACATTGGACGAGAAATTACAATGGGGGCCTCATATAACATCTCTTGCGGGTCGTTTAAGCTCAGCCGCGTATGCTGTTAGAAAGATAAGACAGTTAACAGACATAGAAACCGCACGTTTGGTCTACTTTAGTTACTTTCACAGCATTATGTCGTACGGTATTTTGCTGTGGGGTCGGGCTGCTGACATTGAATCCATATTTATTTTTCAAAAGAGAGCTGTCAGAGCCCTTTATAATCTGCGTCGCCGTGATTCTCTTAGGGAACTTTTTAAAAAGATTAATATTATGACAGTCCCTTGCCAATTCATTTATGAAAATATTATGTATGTGCGGAAAAATCGACATCTTTTTAGTAAAATTAGTGATAGACATAATTTTAATACTAGAAACAAAGACAAATTAGATCAACCATTTTTTAGATTAGCTAAAGTCCACACTTCTTTCATGGGGTATTGTGTTAAATGTTACAACAAAATACCTTCTGACATATTAGAACTAAATGAAAGAAAATTTAAAACTTATGTTAAAAGTACACTTTGTAAACAAGCATATTACAAATTAGAAGATTACATTCAGGATAAGAATGCTTGGAAACATGCTGGTCCTGCTCCATAGGACAATCAAGGGTGTAGACAAAATCAAACTGGTTGATTTATGAATTAACTTTATAGATAGGTATACTGTTTCTTTTTTGTGTTTTTATTTCCTGTTTAATTAATTGGTTATTAAGATTATCTGTAAATGTGTGAGTACCATTTACCTATTTTTTTTTTAGAAAAGGAATAAGTACCTCTGCTGGTTTTACTTTGTTCTTATAAGTAGCATACTCTGGGTGTATCGTCCTCACATAATATTAAATTAATTTTTGTATACCAAATTTTGTAAATCATTATTTGAAAAGAGTAACTATGGAGTTTCTTGTCCGTTCTTCTCCATAAGAATCTACCTTTCCGAATGGACAGTAGAGTCACTTTATTAATATATTTTACTGAACTGTAAATGCTGACGTTCAAAAGTGCCGTTTAATGGCCTAATTGAAATATACGTTTTTGACTTTTTTGACTTTTTTTGACTTTTGATCACGAGAGATGATGATTCGGGACAGCTTTGTGTCATTAATTCCGTTTTTCAAATTAAAAATGTCAATAATTGTAGGTGGGTCAATGACCGTTATTCCACGATTATCTGGCGCCTACTATAGTTAAGCCTTTTCATTTGATACCCATATTGGGGCAGCTGTGAAAAAAATATAGGTAATTCGCGATTTCATCGTGGCGGCCATTTTGAATTTGAAATTTGTCATAGTATACAGTAATTTGCTAGTCAAGCCCTTTTATTTGATACCCATATTTAGGGAGTTGTGAAAAAATATGAAATCCGCATTTTGTGGCGGCGGCCATCTTGGACCGATTTTCATCAAACATAGCTAAAAACACGCCCGACTAATTCACCTTTCAAACAAAAAAAAAACAAAATCAAAATCGGTTCATCCGTTCGAGAGCTACGATGCCACAGACAGATTCACACTCACACAGACACGTCTAACTTATAACACCCCGTCGTATTTGCGTCGGGGGTTAAAAACACTGATCGAAGAAATCAAGGAATAGAATCACACGATTTTTAAAGATTATATCAGCAGTATAGTGCTGGTAGGGTAATACATCCGGTAATCAGCCCCGCACCAGTACTTTTTATATAAAGCAGCCTTTTTGTAAACACCTTTATCATGACAACATGTCAAAAAGACCAATACACCAGTGTGTTAATTGACGGCTAAGGATCCTTGAAATACCCTGTTAATGGCATCAGACTCAGTGCTGACCAATGAAGAAGAGACTGCCTTGAAAGAATGGTGCACAGTCTTAGCAAAATGTGACTTCCCTTTGAATACATTAGAACAGGCCAGGAAAAAATAGGAACCAGTCATTTCTAAGACGAAATCCCGTGTAAAATATATCTAAACGTTCGAGCCACTGTAACCAAAGGTTTTCGGAAGTGATTTGCTGAACGAATAAAGCACTTAGAAGAAAAAACACGACTTATATTTAATAGACAGAGTAATTGAGTTAACAGAGAAAAAACGATATAAAATGTGAAAACTGCCATATTTTGTTTTGTAAATATAACATGTTGGAGATAGCTTTTATTAATTGTGATTAGGATCCACGAAGTCTCCCAGATCCCGTCAGAGGTATTTATGGAACGTCGAAAGCTCAGTCAGTAACTTTCGTTTGATTAGGGATGCTATAGTTTGACTCCTGAAGAAACTTTTTAAATATCTAACAAAAAGATGACGGGTAATGTAGCCAATACTGGCAGCAATGCCACATCGTATGACAATGCTGAGCCTCTGGCTAAATCACCTAAAAGCCAGTATATAAATAAACACATAAATGGATCTAATCTCTACCGTTCCAATCACAATGTTAATTTTGTCGCATCCTCGCGTACAAATCACAGAATAACACTTAGAGGAAGGTTATATTTATAATTATTGTTATTATATTGCTCGCCGGATGCACAATTTTCACAAGTGGCCGATTCTAGGTTTTACTCTAGTATATAAACTGAGAGTACGTAGAATTTCGTCAGTACGTGATTACTCGTTGAAACATGAAGTTTTTTGGAGTACTCTTGGCCATCATGGCTATTGCCTTTGCTGCGGTGGTAAGTACACTTTTGATATATCGATTTTAAAGAATATTTTGGTTGGTAATTTCAGGATCATGACTTTTGGTTACTAACAAAAAAAGCCTGATGCGGGAACTTATCATCCATAGTCACCTTTTATCATTTTATCCAACTATATTACTGTCTAACCGGTTGTTTCTTAATATCAGTATTTAATTCCGGAACACCACATAGCTACTAAATAGCGTTGGGTCCAGTGTGCTACCTTGCGGAACCTCCACCAACTAAATGTTAAACTGTCACTGTCGTGCTATTCTACCCCGTATTCACTGAAACCTTCGTAAAAAAATCTACGTAGCATCAGGCCACTAATATAATTCAAACATTTGTTTGCCTAGTTAGCAATAATATCACGGATACGATGCCAAAAGCTAACGTAAGATCCAGAATAACTGTTTGCATCTTTCAACGATATAGGGAACTACATTCAACAAAAGCAATGATTCTTTATATGAAATGTACTATCACTAATCATATTTTTTTCCGTGAAGCCACATTGCTTTATTTCAGTTTAAACGTATGTGAAATTTTGGTATTCCTAAGATTGGCAATGTATTGAAAAAGCCTATGTCGTGTTTGTGTAATAGGCATGCAGGGTGAGAAATCTTGAAAATTTTGAAATGTTTTTAACATCACACTACGCACATAAATGTACAGAGGCGGACTTAATGCGATAGGCTAGGTTTTCTACCATTCAACCTTTGAATAGGTTTACTCTGTACTAAATATTAAAGTTGTCACTTGATATCGATTTATTAAACACTACCAAGAAAAATAAAATGAGATAACGTCGATTGTTGCAAACGCAGAGCGACCACAATATCTTCAGGGGTTTCAGTATTAGTTGGTATTTTGCAGAGCGGCATGAGCACTCTTCCGAAGGCAGCAGGCTGCGATGGTGGACCCCCGCCCGGTCCCCCGCCAGTCGGCAACCCCCCCGGACCACCACCAACCAGTGAGTACAACTACAATCTAATACCAAACGAATAAGGTGCATAATTCCTGTAAGAGAAAGTGATCTAGCGATTCATACGAATATGAATACTAAGAAAACGTGAATAAGGGTCATATGCGAATGAGACACTTTCTGGTAGTCGTTTCGAGGCAAGGCTTCTCGGTAAATCTGGCCTTACTTAAGACGGGAACAAGTGTCGATAAATTATGATTACACGTCAAGATTATGATCACTTTGTTAAAACGACCTAAAATCACCACTACTGAATTTTTAATAAAAGGGATATTGATTTTTGTTACTGAGAAATCTCGTCTTACTCAGCCACAATTCAGAAACAGCCTGTAGAAACCAAAGCGGTTAAAGCCGTTCCTTCGCGTGATTTAATTTTTTTTAACCTTTATATACTTTTGTTTTCAGACTCGACTCGTTAAAAGAGAACAAGGCCAACACATCGATGACTACGTCTAACATAACTCCTAAATAAACAGTTGCACCAGACGTATTTGTTTTAGTACTTTGATTTCATTTATGCGATTCGCTAATTTTTATCGTTTAAGAAATAAGTAGGTCGTGTATAGACCTCCTTATTTCTTTGAAGCTACTTTTTCTCTCTTTTTACACACAACATCGTGTACCAATGCTAAAATATTTTCATAATATGCTAAAATATTTTCATAATAAGCCATAATACCAGTCAAAACAAATGGTATATTTACAACAGTTGAAAAAAAGCTCATTATTTATTACTATTTATTTAGTTTTTTTTTCGATTGAGATGTTTTCATTATAAAAAACATTACAAAAAATACAAAATTTCTTCTTAATACATAAAAAGTACTAGAGATAATATCAAATTGGTTTAATATGGCAATCCAAGAGAGTATTATTAAAATACTTATATTTAATATTTTATATACAATCTTACATATTATTCACAGTTTAAGGTAACTATACAGCTCATTAGTTTTTGTTTTTAACAAAACTTGGACGATTAGAAAAACTTCTGATGGGTAAAAATCGTTAAAATTTTCAAAATAATTGGTCATTTGGATGAATGGTTAATTATTGTAACTCTGTTAAGACTATCACATTATAAACTGAGTTAAAAAAAATATTAGTATCAAAATCATACAAAAAAGTGTAAAAAAAAATCAGAAAAATGTACTTACATAAATAATTAAAAATATGTAACAATTTTGTATTAATTTTAGGTAGTATAACTGCAGTCGTTTTAATTGCCAAATATGGATAGCAGGGAATCAAATAAAAGCATCAAGGATTATACATCATCATCATTTTTCAAATACCTAAGGGTGGAAAGCCTTGAAGACTTTTCTGTGGGCAATCTGAAAGGACATCACTATAAATGCGGATTTTGTCTTCAGCATCTTAACTAATCAGAAAAATCTCACAGCATCAGTCAGACACATACCTAAATATTTCCGACTATGTTTCTAAGTTGACTGCACAGTTACACGCCTGTCTCCTTTGTCGTTAGTACCTTTTAAGGTACCATTTAGGGCCTATATTTTCAATTACCAGATATCTTCAATTTGAATAATAAATATGACAGTTTGATATTTTTCCTTTAGGAAAGCTGTCAAACAACCATTATTTTATACCTCAACAAAAATCTGATGATTGAAAACTCGACCATTAGTCATTAAAGCTCTCCCATCTGCTATTCCATATTTGATGATCAACAAGTGAGGAGTCAAGTTAGCCTACTGGCCGAGTTCCTGCAGGTGCTGCTTCTCCTCCTCTTCCCTCAGTAGCAGTTCCCTTTCGGCGGCAATGCGGGCGTGCTGCTCGGCAATCACTCGGAAGAGTTCGGCGTGCTTCGCCCGAGCCTGGGCGACCGCTACGGTCTCGTGGGGCGCGTTGATAACTGAAACTGAGAGGAATGTTTTGTTTTACCGTTTGGTGAAAATTTGGGCATAATTTTAAGTAGATGACACAGATATTGGGTAATAAGACGGCCCTTGAAAAGAGGTGGTCAGACTTTCGGATTTCTAATTATTCTTAACGACTGTTAGAGATCTAAAAATTACAGCCAAGGCTAACAGATTATCCCGCTTCCCGAGACACAAAGGGTTTTGTGATGTGTGTCCATTACGGTCACCCATCACGGACCAATCTTAATAAGTAGCTTCACCTCTGATCGCCCCGTGTGCCTGTACTCACGCGCCCACCCAGGCGCTCAAATGTGTCACCACGTAGATGCTTCTTATTGTTATGTCAAAACGCCAAAGACCTGAATGGGGCTCACATAGATCAGGAAAACATGGCCCAAAAGAGACCTACATATTTAGCAGCGGGAGGAATAAGACTGGCAGTCATGATGATCAAAATACAGTAACTCACGTTCAGGATGAGGATGCGTGGCGTGCTCCTCTGCGATCTTGGCGTAGAGCTGGTAGTGGCGGTTCTTGGCCTGCGCTACCGACTCGGAGTCGGTGGGGTGCTCCGGCGGCACGTCGCTCAGCACTGGGTGGAAGCCCTGCTTGTCCGCGATGTAGTCCACAGTGCGGACCTTCTGGCTGGGGTCCACGTACGAGAACGAACCTGGAAACATTAGAAGAGTATATTTAATAAATAGTTTAGGGATGTAAGTCAGATATTTATCAGTGTTAAAAATTGACGTCTGGCAGCTTTTGCAGTACAAAATTTATTCGTTGTTTAAGATTATTACTAGCTTCCCGTAGGTAATGGTATAATAGTTTGATCTGAATCATCTTCAGGTGATATAATTTGATTTGATGTTAGTGTCAGAGCTAACTTAATAACCTGTATGCTATCTGAGGTAAACTCTTGTGCATCGATGGGGTTTACTTCAACATGACAAGAGTCTATTAGAAATATAAGTTGGCATTCTCTAAGTCGCGCCTAAATGGCGTGCAGTGTAAAACAGCAGGCTTATCTTTTCTCCTTCTGCCAAAATCCAAAAGTCATCTGCAAAACTGTCTTTAAGCGATAATACTGTAATTGCTAGACTAATATTTTTAATCTCCTGTTGTTATTTATTCTGGTGTACACTCAATAAAAAGAAGGCATTGTTGTTCTATTAATTTAGAAAAAAAAAACCTTTAATGGTACAAAATCTGCTTCTACCTACCCCTTGGAGTTATACGTGAAGGCGTGACGGTAATTAGTAAATTAATGACAGAATTTTATTCAAACTTTGATGCCAAGGTAAGCCCAAGGTGGAAAGCTTTGAACAAACGGTGAAGGGCCGTTCTATTTTGTAGCTGCTGTCAAGACTCGGTAATACTCGTGTTAAGAGCATAATATTATATAATTGGTGGTTTTACATCAACATGGTGTAATAAGAATTATGAATCGGGTATTTAGTACATCATTGTCGCCAAGATAGGTAAATTTGACACCAGTCTTGCCAAAAACTACCGTTTTACCCAGTTAATGGGTTGTGGAGGTCTGGTACGCAGCCGCTCCACATAGAATAGTGGTATTCAGCTGAATCCGGTTTGACTGGAAGCCGACCCCAATATAGTTGGAAAAAGGCTAGGCAGATGATGATTGTCGCCAAGAGGACCAGAATTTCTTGTGAAGCAAATTTTTGACACCGCCATTGCAGTGTTTGTATTAATGAAAACATTAAACTACGCACCTCATCTAAACTTATATAATCAAGAGCTCTTTTTTTCTATTGGAGTAAAAAATATTTAATATCTGGAAATTCTATAGTGATCAAGAGTAATTTTTCATTGATAGAAAGTTACGCCGAGTGCCTTAACATTATGTTGCAAACTACACGCAGATGAAGTTGCAGGTAGAAGCTACAAGCAAATACATAATTAATTAACTTAAGATATTTATCGAACTAAGTAAATACGAGTATGTTTTAAAGCTTAAAAGTGGCGCCAGTGACAAAAAGTTAAAAAGGAACCGCTAATCTTGGTATGGTCATGTGAAGAGGAGGGATGAAATGCACGTAACGAAAAGAGCTATGAATATAAATGTGGATGGATGGACAAGGAGATCCCGAGGCCAAAGAAAAAATGGATGGGTTGTGTTAGAAGTGATATGAAAGAAAAGGGAGTTAGGGATAGCGTGACGGCTGACAGGCCAGAATGGAAGAAAAAAACGTGTTGCGCCGACCCCAAGTAACATGGGATAAGGGCAGGAAGATGATGAGTATCTTTTATGGTGATTTCGTTTACATCTCAATACAAATACCAAGGAATAAGGCAACCAGAAGCAAAACTAATTCAGAATTCCTCAGAAAAACGACAATACTTAAACAACAGCATAGTTTACAACAAAAACGAGCCTAGAATCGAAAATAAAGCCATAAATACACCTAATTTGTCCTAACAGGTCCATATTGTCTTTAGCTACGTGCTCCGAATCATGCGTTCAGAAAATCTGGTCATAAAACAGAATTTAGTATAGATTTCTCTTCCTTATGGGCGTTTCAAGGTATCAGTCTCGTAGATCTATGTCGAGCAAGGGAATTTACGCAAATTCCTAGTTAATATTACCGCATTAGAAAGTCTAATTGTTGTGAATGTTACTTCATTTGGTCTTGCAATTGAAAGATGTATTATGTAGCCAGTATTTGAATGTGAGATGGAGGTACTGTACTGATAAACTATGATTTCATAGAAACTTGGTCGGTTACGGAATGAAGGAGTGGATTAAAATATTAAACTTTTAAACCACCTTCACGAAAACGTCAAATTATATGCTATGCAAATCTAACCTAATGTACGTCATTATCGCCCGCGAGCGGCTCCCGTCGGCCTACGCTGCTAGGTGCAGGTTGAGCGGTCAAAATGAGGTTCCAAATTCAAATCACATTATGGCCCGGTGGGTTATAATGAAATTCAGTACAATGTTATTGCCTGACGGTGGACGGGGGCACAGCTTCGGACACGCGACCAGTGGAGGGCGATGAGCTCGCGGTGAACAGCCACCTCTCTTCATGGTGCGAGCCCAATTTTCTCGCAGTAGGTGTGAAAAGTAGAGTATGCTCCTCAGGGATAAAGGTGTCTTCACCTTGGGCTAGCTTAAATTCCTCACTGCATTCAGGACTATTGTATTAACTCCCTCGCTTCGCTCGTGGGTTAACTCTCGAATCCGTCATTGCGTTCGGGACTCAATATGACGCCCGTGACATAAGACACTCGGTGCATAATCAACTATTATAACCCAAGAGCGAGACTGAATTTTTCCCATTGACAGCGGTGTTGACGAATTTTTTTATACTCAATAAATTCTTTACCTTTCACCTTTTTATACGCGCTTGAACATAATTTCTTATTATTATCAATTTGTTGAAATGTAAGTAGCAGTTTAGAGAGAGACTTAAACGCCACAATAAACATGGCGGCTCTTGAACCGAGACAGTTTAATATAGATGAAGATGGTGTCGATACAAAAAGAAAAAGAAGCTAAAATAAGTGGTTTATGCAACAAACAAATTGTCGTTCAACAAAAACGTAAACCATTCCACTGATAATACATCATTTATCAGCTTTCTCATGTCTCTTTTAAAATAACTTGGTGTCTAACACTGGATTTTGATATGTCTAGTTTAGTTTACTAACTGTGATGATTTCTTCTTCTAAAACTTATATATATGTGTATTGGACACTAGCTGTGCCCGCGACTTTGTCCGCGTGGAATAGTGTCTTTACTCTTTGGGTAGCATTTTAAATTATTTCGGCTTATTTATCAACAGCGTAAAAAATAATTTTCAAGCTTCTAGCTCTAAAATGACAATACATCATACAACAACCCTTTTTTTTCATTAAAAAGTAGCCTATGTCCTTTCTTAGGCTCTAGAACGTCTGTGTACCAAATTTCATTTAAATCGGTTCAGTTGTTTTGGCGTGAAAGCGCGATAGACAGACAGACGAGAGTTACTTTCGCATTCGTAATATAAGTGAGGAAGTAAGGATAGTAAGGGTCAGTAAGGATAAGGATAATGCGTCTATGGAATTTTATAACTCTACTAACATTTTTGTTGTGTTACTCATATTTGATTAGAAGTGATTATAAAACTGGTTTATGACATTTCAATCGGCAAAGGTCAAGTAACAATAAAATTAGTTTGAAAACATTCATAATTTATGCAAAATATTTGTGGTTAGAAACGTAATTTTTTTTAATTAAAATAGAACACGTATTGAAAAGCACTGTCTTATCTGACTGACAGATCCAAGGCTTGACAATTCGGGTTAAAATCTCAAAAAATTACTGACTTCAGAAACTCTATGATTTGACCAGTATGATTGTGTGGACTTTAAAAGAGACTTTGACCTCTGAGTTTGTTTCGATATTTCTTCTCAGGGTAGTCAGCTAGGAAACACCGGCCTCATCTAGTTTAAAAATGATCAAAAAAGATTGACGTGTAAAAGTGCTATGTTTAACCTACTAAAATAAATAACATTTATCATTTACCCGATCAAGCATGTATCTAACCAGTCAAATCTTTACAATATTCTCTCAATCATGGACTTTCCAGACAATTTTACACACAAGTTTTTTTTTCTACAGAGTTGTCTACAAAACGTCATCCCATCTTCATCCCCCAGTTTGTTCACAACTTTGTGGAACTCTCAGATCTAACCTGATACAGCATCATAAAAGTTTATTACCTGAATCTATTGCTATCTTGTGACTATCACAACATTCACAAGATCACAACTCAGTTACTGGGCAACACGATAACCATTAACCATAGAAGACTATTTTCTTAATCACACCAAAATTGCGTTACCGAATGAGATATGGAATCACATATCTGAAAAAGGTTCTTTAGAGATTCTACAAGTCTACCTTAGGCTCTAGGCAAGAGATATTCTATTATCGGTAGCGTGGTGAAGGCTATTGTCAAAATGTTTGGAATTGACAAAAGCTATCGAAATGTCACGTGTTCAATCCCTTATAATATTTTGGCATTTCGAGAATCGCATTCACAGATAAATTAGCACTATGTCTATACTTCTAGAACCCGTGGTCAAAGGGCTAACCAAAAAATAATCACCTTTAACAACACCACTTCCATCGCTGACTTCAGTGTGTGTCCTGTCGGCATGCCCAGGGTATCTTCCAGCAGTATAGGAGAAGAGGTAGGGCTTTGGTGGCGGCTCGGGCGTCGTGGTTGTCTCCAGGAGATGGGACACGTCGCCGCTGACCAGAGCCAGGGACACTAGGAACAGCGTGGAGCACAGCATCTGGAAAATTTTAGAAGACTGGTTTTAAAATTAGCTAAAGCATCGACATTGGTAAATAAATGGTGTCTCTTGGCAACTTGCAAGTTTAATGGGTTGCAGTTTAGCGGCTTATAGCCTATCACCGCTACTGGCCATCCTTCTCTTTTTTAAATAAATTCAAAGGCGAGCCATTGTGCTTCCCTATGTAATGTTTCCTTCATCTATATTTTCTGTAACTTTATGGTGTACATAAACACAAAAGAGTATTATATTCTTTTATAACATTAGTCTACTATTGTAGCATTGATCATCACTGTGGTTATGAACAAGATGAAACATGATCACGGGAATCAAAATGTAATACACGTGTTAGGGACGCTTTTTTTTATAAAACAGCAAACATTCTTGGAGTAACAAGGACTTGATAGTCTGATATCGTGTTCAGTATGTCCAAAACGCTCTGCCACACTGTTTTTATACCGCCTATGATTACTTAACCCCAAGGCGATTATGATAATAATGTGGGGTTCAAGGCTTTACCAAAGTTAAATTCTAGGATATCGAATACCTTGATTATTTCGATCACGTCTGATCACTGCTATTTAAGAAAAAACAAAATTGCTTCTACGAAGAACAGGTAAATTTGTCTAGTCTAGATCATTGACTGCATTTTTATGTTTTTATTCGTTTTTTTTCACCATTTGCTTTTTTATTTTATAATAATTGTCAATTTATTTTTATGATTTAGTCACGGTTTTCCAAAAAGTTTTTCGCTCTTTATAAGAATCTTTTACTTTAAAAACAGCCTTAGAAAAACTTGGTAAATCTAAAGAAACATTATCAATACCTACATGAGTTAAGCCACGTTAGAGGATCCCTGCTTGTCTTCGTTTGAAACTAGTTCCCCTGACCTTTACAGTGCGTCTGCGCTGCACGCTCAAGAGAGGCGCGAAAAATTTACGACATTGTTTGTTAGTTTTGAACTTTGCAAGTAAACCAGTTCGTTAACCATTAGGTATGTCTGGCATGGGTATTATGATCATTAAGTTTATGGGCATCTTTCTTTCCGGCATCGAAGAATTTGTTTTTTTTTTCAAAACTTAAAGATGATTTTGAGACAATGCGTAATGTCAGACCTTGAATTCCAGGTCAATTGACAGTTATGCCATGCTCTTTCATACAATTCAAAAAGTGGTGCTTTGCCATCAAAGCACCAAGTTTTATAAATCTGACTCTACAACCATATTCTTGGAATATTCACCGACTTGAGAAGGTTCTGTTTCTCTCAAGTTTTGTCACCAAACCGACTGTTACCGCCAACCATATTAAGTAACATCTTCTCAACTATTGTAACAATACTGTTGGCAGATATTCAAGACTTGGCAATGAATGATTCAGATCTGTAAGGCCACTGTTTGTAAGAAAATAATAGAATAGAAATACTCCTTGTTGTACACCATAACAAATTCCATCAGGAGCTTGAAATATAATGGGTAAAGGCTCAATATTTAGGACCTTACACTGCCATGGTTAGGAAGAAACCTCTTTTCATATACAGAAGGCCCGAGCAGTAATGATCACCCATCAGATAAACATGGAACATATGAATTGAAAAGTCTCATTCGTAGTACTTATCGGATTTGAACCCTCGTACTAGGTGGAGTGAATGATTAGTAAAACAGAGATATCTTTGAAAAGTAAGCAATTATTACAAGAACGGAAAGAACTTATACAACAAGGAAAACATTATAATAATAATTCTCAAAAGATAGCAGTATTAAGTAAGGTAATTAGTAAACAACTCAGAAATGAACGAAAAGCAAAAAGGTTAACGACAATAAGAAAACATATAGAAAAAACAGGAGGAACAAGGAAGGCAATAAAAGAACTAAACTACAAAAAGGACTGGATCCCAAATATGAATAAAGACGGGGGAAAGACCAGTAAACGATCAGAAATACTAGGAATTGCAACGGATTACTACAAAAAACTATACCAAAGTCGTAAAGGTGAACAAGTATTAGAGGAAAATAACTCAGTAAATAAAGAGGAGATTGAGCCAATTCTAAGGGAAGAAATTATAAAATCTATCGAATCTCAAAAACTAGATAAGGCACCAGGATCGGATTTAATTACAAACAAACTATTAAAAACTACATCACCAGTGATGGCCCCTAGACTTACAGATTTGTTCAATGAAATCCTTGAAACGGAAACCATCCCGGAAGATTGGACCAAATCGACAATCATACTGCTGCATAAGAAGGGAGACAAGGGCGATATAGGAAACTATAGACCGATCAGTTTAATGTCCAATATTTATAAAATATTTTCAAAAATCATACTAAACAGAATCACTAATATACTGGATGAAAACCAACCTAAGGAGCAAGCTGGTTTCCGAAGCAAATTCTCTACTAAAGATCACATACACACCCTCAGACAAATTCTACAAAAATATAGTGAATACAATAAAACATATTACATAGGGTTTGTAGACTTCAACAAAGCGTTCGATACATTGGAACATGACTATATATGGGACGCTCTGAACAGACAAGGGGTTCAAGAAAAATACATAAGAATAATTAAAAATGTATACACAGCGAGTACAGCAAAAGTTAAACTTGAATCTACGGGTAGTGAATTTCCTATTAAAAGAGGTGTACGCCAGGGAGATCCGATATCACCTAAAATATTTTCAGCGGTGCTAGAAATGATTTTCAGAAATCTGAACTGGACCAAAAATGGCCTCAATATAAATGGCGAAAATCTCAGTCACCTACGCTTCGCAGACGATTTGATTTTATTTTCAGAGGACGCAAGAACTCTGGAAATAATGCTGCAGCAACTATCCGACGAAAGCGTAAAGGCCGGCCTGACAATGAACCTAACGAAAACCAAAATTATGACGAATTCCCAACAGACAGTACCCAATGAACTGATTATAGTAAATAATGAACAAATAGAATATGTAAATGAATATATATACTTGGGCCAACTTATATCTACAGATGGCAGCATGAATAAAGAAATAGAACGAAGAATAACCAATACTTGGAAAAAGTTTTGGTCTCTTAAGGAAATATTTAAGGATAAAGATATGCCAATGACAGCAAAGAAGAAAGTATACGAAATATGCATTATGCCATGCTTACTATACGGGTGCCAGACATGGGCGTTAACAGAGTTACAAGAAAATAAATTAAAAGTCTGCCAAAATTCAATAGAAAGAAGCATCTTGGGTATAAAAAGGAGGGATAGAGTGAAATTACAAATAATTAAGGAAAAGACCAAATTTAAAAATACACACACAGCCTACAGACAGCTCAAATGGCGTTGGACAGGACATATGTCGAGAGAAAATATAGAAAAATGGAGTAGGTTAGTAACAGAATGGTATCCAAGGGATGGAAAAAGAAGTAGAGGCAGACAAAACAAAAGATGGGAAGATGACTTGCGGAAAATAGCTGGCCCAGTATGGAGTCGAGTAGCCAGAGACAGGAATACGTGGAAATCTTTAGAGGAGGCCTTTGTCGACAGACAAGCTGTTCAACAAAGCAACCAGTTGTCGATCACTTTAATATAAATTAGAAATAGAATGTACATTTAGTTTTTTAGCAAGTAGGCATGTATTAAGTTATTGTAAAAAGAAACAGCAATAAAGGCTTTATTTATTTATTTATTTTTTTATTTTACTAGGTGGAGTTATTGCGTGGTATATGATGAAGATGTCACCGGTAAATGGCAAACTGTGTAAGATTATAAAATATCTTGATAGTTTGTAAACTATCGATAAATTTTCAACTGAATACCTTTTTACGCATGAAAATTTAAGTCTATTATCTCTCGAAGAAATAGAAAAGAAATAGTGAATAGAAATAGTCGAATAACAAGTAACGAAACGCTTATATTTCTGTCTGCAGGGTTTAAAGGAACCTAAGCTCCCTGTGCCCTATGTTCCGCTACTGGGCAAGGCAAGTGTCCGAACATATGTCGCCATCATGTCGTCACTTTATGTCGGTTCACAATTTCTCGGAATGACTTCTAGAGATTATATACTATCAAATTTTGATGCTTAAAACAGTATTTCAAATGTTCAGTAGTCAGTTTATCGATAGTTTACAATGTCTCAAAGTGTTTTTTAATCTTACGGAGTTTGCAATTATCCGGTAACATAAACACCCAGCTGAAAGATCTTTAAATGTTTATAATGAATGTGCTTGAGTACTTCTTTTGTTTTTCAATAAACGTTAGTTATTTGCGCAGTATTTTAACGACTTCTCGATATGTTAATATAATAGGAACTGCGGAGTATGTAGTCATCATAAGTTTTAGAGTCCAATAAATCTAACTGATTGATTGTTACTTTGTTACTGACGTCATCAATGGCTGGCCTGTTGGCGTAAACATGTAACTGTTGTTTGTCGCGAAGTAATTGTTTGATTTCATTGTAAGTGATGTAAAATTTGTCAATGATTGTGTAAGTAGCATCGTTGTTACGGAAGATATTATTAGAGCGACTCGGCAAACATAATGTGGGACGCTCGCAGACTAGTTCGAAGATTTCCGTAGGGCGGCTGGTAGCAGGTGAATAAGAGTTGCCCAGAATCGAGACAAATGGCCAGTGATAGGAAAGGCATATGTCCAGCCGTGAATTGCTGAAGCCTTATACTGGCGATGATGAATAAGGAAGGTAGTTAAAGATAAGTAAAGTCATGCAGATGGTGAGGAGTACGTAAATAAATGGGTTCGTTATGTCAAATTCTTGAGACGAAGAGTGTATGCAGAAATAAATTTTTATTTCAATAGCTCTGATTCCGCGTACCAGAAGACCCAGCGTTGGAAAACCTCCCACAAGGTAGACTGATGACCTGGTGAGGGTCACAGGAAGCAGATGGATGCGAGACGCACAGGCCCGGTTGTGTGCCTATGTCCAGCAGTGGACGTCTTTCGGCTGATATGATGATGATGAGCTCCAAATCCATGAACTCTTGGCAATCAGCTTAAAAAGTATATAATTAAATTGCAAACGTTATCACAGCTACAGAAAAAGCACGACTGATAGTGGACAGCCTTCGATAACATGCGAACGAACGCGTCGAACGGTTCCACAACTACGGCAAGTGACCTTAACACGCGGATTTCCTTCATTCTTTCGCGTGCTCCCAAAGAAATGTTGATCGCAATTTTTTTTCTGCTTTTTATTTGTCTCACTGTTTTTAACGTGTCAATAAGTAAAAATAAAGGCATCAGATGAATACCAAAGTTAATTAACATAATTGAGATAAAAAGCTTCCTCTGAACCCTTTTTTATCTTAATCTAAGTTAATTGGATCTTTATTTACCTTACTAGAGGTATATTGTACTTTTGGATATAGTAAGTAGTTGAACAGGATTCTTTGGCGCAAATAAACCATTTCGAATGTCAATAGACTATGGGAGAAGCCATTAAAGCACCTTTTAAAAACACTTTTTTGCTTTTAAAAACATACAATACAAGGCATGCTGAAGAACTAATTCATCTTCAGCTTGGCAACCTTTTCTAATCATTGCTAAGCCTCAATTTAGCAACACTAAGACCATCTCGTCCACAATTGGGCACGAATCGAGATCACTTGGCTGACGGCCTTGACCGGAGCGCTCTCTTTTCTTCGAGCTCGATATAAAAATCTTGATATATTTAACAAGTTTTTAATTCGGCGTCTACTGGTCGAAGTGTGATTGGAATTTCGGCAGGTGTCGTAAGAAGCGAGTAAGTTTTATTATTTCAGGGGCAGTGTCTACGTGTTTAGTAATTGTTATTTGTAAATTTTGTTTTCCCTTATTGCTTTGGAGGGCTTGCGGTTTTCCCTTCATCATATATTACTCATTTGTCAAGAACAGTAGCATTGCTTCTTTTTATGTTGCTGTCAAGCAGGAGAGCCTCGTATGAACCAACAGTTCCCGTCTCATTTTCATACAATGTTGAATATTGCAACAAACCATCGCAATGTACATATCCGTCTATGTAAAACACGTAGAATTTATAAGCACACGAGTCTGATACATGATCATGTCCAAATACGGATGTTGCAAAAGAGACACAGGAACCACAAATTGATCTTACAGGATAACTAAACTTCTGGAAAGTCTTAGAAATGATACTTACAACATTCTGAGTATTATTCTAATACGGTTAAGGAAAAACTGTTTATTATATCACAAGAAACTAAGATGAAAGGATTTCTGATTATGAAATAGAGACTGTATCTGACGATAACTTTCGCGTCCCATATTGGAGGTGTTAAAATTAGGCCTGAAGCAATCTACGTAATACCAGACAATAGTACGAGTCGAGGCAACGATATTGGCAATGATATTATCAGACAACATCTTTACACAATAACAAATCCATTGCGCTATTTTTCTAAGACTATCGGAATTGGTTACTTAAACAATAAAACCCAAAGAGGCAAGAGAAGCGGACAAATACACTATTATTAGGAATGGAACTGTTATAATAAAAGAAAGAGAGGAAAAAAAGGAAGAGCGCGCCCTCTACACCGCTTTCTACACCATCAAATAAATTTGGCAATGTGCAAGTGGAAAATTACACCCACTGCACCCCAGCTCCTCAATACAGCCTTACAAAATATCTTAAGTTAACGCTTTTAAAGTCATGAAAAAACCACAAAAAGGAAGACAATCAAAAAACTAAAAAATCACAACACGCCAAACTCAATAGGAAGTCCCTGAACATCCAACAATTTGGCAAGGAAGAACCGGAAACCAAAACAGATTACAACATAAACAGTTACAAAGGAAAAACATACTTCAAGCCGGCCAGTCATTGAGGAGTATTTATGACCAATAACCATACAAAAAATGAACATACAGAAATCCCAAACTACTACAAATAAAACCAACGTAATATTAATTACTCCCCGAAGCCGACTGGTCCTCTTGGGGGATAGAGACTACAACCCTCCAACAACACAGGGAAAAAATCGCAAGAACTGTCATAGAAAATCAAAAAAAAATGTTGCAGCGCACACTTAAAAATGATGAAAATCTTACTGAACAAACATATGCGTTAAAACAAATTAAATGGGACGTCGTCGGCTTGAGTGAAATAAGACGAATGGGAGAAAGAATTATTTGCATCCAGGCTTCCTACTATACCAAATAGAAACGACCCCAGGTCATCATGGGGTTGGTTTTATTATCAAAAAACACCTAAAAATTATAAGGAGAGCTGTATAGGAATATCACAGTGCATAGCAATGATGAATCTTAAGCTACAAGTACACAGATTCATGGTCCATCATATAACTATACTCGCCTACGGAACAATCAGACACAAGATCAATAGACTCATTCTACCTGGAGCTAAATAAAACAATCTAAGATGACGCTCACAAAAACCTTGTTGTGATAGGAGACTTCAATATCCATATTAGAGAACGACAACCAGAAGAAGACACAGACACAGTCACAGTCCTGGGACATACAAACAACTGGGAGACGTTATAAGACCAAGAGAGAGAACAAAAATATATAAGATTGATTAGAAATGTATAATAAAACAGCTCGGCGTGCATTCAGCTAGAAAATAAAGGAGATTCACTTTATACAAAAAGGAGTAAGACAAGGAGATCCTCTCTCTCCAAAACTTGGAGAGGGAAAATTTAGGTTTAAATATATCGACGGCTGCACACTAACACACTAAAGATTCCCCGATGATATTGTGTTATTCGCAACAACGCCAGGAGACCTAATCATAATATTAAATAAACTTGCATCTGAGAGTGAAAAAGTAGGACTAAAATTGAATCCCGAAAAAACAAAAGTAGCATAAATGTAGGCGAGTCACAAATTAGTTATGTTGAAAAATATATGTACCTCGGACAGCTGATATCACCTAAAGATAACATAAACAAAGAAATCTAAAGAAGGATAGTAAACCGTTGGAAAAGGTGCTTAAGGGAAGTAATGAAAGATAAAAACCTACATATAACAACAAAGAGCAAATAATGTATGGAAGCCAAACATGGGCCATAACAAAAAACCCAACCAATAGAATTGCCACTTCCCAACGAGCAATGGAAATAAGTATGCTAGGAGTAAAGATGAAGAATTGGGGGGATAGAATACAGACGTCGATACAGGTCGTAACACTAAAGATAAAAAGACAAAAATGGAAGTGGTTGGGACACATGATCAGAGGAAAGGACAAGTGGAGCAAAATAGTTACACAATGGTACCCAAGGGAAGGTAGAAGGAAAAGCAGTAGACAAAAAGATGGGACGATGATTTCAAACAGGTTGCAGGCATAACATAGAGTAGAGTGGCCAGAAAGAGGCCAGAATGGCGTAGGTTGGAGGACTTAGAGGAGGCCTCTGCCAACTGGCAAACGGACTTACAGAAAATAAAGAAGCACCAAATACGCGAATATTTTTTTTTTATTTTTTTTTTTTAATATGGGTTTGCTCTTGACTCTAGTCTAGGTCATAGATGACAGAGACAAAGTCGACGATGGAGCGAACTTACCCAGAAGAAGCCTGTTCACTCTAATTTTGAAGAGATTATGGTTTTAATTATTTAAAATATATATGTACGTGTCACCGGATAATTGCGGACTCCGTAAGATTGTAATAAATCTTGATTAGATTATAATTTCTCGATTTATTATAAAAAAAAGATTTTGTAGTATAATAAATCCCATTCAAATTTAATAGTTTCCAAAATATCCGTGTCTTGTTTAGAAAAAAAATGTTTACAATTTCACGCGATATTTTACAATCTTACGGCGTTTGCCATTTTCCGGTGACATACATATAGAAGCAGTGCAGTAGTGTATGAAACGTAATTGTATCTAAGGTCCGGATAGAAAGCTTTATTATTATTGGAACGAAGTTCCTTATCGCGCGTTAAGGGGGCTAGACGGAAAAAAAATCATAGGAAAAGTTGTAACGACACTTTTTTGATTGTCTTTTGTTTCTTTTTGTTTGAATTTCGAAGAAGAATGTGGTTTTAATTTCGAAATAATGCGCCAAAATATAAGATTCAAATATTTTGATAAAAGTAATTGATTAGACACAATTTTTTTCCCGCGGCTCAGCTCCTTTTATTCTATCCTAGAAGATTTTATTGGAATATGATGATTTTCGAAGACAAAAAACAGCCTCTTCATGAATGAGTTTTCCTAATCGGATCTGTATCTACAGTTTAGAACGGAACAAAGAATTTTACCGTTTATTAGTATTGACTATTTGAAAAAAGGAGTCTCGTAACTTATATGTCATTCTAAGTAGGTACCCAAAAACTCAGGTACACACAATCCAGAATAGAAAGTTGGTATTAATTTCAAATACTACAAACGAAACATTCGAAAAAAAAAAAAATTGCATGATATCTGCTCTATTTTATGAACAAACAGTTTTTAAACTATGAAACGTATCAGTTATTTAGCGTAATAGACTTAATTGGCGATCGTTCGAACGCAACAAATTGAAGCTGAAAACAATACAAATATTTTAAAACATTTATATTTTTTTAGTTGTGAAATACTTTTTTTATTTGATTAAATACTAGCTATTTCATGCGGTTTCACTTCTCTATCAAGAAACAGAACAGGGATGGTGTTTCTTTTTCAAGGATAACAAGTAGGCTACGAGAATGAGTGCTATGAGTTATGACACAGCGATACTGAAGCTGTCAATCTGCAGAAGAGTTGGTAATCCGATGAGTAGTTTAGATATTAAATGATAAAAATGATATTTATTTGGAACTTCGTTCCATCCGGGTGTCCCTTGAACCTCTCAAGTTTTATTATTATAAAAGAACAATGTACGTATAAAGCATAAAGCAGTGGCGCATCTGGTATGTTTGCCGATGCGAGAGTGGATGATTTCTACGCAATTATCCGTAAGCGTTGCGCCTCTCTAAGGCACAGAATACGCGGCAGCTCCCACAGCATGCTGAGTGCATTGAGTGACCGGTGGGACTGTCCAATGCTCGGCCGATGGGTAGGACTGCACACTCAGGTCGTGGCTAGGTAGGTGCAATGGCATATTTATTTGTGTTAAATTGTTACTGTCTTGTTTTTATTGTATGTGTACTACTAACAATAGTTTTATAAGCTTAATGTATTAACTAACGTTATGGATCTCGGTCTGCAAATAAATAAATATTATTATTATTATTATAAATGGAACATGATTTCGTTTTGAGATCAATTTGTAGATACTATGCAATGTTTACATCACCAAATCAGCAACTACATTTTTTTTAAATCCATTATTGCTCAATTTAAGTCTTCTTTTTCTTTCCTTCTCCTTCAGTCGTTGGCTCACTTCTGAGCATCGTGATAAAACTTCTAGGCAATTACCTCTCATTTGTGATTTTCTTTAGCCAGCTGTAGTGCGTCAAAGTCATCATGATTTCCAGGTGTTGCTTGAATTGGTTCACGTCCCTTGGATCTTAATTCAACAGTTTGCACAACAAATTCGAATAACATCTTTACATGGTACACCCACTATTACCTTATTTTCATCAACATCTAACTTGCCTTCCTTACTTGGCCCACAATGTACACCTTTTAATGACACTATATCTATCAATCCGCAGGTTGTATGCAATAATAGTGTGCTTGTATCTGAAACAGCTGTTCTAGCAACGGCGTGTTGCGACAGCCGACCGACATTCGTTTGAAACAGTCGGGTATCGATTAGGAACAGCTGATAGGCCGCTCTCGGTAGAAGTTTTTGTAAGACCGTCTACAAACGATTGATAGACGTTTAAAGAATGATGCGTTTGTTTAAAACTATGTGGTGAGATAGTAAGTTCTACATACCGTAGCAGCTGGGTGAAGATCGAGTCAAAAAATAAAGGTAAAAAAACTTGCAGCATTATAACACAGATTTACAGACATTCATTAAATAGGTAAATATTTAAATAGGAATCGACATGACCGTAACCAAATATCATTTTAAAACAAGAAGTATGAAAAACATCTGTTAAATATATAATTGCAATATTTTGTTTTAGTTCCATAGAATATAAAATCAAAACACTGCGCCAAGGTGCTATTCTGCTCGCATTACGGTGAATTTGGTTATTTAAATAATAACGCAATATTGTAACACAGAACAAAGTTGATTGTAGATTTGGCATTTATTAAATGCAATGTCAAGTTAACACATCTAACATACCTCTGTGTTACACAATTTGACGCCGGAAACCCTCAAGAAATTAAAACGTGGGCACCTTTTTTTGCAAATATTTAGAACGTGGAGTCGAATTTCTCCAAGGGCTAAACTTCAGTTCATATTTTTGGAAGCTGTTATAAAGTTTAAGGGTTGGCCGTAAAATCTTTGTTCAACGAATTCGTTCGTTCTAATTCTTGCTTTCCCAAGACTGCCTTAGTAATTATAAACTTTTCTGAATCATCATTATCTTCATACCCTTGTCCCACATTACGGGTCGGCGTAACACTTTTTCTATTATTCTTTTTTTTCTTTCATATCACTCCACACAAAATTCATCCATCTTTTCTTTGTCTTCCCTGATCCTTTTCATTTTCGATGATAACCTCCTCTGTATTGTAACGGTTCACATTCTGAATGTAGACGATAGGTTCTGAATAATTATGTAGTTCCTCATTACTATATTTATTGCCCGTAACAACCGCCTTTCCTCCTTCTAATCCATACATTGTACAAAGCATTACCTACTCTAACGTTTCGACAGCCGTTTATTGAGTCCGACATAAACGCCATTTTTTTAAAGCACTTAATTGGCAGAGTATCGTTACTTCATCGTTTACGTGACTAGCATGTGCGCGTGGGTGCGCTTCATGTATTGACTGAGGGGGATTTAACAGCTCAATAATTATATTTCCTCGTTCTTTGTTCATATGTCGGTAATTGCTTATGTCCGCGATTTTACCTAAAAAACTGACGTATGTATCTTTTTACCTTTCTTATAAGATAGTTATAAGGTAGTAAAGAATATCAGCCGCGCGGGTCGATCAAGGTTAAGCAACGCCAAGGTTGGTCTGTGGATGGGTGGCCATCTTAACATATCGAGTTTCCTCCGTGCCTCGGAAAGCACTTTAAGCCACTTGGTCCCGGCTGTCATTTGTAGATCTTTGGCAGTCGTTACGGATTGTTAGAAGCCAGTAAATCTGACACAAGTCTTGCCAGGGAGTATCCGTGTCACCCAGTTAATGGGTTGTGGAGATCTGGTAGGCAGCCGATCCACTTAAAATACTGGTATTGAGATGAATCCGGTTTGACTGGAAGCCGAACCCAATATAGTTGGTAGAAGGCTAGGCAGATGATGATAAGATAGTTCACGTATCTATTATTTTACTACCTATTTCTCAATGAAAATCATTACTGAAATGAACAATCATGATAAATGTAAAAATAATTTGTAAGCGACCAAGAACCAAAATTTTTGTTTTTAAATACATATACTTAACATTATATTTAAACAAGAATTTATTTTCAAAAAGCAGACATATTTTAAATTTTAATATAGATCCACCAGTCTATTGTTTTAAATACCAACGTCAAAAGGTGAAGTGAAGCTAGGGACTGACACACTTCCATATTCACTTATCTTAAGATTACTCAGAATAGCAGTACAGTTTCTAATGAAGATGGCACTCGGGAAATTTTTCCTTTGTTCAATGACCAATATAATCAACCATGACATCTTAAAAAAAGCATTTAGAATATTAATTGAGGTCTTCGAAATGCCTTTCTTGCTTAGATATACCTACTGTTTGTATAGTAGGAATTATCAAGGATAATAAAAGGACAATCCGGGGTTAAAGTTTACTCATACTTTGTACAGCCGTTTCTAGGAACACATGGTAATAAAATGATTTTCCTTATAAGCATAAAGATGTGAGGAATTAATGCTAATTATATCGGGTATTAAGTTTGAACGCACGTTTATTCATTTTCCCGGATGTTTTTAATGTGTGACTATTATGATTATAATAGGCGCCAGATAAATGTGGAATAAAGTATATTGACCTTTCCCTAATAACTGTTCATAGGTACCTGAACAATTAAATATGAATCGTTTTTCATTATTAGACAATGTTAAGGATCACGAGAGATGATGATTCGGGACAGCTTTGTGTCATTAATTCCGTTTTTCAAATTAAAAATGTCAATAATTGTAGGTGGGTCAATGACCGTTATTCCACGATTATCTGGCGCCTACTATAGTGTTAAGATATATTAATCACTTTAAAGCGTCGTTATTACTTATAGTTAATTGGTAATTTAATAAAGATATTAAGACCTGAAACTGTGTAAAGCGAACGACCGCGCGGTTCCGTACAAAAGTGGCAGCCCCGCAACAGAACACATACAACACAACACAGACAAGAGAATAATATACTGCCAATACTTACATTTAAGGAAGTCTATATTTGGTCTGACTTCGGGTGAAACTTAGCAAACAGAGATGATTTCCGAATTACGCGCGGGCAATACCAGAGCCAAAAATATTATTAAATAGATAAATTATTTTATCTTATTCGAGCCATCTCCGTGAATTCAGATCTAATAGAAACTTCCGTTATTCCGAACTAATCAAATAAGTTAATTTATTTAAATGAGCAATATCTATGACTAAACTTCATATTTCACCTTGCAATAATAATACAATATGCAAATCTTCTCTGACTGTACAAACATCTGCTATTACATCGTATGACGAATACTGCACATCCTACTGTTCTATAGGTGTTGTATTAAGGATGTCGGAGGATAAAATTTCTTTGTATCGATGTTTTTAGGGTTCCGTAGTCTGTCTCTCACCAGGCTGTATCTCATGAACCGTGATAGTTAGACAGATGATGTATTTCTATTGCCGCTATAACAACAAATACTAAAAAACAGAATAAAATAAATATTTTAGGGGGCTCCCATACAACAAACGTGCCGTTTTTATAGATAATGGAACGGAACCCTTCGTGCGCGAGACCGAATCGCTCTTGGCCGATTTTTTAAATATACTGACAATTTTACCTTAAAATATGGATATTTTTTGGACAAGACAGGTGCTGGGGTGCTTGGTGGTGGGAAATCATCAAATGACTTCTTCCGCTCTGGGTGGAGCGGGAGGGCGTGTCAGACTCTTACTGAATAAAACCCATCCGTGTTCCTTCTAAAGCCCTTTGCGTTCCAGGGCCGCGGTGACTCTTTCGAAAAAATTCCGCAACCCTGGCCGGCTCTGGCCCTAGCGGGCCCCGTCTTCTATGCTGACATCTCTTTGAGGTGCGCGTGAAACACAACGCGCCATCGACCCGGGCCTGGTGGTGATCGGACTAGGTAGGTACTACAGATATTATAACAGCTGGTCAGCAAGCCTAGCAACAACACACACAACACATGTAGGTATACTAAGTCATGTTCACTAAAATATTTAAAAAAATATATGAATAACTAGTATGTTACGCTCTCAGATCAGATGTAACTTCAGAACGCCACCTAGTAGGTGGCCCCATGGGTTTTATGTCACTGTTATGTGGTACTGCAGGCACTGCAGCTTTATCAATTAGGGCGTTTTTTTCGAAAATTGTAACAATATGTTTTTGTCGCGTTTCCGACAAGCGTCTATTATTAATATATTTCAAAATATCGACACCTACAATTATTGTTTGTATGACAAGCCTGAGGTACATTAACATACAACTAAGCCGGTGACAGACAGACACACAGGTGGGCGAGCCCACTTTCTATCAGCAATTATTTATTTTGATTTATTTGGACTTGCAATAATTAGTTGTGGTTATATTACACTGTGTAGGTGACGTATGTTTTTTGTGCGGTAGATTTTGGTAGTTATTGCGTGGGTATTGTAGGGGAAGATATTTTTTTAATGTAGTTGATTTTAAATTCAAAAAAAACCCACTAGTGATAATTAAATTCATTTGTCATAACTTGTGTTTACATACAATAAGCACGCAGGATTTTTAAAGTTATTGAGCGCGGTGTTGTTATTTTAAAGACGCGACCATCACGGGCAAAATGAATGGTGAATATATTTTTTTTTTTCATTTTGGGATTCTAATAAAAAAAAGCTCAATTGCATCAAAAAAGACTGAAAACGGTCGGACTGTAAGCCTCCGTGTTATCTTACAATGCGGTGCAGAAAAATCGACTCACAATAAAACCGTTGCAGCACAACTATTGATGCTATCGCGCATCGTGCGCCTTAGGGCCTAAAACTTACGATATTTCGTACATAAACATTGACAGGTTAATTTACCAATTACACTACTAGTTACTGTTACAAGCAATAACAGTTTGGATTTGATGCGATCGTAAAACTTGTAAGGCAGACTATAAAACCCGTCAAGTACTTATTACTGTAGTAAAAGTGGCTAACGTCTTTATTATTTCATTATTATAATATTATGTATACACAGATGTACAATTATAAGAAAAACTTGAAGAATTGGTGTTACATAATACGAGGAATCTGAAGGACGGGAGATTTTTGGGGCCTGAAGCAGCAAACGTTTAAAACTTATCTCAAGGAACCCACAGACAGACCTATTTAATTTTTTGTAGGTTTATGAACTGTACACTGTGCACTCAGTGTACATCCATTCTGAATACATTTTTAGAGAATATAAAACAAAGTGTGTACATAGATGATGTATGATGTATTCCGAGACCATTACAATGACACCCAACTTAATTCTCTCAAGAATGTTAATTCCGTTCCGGCGTCCGCGGATACGTGCAGTGTAGTGCAAAAAAATCTGCTCACAATAGTTGCAACACGCGTATTAGATGTTATCGCGGGGCTTGCCTCACGCGTTGGGCAACGATCCGCACTGGCGGCCATTTTCGCGCATCATTCGCAGGGCTGATAGAAATATTAAATAAATCTTCAGGTTTGAGACCTCGAAGGTCATATTTAGATAAATTATTAAGCTTTTTTTTACTGCCAAAATTCTCGGAAAAATGCAAAGTTCGTTTCGTGTGATATGCCACGGGAGTGAAGTTACGGAACAATATTAGTGTTCTAATACGTGAAGAAGATGGGAAAACTGTCAAATCAGAACTTGGCAAACTCTCTTTTCCTTTACTTTATCATTACGTTGCATCTGGGCCGCGATAGTATACGGATAAAGACCAAGGAAGTCAAGCACGTCTTAAAACTCGTATTATTCCTGTTATAAAGCCATCTAAACAGATAGCGCAGTGTAAAGAAACTCGTGAGCAAACCCACGTGCTACAATCATAATTCAACATGTTTTCAACAATTCAACATACGTTGATAATGACGCCAGATAGCGCCACCTGTCACGACCATCACGAACTAAAACGTGGGCAGAAAAAGAAGCGTGTGCCACGATGACTGTAAGCATATAATTACAGCTTCGATGATGAGATGATGATGTGGGCTGAGGTCGGGATGATGCAAAAATATTCATGGCGCCGAATTGTTTGTCGGAATATTTTACAAGTATAATTATTAGTGCGGAATGATGAGTAGGTTTTCAAGGATTTTTTGGTACTTACATATTTTAGTTTTGTCGATTATCGAGCCTTAAAAAATAAGTATTTGTTATTTTTTAGTAACGTTCTTTAAATGCCTGACTTAAAAAAAAAAACAAATATGCAAATTATCTTAACTTAACCTTTTAACGAAATGAGAAGTCATCGCCAATCTTAGCATCTTGGTATTTAATTTATTGATGTTAAATACCAAGACATAATAAAACTAGACTAAACTAATAACGATTAAATCAACAAGATAGACACACTAATTAACTTTAATCTTCCAATAACTAATAATAAGTATCAGCGAAATTAATCTAATAAAATAAAAAGGTAAAATTATTTGTTGAAAGATGTAGGTATTGTAATTTGAAAAAGTTTTGACTGAGATTCCACTGTAAAAAATAACATCTTTTACATCCATCCTTTGTTCACAACGGAATCATATTGGCAATAGAACGTCATAGCAGTACCGCAAATTGATACACCCTACTATTTTTAAGCTCCTATTATGTCATGGTTTACAATAACGAGTATTCTATTTTTGTTTCTGATGTAAAAGTTGTCCATCACTAAGGGCAAATACATGGTTTTTGTAGAATAGGCTACAGCAGCAAATCCGCAGAAATAAGTTACTAGTAATAAATCAAAATTACCATCAGCAAAATTAATCTCGATTCATAATATACATGCTTTTAGACAGCCCTGTCTATGAATGATCGAGACCGTTCGTTATGCGAGCTAGAACAAATTGCCAGCACTCGGCCGTAATGTAACTTTATTTGATTTTACATCAATAAGCTAGTAAGCGATTCCCACGGCTATTTGACTGATGTTTATGATGTGTGCTTGATTTTGCTTGATTCATAGTGTTTTATTTGTTAGATGACTGCGTGTTTATTTTTTAGAACATGCTGTTTTATTGGATCTGTTTGTTGAAACATTACTAATATGCCTATTTGAAAATGTTTACCAAATGCTTCCCGCTGCCGCAAAATAAAAACAACTTTAATTTGAGCTAAGCTTTTGGTTTCCGTTTTAAAATCAAATGTAAGTATTTTTTTTTGCACGGATGTGTAAGATTCGAGGTCCAAACAGAGTACCTGCATCAATGGAATTTTTAACCATTAAGCATAAGCTGGATGAAAAATGGACGTCGTACGGCTGCACCATCGGTGAAGCAGGATCAGAAATCGGACCCTTGGACCTTGTCAAAGTAGAATCTCAAGTTTCACTCAGGGAGACCTCTGCATACACATCCGTCGAACCAGAGGATGGCGGATGGATGGCTGGGTTCATATTGGCCATCTACAGATTGACTAAGGCCACAGTGCGGGAATATAAACAGCAGATAGCCAGTCGGGTGTCAGTACAACTAAAGGCAATCAAGGGAAATGGTCCAGAAATAACTGATGTGGTCGATATGTATAAGGGGTGGACAGGGGACAAGGCATATAATATACTCGTAGCCGTTTATGACATGTACTTCAACAAGTTCTCCCTTCATCCCTTAGCTAACCTCAGAATAGGGACCACCGGTTCACGATTCCGTGACTGCGCAGCATTAATTTCGTATGGATACCTCATTGATTTGTTAGGGATGGCAAGAACCACTGACTTGATGGACTGGGTATTCTTGGAGCACATAGGTAATGACATAGACAGATTAATGACATCTGAAGACGAGTTGCTGGATAGTTACTCTTACTTCCCTTACCACGGAGACCTCCACCACCGCAAATCCTCACTTCTTCGAATGGGTTCATGTAACTGGAGCCCTGATGAAAGCCCCTAGATCATTAAACGCCCGACATATCAGTGACTCCCGATCTCTAGACATCCTAGCAAACGCCGCTTGTCTAGCCTAAGCATTTTCACATACATTCTCATTCACTAAGGTATATACAACTGACGGGAGAGAGCTGACTGATCACGAAGATGACATTGAAGACGATGACGATGCCGACATCACTGAAATGGATGAGACACAGAAAATCCTTAAGTCTAGAGATCCGACGGCTTGGTGCACACTAATTAAGTCGACCGACGGTGATATCCCAGATAAAGTTAAAAAGTTTATCACAAGATCAATGTCCACTGTATCCGACGCACGTGAAGGAACAATTGAAGAACACGTTAAACGTCTATCCTCTGTATTTGCTAAGTGATTGTACTCAAAAGTATTATTACTAGATCAAGTAACCAAAACTTATGTATCCAAATCTACTATTCTAATATAATAAAGCTGAAAGATTGTTTGTTTGTTTGAACGTTTGTTTTCTCTGGAACTACCAGTCGGATATGGAGAAATATTTTTGTAAATGATAGCCAGATTCATGAGGAAGACTGTAGGCTATACGGACACGGAACGAAAACGGGAACGGAAAAACGGGATCTGCGCGTACGAAGTCGCGGGCAAAAGCCAGTATTTATATAAATGAATACGTATTGTTGTGGATAACCATAAATCTTTTGACTTTTGAATAGCCTACATTAGTCCTTTTCGTAATTCGTGAGGAGTGATGTTATGTTCAAACTTAATTAAGCTCGTCTAATATCTTTTATTTTTTGATAAAAATATGCACCCATGTCGTCAACAATATTGTTTATATCCAGATCCACTCATATTATTATTATCATCAAAATATATTTAGGTATGTATTAAGGTGACATTTATGATAATTAATTTAGTGCCATTGGCAATAATGATCTTAGGATTATAATAAGGTCAAAATATTCCTCCTCTGAAATCTCATCTACCTATAGAAACTTTGGGTTTTACCTGATATCTCTAACATTGAGGAAATATGCTTATATTTTGTATTTAAAGACGATGATCTAATTCAGTTTCTTTTTATTATTTACCATTCTTTATTTTATTTAAATTTTAGTTCAGGGAATTCAATATTTTTGGAGATTACTGAGAATATTCTGGTATTGTTGAACTCGTTTTCATGAGTGTGGTCTTTGTGGTCAAAGTTATAGTCAAGCAAACCCAAAGACGAGGTCAGTCCTCAAGATAAGGCACACGATTATGCACTGCTACAAGTTTCATAGCGCTTAACAAGGGTTTTTTTTTGAAGACCCGGATTAAATTCAGTGAATCTAAGATTAGAGAATTCGAAAACTGGCTATCATAACTAATATCATTAAGAGGTATAATGGTTTCTTTCATCCTGAATAATGCACGATTCCTGGTGGAAAAGCCGCGGGAACGAAACGTAAGGAATGTTTGCTTGTCACTAAACCTGATGCCAATGAAGTAATTCTCGCTATTGCAAATTAAATGGCGGATGTCAGCAATCAGTCTTACAGAGGACAAATAAATTCAAGAATTTGTTACGCACTAATAGAACTGGTTATTCGGAAGAAAGTTAACACCACAAGCTTTAACAGCCAGACAAAGATATTTTCAACCAGCCAATCAATAATCCAATAAAAATAAGCTGCAGAGAAACCAACAAATATAGAACGTAGAGAGAAAAGCAAAAATTTACATGATTCTGTTGATTCAGCAGTTTGACATTTCTTCGTACACAACGTTAAAGAATACCAACATTATATCAGTATGTATTTCACACAACGCGAAGAAGAAGAAAGAAGAGAATTGTCTACTAGATATACTAACCAACTTAAGAGAGACCGGCCTTCTAGAGAGACTAGTCTACTTACTAGAGAGAGACTAGTCTAGAGTGGCAGTTGGATAATAGGTATTCTACAATTGGAACATTGTAGAATACCTATTATCCAACTGCCACTCTAGATCCTATTCCGTACAAAAACTCAAAGTATTTATTTCAATTGAACCGTGTAGGTACAGGCCTTTGAATAGTCAAGGATTCAGTCAATCAGGAACATGAAACTACTTGTACATTCCAAAGCGTAGATCTACATGGAGAAGTACATGCAAGAAACTCCATGGGCAGAGTGTCTGCAGTCTACATGTGAGTATTAGTTAACCCAGTGACACCTTCAAGTAAAATAGTAAAGAATGCACGCCAGTTAATAAGACTTGAAATACGAGAAAGGCGACAAACATGTAAACAGGTTCCTCGTGTAATATTTCTACATAATTTAGTTCTGCGGTTGGCAAACTGGTATTGTCTTGTCCGTCTGTCTGTCCCTTAATCATAGGGGACCATAATTTTTCAAAGATAAGTGTAGACTGACTGACTGCAGTAAATGTTTTGTGTGCCCGAGTGCCCGAATTGATAAATGGTCAGATATGAATTGAATAATGTAACAGATATTATGAGAAATTGGCGGCAAGATAAGTAAAATCAAATTTATCTGTAGATGGTAAGGCAGGCTACAAGAAGCAGACATGATCCAACCACAAGAAGAAATAGATGTAGCGAACGCTCCTGAAGTTATGCATACATCAATGTAATTACCAAAGCTATTGCAATGCACAGAGAATGCTGCTGCCCATAACTCTAATAAGTCCCTTTAGTCGCCACTTACGACACCCACGGGAAGTGATGGGCATCATGCTTGGCGCAAAAAAACTCTTTTTATTTCTTTCTTTCTTCTTTTTCTTATCGAAACAAGACCAGAAGAAGGTCCTTGAAGTGGAATGGATGCAGTAGTCGGAATAACGGATGTTATAGACCACTTGATAAAGCTGTCTATAATCAGAAGCTGATTGCATTTGTTGTTTGTTTGTTTGTGTGCCTTGTTATATGTTTATAAGCTATGATGTGGTATATTGCTTCCTTATGCAATTTAATTTGTTTATAACCATCATTAGAAGACGACTCACACACACGTCACTTGTGATAATTGTAAACAAGCTTGATCAGTTAATAAAATAATATCCATAACTGCATCTTATTTGGCTTATTTGCGGATATCAGTAATCGATGAATCGTAGTCTTTGTAAGTATTGTGTTGTGCGTGTCACTCCTTTATAGAAGGGGCTACTAGAATCTTGTTTTGTTATCATTAGACAGTGCATTTTAATTGGTCTCTGGCGACTCGTCATCGTACGAGGCAGTCGGGTCATAATCAGATTGATAATTTTTCAACTGGTATTTCCACGTTTCCAAATCCATCAACATCTTCTCAACTCAAGTTGGGGCCAGCTTCGAATCTAACCAGATGAAGTAAAAAACCGCGGTTTCTAAATGATTTCTGCAAACAGTTGCGTGTGACCGCAACATGTGCTAAGTTTCGCTAAGTTTGAGCACCGCTGGTGTCATGTTGCAAGTAACCGGATGCTTTACGTAAACTGTTCACTTGTGTGACCTTGACTAATGAACGATATTATCGACTTTTTTCTTCATCAGACGCATTCTTTGTAAAGAATGGATTTGGTTGAATTGATTTTGCGTTTGATTAGTTAACTTTAGATAATTATGTCACTGGAAAATTGCAGACTCCGTAAGATTGTAATAAATCTTGATTAGATTATAATTTCTCGATATTCTTATTTAGAAAAAAAACAGTTTAATTTTTCTTGCGATATTTTACAATCTAACGGCGTTTGCCATTTTGCGGTGACAGATATATGTATTTCTTTATATTGGCAATCGTAGCACAAACAAGCAAGCCTTCGAAAATGGGAGTGACACTAGAAGAAATGCGTGTTGCGCCGACGACCATTAGTATTACAGGACACGGGCAAAATCATAGATAATGATGCCTAGAAATGTTTCATCGTCAACAACATCATCGCTTTCCATCATACGCCACATAACACCAAACGCGAGGATAACAAAACTAAAAAAAAGTCTTTGTAAAATGATCTGACTTTTGGCATTAGATGCCTTTTGGGAAGTACTAGTCAGCCAATCCACTTGATCATCAAGTGGACTGGCTGCTTGTAGTGACTGCTTGAGCTTATCATCAAGTCTTGATGATAAGCTCAAGCAGTCACTTACAGAATCAGCATATGTTAGGTACAATACCTTCAGAGGTCCTCGACAACCTACATAGGTCATGCCCTTGAATAGGTCGTTAACATTAAATTGACTTAAGATAATGTCACACTACCTGACCTGGGGTATACAACTAAGCTCAAGAAAACCGGTGTCCTGCATGAGGCAACGTTATTTATAAATTGTATTTAAATTGCCTTTAGAAACGGATGCCATTTTGTAATTACTACATTTAATAAGTTATTGCTTTTCATTATTTATTAGCTAATTGGCTTGGTATTTGTTAGATCATAATCACAATTAAGTACCACTTATGTGATTAAATAGAGCAGAATTTACACGAACTGCTATAAGTTTTGGGATCCCTCATCCCAAACCTCATCTTGAGGAGGTTGAAAGAATGGACTATCAAGAGTCTGGCATAAGAGAAACACCACGATAATCTTCTCACTCTAGATTACAGTCGAGACGAGTCTTTTACAAGATCATTTTCGTTCGTCTGTCTCGGGCGATTTTCTGAAGTTCTATTCAACATAGGAATTTAAATTTTGGCAATCCTAACTAATATTAAACATGCGAAAGCGAGTTTGTTTGTTTGTTACGCTTTCACATCTAAATAGCCGAATCTATGTTAGTGAATAGTACAGATATAGATGAGAGACAGGCACGGCTGTACTAACTCCTTGTGTAGGTATTGTATGAAACCTAGTATTTACCAGGAGAGAGGGAACAAAAATACATGATAGACGTAGAAGTCTAGAGAATATCATAGAACGATTCAATGAAGTAGCACTCCGTTGCGCAAGCCGCAAAACTAGAGTACGGGAAAGGGTTTCTAATGTGCCAATTTGTAAGCAGTTTAGAGGCTTATCAACTAAACCTGTTACTGATTGCAATCTTAATAACTTTATTAATTACATACGAGCTTTTTCAAGCGGTTTCCCGTGGCTCATCTCACATCGTGCATTTTTCCTGGAAAAATAGCCTGTAGACAGCTTGCGATTAGTGGAGTTTACTATCAGTTTATTCATTTCCAGAGATTGTCTTCAAACAAACTATTCTACCTCTTTGGATGTAAAGCGGTTTGTTTATTGGTGTAACTGTTAAATGGTCCATCTAATGTTAAGATGACCTAGAGACAGACCTTGTAGGTCAAGACAGAACAGATTGATTCTATGGTCAAGTTTATGACTAGTCTATGTGTCATTGCATTCATCACCTAAACAGAAGAATCTTGTGTCAACTTTGTTAAGTTATACAGTGTAAGTTACCGTACTGCTGAACTTAACAATGTAGAAACGACTAATCCAGCTACTGGTAGAAATGACAATAGTAAAGTAAACACAGCCAACATATCGAAACGCGAACGAGAGAGCGAACAAAAATACAGAGTGCATAATTGCTATGAGCATGTGAAATAAAGTACCTTGTTTCGGCTCAAAAGGCCTGAGGCCAATAAATATGAAAGAAAAAGTGCCAACAACTGACACCACGTGATTCAGTGATAGTGACCGCAACTTTATTAGACGTTCATACAATCCTTGAGACGTTAAGTAACTGAGTGAGGTCGTACAAATGTATGACATTCGGCCAATATGCGCAGGAGTGCGAGTTGAACGGTTTTACCGATTCAATTAAAATAATTATTTAACGAAACCAATTTTGTTTTTATTTACTTTATTATTATTTATTGGTTTTGATTGAAATTATTAAAGGTGGTTTTGGTACTAGGTTGTAGTTTTCAGTTGATGTAATACAATTAAATTGATTGAGATCTTGTTAAGTTTTATAAGATTAATGTTTTGTGTAATGAATACCTACTAATTTAGCGCAAAATATGTATCATAAAATAAGAAATTAACAAAAAACTAAACAACTGTCATTCAAATAGGATAATAGACAAAGAAAATGAATTTCAGGAATTAGGAGGGAGAGCACGATGATAAATCTTTTAGAAGATTTCAATGTAGACACAGAGATTTGGAATTTCCAGATAAATTAAATCAAGCACTTCGCCCGCGACTTTGTCCAGGCGGATTTAGTAGATACTCCACAAACTTCAACGCACCCTCTGTCCCCTTTTAAAGTTTTGGAAAACAAAAATCACAACGATTTTCATTAATTACCCAGCCATTTCTGCTGCTGATTCTGTAGTCTCAGGATCAGCGCAACTTTTCACCCCGTCGGGGGTTGATTATGCAACAATTGTTAGATCTGTTTCAATCATCCCACTTTTAGTTTATTCATACCAATTTCCACGTAAGTTGGAGCAAGCAATAATGTTAAAACTTGTAAAAACTTAATCACCCCTTCAGGCTTGTTGTCTTGGTTGGTTTATTTTTGAAAAATCCAACCATTTGTTATTCTTAATTTTTATGAAAATCATTAAAAAAATTCCCCAGTTCGCTCTAATCGTAACATTTTTCTTACTTAGAGCAAATTTGTAACCGTCGTAAATTTTAAAAGGTCCGATTTGAATAATTTAAAGTGTAATTTACTTAATCAAACTTACGTTTCAAAACATTTAAATGGACAAGGATTAATATCATGATACCATAATCACCACTTTTCCATTCCACCCGGGTTTTGGTTGAATAATTGATCAAAAAGCGGTCATTCGTTACTTAACCATAATAGTTAGATATACAGGGTGTCCCAAAACTCAACGTCAAGCCGAAACGGGGTGACAGGATTGATCATAACCATCACGAGAAAAATCTGAAAAAAAATCTATCCCATGCAGTTTGAAAATTATGGGCATTTTAAGAAAAACCTAGAAATTTGATCAAACTGTACCATTTTTCGGTTATTGTGGTTATTCTTTTTTATTTTTGTTCATTTGAACTTTGGAAATGTAATCCAAAATAACATTTCTAGAATCCCAATAAAAAATAATGACACAATTGCCTCAAGTTTCCGAGAATTGAGACTATTTGTTAAACTACGAATTTAAAATTTTCAAGATTCGTCGACTTTGACAGGCCCTCCTATAAAAAAAATGTACTAGAGTGCCTTGGCAAGTGGCATTAAAAGTTGGCGCATTTAATCAGAATTCTAAAATGGTACAATACTTGTTAGTTCCATACAATAGAAAAGAGTAAAAAAATTAAAACCTCAAGTAACCCGATTTTTGCTATCTCATTTTACTCAGTTAAAATGTTTTTAATTCACACAAGCTCTAGGTAGGTTCTTAATTTTAAGACAAAATGATGAGAGAGATGGATAATGGGTATGTTCGCCATGAGTGAGCGAGACAGATAGTGACGCCACTTTTACCAAAGTGAAAAAAAGTTAGTAAAATTAGTAAAATAATTAATACGAATACGAACGTGCGCAGTAGACGAATGAGCGAAACGTACTAACTGGTTGGTGTCGGACTGGTAGCGTAGCCATTTGCTTGGCTGAAACTAGTGCGAATGAAACAGATAGATGCTATGGCATCTATCTGTTTCATTCGCACTCGTTTAAACGACGCATCTCCGTCTCAATGCGTGGCGTCACTATCTGTCTCGCTCACTCATGGCAAACATACCCATTATCCATCTCTCTCATCATTTTGCCTTAAAATTAAGAACCTACCTAGAGCTTGTGCGAATTAAAAACATTTTAACTGAGTAAAATCTGATAGCAAAAATCGGGTTACTTGAGGTTTTAATTTTTTTACTCTTTTCTATTGTATGGAACTAACAAGTATTGTACCATTTTAGAATTCTGATTAAATGCGCCAACTTTTAATGCTACTTGCCAAGGCACTCTAGTACATTTTTTTTATAGGAGGGCCTGTCAAAGTCGACGAATCTTGAAAATTTTAAATTCGTAGTTTAACAAATAGTCTCAATTCTCGGGAACTTGAGGCAATTGTGTCATTATTTTTTATTGGGATTCTAGAAATGTTATTTAGGATTACGTTTCTAAAGTTCAAATGAACAAAAATAAAAAATAATAACCACAATAACCGAAAAATGGTACAGTTTGATCAAATTTCTAGGTTTTTCTTAAAATGCCCATAATTTTCAAACTGCATGGGATAGATTTTTTTTCAGATTTTTCTCGTGATGGTTATGATCAATCCTGTCACCCCGTTTCGGCTTGACGTTGAGTTTTGGGACACCCTGTATACCCTAGCGGACTTTTTTATAGGTAACATTGAGTACTTTAACCTGGTAGTACATAATTTTGTATGTATCATGAAGTTTTGTCAGCGCTCGCCAAATAATGAATTTATTAGGGCAAATTTTGCTACTTTGGTTTACATTATTGCCATTTTCGTAGGGATCTCTATTCTCGAAAATAAAATATAGCCGATGTTTTATGTTAATAATGCAGCTTCAAAATTTTTAAATCGGTTGAGGAGTTTTTGAGTCAAATCGTAACAAACAAACAAATAAATCTTTTCTTTTATAATATTAATATTTTCGAAGTTATCATTTTTCATGTGTGTACGTTGTTTATGTTTATCAAAGATAACTTCTAGAAGTAGGTAGGTATTGATACTTTTTTATACCGGCTAAAGCTACAAGATATTTAAAATAATGTAAGAAGCGACACTAATCTTTATTTTGTTGTAATAAAAGGTAACCAGTATCTACCTATTTTAATTAAACGTGTAAAAAGCAACTATTGCTAAACTGGTCAACTAATCAATTTGACATTTATTAAATTGCGTTGCTTCGTACAATCGTACACAAAAATAATTGCAGTTTTGTTGCAATCGCTACATGTTAGGTAAATATACAATAGATATCTATTCTTGAACAATGGATAAGTGTACTGAAGGCTTACGAATTGGATATCATCGATCGTGAAGGAAGACCGGTTTTAAGTCCATCCATTTTAAATAAGTTTTTTTTTCTGTCAATAAAACTAGTTGTATATTAAATGAACGACTACAAAAACTGCTTTTGTTTTAAATTTAAAATGGCATCTACAAAATAAAATTTAAATTAGGAAACATAATAAAATATAAACTAGTCTGCCTACTAATTTAATACACTCAAACAAGTTATAAAACCATAATGTTTCGCATGTAAAATAAAACGTAGTTTTTAACTAAAAATAAAAACTTGTGTCGTCTATGATAAACTTAATAAAGTTAAATTATGCAAACACAACCTATTTGACATTTGACACATGTCAAACTGCAAACAACATTTCGAAAATGTAACAACAAAACATCAAAAATCGCGAACAACACAAAATGTTACAAAACAAGACAACAAAACTGGAAAACAAAGAAAACCACACAGAAAATGTAAAAAATATAAATAACATTGAATTATATCGAAAATATCACTCACTTTTTTGAAATTTCTGTGACCGAAACCACACAGGTCCGCTCGTGTGAATGCACGAAACTGACTGCCCGACTGAGCAGATCCCACCATTCACTTTGAACGAAGGAACGGGTTCTGTTCGAGAACTTTGTAGTAACCAAATTAAGAATATAGCTGCGATGAAGAAATTTGGGTTCTATGTGAAGGACATAAAGTGGTTCAGATGTTGAAGTTTAATTTGGTGTTGTGGAGGCTTTACTATAGGTGTAATCTATAAGTGGAATTTTGTGAGAAAGAAGCGAGTTTCGGGAAATAGGCAACGTACGCTTCTTTTCTTTTCGAGTTGATGGTGTACCTTAAACATTTTGTGCCACGTTTATAGCGGCATTAGGGCCTCAATGTTTACAGCGGCAAGATGTCCCTTACATCTGCACCATTGAACTTGGGGCACTATAGCAAGTGGTCCATATTTAGGACGGAGGCTCTTCACTCACACTTAGTGTCAAACGAGTCAGTGATCCCCCTTTTGCCAAGTTGTATTTGCAACGGCCTAATTGGTTACGCAACCGATTGAGCGCTTTCCATACTGGCCACTGCAGTTCACGTCCAGGTGGTAGTGTTCCTGACGGGTGGTGGAGGATGCTGTACTTCTCACAACTTGACTCTTAGGTACTTTGGATTCCTGCTCCTGGACAGCCCGTGTGCAGCAAAGAAAACTCTTTCGGCTCTTAAGTCTCGCTGTTTCGTCGAGAATCGGATTCGGAATAAATTTTAAAACGATTTTCATTACTAGAGCTTTGTCTTTATTTCTGTTTTTGATATTAAGTAAGTCAATAAATGTATGTGGGTCAATGACCGTTATTGCAAATTTATCTGGTGTCTACCATAGCTTTTATAATTTAACTAGCGGACGTCACGCGGTTTCACCCGCGTAGTTCCCGTTCCCGTGGGAGTACGGGGATAAAATATAGCCCATGTTACTCGCTGATAATGTAGCTATCCATCGCTGAAAGAATTTTTTCAAATCGGTCCAGTACTTTTTAAGTTTGTTCGTTACATACAAAAATACAAATCTTTCCTCTTTATAATATTATTATATAGATATGATTATGCTATTGCGTATTGTACTTGTTGTTTTCGCTGTGTTGTATGGAAACGTTTTATCTACCTATATTTCTAAACTCATTTAAGTGACATCCTCCCTCAAACAAAGTGAGAAACCAGTGACATTGCCACCAACAGTACCTGTCACCTACGTCATTCTGACGTATCTACTCATCGACCTTGTCATCGAGCGCGTTCCCTCCAGCCGTTATGTGATGTCCGTTGCATCATCAGTAATTACTCCATGTGACTTTGGATGAGCTTCTTCGGAACTTCCTGTAGGTAAAGTTCAGGGTTTCTTGATGAACGATTTGGTGAATGGATGAATGTGTGATCTAATCTCTGATGTTAAAAGGCTTTTAATTATTTGGATTGAAGGATTTTGATTGTATTTGTACGCTGGACGAAGTTACAATTTCAAAATCTTAAATCACAAATTTTATTGGATGTTTTTTAAACCACCAATGCTCAATGGCTGAAAACTGGATCACAGGTAGACTGACCTACAGATTCAAGATTCAAAGCATTAATTTAACATAAACTATTTCCAGGCACTTTTGAATTATTGGCAGTAGTATCATCACATCGCTAATGTTTTCCAATTACCTATTTGTTGTAATTGTTTAAGTATTTCGTGTACCTATTTATCTTGTTAATTTGAGTATTTATTATATATTTATATTGTATGTATAGTTTATAGATTCGTATTACTTATTTAAATGTTTGTATGTATTAATTAAATATCAATCGCTTTTTATTCTCCATATTGCACCTACCACCATTCTCTGCACCACCCAAAGGTTGACTGGTAGAGAATGCCTATGGCATTAAGTCCGCCTCTGTATATTTGTGTGCGTAAAGTGTAAAAAAATAAATAAATTAAGCTATTTGCACGTTCGAAAGCGTAGATCTCGATGGAGAAGAACGTGCAAGAAACTCCACGGACACTCTTTTAAATCATGTTATATTGTATAGCAAAAATAGTTACACTATTCTTATTGCTTCCACATGTGAGGACAATGCAAAAAAAAGGAACTTATCACAACAATTCAAAATATAAAGATTAAAATAAGTTAGTGGCAGTTGGAGATGACCAGTCTCAACTGGATTACAGGATACTGTTTATCCCGATAATGGTTACTTGGGAGTAACTTCTGGCTAAAGCCTGTGCTTTACAAAAAAACACAAAAACTGCCTGATTATCAAAACTTTTTCTTTTGCTGATAATGTATGTATCTTACACGTTTCCAAGATTCATTGATACTGACGGGATTTTCTATAAAACTAAAGAAGGCCAGATTTCTTACGACAAAAATAATTTGGCAGCTAAACATCAAAATCAAACTATTTAGAAGAGAGACCTCTATCGAAAAACCACGACGTTTTTCAGCCTTCTAACTAAACACAACCATGAATGAGGTCATTTATCGCTTCTGATTCATCGAACAGCGGCAGAAATAAGTGTCTCTTTGTTCCACAAGATAGCGCTAGTGTCAACATGGGATTTTACTAGTAAAAAACTGATTTACGTCTCTATTGTTTGAGATTGAATCGCTTCCACAATTTTATTAATGTTGCGACACCTCACTGAACGTTTAATTACTCTGATATTAATTATACACCGTTTAAGTAGACACATAGTGGACAAGAACTTCGTCGTGAAATGTCACCCTGGTACTTAAAGGTAAAAATACCTGATTTTGTAACACATTATTTTTTTTTTTTCAGGCAAACAGGTACAAACAGCTGTTCCGTTCATTCTGGTTCGCATAATTCGACAAATATAGCAGGCAGCTGTTTTATATTTGAATAAATCGTTTTTCAGTGATAAGTACCTAATGCTTGGCAAAATGTTGAGTGAACAGAAAGAAAACGTGTGTTTATTTGACACACAGATACACAAATATCAAAAACCTGGCTGGCAGTATTACATATTATTTAGTCTCTCTGACCGATTTTGGCCATGGCGGCCAATCATAACCGAGTCTGGCCATCGGCGCGGGACATATTATAGTACACAAGTGTGTGCGCAAACACAGGTGCACCTCTTCCATCACTCTCATATTCCGATGGTACGGCAGCCTGACACGACCGGAGAGAGATCTGGACCAACGGCTTAACGTGCTTTCCAAACCCCGGGCTGACACTGAGAAATTCTTATTGAAAAAACACAATGACACTTTTGGGGAATCGAAACTCCTCGCTCGGCAGTCGCGCTTGCGACCGCGAGACCAGCGGAGCAATCCCGGATTTCAAACTGTGAGAATAGTGAAACAATTATTATCTCTGTAATTAATAGTATCTAATTAACACAAAATTTAAATAATTATTGACACGTCCGTTGATTTTTCGAGATTTTTTATCAATCTAAAACAAGATCGTGTGAAAAGTGCATTTCACTTCAATTTTCGTTTCAACTTCTGAGAATGTATCTATTATCTTATAATAATACTAGCGGTCCCGACAGACGTCCTGCCCAACTGTTTGCTTTGTGTATGACGAAAAATTATAGAAATCGATTGTAGCGCCACCTACCGGATCCAATTTTTAATCTAAACTATTCTCGAATTCACTGGAACACACACAAAAAAATCATCAAAATCGGTCCTGCTGTTTAGGAGGAGTTCAGTCACATACACACTCACAGAAGAATTATATATTTATAGATTATTTTTACTCTTATTTCAACCATTAATTTTCAATAATCAATGCCTACTTAAGTGGTACAGTACAAGTTTTTTACAGTTTTATTAACATCTCGGAGATCTTGCATTTTGTATACGAAAATAGTTGTAGGTATTATGGCTGATTTCAACATTTTACATTGCATCTACGACTTGAACCGTGGTTTTTATATCGGCCTTCAAAAACCAATCTCAATTTCTAAAATGAAAACAATTTACGTGATTTGATAGCGCAAAAACAATTATATGAATCACGACATTATTCGTATAATTATGTCAATTATCTATAATGTTATATTAAAAATAAATAAGTGGTATAAATTGTTTTATGTCATGGGATATTATTATGCTGATGCCAATCTATGCGTGACGACGTACAATTACATTATGTTGAATCATTATTGCCCTGGTAGGTAGCGTAACATAATATTGTTTATGTTATTTAAAACCAGTTTTGTATACAATTCTATTATTCCATAAAATTAAAATTTACATCCTTTGATGACAAAATAAATTCATACAGTTTTTAATAGAATTCTCTAATTCATTCCGATTTATTCGCATACTTTGTCACTTCTGAACGCGACACTAGCGCCAGATGGTATAATATTGAGCGTCATTTGATTGAACTAAATGTAATTGAAATGATAGTTGACACGCGAGAACTCAATAACTAGGAAATGCGTAACGGATGAGTTGTTGGCCAATTAAAATTTAATAGGTAATTGCAACGCCATCTTAAGATATTCTTTCCTACATAAATCAATGATTCGTTCTAGAAAATGCATTGAGAATTATCTAACTTTTGCTGCTGTTTATCAAAAAAACCCTACCCTCTACTAGAGAAAGTGACATTCTATCAGGATTCTGAATGTCGAAATGACAAAATTTCGGTGATGCATGACCATCCCGGAAAACGCAGCATACACCGATGATCTGGTGAAGGCCGTAGGAATTCGTTGGATGCAAAACCTAGTTTGATCCAGCCCGTCCCTAGCTGTCCTCCCCCAAGCGACGCCTTAAGCCGAGGCCCGTACCCCACAGGGCGTACACTTAGCGTGTAGTCGCTTAGTTTGTAAGTTTTTATAAGCCCTGGCTGGAGGCTTTAATATTATATTAAGGCCACGACAGGCAAGCCCGGTTAAGCAGTCGACAACCTCATAGGTTGAACAGTGAGAGCCCAATCAAAAAAAAATTGAAGCAAAACGCCCAGGACCGGTCCATGCAGCGACACTTCGGGGAGGCTTATGTCCAGCAGTGGACGTCCCTCAGTTGAGGCGGTGATGTCAATCCGATACATTTTAGACTTTTTGACACATATTACCGCAGATAGGAATTCACTTTTTCTATAGCCTCAGGCCTATTGTCTTGTCTGTGATAGTCTCGAACTTAGTTAAATTTAAAAGGTACTGGAAATTATTGTCAAAAGTTACGAGGTTGGCAACTCACACAGGTAGCAACCTACTTCACACTTTTATGTATAAAAATACGCAAGGCCCTTTAATTACCTTACAAATGGAAATATTCAAATAACCACGTTATATGGGTTTTTTAATGAGGTCATTGTGTCCATATGAATCTGGTTAGGTACCGTGGTAAATGGCTTTGGAAAATACTCGTTCAACCGGACGACATGAAACAGGTTAGCCGAAACCAAACTGTTTTAAAAGGATTCTGTGTCAAAGATTTTGGTAGTGCTCTGGTTTTGGTTGAAGTTTGTATTATTTTGTTCATAAAAAACTAAGTGCATAATTTGATATTTTTCCCATGAAAAGAACGAAGTAGCAACTAGACCAGAGAAGCGTCGAGGCAGTGAAGCTCATATTATTATACTCTTTGCCTCCTACGATCATGCATCAACAGATTTAAATTAATATTGTAGACGCTACTGTTTTAATTCGTATAGGTTGATCAAAAAATAAAAACTAGTTACTTTTTTCGTAGGGTTTTCTTTACACTTAGTAAATTTAAAACTTTAATTCGTTTAAAAAACGAACGTCAAAAAAAAGAAACGTAACGTTACACCTGTATTTCACAAGTCTTACATCATGGGCGAAGCGCCTATTGCCATCAACCAGGCTCACATTCAGACTGATGCTGAGATATTCCAAACAGACTTAAATCAATATCAGACTATGGACCCCGAGCGTTAAGCTCCCTGAAACAGGTTTGGACAATGACAGATGCATACGCTCTGTCTGTCAGCACTATTAAACTCCAAGCTAATGGGGCTCTTTCTTCAAAATTATGGTAAGCTCCAGATAAATTTGCAATAAAGTTCATTGCCCTTTCCTTAATTTCTCTGCGATGGTCCCCAGACAATAAATTATGAATCGTTTTTCATTACTAGAAAAAGGATGTTCGTACGTGGTAACAGCGAGTCCTATGTACAATGCAACCTGGCAGGAAGCTGATATCGATATTTTAACAATACCTACTAGCGTTGCTAATTTGAAGAAAATTTTAAGTAGGTAATAGCTTCTTCGAGCGAAAATAATTATTTACAAGCTTTTATTTGTTTTTTTTCTGTTTTGTGTTATATGTATTGTTTTATATTTTCGTCAATTTTATGTTTCAAGTGATGCATGTGGAAACTTGTAATTGGCCATAAACTTTGTTTAAACTTCCACTTACTGTATTTGTTTAGCTGTAAGTTTTCCTAAAATTAATAAATAAAATAAGGATCACGATAGATGTCGATTCAGGATAGCTTTACGTCATTATTTCTGTTTTCGGAAAATCTGTCAATATGTGGGTCAATGACCGTTATTGTACGTTTATCTGGTGTCGACCATTGGATAGAAAACTCGGTATTGTACACCAGAACAAATAAAAATGACCATTCTATATAAACTAGTTCCACATTGTCGAGTTGATAGCATTTGGACGACATAGTAAGGGTCTGATCAACTGTGGTTTTACAGTCTGCCTTGCCTTGTTTTATTCTTTCAGGATAATAATAATATATTCTTTATTGCTAAAAATGGTATTTTTAGTAAACACGGTATTTCAGAAAATGTGCATATGTTACAAATTACTGGGTGAGCTTCTGTTCTCCTTGCATGATTGCTGAGCAATCTGTATTAAGGAGAAACAGTTGCCTCCCTGCATAAGTGTACTATGTTATAATATCATGCTATGTGTTGATTCCTTACAATTTGGTTGTTTACTTTAACAGCATTATAAATAACTATTCTTAAAACTAAAAGATGTCCCTATTATTCAAAATAAAAAGATGAAGAATTAGGTTAAATATCTTGTTGAAATCAAGATATTTCATCTTTTATTATTAACGATTTTTTTTTTATCAATTGTATTAGTGTATTTTTTTTTGTTTTGTAATGCATTGTTTAAATTTAATTATTATTTTGCTTCAAATGAACTAATTAATCTTTGTTAATCATGTTAATCTTTCATAGAGAATGTTGTGCATACCTATAAGTGATGTATTTGCACAGAATTCAATACCTATAATTTCCTGGTTTTTTTTTTTGAATTGTAAATATGTCATTGGTGTGCCTTACTTAATAAATAAATAAATAAATATTTAACCCAATTCTTCATCCTTTTTAACAGTTGCTGACCGTTATAAAACATGTCTTGGAAGTAGCATACTTATTGTGTTATTAAATTTCTGTTTTTGGGCAGTTTGATGTAGTCGGCGAATAAATGGCGACAGTTGGTAGTGAATACACAGTACCGCTAACAGGGCCCGTCTGGTAAGATATTAATCAGCAGTATAAAGGTTATCTTACACTGAGCCGCTGTATTACTCAATTTGAGAATATTTTACAGGTTAAGCTGTTCGCCTCAGTGAGCTTTTCGATGGCAATCGTGCAGCTTTCGAAATTAAATAAGCCTATGGAATTTAAGTAGTATAGCGTTCTAACAGTGCAAACATTTTAGTAATCGGATCAGGACGTCCAGTACGATCCTTTTATAAAAAACAAAAAATAGAATTTTTAAATCTTGATGCTTTTCTTTTTTTTTCTCCTGTGTTTCGTTTATAAATAAGATATGAAAATGGTAAAACAAGAATGAAACCTACCACAAGTATCTACCCACCATTTTATATTTTACCGGAACTTCAGTAGGTACTATCACACAGACAGCCACTGTGTGGGGCACTGTGATCTATTTAAATAAAAATGAATAAAACACTCCGGACTTATATTTTTATCTGACATTTACCTAATGTCTCATGTACCACAGTCCAGTACCACCGACTTTTTTCATGCCAGCCTTCCACGAAGGTTACATGAATGGCACCATGGTACCTGAACTTTACCTGCTTGGTCAGTTATATTGTATATTCATGCCATGCCATGTCAAGTTACGCCACTCAAATTCAACAAGGCTAATTCTAACACCGTAAATGGTCAAAATTATGGTTCCTTAAACATTTCCGGCACATTACACGTAATTCTACTCAGCAAGTCCAACATAATTTTTATATAATTTATCTTGAGGTCTCAAACCCGGTGCAGTGTGACGCATCCTTTAGGCACTGAGTCTCTAAAGAACTCTATACATGGAAATATATCGCGCAGTAGTGTTGTGACACGGTGAGATGTGGCCGTGCCTATTGTATTAATTTATTATTTAAATATATAATTATTATATTATATATATAATTTTGTTATACTCAAGTGTAGTATCGTGAGTGATTTTAAAATATTTTGTAAGTATTGTTATATTTTTAAAGTGATTTAAGCGACGGCTTTCGTTGATCTAATTTTTATATGAAAAAGAAAGTGAAACACGCTACTGCCATTGTCCACTGTTATATGATGCTTGTACTTGTTACTTAATTTAATCGATTTTTGACAAAGATTTCATATGGTTACTTACCATCATAAAGAATCAATATCCAAGAGTCCTCGTTTTAATTTATTGGAGGGTTTTGAAACCTGTATTCACAATAGTAACATTATTTCCAGCCATATCCTCTTTCACTATTCTATATAAATGACTAGCTTTTGCTAGCGACGTTGTGCGCGCATATCCCGTTTTTTCCGTTCCCATAGGAATTTCGGAAACTCCTCTCTTAGCGCTACGGAGTGTAAGGAACCTGCATACCAAATTTCAGCTTTGTTTCGGCTATGCGTTGTCTGTCAGTCACTCAGTTACGCAAGTGTTTTATGTACATATTTCACCGGAAAATGGCAAGCGCCGTAAGATTGCCAAATATCGCGTGAAATTGTAAACTAGTTTTTCTAAATAAGACACGGATATATTGGAAACTACTGAATTTGGATGGGATTTATTGAATACAAAACGATTTTTTTATAATAGGTTTACAGGAAGAAGAGAAGTTATTATCTAATCAAGATTTATTAGAATCTGACGGAGTCTGCAATGCCGGTGACATATATGTACATTGATTGATTCCCTGTAAAATCCAGAATCTTTTATTCCATTTCTTATAAATAGATTGCTTTTCTTCTACCTGTACCGATGAGGACATCCTCTCAACAATTGGTAACAAAACATGAACTATAATAAAATAATTTCACTAGTTTACACGATTCTTAAACCCCAGTTGAAAATGGTTGAATGTTGGTTATTTTGGAAAGAGTTCTTGAAAAAATTAATTTAAATTCGGAACCGTTTCATTAAAAAAAAAACTATATGTTGATTTTTGGGTGTTTCTCTTAAAAGTGGACCAACAGTAATCCCGCAAAAAATAAGTAAGACGAAGTCGGAGGCTTCTTACCATAGTCACGAGTTTGTTAAAAACCAATTTCTGCACGTGTGTCTTACAACATTTTTCAACACATTTCGAGAAAACAGTACAATATAGTAATAGGTAATGAAACAAACTTTTTGTTTTTAGATATCAGTCGGAAAGTCGCAACAATCAAAAAATTGACGTTCCTTATGAAAATAGTCTCTTAAGTATTAAAGTGAGACTAACGTATTGAGCAAAAGCGCTTCCAAGGAGGTTCGATCATTCAGCTCATTTATTCTTGTAATGCGAAACTCCTTGGTGGGATTCTTATATTTTACTCATGAAAATTATAAAAACAAACCGTAAAGGATACGCATGGCGCTATACAACGAGGAGTGCGGTTAAATAGGTACTTAGATGGTACCTATTTTACCGCACGTTCCATTGTATGGTGCCTAATTTTTAACTTTCGAACAATGTATACATTTACATTACTTTTCTAGCTAATACCCGAGATTATACATTACAAAATATAAACATGGTTTCAATCAAAAAATAATCATCAAACTACAGCCGCCTCGCAGGATACTTGGAAAAAGTGATTGAACATCACAAAGAAAAGATATATCTACTTAATATTTCTAAACAAAATTGTAATACATCTGGTTTATTGCGCTCTTCACCAAGGACACCCAGATACACATAAGTTATAAACATAGCAGACTAAAATAAGAAAATGCACAGAATATTTTATGAGAGACTGGAGTTGGAGATTTTAAATAGTTTTCAGTAAAATTTGTTAACAATAATTACAAAGGTTCTTATGTTTAGTTCCGTCTTATTGTTTAAGTAGACTCTTATCTTTTAGCAACGATGGCTGCAGAGCATGCTCTAAAAAAGTTTGAAAGAAAATTGTAAAATTCAATACTATGTTCTTTTCCAAAGAATGTTTTTTTTTCTTTTTTATTCTATTCTACTCATGTCAAATCGTCACTCGCATGACGCACAGGTGCATCTTACAGTTTTGTCGTAACTGAACTGAGTCCACCAGCATTAATAAATTCTAATGCTTTGCCTTGTCACAAAGTATCTGTAGTTAACATAGTCCCGAGTTAGACATGTATACGAACAATCATAACTCAAAATTTGAAATTGCAAAATGTGAAAACCAGATACAAAAAAAAAAACGTTTCCCTGAACAATAAAATTTGCCAGACGATAGTTATGCCTGTATGTCATGCAAACGACGAAATGTGTTTTTGAAAAACGTGAGAACGAACACAAAAAACAATTGTCAAAAATTGAATTACTGGTCAATAAACACTTCATTTTATAAAACTGACATTTAACATTTCAAGGTCAATCAAATGTCTGGAGATATATTAAAGCAACATATCGATAACAAAAAAGTTGGTTTCTAAACTGTTTTCCTTCTTAGGTGTAGGTTCGTTCCTCATCGCCAAATGATTTGAACCATCAATCTATGATCTTCATATGAGTAGAATAGACTGATGTTTCATCTACAGATTCATCTTGAGAATTCCCAGTCTACAACTAAAATCGGGTTGTACAGGGGACCACAAAATCGTCACCCTTCCTCCTTCTTTAACTATCTCTCGTTGTCTCCGTTCAATCAAAATCAAATTAAAAATTAAAAATAAGTTTAGATTAATATTTGTAGGTACAGCAGTCATTCAAACATTTCAGTGTAAACTTAGGTGAAGTGAACATGAAGTAAGCTGTCAATCCATACAAGCAAGATGGAATGACAGTTCTGGCTGAGCTGGTAGGCTGGTCGACCAGCGTTAACGCCCACACTGGAGCCCCATAAAGGGCCATGGAGCGCACGATCCTCGCATAGCGCCTCCAGTAGGAGACGTTTGGACCCCCTAGATTGGGCAGGAGCCGCTTGAAGGCAGCCGTTCCAGTCTGGGAGCCAAACGTCGGAAGTGCTCCTCGAAGTTCCACCGGCTGTCGAGAACTGCCCCATGTACTTGATTGTCGACCTCCTACCGTTACTTGGGATCCCGCTGGTGGCGGGGTTCCGAGAACCATGATAATTCTCACTACACCTAAGGTTACACGGTGAGATATTGACAGAATAGAGCGGCAGGTTGTGACCACCAAGCCCTAGGTGAAACAGCTATTGAACGCGAATGCACAACAATAAAAAAAGCATTTGATTTCCTATAAGTTTAATAGAACATTTTGCAAGATATTTATTCTGCAAATGCACAGAACGCTGAAAAATTTCACGATGCAATATCTTTAAATGAGTCTGTTCGATTCCAAAAACGTGTACACGTGTTTAGTTTTAACTAAAACATAAAAATGAAATTCAGTGTAAGTGCCTATTTTATCGTTTTTCAGGGCTTAGACTCGGCAATAGTGTAGCATTCTATCAGTGCCCGATTTTTTTGTAAACATTGTAAACAGTATTTTTAGAGATTATTTATTTATTTACCATACAATTATTTTTACAGGCAGAACCCAAGGTAATTAAAGTAGTCATACAATGCGACACCCAGAGACGACCCTCAAAAACTGATCACACACCTATTTGCGTCCATGACCTCCTCTTAACAAACAAATTTCCAAAATTACAAATTTTACATTTCATGATTTTAGATTGAACTAGCTGCCGCCCGCGGCTCCGCCCGCGTGAATGTCGAAATTTATCCCAAGGGAACATACTCCCGGGATTAAAAGTATTCTATGTGTTATTTCAGACTATAATCTACCTCTGTGCCAAATTTCATCAAGATCCGCTCAGGCGTTCTGACGTCAAAGAGTAACAAACATCCATCCCATCCATACTTACAAACTTTTGCGTTTATAATATTAGTAGGATGATGCAAAGCTTATACTGTTTCCATATGCCACCCATCTGACCGGCCGGCCATGTAAATGATTGTGTTAGATGCTATATTATTTAGTTTAATAAAGAATTTTCCTGCAGTGTTCAAGAACACAACTTGACGATGCTCTAATCTGCATCAATCAATATAAATAAAAATGCAATTATGTTCGTGTGTAAGCAAATCATTTGAGCAAAAATGTTTGTAATGGTCCGAAATGTTGAAAATTCGGCTAAAAGCTGGAATTGCCTTTTTCAGTGGAAAATCAAAGTACTTAATACTTTTAAGGGGTGAAAAGGGGGGATTATGTTTGCTTGAAAAACATTAGGTATTCCTTGATTTAGAAACAGATTAGAGAAAAAGGAGCCATTTGATGGTATCCCATCTTTAAAAAAAAAAGGTTAGGAAAATAGACCATCGTTCCAAACTACTTTTATTACCTTGGGTTCTGCCTGTAAAAATAATTGTATGTGTAAATGAATAAATAAATAAACATCTTGGCACTGTGAAAAACTTCATTTTTTTCTGTAACACAAAAAATGTATAAAAAAACAACACATAAGTACTTAATTAGCAACCTTGTCAATAAAATTGTGAACGCCCAAGGTCTTCTGAGAAAATAGGATAAATTTCGGTGGATAAAAACACAGCCAGTTTAAAACAAGTTATCGAAGTCATATTCGTGCCGGATACTCTTATTATGCGAAAAAAATCGCAGATGGTAACGTTACTTCGTTTTTAATAAAGATATATAATCACACTATATCACATCACATCACACTATCCTCTCTACTTATCAAAAATCCTCCCTTTGCTCTGGAGTGTTCCTCATACCTTTAACCTTTTGCGTGTCTACCACAGATTTTTATCGTCCAATCCTGACCAAGCCCTTAAGTGTAACTGTCCGACTTAAGACATTTGGAGCATTTTTTCTTATGTCGAACTGTGTAACTTAAGACACGCAAAAGGTTAAAGCCTGTACTAACGCGGGCATCATTCGAAAAGGAAGACGTAATAGTGCTGAAATATGTATATACGATGGTCGAAGGACACATTATATCACACTAATATTATAAAGGCGAAAGTTTGTGAGTGTGTCTGTGTATGTTTGTTACTTCTTCACGCGCAAACGGCTGGACCGATTTAGACGACATTTGGTATAGAGATTGTTTGAGTCCTGGGAAAGGACATAGGATATATGAGTCCCGGGAGTATGTTCCCTTGGGACAACTTTCGACATTTACGCGGGCGTAGCCGCGGGCGACAACTAGTTACTAGATAATATAATAGAATCCTTTTTTTTATGTACACCATATAAGTTACAGAAAAGATAGATAAAGAAAACGTTATAGGTGACACAAATGGGCGGTAAACGCGATCGCCTACAAATTAAAAAAAAATGATTGCAGTCCAGACAAAATCTAAGACATTTAAAAAAAATATACAAATTCATCAACTAATTAATTAGGTTAAAAACGATTAAGTAGGTAGCTTAAATAAAATGTTTTCAATAAATAAGGTTAAAATAACTGCGTCAAGTTTTTTCAACCCAGAAAATTTTGATATTTTAGATCAGATTACGAATATTGTTTCAGGGATATAAAGCCACACACGAGCGAAGTGGCGAGACAAAATTTTTGTAGGTTATGTCTTGGCCATATCGTACAATTGGCCATTTCAGGCTATGGCCAAAGTAAGATTCTTTAAACCATTTGAACACCATTGTCACGTATTTGTCACCGGACAATTGCAGACTCCGTGAGATTGTAATAAATCTTTATTAGATTATAATTTCTCGACAAATTATGACAAAATCGTTTTGTGTACACTAAATCCCAACCAAATTCAATAATTTCAAATATATCCGTGTTAAGAAAAAATATTTTACAATTATACACGATATTTTACAATCTTAAGGCGTTTGCAATTTTCCGGTGCCATATCCAGGGTGTCCCAAAACTCAACGTCAAGCCGAAACGGGGTGACAGGATTGATCATAACCATCACGAGAAAAATCTGAAAAAAAATCTATCCCATGCAGTTTGAAAATTATGGGCATTTTAAGAAAAACCTAGAAATTTGATCAAACTGTACCATTTTTCGGTTATTGTGGTTATTCTTTTTTATTTTTGTTCATTTGAACTTTAGAAACGTAATCCTAAATAACATTTCTAGAATCCCAATAAAAAATAATGACACAATTGCCTCAAGTTCCCGAGAATTGAGACTATTTGTTAAACTACGAATTTAAAATTTTCAAGATTCGTCGACTTTGACAGGCCCTCCTATAAAAAAAATGTACTAGAGTGCCTTGGCAAGTGGCATTAAAAGTTGGCGCATTTAATCAGAATTCTAAAATGGTACAATACTTGTTAGTTCCATACAATAGAAAAGAGTAAAAAAATTAAAACCTCAAGTAACCCGATTTTTGCTATCAGATTTTACTCAGTTAAAATGTTTTTAATTCGCACAAGCTCTAGGTAGGTTCTTAATTTTAAGGCAAAATGATGAGAGAGATGGATAATGGGTATGTTTGCCATGAGTGAGCGGGACAGATAGTGACGCCACGCATTGAGACGGAGATGCGTCGTTTAAACGAGTGCGAATGAAACAGATAGATGCTATGGCATCTATCTGTTTCATTCGCACTAGTTTCAGCCAAGCAAATGGCTACGCTACCAGTCCGACACCAACCAGTTAGTACGTTTCGCTCATTCGTCTACTGCGCACGTTCGTATTCGTATTAATTATTTTACTAATTTTACTAACTTTTTTTCACTTTGGTAAAAGTGGCGTCACTATCTGTCTCGCTCACTCATGGTGAACATACCCATTATCCATCTCTCTCATCATTTTGTCTTAAAATTAAGAACCTACCTAGAGCTTGTGTGAATTAAAAACATTTTAACTGAGTAAAATGAGATAGCAAAAATCGGGTTACTTGAGGTTTTAATTTTTTTACTCTTTTCTATTGTATGGAACTAACAAGTATTGTACCATTTTAGAATTCTGATTAAATGCGCCAACTTTTAATGCCACTTGCCAAGGCACTCTAGTACATTTTTTTTATAGGAGGGCCTGTCAAAGTCGACGAATCTTGAAAATTTTAAATTCGTAGTTTAACAAATAGTCTCAATTCTCGGAAACTTGAGGCAATTGTGTCATTATTTTTTATTGGGATTCTAGAAATGTTATTTAGGATTACGTTTCCAAAGTTCAAATGAACAAAAATAAAAAAGAATAACCACAATAACCGAAAAATGGTACAGTTTGATCAAATTTCTAGGTTTTTCTTAAAATGCCCATAATTTTTAAACTGCATGGGATAGATTTTTTTTCAGATTTTTCTCGTGATGGTTATGATCAATCCTGTCACCCCGTTTCGGCTTGACGTTGAGTTTTGGGACACCCTGTATATGACAAGCAAGTGCATGCCCTGTACGCCAAACCTCACATACATGTCACAAAAAGTATGGCGAAATATATCGTCGAAGATAGATTTAAAATAGTCGGTCACATCATGAAATTACCAAATTCTACGATTAGGCGACGACTGATACCCAATTATATATTTGATACATTACTACAAAATTACGAGTAGTTGTAATAGCATCATTACGATGTTAATTACAATCAAGATATGAATACTATCGATATTCATCATAATATGGAATCATAATGACTACGAGTACAGTATCATCTATTTAGAAGCCGTGAAGGCTAGTTGCTCCCATATTATTATTATACTCTCTGGCTAGTTGACATAAATACTGTATCTACATATAATGATGTCCGTGACAAAGTGTGTTTGTTTGATCAAATTCCAGGGAAGTGCGTCAGTGATGAAATATGCAATAAAACGCATACTAAGTTCGATACGTAAACGAGTCTTTAAGGACTTTTTATTTGATCCACTGTGAGCACCGAATAAATGTTGAAAATTAAATTAATGAATAAAATGTTTAGCTGTGAAATCTGAAGTCGGTAAACTGGAAGCAAGTATTGGCTTTATACCTACCTGCTCAATTATTCAATAGCTATAGATTACCTGGAAGTATTCGAATCGAGAAGAAATAAACTCCTGGCAAGCGTACAGTATCATCGACCAATTCACCACTTTCCGTCCGGTAAAAAAGTGGTCAGTCGCATCCTATCCGCAGCAATGAAGTATCAAAACCAAAACTCATTCACTCAATTAAGGCTGTGAGCCAACACTATTAAAACTTTTAAGATTTTTGCGTAATGACAATCCTCCAAAACGTCCGCCCGCCACCACTTCCTAGCGTTTTTGCTGGTAAGAAAAAATTGCGCAACAAGCTCCGTAGCAGAATAAATATCCGTTAAGTTGGAAGAACTAGAATTCATACAATAGTATGCAAAGTAATTATTCATCACGCGCCACGCAAAACGACAGACATCCTAGGTTATAAGGATTTTGACAATTTACTAATTCCATGACATAAATTTGTTCTAGAACAATGGCGGGTCCTGTGCAGCCGATTCCTTTAGCAGAGGAATACAAGAAGAAGACGAAGATCACCCCAGAAGACATTAAGAAGTTCAGAGACTGGGTCGACACGCAGCCACATCTACCGTCAGAACATATTACTGGTGGGTACCCTACTGTTTTTTTTTATTTTTAATTTACCCCGTTAGGAAGGCTAAGGAAGTCTTTTGACCATATTGCCTAGTCTTACGTGCTGAATTTCTTGTTTTGCATTAAAATGTGACGGATGTAACACATTCTAATGGATTTTGGAGTATCTGGTAACAAATATATCGATTTGGCCTTCTCGGCAAGATTCTAGTGACCTCACTCAATACTACAATAAAATTCTCAGCTCCACCTAACCGAGTTCATGTTTCAATTATTCTACATATTTTCCAGGTGCGTGGACACTTGAGACAAAAAACTACACTTACATCACAATATCCACTAAGAATCAATTTACGAATAATTAAAACAGCCGCTAAACTTCACTCGACAAAATCCCGCCAAAAATAAGCTTTTCATTGACAAATGAAAAGCTTATTTTTGGCGGGTTTTTCCGCAGAGAAAGCAAAGAGCAGATTCCCGAGTCGGAAAAATAGGTAAATCTTGTCAGATTTACCTATTTTTCTGACTCGGGAATCTGCTCTTTTCACGCGGCTACCTAAATTGTTTAGGGTTTGTGTATAAATGTTAAGTGTCTGAGTTTCTTTCCATCCACATGTTGAATTAAGAAAATGGAAGCTAGAATTTCAGGCTGTTGAAATGTGAGAATTTTTCAATAATAACATGGCAATGGCCTTGTTTTCACAAAACATCTATTTGAAGGTATTGACAGTAGACAGCAAATTGATGTAGTTTATACTGACTTCCAAAAGGCCTTCGATAAAGTCGATCACAAAATACTTCTTGACAAAATTGCATTCAATGGTATTATAGGAAATTTACTGCGTTGGTTTGTATCATACGTCACCAATAGGACCCAGAAAGTTGGCATCAATGGTTATGAGTCTCGCATGGTTAAAGTCACTTCCCGAGTTCCCCAAGGCTCAATTTTAGGTCCCCTCTTGTTAATTTTATTTATTAACGACGTAAAAGACTGGTTTAAAATTTTATGTTCCTCCTGTATGCGGACGATTTGAAGATTTATAAAATATCAGCCATCTACCAGACTGTTTAGAATTTCAGAATGACCTTGACCGTTTTCTGGACTACTGTTCTGTTAATAAACTCCACCTAAGTATATCTAAATGCCATAGTATTACGTTAACGAAGAAGAAAATCGTGACAAAATTCAATTATTCTTTCGGAAACACTCCACTGAACAAAGTTAATTCTCTTCGTGACCTAGGCGTACAGTTAGACTCAAAGCTTAACCTCGATGCTCATATAGACAATATAGTCAATAAGGCATTTAAAATGTTTGGTTTTGTAATGAGAGCATCAAGAGAATTCTACCGTCCCTCTACTTACTTATACCTATATAAATCAATAATACGACCGCAATTGGAATACGCAGTACCTATTTGGAACCCTTACTATAAAAAGTATACTGACTTTATTGAATTGGTCCAACGCAAATTCCTACGTGCAATGCACTATAGATGCTTTAAAAAGAAAATTCCTTATCAATTATTATTAAAAAAATATGACCTTATTACCCTAAAATCCAGACGCACCCTACTTGAGATGATGACCCTGTTTAGTATATGTCGTAATAAAGTCGACTGTATTGATCTAGTGAACAGTTTGTGCTACCTGACTCCTCGTACCGTGCATCGTCGAGAAGTTCGTTCGAGACACTTGTTTGCAACTACTTTTTGGAGAACCAACGCAGGCGTACGCGCAAGCGTACGCCTGCGTTGGTTCTACGTTGCTGGTTCTGCGTTGGTTCTAATCGATGCAGCGGTGACGCTGCATCGATTAGTTGACACCTACAATAGGCAGTTTGACTCAACTGACATTATATTTCTCAGCAAGGCTAAATTTAAAAAAGAAATTGTAACTATTTGAAGTGATCAGAACCCTAATTATTAAGTAATGTTTACTTTAGTCCTGTTTATTTTTATATCGTTCTTTCTAACAACTAATAGATCTGTTAAGTAATATGTGGATAACGTTGTGAGGAGTGTATTTGTTACGTCTATTGTTAAGTTCCAACCTATGTTTACTTATTATTACACTGCTGTTTGTTGTCCCTAAATAAATAAATGTAAAATTAGTCTAGTTCCTTTTTAGTACAGCAACACCACAATAGAAAAATGTGCTGAAAAGGTAACATCGTGGGAATTTGTGTGTCTGGTATGTCTATATATTTATCCGTAATAAATCAGAAAAAACAATACATGGTTCATTCAACCTCCACTTGCAACACAGGTGTTGTGTTTGACCAAAACAATGATATTGACCACATTTCATAAGTCTCCAGTCAATAAAAGAATAATTGTTTTATCTACACGAGAAACGAGAGTGATTCACAATTACACAAAATTAACATTCATCATTATCATTGATCGATTACTCGAAATTGGGATGCTTCAATGGTGAATATCAAATTTAGATTGCTACGCGGTAAGTAAAACTCATTGTTACGGTCATTTATTGTTCCCCAAGCTATTTATATAACAAGCATGACAATAATTGCATTCAAAGTCCAAAAACACACATTTAGAAAATCTGTAGTGGCATGCCGAGGTCGTCCTCGGCATGCCACTACAGATTTTCTGCCAGTTTTTTCATAATTTCATAGCTAATTAATTTAATAACGTGTACAGCGAATCAATGGCGGCTGTAGTTACACAGTGCTTCCTCAATTACAGAGATTATGTCGCTTTGTAGTAATCATAACATATTATTAGCGGTTACGTAAACTGATATGACTGGTAAAACCACTTTATAACATTATAACAATGATAATTTTAATTTTACGCCTTAACTGCTAATCTTAAGTAGATCCTTCTATAAGCTTATATCTCGAAAAAGGTCCGGAGATACTGACTCGTTGCAAGTGGAAGTGACAAAGGACCGTTGATCGTTGAAGGCGTAGCATGGGACACCCACAGCTAGATCGACCGACAACCTTCCAAGGTGGCTGGGACGGAATGGATGCGAATAATGGGAGTCCGGGGGTTGTGGCGCAGCGAGGTAGTTTGGGAGAGACCTATATCGAGCAGTGACATGCGATGGGCTAAATTGACCCTTCGCTTAGGGACAAATGTCAAAGAGGGCGAGACTTTTTCCATCAGCTGGGCACAAATCCTTATTCTGGGCAACGGCGACAATTTCATCTCTTTTCAATTTAAGACACCTCCTTATAAAGCGACATAATATCCAAACAAACCTGAGTATCGCCGACTATAATCCTCTCCCATTCCGACTAAACCGTAGCGCTATCACTAACTCCCTTTTGTTTCAAACCATAGACTACACAATGGATGGATCAAAATCAATATGTGTCAACGACGGTTATGTTAAAAAATAAGTCTACCACGACAATTTACGGCCAATCTCAATAACGTACCTTTGTCCAACTGTCAAATCTATCTATATTTTCTATATAAATAAAAATGAATCGCCTAAATGTATGTACGCGCATAACTTGGGAACGACTTGAACGATTTAAATGATTCTTTTTTGTTGTGCTCGTAATTGTAAGGGCGAGGTTTGTATGATATAAAATTTTGAAAAAAGTAACATCCGGCCGAAGCCGGGGCGGGCCACCAGTCAATAATAATAAGAGTATACGATCTTACTTATGAGCCAGAGCCAAGTATGTAAGGGGAAATTAAATTTGATGAAAGTGTTCATCCACCTCTCTAGAAGCAAAATAAAGAACTAACTAAAATAATAATAATTATTAAAACCTGACCTTTTATAGTCATGGATTTACTTGAGGATTTCCCAGATATAGAGGAGATACCCACAAAAAAGACTCCTGTATACCGTAGGGGGCGACACTTAGCATCAGCCATCACTACAACCGAGATCACATACCTGCTTGAGCACCAAGACAACCCTTTAGCTCTTCGTCCGCATCACAAGCGCATCCTTGATGACATAACGGATCATCACCTGCTCCCTTCTGAGGGGTTTCTCGCATGGTGCTGTTCTGATCTTTCAAGATGAGTAAGTGTGTCAAGAGAAGACTTGGAGCTGCACCAGAGAGCTGCAGCTGTGGCATGTATGACAACCCAGAAAGCGTATACTCATTATTACAAAACACCACCTCCTCTCATCACATCATCATCATTTCCATTAAACACACTTTATTCAGGTCTGGCGGTCACATGGGCCAATAAAATCAACAAAGTAGCACAGTCAACCCAACCGAGACAAGAAACGGAACTTGACGCCCTGGATAGGCGGGTCCGTACACTGCTTACTGCATATCGAATGCATCACCCACGGTCGTCGGTAATGAGACTGTATATCCCGCGAAAGTGTGGAGGTGGAGGCTTCTTAAATGCTAAGACTCTCCACAATAGCGAGATATTCAGTCTCAGGGAATATTTCCTAGCTGTCGACGTGGATATGCATGTAGATGTAGTGGCGGTGGACAAGGGACTCACCCCGCTCTCTTAGGCAAATGAGAACTGGCGGAATACACGGAATAATAATAATTTTATACAAATAAAAACGTTTACAAAAATTGAAAACGTTTAAATTAGCTACCAATAGTAGCTGAAACGTCATGTTTGCCTTTTAAATATGACGTTTCAGATACTTTTGGTACCTAATTTGACAATTGGTTAAAGGTAGATACGTTATTGAAACCGGCCGTTAACGATTCACACTTACACAACCATGCCTAATCAGGGAAAAATAAACAGCCGTTACGCAATGACGTTAATAAATAAATAGAAGAAATCCTTGACGACAATCGAATGCAAGCCACTTCTCAATATGGATCGCATGTATGATCTGTAGATAAACGACAATTAGTTGGAACGAGATGATGGGTTGATGGCTCGGCGATTAGTCAGATAGTAATGGATGCTGTGACGTCAGTACAAGGCTTTGTGGAAATAGTTAGTGGGGGAATCGAACCTGTGTCAATAGTGCCCTTTGGCCGGCGCATGTACATAAACTTTGTAAGTAGGTAAACGGTCGAGTAATACTAGGAATCGCTTTTATCTTAGTAGATCGCATTATGACCTAATATAACGAAGAGGTACTTACAACTCGTCATTACCTTCTTAAGGTTATTTTTATATTCTTTCGGTAGGTCCAGGGAGATGGATAGAATATACTTTACTGCACCAAAAATAGTCTTGCCGCTTTGTTTAACTAGCTTAACTCATGGAATGGTGAGCACTGGTGAGCACGAAAACGGGCTACCGTTTTCGTGCTCACCAGTTGGCGCCACTGGCGAGTTAGGTCCACAAGCATAGTATTAAAGTTGTTTTATGCGCTTGTGAACAAAGTTAGAAGGAAAATAATGTATGATGCCGTAAACGTGCGATTTAATACAACATAGATAGTGTCGCAGTGTTACGTGGACTCATAAAAATGGAAAAAAATAAGGACATATATATATGTCTCGGTATTGGTCGCCATTTTATGTCAGTCCACAATTTCTCGGAATTACTTTGAGATATTATAGACTATCAAATTTTGATACGTAAAAAAGTATTCCAAATGTTCAGTTGACAATTTATCGAGAGTTTACAATCTCTCAAGGTATTTTATTATCTTACGGAGCTTGCCATTCTCCGGTGACATATACATATATCCGAAAAAAAAAGTTTAATGCAGTGGTCGGTAGAACTGTAACTTAATCTGCCATAGCCAGGCTGTTTTATAGTAAAATATTCTCAAAAATCACAACAAATGAGTAAATAAACTCTTGACAAAAGCCAATCAACAGTGAAATTTGACATTTCGAAGACCTCACGCTACACTAGCGCCTCTAGCGGCGAATTCAAACGAGATAGCCCTCATTAAGTTTGTGTAAAAATGTACAAACCCCAGCACATCAAGGTACAACAATCTGTCAAATTTATTTAATACATTTTCAACTTTATCTCTAAAGCATTAGGTTCAAGGTTGATTAGGAAAATTTTACGTATGTACAATTGCGGTCTTATCACTGACAGCGATATCTATTAGACAACCTTTGGATGGACTGAAGGAACTTAAAATAAATGGGGGTACATGTAAACATTCTGTATGGTGTCGGACGTTAAAGAATAGCACCATCCCATCACTTCCCGTGGGCGTCGCATTCTCTGTGCATTACAACAGCTACACTGCGATCGCCAACTCGCGTGCCGCCGCAAGCGTGGCGATTATGGCAAACCCCCTCTTGGGAGAGGCCTTTGTCCAGCAGTGGACGTCTTTCGACTGATTTGGTGGTGGTGGTAGGTTGGAAGTGTAAACAATGGGATGAACTGTGAAATATGAAAATAAAATCAGCTATTCGTCAAAGTGTGAGGAAGAGCAGATTTTTATTACCCTGTGGAAGTCATATTAGTGCCGACATCATGAAAATAATGTCAAAAAAATAAATCCCTTCGCTTCACCTCATTCCTCTTTTAAAGAATGAGCATTTGCAAAAAAGGCCTGAGACAAAGATTAGTGCCGACGTGATGGCAATAAAGTCAACAAAAAGAGATAGATCCCTTCGCGTTTCCCCCCATTTCTCTTTTAAAGAATGAGCATTTGCAAAAAAGACCTCAGACAAAAACTATCTTATAAATAGTTGCATGTTTTATTTGCTGCTGAAGCATGATTAGCACTCATTTAACAAAACACATGTTTGACAGTTATCCAGTTGCAACCTTGAAATGTTACCAGAGGCATAAGAAAAACAAATACATAATTGTATAACAAAAACAGTGTTAAATAAATTTCAAAATTAAGGTAATATTTTTGATACGCTGTTTTTGTGTAGTGCTTGATTTCCGTAAAATTATATGAGACTTGTCTGACTTACTGAAGAACGACATTGCGAGTTTTTAGGCATAATTTGTTTTGAAGTTTTAGAAAACCCTACAAGGCACATAGGCTGTTTAACCTTTTGACCGCCACGGTCGACTAGAGCCGACAAAAAAATCGGCGAATTTGTTGTCTGGCGTCGGGGGCACACCGATGCGTTAATGCTTTGGCGTTCAAAAGGTTAAAGCAACTGAGCACTATAGGAAAATAGATCAGTTGATAAAATAGAGCAACATAGAAAAATATAGACCTTTAGATCGTTGATCAATAAATCAAGAACCAACGAAAAAGCGTTCAATAAAGGCCTCCCAAAACCACAGGCGACGACAACACTTTAATGAAATTCATCAATTCAAAAAGTTTTAGAAAACTACATATTTTTAGGATAAAAGACTTATTATGAGTGTTTTTTAATCAAGACCAGAGTTCCTCAATTTCTTGGCAAACTTTCCAAATCTGGGCATACGATAAAACTGCCCATTGTTACACTCTACTATTTAACTATTAAAGTTCCTGTTATAAGTTGTTATGGTTTACAATAAAGAGTATTTCTATTCTATTCTACCACTGATGCCCGCGCTGACCCTATATGCGTCCACATTGCGAGCCTAGTGCGGTTGCGACGACGGGCGCGAAATATGAAACATAAGAAACCGCCGCTTGTGTCCATTGTGTAGTCTAGTTCTCACCAGTCCGTCCCTAGCTGTCGTCCCCCCAGCGACGCCCTAAGCCGAGGCCCGTACCCCACAGGGGGTGCCCTTAGCGTGTAGTCGCTTAGTTTGTACGTTTTATAAGCCCTGGCTGGAGGTTTTAATATTACATTAAGGCCACCACAGACAAGCCCGGTTAAGCAGTCGACAACCTCATAGGTTGAACTGCGAGACGACACCCACAAAAAAAAAATCCACTGTGTAGTGACTAAGGCAGGCGGCGCATACGCGACGGGTTCGAGCGAGATAGCGCACGTTAGTGTGGACGTTCGCACTCCAGCTGCTTTTCAGCCACTTCTTCAATTGTCTTTATATTCCAGACCTGGATCTGATTCTCACCTTCCACTGCTGCCGCCGCAGCTCCGAGGTGTCCAAGCAGGTGCTGGACCTCCACTACACCCTCAAGACGCTCTTCAGCAATTTCTTCAAAGACAGGATCGTGGACGACAAGATATTGAAGACGTTGAGTTTTTAGTAAGTATCTTTAGCCTAACATTTCGACAAAGAATAAGAACTGTGGTCTTTTCACTTTTTCCTTAATAAACGACAGAATCAAAAGGGTACTTTACTGAGACAATCTTATTAGTCCGTCAGATAGATTTCCGAAAAATATCAAACAAGTATTTTTTCTTTTTTCACGTAAACAATAAATGAAGACGATACAGTGCTATGAAAACACGCGTGACGTCACTTCGCTGGTTAAAATTGTACCATCATAGTGACGTCACGCCTATTTCCAACGTAAGGTATCGTCTTCATTTTTTTTTTTACGTGTAAAAAAAAATAATACGTGTCCAAATTGCTTTGGAAATCTATCTGACGGACTAATTAGATTTTTTCAGTAAAATAACCTATTGACAGTAAGATTCTTCTGCCGTTGTAAATTAAAAAAGTTTCATAGTTCTGAATTTGTGAATAATATTTTTCTTATCGTGCCGCAAACTGTAAAATAAGATGAGAGGCACGCGCTAATCCACTCTTTCCTCTTCAAATGCGGGTGAGCGGGCGCCTCTCCACAGATTAGTCAAAATATACAACCAACATTTAGTTAAAATAGACTTATTTGCATTATGTCATAATGTATTTAAAAAAGAATTAGTTAATACACTTAAAACCCAATAATTAAGTATAATATTAAAATTACCTTTCATCCATACTGTAAGTAAATAATAGTTATAGTAATATGTGGACACGTTGTGATTGTACGTTAACCTACTTTATTGTATACTTAGATGTAAGACAAAATGTATTTTTTTTTGTTTTCACTAACAAAATAAATACAAAACAGAATAACTCACTTACATAAGGGCCACATAGTACGGTATAGAAACATTAACAGTCTCAGATGACAAGTTTTCGGACGCAATGATCAAAATCATTTACACCATATTATTATTTAACGACTTGATTTCTGAGCGTGACTGGCTTTTTCAACTGTTTATTTGATCAAAGATATGCTATAGATGTACAAATACACACACGAATATATATTTTTCAACGAACCAAGCGTTTTTATTTTATTACGAAATTAGTAAAACATTTAAATGTAGTAGAACTATTTTTAAATCTAATTAATTCGACGATCGAACAAATGAGAAAAAAAATTCTCACTAGTTCGACGGTCGAACAGATGAGAAAAAAAAATCTCACTAGTTCGACGATCGAACTAATGGGAATGAACGTACTTTATGCGGGGAAGCAACATTAATTTGTTCGTTCGATTTCGACTGTGTAGGTACGTCTGGAGGATGTTTGAAGTTCGATTCTGTTAACATGGGTACCTCGTGTTTTTCTTTATTTGCAGTGTACTCACGCCACTAGAAGTACGAGCATACGACGACTCCGCCATTTTGTTTTGCAGACTACTCGATACCGATCCCAAGAACTTCGTCTTTGCTGACGCCGTGAGGTAACGTATTACTGAATGTACATCTTACTCGTACTTATTTATTTACTAACATAGTTAAGTTACTTTTTGAGCTCGTTGCTTAATAATAATAGCCGCACGATTCATAGATGGGTGACCATTTTAACATATCAAGATTTTAGCATGCTTCGGAAAGCACGTTAAGCTGTTCGTCCCGGCTGTCATTGGTCGAATAGAATAGAAAATAATACTATTTATTATTTACACCATATATGTTACAGAAAACATAGATAAAGAAAACATTACATTGGGCGGCCTTTTCGCTAAAAGCGATCTTTTCAAGACAACTTTTGGATGGATATTTAAGAGAATAGGAAAGACAGTATTAGTAGTCCTTACTGTTAGTCAGAAGCCAAGAAATCTGTCACCAGTCTTACATGTTACCCAGTAACAGTTACTGAAGGTCCCACAGGCAGTTACTCCATGTCCAGTGCTGGTACTCAGCTGGTTAGTCTGAAGAAAAGCTGACGAACAAGGCCTTTCTTCGTCGAAACGTAAAGTAATGAATTCTAACAATGTTCCAGGGCATGTCTGATGCTGGTGGACCTCTGGCAGTACGAGGAGGGCACGTGGCCGGGGTTCATGATCCTCATTGATCTGGACACCTGCACGTTATCACACATTGCGAAGCTCGACCTCCAGTCTGTACAGCAGTTCCTATATTTTCTACAGGTAATACTGCAAAACGATAAATATATAGATGCTGTTCTCAAAGGCGAATAATGACTATTTGAAAGGAATCAGAAGCTAATTTCTACTTGCTTGCTTAAATACAAAGTACCTGGATGACCTGGTTTTATTTGGTAAACGTTTTTTAAAAATGAAACCTAGCTAGATCGATTTACTGCATACAAAATTTTATGAAAATCGTTGGAGCCGTTTCCGAGGTCAGATTATATGTATATGTCACCGGAAAATTGCAGACTCCGTAAGATTGTAATGAATTTTAATTAGATTATAATTTCTAGATATACTATTAATAGTTCGTTATGTATACAATCAATCCCATCCCAATTCAATAGTTTCATATTTATTCGTCTCTTATTTAGAAAAAATAGTTTACAATTTCACGCGATATTTTACAATCTTACGGCGTTTGCCATTTTTCGGTGGCATATATAAACAAGAATCGCTTTTTTAAAGGTATTAGATATTGAAAAAAAAACTACATAGTTTTCAGTACATGTAAGTATTTCATCGCCATCCCCTATTTTTTTGTTTTCAGGACACTAATTTGCGGCAGTGGATAGATTACCGTTTAAATCACTAATAATAATATATCCAAACAACATTACAAAATGTCCACTAGTTTAATTAGAAAAGAAAAAAAAAATATTCACTATTGTTGCCAATAAGCCGGATATCGTTGCGCGGTTGGGTAAAAAGCCTGATACAGAAGGCAGTACTCCTCGATACGGCTTTTTATTGTGAGGAGATTCCTTTCTTTGGAGCCCTAACCACCGGTAGCTTGGACCCTGCTCCCGACACCGGCGGACTACTATTTTTTATATTTTTATCTGTTTTTTTTGTTACGACTTTATAAAAAGGAATATTTGAAAAGTAAATATATATGTAAAGAAAATTAAATAAACGATATAATAAAAATATAATTATATATATTTACTTTAATATATTTCCTTCGTAAGCACCCATTTATGGAAGCACCCCCACCTTTTGGACAAAATAGACCAAATTATCAAGCATACACTTACTTTAATTTTAAATGTGGCCCTGGACGACAAAGCCTGGGCGCAAGCAACCCTTCCCATCCGTATGGGAGGCCTCGGCGTCCGCAAAATTACCAGTATTAGTTTACCGGCTTTTATATCCTCGGTGTACGGCACTGATAAATTAATCAGGAATATTCTAGTTTCTACACTGATTGATTTTGATGTGCCGTACTTCACCGAGGCTGTGGAGGCCTGGAGACTCGCTTGCCCGAATTCAAATCCGCCCGACTACCCTTCATCCCAGAGACGGTGGGACGAGCCGCTCTGCAGGCAAGTTCAGGAAAAACTTATTGCCACATCAACTACTACTGCAGAGCGTGCGCGCCTGCTGGCTGTGGGTGAGTGGGAGTCGGGTCTCTGGCTTCACGCACTACCGTCGTCGAACATTGGCACCATGTTCAACGATACTACTTTCCGCCTCGCTGCCTGCCTGCGTCTTGGCGCTCCTTGTTGTTCTCCTCATCGCTGCCACTGTGGCGAAGTTGTCAACAGCCTCGGATACCACGGCCTGTCATGCAGCCGTAGCGCGGGTCGCATTGCGCGGCACGCGAATCTTAACGACATCATCCGACGAGCTCTTGTCACCGTCGGCGTTCCGGCTGTGTTAGAACCCAATGGCCTGGCACGCGACGATGGCAAGAGACCGGACGGCATGTCGTTATTTCCATGGAAGATGGGTAGGCCATTAGTGTGGGACGCTACTTGTGTCGATACTCTTGCGCCATCCCATCTTCCTAGCTCTTCGTGCTGTGCTGGCGCTGCCGCTGCGGCTGCAGAGAACCTCAAGCGGCGGAAATATAATAAACTTGTTGGTAGTTATATTTTCGAGCCGTTTGGGGTTGAAACTCTCGGGTCTTGGGGTCCGAGTGCACATAACTTATTTAAAGATCTCTCAAGGCGCTTTGTTGACACTTCACGTGACCCAAGGGCTGGCTTTTACCTTGGTCAAAGATTAAGCATTGCCATACAACGTGGCAATGCCGCCAGTCTTTTGGGTACACTTCCAGTCGACAGCGATGCGGATGAATTTTTTGACGCCATATTTTAGGGTTTATTTAGTTAGGAGATTTTATTTTTATTTCTAGTGTATATAGTTAGTTAAGTATTTATGGACTAATATCTAATTATTATTATAATATAATTATTCTAATGTTTTAAATTATATAGATAATTAATATTCATTGTCTGCTTGTTTTCAGGAAGCCATGTTGCTAAAAATCAAAAGTCTACACTTCTTAAACGCACCATCTTTCATGGACAAGCTGATGATGATACTGCGGCCGTTCCTCAAGAAGGAACTCCTGGACATGCTGAGCATCCACCAGGTCGGAGCCAAGACCTTGGAGAAGTACATGCCGGTGGAGGGGCTGCCGAAGGGCGCTGGTGGGCAGTACAAGAGTTTGGTGCAGTGCAGAGGTGAATGTTATAAGAATATTATTTTGTTATCTTTGTTGAGGAATCGAAAGTTGAATTGTCCGAAAAGTGATAGGGCTAGAGATGTGATGTGATTGAGAGTACGGCAAATAGAAATTTATAAAGGGTTTCCCACAATTAACGCTAGATTTTATTTTAGAAAACATAGTTTTCCTTTTAAAATTGTTATTTTTAGGTTTTAGGGTTCCGAACATCCGTAAGAAAGAAACCCTTATTGGATCACTCGGATGTCTGTCTGTTCGCCTATCATAGCCAATTTTCTCCGATCTACTGGACCGATTCTGTTCAAATTTGGTACGGTACACATATAAACTTCTGTGACCCAAACAAAAAAAAACAATGGTTTAATTAAAATAAATGGTTTGAATTTGCGTTAAAATTGAGTACTACCCCCAAAAGTGACCCCATACTCAAAATTGTTTTAATTACATAACGCATTCGGCGTTATGTAATTAAAACAATTTTTTTTAATTTTGATCAACTAAAACGTTGCTATCCCTAGTAGTACTCCATTTAAACTCAAACTCAAAGTAATTATTTCAATTAAGCCATTTACAGGCACTTTTGAATTGTCAGGTTGGTCAGTCAAAAGAGATGAAGCTATTTGCACGTTCCAAAGCGTAAATCTCTATGGAGAAGAACGTGCAAGAAACTCCACTGTTATATTTTCAACGGACGGGTCTGCCCTGCTCAAGTAATCTGCCCTCACAATATTTGAATATTGTAATGAGGTTATACAATAGAGGAAGAGAAGGGAAAGAGAAAACACAAATTTCGGCATTATTTCATTTCAGTGGATTCACTCGAGCGTTTCATATTCTTGTTTGAACTTTGCAAAGCTAGAATTCTCATAGATAATTGCGTACACTTATAGGTTACTATGCATGTTTTTGCAAAACTATTTATACTAAAATAATGCTTTTCTTCCAGATGATATAGTAGCAAAAATCAAGAGTTCAAAGGACTTCTTCGAGGAAGAGAACAAGAAACGCGTGGTGGAAGCCAAGAGACCTGGCAAGCCGAAGACCATCTCCGATATCTTTGGGGGAGTGGAGGGCTCCTTCAAGAAGCTGGACATAGATTGACGAAAATATTGTGTATATGGTTAGAGAAATTGTTTGAATATTTTTTTTTGTTTGTTGGGTTTATTAAAGAAATGTTTAATGTTATTGATGTATTTCGTGTCCCCATTAAGCCTTACTTACCTATGTGATCCCAAGATTAAAAGGTGGTTTATGGCTCGGTTGAGCACCTCTATCTCCCGGGCATACAACCTAGGGTTATACACCATCTTCAATGGTCGCTAATAAGGGTCAAATGAGTCGTTCTAAGAAACTAAAGCACAGAAAAACTCTTTTGAAACAAAAAAAAATCTTAAGTTTGGGCCCAAGATTACTTTGAGTATTTTTTACTACTATTCATAGTCTCGAATTTGGCCTTTCACACTCAATTCAAAAATTCACCCTGTACCTAAACTCACCGTATCTTATACAATACCTTCAACGCAGTAACATTTCTTTGCTCAAATTATATCAGTAGGCCCACACTTCCACAAGACAAGTTGCAAACAAGCAGAGCCTATTACGAAGTCTTAAAACGATCATGATTCCGCTCTAAGAGGGAGACGGAGCTATACAATGCGAATAGCACTATCCCGTTTACATCATCGGAATTGGATGACATTAGCACGTCATAGTAGGGCTGCAGATCGTATGGAATGCCAAAAGCATTTCTGTGGCATACAAATTACAATACACGGTGCACTCCATGATACAACTCTTATTCCAATTTGTTTGGGTTCGTCGTAAAAAGTCCTGTATTTCATACTTCTGTTAAACCGTGAAAAAAAAAAAAAGGTGTTCAGTAGGTACATTTTGTCGAGTTTTGCGGACGTCATATTAGATGAATGACGTCCACTGCTAAACGTAGCCCTCTCCTTTGCCATAATCGCCACGCTTGGCAGGTGGGTTGGCGATGGCAGTGTAGCTGTTGCAATGCACAGATAGCCCGGTCAATTAAGACATTCGAAGGTGCATAAAGTCCCAACAAGCTGAAAATCTCTAAAATTGTTCAGAAAATAATTATAAATAAGATTTAAAAGTTCCCCGTCATTCCCATGTATGGAAAAAAAATATTCGAGGTCAAAGGTCAAAAAAATGAGTTTTTCGCGATTTTCAGCAAAACGGTAAGTTTTATCATAAAAGTACTCTAGACAAAAATTGTAGATCTTAAAATTGTCTATAAGAAGTGCGTCTTTACTTTTTTCCTACGAGCCACTGTTTTTGAGAAATAACGATTCAAAAAGTTGTAAAAGTTGTTATCGTCATAATATGCACAAGTTTCCACGCCACCTATGAGGTAGTGTACTTAGCGCGAATTTTTCAACGTGGTCTTCCCAGTACGCCTACATCACGGGTCACTTGTGATCCTGTTTAATTTTAAACTATTGCAAATTAACGGAAATTTTCAAAGATTGGAAAAGATAAAAGCGATGTAAATTAAAAAAAAAAGTGGTGAAGTTCATTCGCCTGATTCGTAACTTTCAAATTCTTGTCCTTCTTCTTGATCTACTTCTTGTTCTACTGCTTCTTTTTCATCTTCATTTTGGATGCAATTAAATTGCGTCAATAGGGATGTATCGCATGACACTTCGTTGGAATAAAACGAATCCTCCACTGTTGGTGATTCAATATTAGAGCACGACCGGCCTTGACAATTTGTGCATGCCAGAGAACAAAACAGTCCGACTTTTTTGCAACCACATTTAGCACTGCATCCCTTTTTTCAGTTGCAAAAAATTGTGTTCAACAGTTTTTCCGGCGCAGGTGGGAGTAAAGTTTGAACTGGCTATTGTTGATCAACTTCCAACCCCAGTCTGTAGGGTCTAGCTGATAACCAAGCCTCACTTGAACTTGGTAATATACCCGAAAAAGATGTTGATGAGCAGAAACTGAGGTTGGAGGAAGACAAACTAATTGAACTTGTTTTTTATTTTTAGTATTTTTAACGAAACATGCATATCGATGATTATCTAAACAGGTAGTTTTTTTAGGAGCTCCGTACATAGAAAGAAGAAAGCGGATTCCGTTGGTGATAACTTCTTGTTGAGTTGAATTACTGTTTTTAAAAACTTCATCATTGAACTAAACATTTTAAAAACTGCCGTTTTACCCCTCCTGTAAAATGCAGATGTATACATATATATTGAAAAGTATTGACGCATTTTTTATAGATAATTTTAAAATCTTTAATTTTTGTCTAGGTACTTTTATGATAAAACTTACCGTTTTGCTGAAAATCGCGAAAAACTCATTTTTTTGACCTTTTACCTCGAATAAATATTTTTCCATACACGGGAATAATGGGGAACTTTTAAATTTTACTTATAATTACGTTCTGAACAATTTTACTGATTTTCAGCTTGTTGGGACTTCATGCACCTTCACTCTCATTTTTTGGTCTAAATTGACCGGGCTAAGAGAATGCTAATGCCCATTCTCTAACGACACCCACGGGAAGTGATGGGATGGTGCTATTCTTTTACGTCTGACACCGTATAGAACTATGCACATATCGACTACTTATCAACAAATCGATTGTTCCATACATTTGTTTGGGGAAGTCGATTTATTTTTGCCGTTACAGTTGGTCCCGTAGTAAAAGTTGTTTATTCTATTACACGTTGTCCGTAGGGGTCGGCTTACAGGCTAACTGAATTCAGCTGAATAACTGTATTTTACATGACGAAGATGGTCTTATTTATTAAAATATTCATGAGAAACGATATTGAGACTGGCTTCCAGACCATTTCTACCACTTTCATTCATTACATCTTCTGTGTAAATCTAGTGTAGTTAAAGGCAGTTCAGAACTAGAATCTCGGCAATCTGGCAAAAGAGAATCTCAACCGAATCGAACCGAATCCGCAGCAGTTGTGCAAATAAGCCGTAATCCTTGCCATTCAATTTTATAATTTCTTTTATTTTTTGCTAAAAATATATTTTATAAAACTGGTTTTAAATGCAAATTGTCGCTTTTAAAAATCTCGTTGGGTCAGGTTATTTGAATTGCAAATGACAACATTGACAAGATTCTGATATAACATTTTTTGAATTAGAAAACAATAAATATCTTTTCAAGCAGTAGTTATAGCTATTGGAGTAGATTTTTTGGATTCCATCTTCAGATCGTAATTTTTCATCCGGTATTAAATACAAGAAGTAATCGTAAGACCAAAGATCAAGGTACTAATAATTTATTATGACAACGCCTAAGAGGAACTTACATGGTAAAATTATAATCAGGCGCGTCGTTTATCTTCGGAATTATGCGAAGCTGGACGAAGTCCATGGGAGTGGCTTTATTATATACTTAACAAAATAAGTACTTAAGTAATTCTCAAACGTAACCAATGGGTTGTGACACAAGACCAATGGCAAAGAATAATAAATATTCGTTCTCGTTGATCCGTCCGCAAGCGTTAATGCTGGTTTTGATTCCCATACATGCAAATATTAAATACAATTATTTATAATGTCACTGAGTCAAATTATTCAAAAAAAAAAGAACAACATATAATCAGAACTTCTCATCCAAAAACTCATTCGAATTATAATTAGCCTTATCTACTAGAAAATTAACTACTTTTCCTTGGAATCATCCCTTAACTGTTTCCAGTTTTTTTTCTGAATGCGTAAGCGAGTACAGAGTGCTTCCTACTGGGACCTCGGGAGAGAGACGGGCAGCCGGGAGGAAACAAATAAAAAACAAGCTTCCTGGGTTTCTTCTTGTTCCGCAGGTTTCGGCTTCCTTTTTTTCTTCCTTATCTTGCCTCTTCGGTGGCTGTGTTGCGACTGCCTGTCGACCCGGAAATCAACCCGCCTTTTATACTGGCCGACGTTACCTTATAGACGCCCGCGCGATTTTGACCCTTTTTAGCGTTCAATTTTACTATGAGCCGAAACCCTTGGAGCCCTTATTTTATTGAAATTTCCAACAAATTCTTATAATTTATACATGGTTAGATTTCTTAAACCTTACTCTATAAAATAAAACCATAATTAAAGTCATAAACCTTACAACATAAAAGTTTCTAGAACAAAAACTAGAATAATTGCCAAGGTAACAAATTTTCACTATACATTTTGCCTTATATTTCCTAAACTACTTATCTGATTGACTTGATTCTTTTTGTAAAAGCGTTTTTACATCAAGACCTTTCATTTGACACTAATTACAAAACAATATGTTCATAAACAAAAAAGCACATTTTCAAGTTACGTAATTATTTACGATACAAAAAGTTATGCAATTATTTTCTTTCAACTTGTTAAAAAACTAACTTATCGGACTCTAATAAGACTTCTTACATACAAATTTACCTTACTACACTAATTAGAAAATAATAAAAACCTAATACAACAAGATTCTAATTAGACCTTACGAATATTTACAAGAAACACGGTTGCCTATTGGTTTGTGGCTAGTTCGTCCCTACCACTACTTGCACCTAGGAGCGCGGATGGGGTCTTGTCGCCGACATTCTCCCCCTCGTGCGTCGCACCATCCTCCTGGCTCGGCGATACTCCCGGCACCAGCAGCACCACTCTCGAACTGGGTCTCCGCAGCGCTCCTCCTCGCGTCTCGACGTCGACGATCCTTGTCCGCCCATCTGGTCCAGGATACACTTGCAGGACTCTTCCGCGTGGCCAGGTGCATCTCGGTAGGCTGTGGTCGACGATCAGCACGATGTCTCCAACCTGCAGGTTTGTGGCGCTGGTCCTTCCCTTGGTCTTCCTCGGCAGCAGGGTGGGCAGATATTCTCGCAGCCAACGTTGCCAGAAGTGGTCGGCAAGTCGCTGCGTAGCCTTCCAGGTGGGTCTGCCCACGAGCTCGTTGTCGTCGAAGTTGCCGATTCTCGCAGCGCCGCAGGATCTCCCGATGAGGAAGTGGTTCGGAGTTAGTGCTTCTTCTTCGAGGTTCTCGGAGAGGTGTGTGAGAGGTCGAGAGTTGACTATGTGCTCGGCCTCTAGGAGGAGAGTGTGGAGAACCTCCTCACGTGGGTGCCTTTCGTTGAGTGTGGCGTCTAGTGCGATTTTAATTGAACGCACCAAACGCTCCCATGCGCCGCCCATGTTTGGCGCACCAGGAGGGATGAACTTCCACTGCACGCCGATCTTCTCTGCTTCTGAGGTGAGGTCTTCTTGCTTCAAGGTGTCGAGCGCTTCTTTCAGTTCTTTGTTGGCGCCGACGAAGTTGGTCCCGTTGTCGCTGTAGATTTTCTTCGGCATCCCTCTTCTCGCGGCGAATCGTCGTAGCGCCATAATCATGCTGTCTGTGGAGAGTGAAGGAGTCAGCTCAATATGCACAGCCCTGGTTGTGAGGCATGTGAATAGAGCCCCCCATCTCTTCTCGTGCCGTCTTGCTACGGTGATCGTCATAGGGCCGAAGTAGTCTACGCCAGTGCACGTAAAGGGAGGGCTTCCGTGCGTCAGCCTTTCAGCAGGTAAGTTGCCCGTCGGCAGTTCTTGCGGTCTTGCCTTCCTTGTCTTGCACCACTGGCATTGATGCTGAACTGCCTTGATTGCTGACCTTAGTCCCAGTACCCAGAAGCGTTGTCGTATCTCGTTCATCACCGTTGCGTGATTTCCATGATTGAAGCGGCAGTGGAATTCTTCTATGATGAGTCGTGTTGTCTTGTCCTTGCTGTCGAGCACGACGGGTCGTTTGTAATCTCTGGTCACACCCTGTATCGCGTCGATCCTTCCTTTCAGTCGCAGGAGACCGTCTTCCAGCACTACGTCGAGCCTTTTCAACTTGCTGCTGCCCTCTAATTGCTTTCCTTGCTGAAGACACTTGATGTCTTCTCTGAAGCTTCTCTCTTGGCTTCCTTTCAGCAAGAGAGTCTCAGCTTGCTCAAGTAGTCCGGAGTCCAGTGGTATGTATTTCCTTTCTCTGGTTTCCGAAGATCTGTGTTGCTTCTCAACAGTCTTCGCCTTTTTTCCTTGTGTCATTTTCCAGGTGGGATCTCCTTTGCAGACGTTGAGCTTCTCCCTTTTTCTGCAGAGTTGTAAAAACTGCAGTACTCTCGCTGTGGCTCTCCAAAGTCTCTTCCATGAGGAGAATCTCTCGGGGTCTGGTGATGGATGAGATGCGCTCGCTGCTGCTGCGACGTCCGCTACTTTTTCCTCGCCGGTGGTTTCCTTCTTGAAGGTCCTCGGTGCTGGCCAATGAGCTTCTTCTCTTCTCAGGAAGCTTGGTCCGGTGTACCATCGGTGGTTGCAGTCGAAGCCTTCTGGTACGTCGCGCGTTGCATCATCTGCAGGGTTCTGCGCCGTAGGCACCCATCTCCAGTCTTGCGGTTTGGTGAGATCTTCTATCTCCGCCAAGCGATGAGCTACGAACGTCTTGAATGTTCTCGGGTCCGTCTTTATCCAGGAAAGTACGATGCTGGAGTCTGTCCAAAACGTCTTCCTTACTACCTTCAGGTCCAATTCTTCCTCTACTGAATGGGCCAGTCTGCTTCCTAGGAGGGCTGCCTGCAGTTCGAGTCTCGGAACGGACACCGGTTTCAGTGGAGTGACTCTTGCCTTCGCCGCTACCAAGCTGACATGGTAAGTCCCGTCTTCATCTTCTGTCCTCCAATAAACCGCCGCTGCATACGCCGACTCGCTCGCATCCGTGAACGTGTGCAGCTCCCCCTCGGTGCGATGTGGCGCCAGGCATCTTGGAACCTGCAGGTCTTGGAGCAGCTTCATCTTCTCCAGGTAAATCTTCCATGCTTCGGACTCCCTTTCTTCTATGTCATCATCCCAACCGACGCCACTTCGCCATATGTTCTGAAGTAGCTTCTTGCCTTGGACGAGAACTGGTGATGCTAATCCCAGCGGATCGAAGGTCGACATTACTGCGCTGGTGACTTCCCTCTTCGTGGGCACCTTAAGTCCTTTCGCTATCTCCTCTGGTGTGTTCCGGAGGTTTGCCCTGAAGCCGATGGAGTCCCTTTTCGTTAACCAGCGTAGTCCTAGTGTCTTCTCTTCCTTCTCGCCAAGATCCACTTCTGTCTTCTCTATGGTATCAGTCTTCACATCTTGCAACAGCTCAGGTTGATTTGACGCCCATCCCCTGAGTTCGAAGCCTGCCTTCTTGTGTATGAGGTCTACCTGCGTCGTCACTCTTCTGAAATCTTCCTCTGAATGGAAGCTGTGCAGGTAGTCGTCCATGTAATGGTTCATCTCGACCGCCCTGGCTGCTTCTGGATACTGCTGATGTCATCCTGTACTCTTTCGGCGGCACGTCGCGACGATCCCCGCGCCACAAGAACCTTAGGCTGTCTCTGTCTTCTGGCCGAATGCGAACTTGAAGAAACATTTCCTTGATATCGGCCGCCACCGCTAGAGGTCCTTGTCGAAATCTGAGTAGTATCCCGAAGAGTGACTGCAGTAGATCCGGTCCTGGTAGTAGAGCATCGTTGAGGCTTCTTCCCTTTGACTTGGCTGCAGCGTCGAAGACTATCCTTATCTTCTTCTTTAGTGGATGTACCACGGAGAAGTGAGGAAGGTACCATTTCTTCTTGGAGTCTTCTTGTGCAACAGGTGCTTCTTCTGCATACTTGCTGTCGATAAGATGCTGGATCTGCTTGACGTATTCTGCTTTCAGCTGAGGGTCCTTGTCCATCTTCTTTTCAATATTGAACAACCTGTTTTTGGCGGACGTGTAGCTTTCAGGCATCTGTTCATCTTCATTCTTCCATAAGAGTCCAGCTTCGAATCGTCCATCTTCAAGTCTTCTGCAGGTCTTCTCTAGGATGGCGAGTGCTCTTCCTTCCGAATCTGTAGAGGGTCTTCTCGGTTGCACGCCAAGCGCCTCGATCGCGAAGTGATCCTTGATGGCTTGATGCATTTCTTCATCTGGCGTGCTGACATGTAGACACGTGTTCAGGAAGTGCACCACTCTTGCAGCTCCAGTATCTGATCCGTGGAGCACCCATCCAAATCCAGTCCTAGAAGCAACTGGTTCTCCTGGTTTCCCTTTCCTTACTTCTTGAGTCACTATCAGCTCCCAATTGTCTTGACCGATGAGCAGCTGTGGTGACTCCCCTTCATAATATAGAGAGTCGGCGATCTTCTTCAAATGCTGGCATTCTTCTATCCTTTTCTTCTCCAGGAACTGTGGTGCAAGCTTCAACTCGTTGACGGTCCGGACTCTCTTCAAGGTCTTCTTCTTTCCTTGATGAACCCCTTTCACTATAAGGTCCAGCGTCTGAGAATCCTTCTTCCTTATGAGCCTGCCTCCTACTGTCTCAATGACCAGTTCCTCTTTATTGCCTTGAGCGCCGACTTCTTCTGCCACCTTTTCATCGATAAGTGAGACTGTTGACCCTTCATCCATGAGGGCCAATATCCTTTTTGATCCTTTCGACCCGAAGACTTCTACCGGTACTATCTTCAGGTATGCCCTTGCGCTGTTGACTGCATTCACTGATGCCATGACGTTGGCTACTTCTTCTTGTTTTTCCGTCTTTTTCTCTCCCGAGGCCTTGTCTTCTGCTTCGACGTGCAGCAGATGATGATGCCACCTCTTGCATTCCTTGCACGGTGGTTTCTTGCAGCTCTCCTTTCGATGCCTCCCTTGAAGACATTTGAAGCAGACGTGACTCTTCTTCACTGTTGCCCACCGATCATGTACCGACGCCTTCTGAAACTTCTGACAGTCGACGAGGAAGTGTCCACTTTCACACATAGGACATGTCTTCTCCCCTGTCTGTCTTGAATCCTTTTCCTTGAAGTCCTTTTCCCTTGTCGAATGCGTCGTTTGTCGATGAGTCCTCTTGAACCCGCTCTTCTCTTCTGAAGTCGCGAAGGCTCCACACTTGTCTGCTTCGATGTTCAGGAACTTGGAGACCATCGTCAAATCGGAGAACTCGCCTTCTCCTGATGCTGCAGTGAAGTCATACCATCGGAACTTGAGAATCGTTGGCATCTTCTCGATGATTTGTTTCACCATTTCAGGTGAATGCAGGTACTGTGGTTTCTTCAAACCCTTTATTGCTGCTACGCTGTTGTTGATCTGGCTTGCGAAGACGCATATGTCCCTTGGATTTTCAGTAATCTTCGGTAACGCCTTAACCTTGTCCAATTCTGCCAGCACCAGCGCATCAGGTCTTCCGTATCTTCTTCTGAGGGCCTGCATCACTTCCAACGGAGAGGCTTCAGAGTACAGCAGGCTCTTGATAGCTTCTCTTGCGTTGCCCTTCAGTGCTCTTCTTAGTCGAGCCATGTTTTGTACTTCGTTGAACATCGGTGCTGTATCTTCGTAGACAACCTTGAAGGCCAACCACTCGCTGCTGTTGCCGTCGAAGTAGGGTAACTCGTGAATATACTTCGGCTGCGCCACTGGCCCTCCTCTTGTGGTAAGGGCTTCCTTCAATACATTCGCCAGTGCTTGAATTTCGTTCGTACCTCCTTTCGCTGAGGAGTTCTCTTCAGGCTTCACCTCCTCTGGCTCTTCTGGAGGGTGCTGACCTCGTAGCTCGGGTTGTTCCATGTTGTCTTCCCCTAGAACTGATGTCTCGATCCAGTTCTGCACCTGTGCTGTTCTGTCTTCCTGGTCTTCATCCACGGAGTCCTCATCTTCACACTGTGCCAACTCCAATCTGACACGGGCTAGCTTCGCCGCAGCCTGTGCTTCCTTCAGCTCCAGGCGTGCTAATTCTTCTCTGGCTTCCAGCTCGCGTCTTCTGGCTGAGGAACTCGTGGTCTTCATGGACCTGGCGCGACGACCGACCCCCTTTGGCTTAAGGGTTGTGGCGGAGCCACGAACACCCTTGTCCGGGATATCCTCTGGAGTCTTCTTAGTCGTCTCCTTCTGTGCGGCTTTATTCTTCTGTCCGTTCTTCTCGGACGCCGCCGTGGTAGCAGTCGCAACCGTAGTCTCAGTCGTCGTGGTGCCCTCTGTAGTCGTAGTGCCCGAAGAAGTGTTCGAATCTGACGTAGTTGCTGTTCCTGATGACGCTGACGCTGACGCAGACGTGACCCCTTCTGATCCCGACCTTCCATCTGTCGCGTCCCTTTCCGAGGGACGGGACCCGGGACGTGAGGGAGCATCCTTCTGTGACCTGGTAACCGGCATCTTGAACTCGATCTTCTGATTCTTCTGTATCTTCTGTACTCTTCTGCACTCTTCTGTACTCTTCCAGCAGGAATCCGGCTCGAAGGACCAACTGTTGCGGACGGCAGGGACACGTCCAATGCCCGCACTGTCGTCCTGGGACAATCTCCCAGTTTGTTGACGTACGTTCCTTACTTGTGCTGGTGACGCACGTCCCACGCACTCCTGAATGCGTAAGCGAGTACAGAGTGCTTCCTACTGGGACCTCGGGAGAGAGACGGGCAGCCGGGAGGAAACAAATAAAAAACAAGCTTCCTGGGTTTCTTCTTGTTCCGCAGGTTTCGGCTTCCTTTTTTTCTTCCTTATCTTGCCTCTTCGGTGGCTGTGTTGCGACTGCCTGTCGACCCGGAAATCAACCCGCCTTTTATACTGGCCGACGTTACCTTATAGACGCCCGCGCGATTTTGACCCTTTTTAGCGTTCAATTTTACTATGAGCCGAAACCCTTGGAGCCCTTATTTTATTGAAATTTCCAACAAATTCTTATAATTTATACATGGTTAGATTTCTTAAACCTTACTCTATAAAATAAAACCATAATTAAAGTCATAAACCTTACAACATAAAAGTTTCTAGAACAAAAACTAGAATAATTGCCAAGGTAACAAATTTTCACTATACATTTTGCCTTATATTTCCTAAACTACTTATCTGATTGACTTGATTCTTTTTGTAAAAGCGTTTTTACATCAAGACCTTTCATTTGACACTAATTACAAAACAATATGTTCATAAACAAAAAAGCACATTTTCAAGTTACGTAATTATTTACGATACAAAAAGTTATGCAATTATTTTCTTTCAACTTGTTAAAAAACTAACTTATCGGACTCTAATAAGACTTCTTACATACAAATTTACCTTACTACACTAATTAGAAAATAATAAAAACCTAATACAACAAGATTCTAATTAGACCTTACGAATATTTACAAGAAACACGGTTGCCTATTGGTTTGTGGCTAGTTCGTCCCTACCACTACTTGCACCTAGGAGCGCGGATGGGGTCTTGTCGCCGACAACTCCTTTGCTGTTTGCATTATAAAAGACATTTGGAAACGTTCAGTGCGAATTGGTGGAATAGCACTTGTACTTTTGAAGTTGTACTGTTGAAGTGAGGCTTGCAACTCTGAGTGGTTTCAAGTTTGAACATCGACCTAATGCAACGCTTTTGAGTTTTAAATATAAGTTCCCGGTTTTGCTTCCTGATTGCTTGAAACAAAGCACGCCATCTTGCTCCAAAATTGATATCTTACATTGATTATTATCATTTCTTATAGTTATTTTGCTCTGCTGTAAAGAAGCCACTTTAAGCATTATAAGAACTTCACTGACGATTTCTCAGTAGCCACCGGTCTGGATTGTTGTCCAGTTGATGGTGATAGGTACATGGAACCTAAACATAAATTAAATGTTGGTGTACTACAGGAATAGACACGATATTGATAAATTACATTAATTGATACAGTATAATCTCTGTAAAGTTTCAACTACCGAGACACAAGTCTTTGAAAAATCGTAGCAGACAAAAAAGAAAGAAGTTATGCCAACATTAAAAGTTCAGTAGACTACCAAAAAACTTCGAAAAATTGCCGAATCATGACTGCACAGTCTAATCAATTATAACAAAAACAAACGGTAGGTCAACTGCTTGTCATGCTGAGTTTCAACTTTTTTAGGGTTCCGAACCTCTATATAGAAAAATGGAACCCACAAAGGATCACTCGGTTGTATGTCTGTCCATCTGTCACAGCCGATTTTCTCGTGTGTAGTGTCACAAAAATAAATAGATATATATTGAAAATTGGGACATTTGTTTTTTAATGTTTTGCAGCCGTCAAGTCATATGGCTCATTGCAAGGGTCTTAAAAGTATTATTTTCATTATTTAAAAAATATGCCCTTTTCTTTGAAACTACTTGATCTTAAGTTTTGAATAAAAAAATACAGATTACAGGTAGGTACAACCTATAGATATCAGGAAAACCTATAAGAGGTTTATGATCCCAAAACTTTTTTTTTTAAATCGTTCGCAATCTTTTCCATGCGAGTTCGACTCGCAACGTGCCCAGAATTCTAAATAAAAAACCGGCCAAGTGGTTTTTATTTAGAAGTCTCGACACGTTTTCAAAGTCTAGCACTAAAAGGCCACTAATATATGTTTCCTAATTCCTCGGCGTAAAAACTATATTAGTATCCTGAACGTAGCTAAAAACGACCTTGACGATGACAACATAATTATCTATCAAGCAACTTGATACTGGGGAATGGCTTCTCAAGTTCCACAATATTTAGTCCTTCTCCTTTTAAACTCCACAGCTGCTTCTGAGTCTAGTACGACTAACTGATTGAGTCGTATGATTCGTGATTTCGTCTCAGATTTCTCAGCTGTCACCTTTGTCACTTCTGGCTCCCTCTTTGTTCATATCACTCCTCACACAATCCACCTAGCTTTTCTTTTGCTTCCCTCTCTTTCTTCATCATTATTCACATTAAAATATCAACAATTAATCGCAATTTACCCGTGACAGTTTATGATTAATTTATAGGTTCTTAACCGAAAATTTACCGCATAACTAGGGCATGCAATTAACCGGCCCATTTTACTATACGGATAATTCGGATACTATCAAAACGCTATCCGGATATTTCTTATATCACCGTCAAAAAGTAAGTTAAACGAACATAATCAATCAACATTTTTATTTCAATTTCAATCATTGATTATACGAATAAATTTACATAATTGTCAAAATGTTTCCATGAAATAGTTCATGAAAACATTGTGTCAAGGATATGAATTGTTGGATATTAAAACTTAAGAAAATGAAGATGTTAGAACATGTTGGTAGTAAGTAGTTGTAGCTCATTCTGTCTTTTTATTGATCGGGGACCGGCTATACTTACATTCGGTATATCCAAATTTTTTATCTCGATCTTAATTTTCGCTATTGAAATTAAAAACGTATGCTAAAGTTTGTGTTGAAAATAGGTTGGTTTGAGACGTTGGTACTAAATCGCCGGCCCAGGATGCCAGCTTAGGTGCTAGTATGGTTCCCATGTCTAGGTGAATTAGCCTGATGGCAGCTAATGCTACCTTCTGCTGAATGTACAAGTGAAGGGGATTGAGTTTGTAGTCGACATGACTTTTCCAGAGCAATTTGTTATTCAAGGACCTTTTTTCTTTTTTTGATCTCGGGGGGAAATCCTCATGGAAATCCTCCTCCCTGGGGCGGGTGGAGGGGTCTGTCAGACTCTTACTGACTAAAACCACCCCGGTGTTCCATCTCCCACCTACGCCGGGGATCGCGGGAACGTTTGCGACTTCCGCAATTATTATTATTATATTTATTATAGGTTATTCAAGGACCTCACTCAAGTTCTTGTTACTAAGTATCCGGATAGTAGTATACATGATATCCGGATACTAAATTTAACTGATCAGAGAAACACAACATATTGGTACCAGTTCTCATTGGTCATCATTTGTTTTCTTAACGATACCGCTAAGCAACTTTTTTTACTAATATCAACGATTAATTTTGTATCCAATGTCACGGTATTAAATCATATTTGAGAAAAAACAGCACGCGGATGTTCAGAATGTGTTATCAGTGGCAGACTTTAGACTCGACGCACTGAGTTAACAAAACGCTGCGGGAATGTTAGACAATTTTGTCTAACAAGTTTTCAACTACCCACCTATGATTTTCAGTTCATGCGTTACAACAAAATGAAAAGTAAAGTAAAAGCCAAATTGACTCGTTGATGTCTTTTTCAAGCCAAAACTCACCCACATCAAAACAACCAAAAACATGAGAACTTAAGTAACCAAACGTCTGCTGTATGTCGAACGGTTCATGGTAGAGTCTAAATTCACATCTTGTTCGGCGACATCGCGGCAGACCCAGGCGAGAATCACGGGACAAGCCTGACACCTGACACCTATCGGCATGGGCCACACTTGCCCCAAGCCGCGAGGTACGAAAAGAAGAAGGCCTTTTTTATTCAATAAATGCTTTGTCTCAGAATCTTACTTACAATATAATTTTTAAATTAAACATACAAGTGAACTCACAGCAGTTAGACCGTTGCAGTTTATTTACCCAGTGCGTATAATATCAAAGACTTTTATAGCGGTATAATACATAGCTTTCGGAGCAAGTAAACGCATTCAGTAGTGGGTGTGATTCCGTATTGACAGGACGTGTTTAGTGACCTAACATTAATTTGTGAATTTCGTTAAATTACGTAAAGAACCAATAAATACATCGTTTAATGTGAGTTTTTTAATGTGTTTGTTATTTATTATTATTAAGGAGTATTTAGATGGTATGTTCTAGCGACCCGACCCGGCTTAACGCAGATTCAAATAATGTATCTACAGTTTACACGAACTATACGTATATCTCTTTCTACAAGTGAAAACCGGATCAAAATCAGTTGCGTGGTTAAGAAGAATTAAACGGAGAAACAGGCAGGCATACAGCGACTTTGTTTTGTAATAGGTATATAAAGATTAGAGAGAAGTTATTTTGACGTTAATTTGGGGTGTGTGGTGTTTCATTTCTACCTTCAACACGATCGTGTTTTGTTTTTTAACATTAAGCCGGTAGACACCTATGGCCTTGGGTACATCTTGTTGATGGTGACCTCTAAATAGATTCGTTTTATATTGGTAGTTCCTGTTTTTATGTGTTGGTTTTTTAAGCCGGTACAATAGGAATTACACGCCTAACAAATCAATAATGTTTATTAAATATAGCCGTACGAATAGCCCATTTAAAATTGGTTGTTGTTTTGTCTACCGTCTAAGATGAAAAACGTTTGTTTGTTTATGTTTCTTATTGGTAATTTCTGAAAACACTATTTCGATTACGAATATTATTAAACTGATAGAAAGCTACACTATCGCCGAATTTCTTAAGCATACTTTTATCTCAAAAATATCTACGGTATCTGTGAAAAAGGCCAAGGGAGCGAGCCGCGAGTAAAACTTTTTTTTTTTTTAAATATAAGTGTACCTAGGTGGCAATAAGCCGCGCAATTAACATAAGTATCAAACAATTAGAACATCTCTATTATTTTTTATGACGGTTAAATACATGTTTAGCATACAAGTTCACACATAGGGGAAGAAATAATTATGTGCGGTATGACGTTTTATTTATTTACATATGGTGTTGTGATGGGCTATAAACTATACATTCAGTTTTATTATCGATGTAGGTATTAAGGTATTAAATTATAGTAGAAACAAGTAGATTTACCAGAATAATGATCGTGACATACATTATAATTTCGGGATTACAGAATATAATATTTATTGAATTTTGAAATAACAAAAAAACAAAACATTTTAATTTGGTTATTTCTATTTTGTTGACTTTTTTTTTTTAAATATTGAATGTATGTGAGATTTTTGAAGATAAATATTTTTCTTTCTTCGAAACAATAATTCAGTATAATATTGCCTTAAGGATGTTGTTGGGGCTTCCACGTTACTGCAATACATCAGGAATGTTTGCCGAGCACATACTGATGGTTTCAACAGCATACTTCGAAAAAGGATTGCGTACATGATGCGCGGAGTGCGTGGAAGCGTCAGCGGCATTCTGGGGGTCATCAGTGATAAGCCGTGTTGCACCATCATGGCGCATTGGGTGCATGTACATGTGCGTGTACCCGGTGCGTAAGGGTCAGAGTGTCGTCTTGGGGGCACTATGAAAAAAATACATAGAAAAATTTCGCGACCAATTTCGAGGTAGTCGGTCGATTCCATTTCAAAACCATTTTTTATTTCAAAAATGGTAGCTCGGATGAAAAATTTTTCCCAAAAATTTTTTTGAACCAACAATTTAATTTTTTTTGGTTTTCTTTACTGCTCATAGAGCGTTAAATCGAATTCAAAAAAAAAAAAAAATTCGAAAAATTTTCTAAGTCCTCGCGCCATAGCGCCCCTAAGGCTACACTCTAACCCAAAGTTCAGTGAGATATATTGGTTTTTTTAATATATCAAAAATATATTCCACGCTGTATAACGATTTTCTACAAACTCATAATTTCAAGTTTTTACATCATCAGCGGCCGTTTACCGTTGAATTGTGAACTTATTCGTCAACATCCATGCGAAAGTGTGTCTATCTGTCTATTACCTCTTTACGCTTAAACCGCTGAACCGATTTAGATGAATTTTGGTATAGAGATAGTTTGAGTCCCGGGAAAGAACATAGGTTAGTTTTTATTAAAGGGGGTGAAAAGGGGGGTGGAAGTTTGAATGGGAGTCCGCCATTATTGAAAATAAAACTATGAACCTTTGTATTTGGCACTTAATAAAAAAAACATGTTTAAACGTTTTTGAAATATAAAAATGGCTGCCAAAAGTAACTATACCACGCGGACGAAGTCGCGGACAAAAGCTAGTTAGTATATCAGTCCTGCTAAGACTATTAAAGTCCATTGACTCGAACATTTAAATTCAAGTCCTTCAGTCATTGGCCTCAGTTCGCACTCGGGATCCAGTTTTGGATACCCAAGGCTATCCACGTACTTGTGTGATTTTGTTCGCGACGGTCGATGCTACCTACCCACCACTAGAAAGCATCAAACAGTTGCAAAACTTCTGGATGTTTTGACGAGACAACGTCTAATAAACCGATGAACGCCGGCTGCACGCACGAAAAAGGATGACTCGTTGTAACGTTACGCTCATTGTAACGTTACGCTCATTGTAACTTTTAGATCATTTCATCAATGTTTTGTTATGACGTTATCACGTTAAACTATCGTCCGTAAACCGACTTTACAGACAACCAATTTTTTTTTATTTATTAACTAGCAGTACACGACACTTACTCGTTTATTTGAAATTCTTTCAGTCCGTCTAAAGGTTGTCTGTTAGTTATCGCAGTTAGCGATAACGTCATTATACAAATAGATTTAAGTTGTATGTATTGTAGAAGAGTTGTGTACATAATATATTCTATATAACAGGGGTGGCCAATTTGATTAGACACAAGATCAGACGAAATCCTGTGCGATCTACCAATTGCATGCTTCTTAATTTTTTTTATGAGACAATATAGTTATTTAAGTATACAATTAAGTAGTATTTTTTAATGTTATTAACCTAAGAGTTGCGGAATCTGTTAAACGTATTACATTTTTTTTGGCTTGCCGCGATAGACTGGTCAATCGCGATCTACCGGTAGGTCATCCCTGCTATATATCATAAGAACCTATTTAACTAAATATTAAATTCACTGAAGAAAGACACCGCTGCACACTGGAATTTTGCTTCAATTGCGGTCACCTACATTTTATCCCCTCATCGTACAGATCTAGGGAAGAACTAAAACTTCTGGGAAGAAACCATGTTTTTGTTTATGTTTAGTTTTGAAGTTATTTGAAAACTCGAGAAAATAGAAACTATAGAAATGCATTATTTCGTCTCAAATATATGATTTTGCAAGTTACATAGAGGTCTTAAAAACGACTGTTATATCTACTAGTTCAGTGGAAAAAAAATAAAAATGATCGTAAGTAGAAGGAAAAATCAAGTTTAAAACAAAAATTAAAAATATTTTTTATTTGGTTCGTCTCATTGTATCCGCATTTATTTTTAACATTAATAGTTTTATCTTATAATATGCTATATTATAAAAAAAACAAGTCTGGATAATGCGGGACTTCTGAGTTATTGAATTTTTATTTTTGAGGTTAGGGCTGTCACCTACTTTACTATTCTCGGATAACTTTGACTGCAAATTTACTATATTTCTTGATGTAAAATGAAATACTTATGGTTTTCTTTGGTGCAAAATAAAGTTTAAAAAGCATTTGAATAAAATAGGTATATGCAATTTGACATAGAAATTCTATGGAAACTTTAGAAATGTAATATTTCCGAAGTCCCATTGTAAACTTCTTTGTTTTTTATTTAGTGTTGTTAATATCTATATTATGCATGCTCTGTATTAAAATCAGATACGGAATCGATAGGAATACGAAGAAAACCGCAATTTAGTAAAAATAGAAAAACAATCGATTTCTCTTTGTACATTGGAGATGCAATACCTATACTTTGTATAGAGTTAGATTTTGTATTGGTACTGTAATAAAACAATGATTTATGTAAATCATATTATTATTTTGAAATCTACAAATTAAAACAGTTTTTTGCTGATGTCAGCATCAGTTTAAATAACTTTAAAACCAAACATAATAAAATCATGGCTCCTTGACAGAAGTTGTAGTTCTTAGCTAGATCTATACGATGCAGGGATAAAATATATATACGTGACCGCAATTGAAGCAAAATTCCACAGTGTGCGCTGGGTCTAGAAACATGAATTTCATACAATTTTTTGGTCCAAATACTATAAAACAAAATCGCTGTGTTTCTGTCTGTGCATACTTCTTCTTAACCAAGCAATTGTTTATGGTTTTCACTAATATTTTTTTATTTTTTTTAGATTTATTAAGAAAGAGCGATAAACGAAGGTTTACGGAGATATAATCTAATTTCTGCATTCCTAATTACTTTGACATTTAATTGACTTGACTTTTATTATCTACGATGATTTAATAAAACTTCTGTAGTATTTGAATTGTTTAATATTTAATAATGTATACATTTATTACTATTTCATGTTTATGTAATAATAATAATAACCTATTTATATTTGTACGCCGTTAAGGCAAAACATGACTGATATACCTAACTTAATTGTAACATCTTGCATGCCATGTGTGTGTATACTTATGTTTTGGACAAATATATGATATTACCTATCTTATCAATTTATCATATACAAATTGTGAATATTTTTACAATTACAACCGTACGAAGCCAGGGTGGGTCGCTAGCATATACCTACTTAATATGTATAAACATCATAAGTTAACATAAGAAAGTTCATATTTTTGATTATTCATAACCTAAGTTCGATCTGGGATGACAGTGTGTAAATTAGTACGGAAGGTCTTAATTTTACCATGGCACGACTTGTTTTTGATTTCTAATTAGACAGCTTATTTTACGAGGCTAAAACCTATAATACCAGTGTATATCTTATACATTGGTGAGCACTCGGACCCCATCTCGGGCCCCACTCGGTCCGAGTGGTCACCGAGTCTTTCGGGATATCAGCAAACAACTGCCGTCAATTGACCAGAAGGCTGGGCTTTTCTTCGGCCAAAGAATCAGCATTCCCATTCAACGCGGCAATACTGCCCAGTGTTTTCTAGGCACTTTTGCCATGTGGATAATTTTTTTGATGCCTAATGATTATTATTTTGTTATGTTTGTACATAATTTCTCGATTATTAGCTACTTAGTTGTTATTTAGTAGTAACTTTAGGTTACTTACATTTATAAAATAAGTAAATTGATAAAATGTTTTATCATTCTCCGTAAGGCCACGTTTCACAGCAAACAGCTCGCGTGCAAGTCGCATTACATTGTTGACTACCGAGGTAAATTTGATCAATCGCTCAATCGTGGCCCGCAATGTAATGAAACTTGAGAGCTGATTGCTGGTGGAATCGTGGCCTAAGAAGACTGATAAGAAGTTGTTACATACACTGTTTTTGATAAGAAGGTGACTTTCATCGTAGCAAATAGCTGATCGCAGGCACAAGGAAGGCGCGGAAGCCCAGTGCCCCTATAAAATCTCAAAACATAATAATTTCGGTTTCCAGAACAATGGCAATTAAAGGGATATCCCTCGAAGATGAGTACAAGAAGAACACAGGCACAAATCTAGGCGACATCAAGAAATTACGAGATTGGCTCAGCACACAGCCGCATCTGCCCGGAGAATACATGACAGGTACGGTAATGTCTTCCCTAACGTCTTTTGTTTTTTCTACTCGTAGATCTTAGACGATCGTTATGAGTAGTCCTGAAGGCCCTGACCTGAGGATCTAGAAAAAGTTTCATTATAAGACGGAGACGGAGAGCGGAGCAACGGAGTAATGCGGAGCGGAGTACTGGGGGGCTACTCTCTAAGCCCGAAGTCCGTAGTTTCAGGCTTAGTTGCGGGCGTATTCTAGTCCGTGTCACCTAACCACTAAGAATTAATGACACGATTTGACAGTTATTGTCAAATCGTGTTGTCATTCATTCTTAGTTCGGGTTCGGAACTAATCGTGAGTCCGTAGGTGATACGGAGTAGAATACGCCCGCAACTAAGCCCGAAAATACGGACTTCGGGTATAGAAAGTAGACCCAGGGTCTGCCAGGGTTGCCGAATTTGTTCGAAAGAGTCACCGCGGCCCTGGAACGCAAAGGGCTTTAGAAGGAACTCGGATGGGTTTTAGTCAGTAAGAGTCTGACACAACCCTTCCGCTCCACCCAGAGCGGAAGAAAACATTTGATGATTTTCCAAAAAATAAATAATAATAACTAATAATAATAATAATAACTTTTATTGGAACTAAAACACAAGTTACAATAAAATTATGTACGATAATGACTGCATTAGTTATAAACTGTGTCGCAGCCATTAACGCCCTTACAAAAATGTTTATGCGTCAGTGCTCCAGGGTTGAGAAATTATTATTAACTTAAATGAAAAATTATAAAGGATAGTAATAATATAAAAGCGAAATGGTATAGTAATCATAATAGGCAAGCGTGTGATGTGCTGTGTTGTGCGTGTGTGTGGGTGTGGTGAGTTGTGCGTGGGGGGTGTTGAGAGTGAGTGTGTGAGTGTGGTGTTTTATGTTGTGTTGTGTGTGTGTATGTTTACATACGTATATGTGTTTTAATTACATTTTAATTAACTTTTCAAGTTCTTCATAAGTAAGGGTATGAAGCCACTTATCAACGGTCACTCGACATTCCCTCAGACCAAGTGAATAAATATTACATATACTATTTACTCGGTTGTACAAAATAGAGCTTAGGTATGTATATTGACGTCTAACTGCTTCGATGCCGACTGACTCAATTAAACAGACTCTTTTAGTCCTTCGTCTGTGCTTAATGAGGTCAGGATCGAAAGTCAGTTCGGAGTGCTTACGTAGTACGGTGCTAAGCACAAATGAGTGTCTGACTCTTGGTACCCCACATATTGCGTAGAGTTCATTTGTGGGGAAGCGGATAGGTTTGTGGGCCATAACTTTTAAAACTGCCCTCTGCGCTCTTTCCATTCGCAGTAATGAGGATTTCCCAGAACTGCCCCAAGCTGTTATGCAATAGGTTATGATTGAGTGAGCTAGAGCATAGTATACCGTTTTTAAAGTAGGGAAATCAGCAGAAGCCCTTAGGTTCTTAAACACATATATTAATTTCCTGACTCTACCCACCAGTGACCTAATATGCTCGTTCCATGACAGAGTACTATCAATATAGACACCAAGATACTTCATACAATGAGTACGGACAATTTGAGTGCAACTACAGTCCTGATTAGTGCTCGGGTTACATTTGTGAGCTGTTAGTGTGTAGGCAGAGGTCGGTTGTGATGTTCTGCGTGGGGAGAAGGTCATAAATTTAGTTTTATCTAAGTTGAGGGTGAGCAGATTGTTTCTAAGCCAGGTCATAGTAGTCTGTATAATATAAATGCTCTGTTTTAGTTTTTATCACAACCGAGGCCTCTCGACTTTTTTTCAATGAATTTATATTGATTTAAATACTCGATAATACATACTAATAACACTTGCAAAAATAAATTATACCTGCTTGATGTGCATTTTGAATCGTTTAGCAGGTTCCACAGAGTTATCATTAACAATGTTTAGAATTTGTATTAAGTTTTTTTTTTTTAATTTTGCAATATTAGGTTTGTTATTTAATTTTTTCTTTATGGGGCATGCGGTGCTAACCTATGTATAACAAATTGTAATACTAACCTTAGTAAATAGAAAATCATTATTTAAACATTTGTACAGTATAAACAATTGTTGTTAGCCAATTATAAATAAATAAATAAATACCTGGTGCAAAAAGTCAAAATTCTCTGCTAAAAAATCTCTATTAACGCTGTCAGATTGTTAATTGCTTATGTCTACCATTTTCGGTGGTTTCAAGGCTGTATTGTATCTAACTACCAAATTCATTTTGTCAATAAAAGCAGAATCTATTTTGAGCAAAGTTTTTCCGATGTTTTTGTTACCTGCGATTTGCCAGTCTTGCATTTGAAATTACACACGGCATTTTTATTATTCGGTAGTCACGTCAAAGGTGTCATAACAATGACAAGAATAAAATAGCATTCAATGAAATCAAAATATATACAAGACAGTTTTGCGACGTCCATCTGATACTTCAGTCATTGCTTACCGACCAAAAACTCGGAGAATTTATCCTGATCAAATGCGGGTTTAGCTCATGCACTGATGTTTGTCACTAATGCCCTGGGCGGAAGGAGTCATTTGATGATTTCCCATCGTTAAAAAAAGCATAAACTTTAGGGAAATAGCTATAAGGTTACCTTTTTGACAAAGTATGAGAGTTTTTCGAGAGGTACTCGTTGCTAAATATATCATATCGAGATTCCTCCGTGCCTCGGCAAGCACGTTAAGCCGTTGGTCCCGGCTGCCATTTGTAGATCTTTGGCAGTCGTTATGGATTGTCAGAAGCCAAAAAACTCGTGACACCAGTCTTGGGTCTGCTGGACTGCTGCCTTCCAGCCTACTATTCAGCTGAATCCGGTTTAACTGGGAGCCTACCCCAATATAGTTGGAAAAAGGCTAGGCAGATGATGATGGGAGTTGGTCACGCAAACAGTTTTTGAGACAGACAGTTCGGCAATTGGTGGTGTAACGTTACACCACCAACTCGGAGAATTTATCCTGATCAAATGCGAGCTTAATTGATGCACTAGTGTTTGTCACAAATGCCTTGAGCGGAAGGAGTCATTTGATGATTTTCCATCGTTAAAAAAAGCATAAATCTTTAATAAAAAATTCAATAAAAATAAAAGTATAAATCATATCTTCTCCCGGGTCTCCCCTTCGGTCATATCGCATTGCCGTACCATCGGAATATGAGAAAGCTGGAACAGAGAGTGCATCTGCGTCAGCGCACACAGATGTTATAGTGCACGAGGCACTATAACATCTCACGCGCCGATGGACTGAGTTGAGATTGGCCGCTGTGTGAGTTGTAAATGGCTGAAATTGAAATGATGTAAGTAATAAACTTCTATGACTAATTTGCACGCCGAAATTACAGGCAGAATAAGAGATCTGTTGTCTGCTTAAGAACTTTCTGTACCTTATTTACGCAAATAAATAAATAAATTACTAATAAATAAAAAAAAATACTATCGATCAGATCAGGAGAACTATTATACCACGTTGTATAACATTACGAACGTCATAAAAGTAGGAAACAGCATACAAACAAAACCAACAGAGCTCAATTAAGCATACAACCGATACTTACCGTCATCCCAATAAAGATTTAACTACACTTATTAGAAGACAGCAATTTGCTGCACAACGGGGAAGTGACGTATGTAGCTAATAACTAATTATAGATGCTATAACAACCTTGATCTATACAAAACTAGTTTTTTTTTTCATTCTGAACTAAGTAACTTAATTATTGGTTAAGTACACACAGCCCAATAGTTAGGTGTGTGGGAAGTAGAAGCACTATAATATATTCGCAATAAGGAATTTCAGATGTTGTTTGTAAACAAATAAAAGTAACTCATTGATCTTTGAGATTTTGGTTATTTATTTTACTGTTGAAATTGGTTTTATTTCAATTAATTATGTTTTTTAAATAGTTTATGTGTAATGAATTGCAATGGGTGTTAATTTCCTGAATAAATAAATTGATTATGATTGAAGTGTCAGTACCTTGAGACATGAATGAGATTTTGTTCGACTACAAAAGTTCTCCGAAAGAAATCCATTGTTTGTCGCAATTTCATTTTTCATTAACTACTAACACGGGCATAATAGTATTGCATAAGGAATTAGACGCACACAGATCAGTGATAATTACCAAACACTTGATTACACAGCACGGTACCTTTGTCATATTATAGGTACCTACAATATGACACTGTCCGTTAGTCTTGCAGTTTGATTCCAAGGTCGGGCTAAAAGTTTAATTGGGATTTTTCAATAATTATTTCTCTGTGACAGCCTGAAGTTTGGAAATTGGTGGTGTTACACCCCCATGCCTCGGAAAGAATGTTAAGTCGTTTGTCCTGAGCCAGATTCTCTGCGATCGTGTCGGATTGCCTTGCCATCGGACTATGGGAGTGATGGATGAGGGATTGCACTTATGTTTCCGCACACACTTTTGCACTATAATATGACCCGCGCCGAGGACGATTATTATAAAGTATCTATTTCTTTTTCTTTTTTATGCGTCATGATTGCCGCAAATAAACACCTTTTATTTCTACTTTTCAAACCTGCTAAGTTTTAGGTTTTTTACCTACAAAGTGCCAGCTAACTTGGTGGTACTAGTTTGCTGCCTACATACTAATTTATTTTGCTAACTGTACCCAAGTCAAGTTTAATGTTATGAGTAGCAACCGATTACGTCTTGTTAAGTTATTAAAATGTCATTACAAGAATTCTGCAATACAATGCAAATAATTCCTTAGGAAAATTATAAAAATGAGTAGTAGAGATGTGAAGTCTTCAGCGGTCTTGAAATGCCTTGTTTAAAATTAAAAGAATTTGTTATAAAAAGTTATTTGGGTATTAGTATACCTAACCGAAAAGATTAACCGACAAAATATTTTGTATGTCCCATATTTTATTGATAAGTAGGTACCTAAAACTATTACTGCTTCATGTTTGTTTTAAATCGCTAATTGAATGCGTTTATCACGATTAAATACGCATTAGACTTAACTGCGATATTAGTTTATTCGTCATTAAGTGATTTAATGACACAAAAATACGTCAATCAAATTAATCCTTCAACCATGAACTAATTTACTTCCCTTTTTCTAGCGAACTAGAAAACGAATAAAAACTGAGTGGTAGTGGTCAGGGTTAAGATGGTGCCCGCCAGGGCCAGAGCCTTGCAGGATTGCGGAATTTGTTCGAAAGAGTCACCGCGGCCCTGGAACGCAAAGGGCTTTAGAAGGAACACGGATGGGTTTTAGTCAGTAAGAGTCTGACACGCCCTTCCGCTCCACCCAGAGCGGAAGAAGTCATTTGATGATTTCCCATACTTAAAAAAAAAACCTGGTCAGGGTACATAGCTTGCAGAACGCTCTCCAGAACCTTTTGACCTTCAATGGTCGAAAGGTTCTGGAGTTGCGATCGTGTCCCAGAAGGCGCAATGTTGGAAGGCCCGAGACCGATGACCTGGTGAAGACCGCGGGAATCCGCTGCATACAAGTCGCACTGGACTGGTTAGCGTGGCGCTGGCGACACTTGGGGGAGGCCTATGTCCAGCAGTGGCACCTACTTATGTGTCATACATATAATATAATATATCTAATTATCTATACTAATGTAATAAAGCTGAAGAGTTAGTTTGTAGAACCCGCTAATCTCTGGAACTACCAGTCGGATTTGGAAAATTATTTTCGTATATGATAGCCACTTTCATGAGGAATGCTATAGGCTATACGGAACTGGGAAACACGGGATAGGTATGCGCGTACGAATTCGCGGGCAAAAACTCGTACGTAATACAGTTTTAACCATCTCTTAGGGTCAATGGTGTGACACTATGAAATTAAATAATTTCTTTTAAACAAGTCGTAACACCGACGTGGGATGGTATTGTATGTTGTACCTAAGTAGGTACGTACTATTACGCACATCAGTCTTTCAATTGTTCCATAATTGGCACGGAACAATAAAAATAGTCCCAGTTAATAAACATAGGTTATTCAGCAATACAATGTGGCCAACCAGTGGGAACGTAGGTAGGTACTTTAACTTGGAAAACAAATATCGAGATAGATATACAAGTGGTTATAGTCTAGCAGCTAGACTCTAGCTAGACCATGAGACAGTCCATCAGCAAACAGTCAGAGTCGCTGTTTTTAGGCTGACATACACTTATCAGTATCACACTGTTGATTGCTCGGAGCTACCCATCCCATCGATACAATTGCGTGATCGGTTTCGGGGAACATTTAAAATGGAGATGATACCATTCGTTTTCATAAATATCTGCTAAATAATATCAGCCACACGGGTCGATCTTCAAGGTTAAGCAACGCTTGCCGAGGTCGGTCTGTGGATGGGTGACCATCTTAACATATCGGGATTCTTCCGTGCCTAGATAAGCACGTTAAGCTGTTGGTCCCGGCTGCCATTTGTAGTTTTGGCAGTCGTTACGTATTGTCAGAAGCCAGAAAATCTGGCACCAGTCTTGCCAAGAGTATTATGTTATCCAATCAATGGGTTGTGGAGGCCTGGTAGGCAACCGCTTCACGAAAAAACACTGTTATTCAACTGAATCCAGTTTGACTCAAACTCAAAACTCAAATTATTTATTTCAATTAAACCATTTAGAGGCCCTTTTGAATTGTCAAGGTTGGTCAGTCAAAAGAGATGAAGCTATTTGCACGTTCCAAAGCGTAGATCTCTATGGAGAAGAACGTGCAAGAAACTCCACGGACACTCTTTTAAATCATTTTTGTTTTACAATGTTTTGAGCTGACTCCAATATAGTTGGGAAAAGGCTAGCCAGATGATGAAGGATGTAAGTGGCCTGCCTACTCTGCCCCAGTACCGTGGAGACCAGTCCAGAGTACAATAATTCGTGTTTGTCATCTTTTTTAGAATGGGCAATCATCAAATGACTTCTCCAGCTGTAGGCGGATCCGGCCCTGGTTGAATCCATGGTCCGGAGCGAGGAGGCTTGGGAAGCGGTCACCTCCTTCTGCGAAGCAGTAATGCTAGCAAAGGAGGAGGCGGGCCGCGCGAGGGAAAGGCAAGGCCTTCGCCCCAACCGCCGCAACAGGAGAAGACGCCCCGGGCGTCGGGAGTCGCAGAGCGATCCCCGGCCACCGTAGGCGCGAGCCTGCGGACGGCGAGCATTGGGTGGCTCGCTGTCCGATCACCACCAGCCCGGGTCGATGGCGCGTTGTGTTTCACGCGCGCCTCAAAGAGATGTCAGCATAAAAGACGGGGCCCGCTAGGGTCAAAGCCTGCCAGGGTTGCGGAATCTGTTCGAAAGTCACCGCGGCCCTGGAACGCAAAGGGCTTTAGAAGGAACACGTTTTAGTCAGTAAGAGTCTGACACGCCCTTCCGCAGGATGGGAAATCATCAAATGACTTCTTCCGCTCTGGGTGAGCGGAAGAAGTCATTTGATGATTTCCCATCCTTAAAAAAAAAAAAGCTGTAGGCGGAACGGGTGGGAGTGTCAAACTCACCCATCCCTATTCCTTAAAGTGAACTTTACGTTCCAGGGCCTCGGTAACTATGTCAGCCATCTTACTTCTACAACGAAGTATGCTACTCACGTTGCATAATGTCAGTTTTCACAATAGTAGATTGATAAGTCATCTAATAGACAATAATGACGTACCCGCGATCTATTATTATTAATTACAGATTCATGTTGACTTTGAGAAAAAAATAGAACATCCTCCATGCAAGGGTTAATCAACATCACACACAACAGTGCTTTAAACGAGCATTCGTGAGACTTGTCATTAGTGGTTGACAGTTTGTTAAAAACAATTAGGTATCGCTGTTAAATGCTTCCGCAACAGCCCAGTGGTTGTCAGCAATTTAGCATGACTCTTGTAAGTTCGGTTCGATTACCAGGTTTGAATTTTTTGATGACCGTCAACACCACCGAGGCTAAGGCCTGGTTTCTCGTGTATAAAACTTATTAGGTATCTCAAAATGAATGTGACAAAATCCGTCAAATTGCGAGTCGGACTCGCGCACGAAGGGTTTCGTACCATTCTCTATAAAAACAGCAAAAAAATCATGTCTTTTGGATATATTTATTTTATTCTGTTTTTAGTATTTGTTATAGCGGCAACAGAAATAATTATCTGTGAACATTTCAAGTAGCTTACTATCACGGTTCATGAGATACACAGCCTGGTGACAGACGGACAGACAGAAAAAATTGGGACGATTCGATATTTTATTTCCAGAAACCAGGAAGAAATATGAGGGGCAATTTTCGCGGTCGGGTTCTGTCAAAAAGAGCTCTAATATAAATATTGAAGTTTAGATTGACTGTTGCCGAGATAATATTCAGACTTAAATTTGAACGCTTTTTAAGTACGACATTTGTCCTTCTATTATAGCATTGTTATCCCTCAATGGGTGTTTATTAACAAACAATGACACAATAACTATTAGTTGAGAGTTATTATGTCATTATACCTAGTACCTAGTTAGATACTTACCTACTTAATCATTTTACTCCGGCTGTCGGGTTTTCTGACAAAGTATTTTTTTTTATTTCCTGCATTTTAATGAGTTACATTTTTGGAAACGTCTCCTAGAGCCCTTTATCTTGATACTCGACAGGTTTTGAGGAAAAAAAATGTTGAAGAAATAATAGATATGACGCCAAAAATCGGATATTTAAATTTTTATGTAAGTACCCAGAGTAATTCTTACAATCAAGAGAAATGAAGAGGAACGTGTGACCGACACTAGTATGACCACCATCAGGTATTTTAATTTAAAGACCACAATAAAATTGCCGTGAATTAATTTAAGATAACGTTAATGTGGTCAAGCTGGGGAAAATTTCCCCAGGTCGACAACCTAGAAACGCTTAAAACTTTTGAACCAGTGACCGACAGATTCTGAAGTTTAACGACTGATTCCGATAAATTAACGACACAATTTGGGAGAAAACTGATCTTCGCTAGGGGGCACCTAGCGAAGATCAGCTGCCGGTCGATTATGTAAACATGTCGAAGTGAAGGCTTGGGTGAAGTGATCACGAGGTGAGCTGTCAATCCATATAATCAACATGGAATGACAGCTCACTTCGTGAGCCTTCACTTCGACATGTTTACAGAATCGACCGGCTGTTGAGATTCAAAGTGTCAGTCACACATTCGGAACCCTTGTCGCAGAGTGCGCGCTAGTCCGACTCGTACTATTAAAACGTGACATGATTATTTTATTGAAGGTAGGTACTTCCTTAATTTATTTAATTCGACGTTCAAGTACCTACCTTAATACATTCACGTTTGTATTTTATATCAAAGTACAATATTAAAGTAGGTAGGGCTAAATTGTAAATAAAAATCAAATGATCATTTTTATTTGAAATTTAGCCGTCTGTATTCCATATTATTTTGTAACATTTTTAATTAATTTTAAAGCAATTTTGGACATGGGATGAGACCGGGTTCATGTGCTTGTCAAATTTATTACTGAGATCTTGTAAAACACATGAGATTGCAATAAAGATTTGAATTGAATTGAATAGTGATGCTAAAGTTAGATCGCAGGTTTCGCAGGTCGTTTTTAGACTACGCTCTTACTATTTTTTTGCAAATAATATGATTATAACGTGTTTGTGTTCAATCAGAACAGAATTCGAGACGCTGTTTTTGTTTCAAGTTTTTTTGTTTGATCGCGACCTTTAAATTGCTTTATAATTATCTACATTATTAATCAAATAGACAGCTAATAATATTAAAATTAACGAGAGAACCCGCGCTTATCCGCTTATCCGCAGCATTGTGTTTATTCTTCTAATTTAAAACGCATTATTAAAAGTCAAGTTGAATGTTGACACCTAACTTCCCCAACAACTAAACCTGCTGAAATGGTCAAAAGCTTAAGAGGAATCCGTAGGTATTGGTAGCCCGCGAAATACAAATTTTCAGGTCAGTGTCACGTTGTAACTGCAATTAAAATATGATCCGCGACAATAACAAGAATTTATTTAAACCATAAGAATATTCACTCATCTTTTATAGATTTGATGCATATTGACTAGGTGTCGGGATTTTTATATATGCATCAAATCCTAAGTTAGAGCGATGTATTGATTATTCTTATGTTTATAATTATGTAAATAATTTATAAAACATACCTACTTGTTATTATCGCGGATCATATTTTGATCAAGTAAAATCAAATTACAACCGACACTGACCTGTAAATTGCAAAAAAAAACACAAGAAAAATTTAGCGGGCCACCACTACGCAATCACCTTAATTGAAAGAAATCGTTCCAGCAAGTATTCTTACATGAAACCCAATGAGAACAGGAGATATAATGAATGGAAGCCATGAAATCTTAAGAAATGTACAAGCGGAAAGCGTTTGAATATCTTGACAAGGGTGAAAGTTAAGTGATTTCCAATGCTTGATGATTTATCGGTGCATCAATAAATTTCATTAAAAAAAAACTGGTAGACACCGGACGGACACACCATTTTATACAGCTGTCTCTGGGGGGCTACTCTCTAAGCCCGCAGTCCGTAGTTTCGGGCGTATTCTAGTCCGTATCACCTAACCAAGTTATTAGGTACCTATACGGTTTATTTTTCTTTCTTTCTGATACGGACTAGTATACGCCCGCAGCTAAGCCTGAAACTACGGACTTCGGGTTTAGAGAGTAGCCTGGTTCGGCTATGCAGGCTTTGGTGCTACTGATCGCAGTAGATACTATTCTGTCACATTCCTGACAGCTGGTGATGGAATCTACCTACTCCGCAAGTTACACAGTACATAAATACTTATCTAAAGTACCTTACAGACAAAGTAACAGCCAATTAAACCTACCGACGTGGACGTGCCTTAATAAACATGCTTTATGTATTGCGATTTAAAGTTCAGGATTCTAGACGTAAAAACCTATGCGGAATTTGTTCGAAAGAGTCACCGCGGCCCTGGAAAGCAAAGGGCTTTAGAAGGAACACGGATGGGTTTTAGTCAGTAAGAGTCTGACACGCCCTTCCGCTCCACCCAGAGCGGAAGAAGTCATTTGATGATTTCTCATGCTTAAAAAAAAAAGACGTAAAACCTATCTAATAGCACAGATTAACTACCTATATAATAGTTTAGTAGGATTTCTTACCTACTTAGACAGGTACCTACTTTAGACCAGTATACTAGTCAGGCAGTTACATTGTCTTACTGAGCCATTTTAGGGTATCGCCCTCAGTCGCCTCGCCCAGTTGTTGGACAAGAATTTTGAAATCGTCATGCTTTAAAGTCAACCAAAGGACCTATGTAGGGTATGAGTATATAATTCATGTTTTTGATGTTGATAAAATTGGGTAGCAAGCAAGGGAAGTAGGTAGAATATTCCCATAATTTGCCGGAACAAGCACGTTTTGTTCTGTATGGTGCCGGAGGTAAAAGAATAGTACCATCCCATCGCTTCCCGTGGGTGTCGTAAGAGGCGATTAAGGGACTCACCAGAGAATGGGCAGCAGCATTCTCTGTGCATTGTTTCACTGCGATCGCCAACCCGCCTGCCAAGCGTGGTGATTATGGCAATGGCAAACCCCCTTTAGGCCTATGTCCAGCAGTGGACGCCATTCGGCTGATATGATGCACATTTTGGCCACCACACACAGAACCAGATTTTGACCACTAAACAAACACAAATTGCTACTAAGAATTCCCTAACGGAAAAGCCTTAAGTTGGAACCATTTTATTATATCTATGGTTGGAACCCAGCATTCACTTGCATCCACCTACCTACCTAACACCTGCACATCAAACTACCCGAACCTGACAATTTTTCCCAATCAACCTTGAACCTAATACTTTAGTGAAAAAGTTGAAAATTAAAGAAATTTGAAGAAATATGACTGATTGTAGTAGCTTGATGTGCTGGCGCCTGTAGCTCTAGGTATAGACAGCGACATCAACCCCTTTCCTTCAGGCCCCAAATACTCTAAATTAAGGAGTTTCTTGCCCGTTCTCCTCCACAAGAATCTACCTTTGCGAATGGACAACTAGAATAATAATCAAGTAGTAGGTACTGTCAGGAGGATCTCCTTGGCTCCAGTTCTCTGGCAGACAAGGTAGCCCTTTGGAATTTGAATCAGGAATCTGAAAATATGTTTCGTTTTTTATATGGGACTCCGGTACCAGCACTCGATGAAGGCAGACGCCAAATATATTATAAAGTTTAAATCTCAAGCAGTTTTATTTTATAATAATATCAGTAAGTAGCACTAGCGTGAGTCCGCTAGTGCTACAGTACCTACTGTAAATGTTGGAAGTCCAAAACTACTGTTTAATTGTCTAATTTAACTAAATGAACTGACTTTGAAAACATGTGATATCACACCGGCCTTTCATAAGCATACATCCTAAAAACACCAAACTCCTTCATGTTTCAGACCTGGACCTGATCCTCGTCTACCACTGCTGCGACCACAGCGCCGAGGTGTCGAAGCAAGTGCTGGATCTCCACTACACGCTCAGGACACTGTTCACCAACTTCTTCAAAGACAGGGCCGTAGATAACAAGACGGAACAGAATTTGCATAATGTGTAAGTACCTCAGATGACACCTACTGCATTCGCGATTAAATAAACTATACCTACTAAACAAATACAATAGACATCCAAGAGTTAATATTGCGCTACAACTTCAAACACTTTCTTTGCATGAATTTTTACCTAGGTATGTCGTTGTGTTGGGCAAAACTAACTAAATTTGGATAAAGTACAATAATGTTGATGTGCGTTCAAGCGGAAAAAGCGAACTATGGGAAACAAGAACTTGAATAGAATTTACATTTAACACCAGTCGAGGGAAAGAGAGGCACAGTGGATTTTTCTGAGATATGAAATAAATCCTATTTTTCAGAAACCTGAGACAGATCATTCAACTTCACTTGCCTGACTTGTGATTCCCGTCTTTGTAACTTTTTCAAACATCAACATTTTTTGTCTGTTCCAGGTTACTCCAGCCACTACCGACTCGGTCAAGGAATGGTGATGCTGTCTTCTACTGTCGTCTGCTGGACTACGAGCCGAAGAACTTCGAGTTCGCGAAGTCACTCAGGTAGGCAAATTATGAAACAATTTGTTTTAGCCTTTGATTCAAACGTTAAGCTTCGGAGTCTGCCTCAAAGAGATATCAGCATAGAAGAGCGTTAGGGCCAGAGCCTGCCAGGGTTGCGGAATTTGTTCGAAAGACTCACCGCGGCCCTGGAACGCAGAGGGCTTTAGGAGGAACACGGATGGGTTTTAGTCAGTAAGAGTCTGACACGCCCTTCCACTCCACCCAGAGCGGAAGAAGTCATTCGATGATTTCCCTTTCAAAAAAGTGCTTGGGAGCCTTTTATTTTTCCAATGGATGTTTGGCTTTGTATACCTACCAAACATAATTGTTGTATGTACAGCTTCGTTGCAGATTATAATAGCCACTTCAGCTTTATTCTATAGGAGCCCCACATGTTTCCTTGAAACCCCACGAAATCAAAAACATGCAAACTGAAACAAATATCATCTTCACATGGTTGGGGGCGGCTTAGAAAATCCGACTCGTCTTGCCAAGGAGTGCCGTGTTACCCAGTTAATGGGTTGTGGAGGTCTGGTAAGCAGCCGCTCAACGTATGTATAATACTAGTACCTATTCAGCTGAATCAGGTTTGACTGGAAGTCGACCCCAATATAGTTGGGAAAAGGCTAGGCAGATGATGATCTGGTTGGGGGCAGCTTCCAGCTGAATTAAACAGAGCGAGACTGCCTATCTAAGGCCGCTATCCCACTGGCGTTTTATGAGCGTTGGCGTTTCTCCGACGTCGCGAGCCTCTAGTGGCAAACGTTACCGGCGCGTCAACACGACGTTAACGTTGCGTTTTTTGACAAGTTTCGAGTAACGCCAACGCTCGTAAAACGCCAGTAGGATAGCGGCCTCTCCAGTTACTGGGTAACACGACACCGAATCCGATGGTATTAACTATCTATTTTTTTATCGACGCATTGACCTTTACCTACGTAGGTAGGTACTCATTGGTACATTTGAATGAAACCAACTCATTATTCCCAGGTCAGTATTGATGATCCTGGACCTATGGCAGTTCGAAGAGGGCACCTGGCCAGGCTTCGTGCTGATCTTCGACCTCGAGGGTCTCAAGCTGGGGCATCTCACCAAGCTGGATGTTCAGACTATACAGCAGTTCTTGTACTATTTACAGGTCAGAGATATAACCTAATTGCGTAAGGGTGTTGCTACACCAATCGATCGATGTTGATCGATTGCTGTGGTAGCGTTGGCTGGTTCGACGGATATCGGGCGATAAACAATTGATCGACCGCCGATCGATCGATTGGTATGGTAACACCCTAATAAAACAATGAATGAATTCGAATCGCATAATGCGTTAGTTTAGACATAGCAACCGTATTCATTCCGTGTTTTGCGTTGCCGATCATCACCATTACCCCCTATGGCATTTCATGAATTACGCAATTAGGATGCCGTTGTCAAAATGCAATGTTGAAGGAATGTCAATGATTTCTAAATAGAAGAAAAGGCAAGCACACAGCATCCAAACAATCTTAATTTTGACATATCGTTTTTTGCCAAGCCTTTCTACAACAGCCGAACCTAATGAAAATCCCGTACTTTAAAGTCAAAGTCAAAACGTTTATTTCAATTAGGCCATTAAACGGCACTTTTGAACGTCATCGTTTACAGTTCAGTAAAATAATAATGTTACATTAATAAAGTGACTCTACTGTCCTTTCGGAAAGGTAGATTCTTATGGAGAAGAACGGACAAGAAACTCCATAGTTACTCTTTTCAAATAAGGATTTTACAAAATTTGGTATACAAAAATTAATTTAATATTATGTGAGGACGATGCACCCAGAGTATGCTACTTATAAGAACAAAGTATCACCAGCAGAGGTAAACTTATTAATTTCCTAAAGAAATTTAGGTAAATGGTACTCACATATTTACAAACATTGGAACCATCAATTAAACAACAGTGTGCGAGTCAACAGAAAAATAAAAACACAAAAAAGAAACAGTATATCTATAAAGTTAATATGTACATAATTCACCCTTGATTGTCCTATGGAGCAGGACCAGCATGTTTCCAAGCATTCTTATCCTGAATGTAATCTTCTAATTTGTAATATGCTTGTTCACAAAGTGTACTTTTAACATGAGTTTTAAATTTTCTTTCATTTAGTTCTAATATTTCAGAAGGTATTTTGTTATAACATTTAACACAATACCCCATGAAAGAAGTGTGGACTTAAGCTAATCTAAAAAATGGTTGATCTAATTTGTCTTTGTTTCTAGTATTAAAATTGTCTATCACTAATTTTACTAAAAAGATGTCGGTTTTTCCGCACATACATAATATTTTCATAAATGAATTGGCAAGGGACTGTCATAATGTTAATCTTTTTAAAAAGTTCCCTAAGAGAATCACGGCGACGCGGCGACGCAGATTATAAACGGCTCTGACAGCTCTTTTGTAAAATAAATATGGATTCAATGTCAGCAGCCCGACCCCACAGCAAAAAACCGTACGACATAATGCTGTGAAAGTAACTAAAGTAGACCAAACGTGCGGTTTCTACGTCAGTTAACTGTCTTATCTTTCTAAGAGCATACACGGCTGAGCTTAGACGACCCGCAAGAGATGTTATATGAGGCCCCCAATGTAATTTCTCGTCCAATGTGATACCTAGGAAAACCGTCTGATTAATGAACTGTTTTTCTCCATTCAATATGATGTCACATTCGCTACTTTTAACATTTGGTAAAGAAAATCTAATACATTTAGTTTTTTTTTTATTTAAAACCAAGTTATTTGCCGTAAACCAATTTTGGACACGGAACGGTTGCCTAATCTGACTTCCAAACAATCAAACTCAACAGAAAAAAACGTCAGTCTGAAAATGAACCTAAAAACTAACAGAAATCATCAAAACCATCTTAACAATCATTATTTTAAACATTCTTAACTTTGTTCTTCAGGAAGCCATGTTAGTAAAAGTAACAGGCCTGCACTTCCTCAACGCGCCGTCTTTCATGGATAGACTCATGATGCTGATCAAGCCGTTCATGAAGAAGGAACTGCTCGAAGTGCTGATCATCCATCAGATCGGAGCCAAGACCCTGGACAAGCATGTGCCGATGGTGGGCCTGCCGAAGGAAGCTGGTGGGGAGTTCAAGACCTTTGATCAGTGCAGAGGTTAGTTAGTCATCATATAAGACTTGAAGCTTCTATTTATCTTTCAGTCAGTATTAGGAACCGATATAAACTCCTCGTTTCCAAATGGTTTTATTTGCACTTGAACGAATTTCAACTTTATGTTACTGTCAATTAAGTTGATTACAGAATTAATAAAATTAAATAAATTAAGCTAGACACTTTTCAATCATAAAAATGGAGTGTTATTTTCCAAAAACCCATTTTGTTTGGCATGTGTACAGAATATACAATCTGTTTTAACTACAGTGAGTCGGAAAATTTTCAGATGAAATGCTGGCCAGACTACGAGCAAACAAAGACTTCTTCGTGCAAGAGAACAAGAAACGCGTGGTAGAAGCGAAGCGGCCAGGAAAGCCGAAGACCATCTCAGACATCTTTGGTAGTGTGGAGGGCTCCTTCAAGAAACTCGATATTGATTAGTAGATAAGTTAGTTAGTCGGGAAAATTGTAAAATGTTGATCATATTGAAGTTCGCGCCATCTGTTGAGTAATTTTATAACTTGGCGCTATTATTTTATGAAAATCTTTTGTAGAGCAGTCATTCTATCAGAATTAAAATTATTTTATTACAAATCTAGCAATAATTTTAATTTTCTGCTTACAACTGATGGAAGACGAGACCTTGAAAACAAGTCAAACACTGTTGAAAAACTACGAACGACATTAAAAGTATCTATTAGGTTAGTAAAACATATTGTCAGAAATAGTAAACAACTTATTTCTGTGATTAAGGGTAAATATGGAACAAAAAATAAAATTCTATGAACGTTTCTTAGCAATATATTTCATAGAAACATAAATGCTGACATTTTACGCTTACACCATAGATAATGGAATAACGACCAGCGCCGCGAAAACTGAAACAATGAAGAAAAACAAAATTATTGTCTATGAACGCAGCAAAAGGGTTATATTTTTTGTGTATGGTATGCATCAGTTAGGGTAAGTAGCATCAAAGGCTTTCAGTCGAAAGATGGTGTTGTTTGAAATCATCATGAAAATAAAATAAATTTGGAAATCTAGTTTATATTTGATCTAATTACAATAAAAACTATCTGTATAAGTTCCATTGGCCCTAATTTTTTGCTGTAATATTACCACTGTAGAAGATAGGTACTTTTACATATTTGTATCTGTTTGATGATCATTGGCTCAGCCCAAAATGATATGGGACTAAAACTGGCATCACCATGGTTGTGATGCCTAAACGCGTAACCCTTTAGGGATCACAGGCAATGTCATCCCACCCATTTTCAAGTCAACCACAGTTTATGGCAAAAAATAATGTCCACCAACCCTGCAACCGGGTCCACTGGGTGGATTATGGCCTATTCCCTCATAGAAAGGAACAGAGTCTTAACAGTGGAAACATCATAGGCTAATAAAACTAAAGTACTACTCAAATATTTGAAGAACTATGAAGATGTAATTTTACACCAATAAATACCTCTAGAAATAAAAACTATATCTCACCTGCGAAGTGCATTTAGTCAAACAGACCGAAGCCCATGTCCTCATCTTCTGATTCAGACTCTTCCTTCTTGGTCTCCTTCTCTTCTGTAATAGAGAAGAAAAAGAGTTAGCAGAGTCAAGGCTATAGGGGGAGGTTGTAGTGCAAGGGAAATATCAGTAAAGGTAGTTTACAGCAAAGGCTTTCAGTCGAAAGATGGTGTTGTTTGAAATCATCATGATAACCTAGATATGTAGTATAAAATCTTAAACATTGAGTGACTGAAACTAAAGATAATTCTTCATTGCTTATTCTTGTATGTTATTGCAACTTGCAACTAATCATCTCACTCAGATGCTAACCCAGCTGTCATATAGTGTAATTAATGTTTATATCATTGGTCTATATTTCCTGAAAACATACGAAATTGACTGAACCGATAGTAGTTTTGGTGAATGAATTGACTAGATACTTGCAGCCAATGGTGCCTTGCTAAAGATATGAATAATGAAATGTAGCAGTGGAACATACCTTTCTTCTCTTCAGCGGCGGCAGCAGCGGGTGCGGCTCCACCCGCAGCGGCAGGCGCAGCGCCTCCCGCGGGCATGGATGACAGCTTCTCGCGACCTGATCAGAAAGAACATTGGAGTTAATATTTAATAAAATGTCAAAGGGTGGGCTGCTTACACAGATCTTAGGTAATCAAAAAGAGAACCCTTGTACTGTTAATTTTTGGTGGGTATTTTTGAAGATCAGTATGTCAGTCTGAACATAGCCCTTGATCTATGTCACGGTGGGTAACCAAGCATCAGAGGTTCTACAGCATGAACTATAAAGGACTACAATGGACCAGTTGGTGTGGTGACATTGCCACTAAGCAACACTTGGGGGAGGCCTATGTCCAGCAATGGACGTCTTTCAGCTGATATGATGATGTCTAATAAACATTTAAATAACAATAATAAGTCAAGCAATGCTTACCCTGCTCAATCAGCTCCTCAACGCTCTTGCCATTGAGCTCGGAGATGACTTTCTTCAGCTTCTCTCCATCAGCCTCAATACCAACAGAGCTGAGGATCTTCTCCACATCCGCTGCTGCCGGGGAAGCCTTGCCGCCGAGCACAGCCAGTAAATACGCGGCCACGTAACGCATTCTGGAAATAGTATAATAGAAGATTAACAGATATTGTAAAATGTGATATTTTGTAAGACAAACGTGATTAACCAGTGTTAACCGGTAACTAAGCCTATGGTGGCGTATGCCGTATAGTGACGATTCAATTACTTCATGTAAATTCGGTACAGCAAATGTGCGCATGAAGATACCTATACAAACTTGTGCGAGTTGTTTACCTAGTGGTGGTTGCATTTTAGGTTTTTTGCTAAGTTGTATATTTATTTGGCAATGAATGTCATAGGTACGTCTGCATGACCAAGACCAATATGTCAAGAATGATCACCGTTCTTATGAATCGAATTTCTGAAAATGTGGTTGTTTTGAGGTTATCAAAACAAAAGTGAAATTAGGAAGTTAGTTACAGCACTTTACGGTCAGATTTTGTAACTTCCACGTGTAAATAGTCAATAATAACGTGTAGGATACAAGTAGTCTTGATTAGAAGTAAATTTACACAATTTTTATAAAAACAGCTAGTTTCAACACATGGTTACGAATTAAATGTAATCGGTGTGTTAGAAACCTGGGACTACGAAAATACCTGGGACTGGTTGTGAAATACACATTCTTTGTACCAAATTATCACATTTAAGGTAAACACAGGAGGTATTGCCGCCTTATGCAAGACTGGCGCGCACCACCAAAATCCATCTTTATCTCACAATTAACACTACCATCGAGAAATAAAAGATTTACGACACATTCTATTCACACTAAACATTATTTTCACGGTAATATTTTAGAATTATCACTTACTTTTAAGTCGTTTGACACGAAACGTGTGATGCCGAAAAATAAACGTTCGTCTTGAACAAAATGTCAAGAGGAAAGAGGGCGGGGGAGCGTCACCGATTTGACAGTTTGTCCATGAACGTCACTAGAGCTGCCAAAAGAAATAAGAACGAATCGATTTCATTCGAATCGACTAATCTACTTTTTCTTTCGAAAAAAGTGGGGTAAGATTGTTTATTCTGAGATAAAGAAATACTTCGTAATTCTTGCAGTTTGATGATAAACGGATGTAACATGTATTTTGGTGTATGTTTGTTTGTTGTCCTAAATAAATAAACTGAGAAGTGTCAGTAAGTTGGATGTCAGAACATTTAGTCGAATAAATTGATAACTTCCTTTTTGAAATTATAAAGATTAAATAGAATTAATAATAGCATATATACATTACGCCTACGTTTATAACGATGATGATAAACAGCTTTCGTATTTTAATTCTACGTGGAAGTATTTAATTTCAGTATTGGGCAGCTGTCAGATTCCACCACAGATGATGGTTTTCTCTGATTTACTTGTTCAATCCCAAGATGATAGATGGCGCTGGGAGTTTCGTTAAATTACTAAATGTTTAACGTTTCTCAAAGATTTTTAAAATACAAGTGAGTGTTTACTTTTGGTGCAAATACAGAATCACATACTTTTTTTTTATAAAGTTTTATATAATTATTGTTTACACAACTTAGTGGTAAGTGAGCTTGGTCTATTTATAATACTTATGTAAAGTAATACCCTCGTTATTCAATTCGTAGACACAAGACGTTGATTTCAATTTCAAGCAGTTTGTCTAGTAGACGCATGACGATTTTGGCACCACTCAAATATTTCAGGTATTCAAAGCTTACTATAGTAGGCGCCAGATAATCGTGGAATAACGGTTATGACCCACCTACAATTATTGACATTTTTAATTTGAAAAACGGAATTAATGACAAAGCTGTCCCGAATCATCATCTCTCGTGATCCTTAACATTGTCTAATAATGAAAAACGATTCATATTTAGGTAAATATATAGTAAATATATAGGTATAAATTCAATAACAATTAGGTAAATACTGCTTTCCATTTTTCTCACAATTGTTTTAATTGTAACAAACGCTCGTCTTTGAAAATGAGTTCACTGATGAAAGGTACAAGAGATATCTACCAACTCTTCATGTCCAGAGTGATGTCACATTTTTCTGAAATCACTGAAATAATCTGTCCGAACTCATTAATTTATTGAGTACCTACCTAAGTAGAAACATTTATCTCCTATATTGTTTTATATGAAAGAAATAAACGTTAAAACAAATAAAAAAAGCGAGCGGTCATTTCATCACTGGCAGGTGTGCGTATGCTATCACTTTTAGAGCAGGCGCGCGTCGCAACTACCAACTTACCGCGCGCGCTTTTGTGCTTGCGATTACCTTGGGTTCTGCCTGTAAAAATAATTGTATGTGTAAATGAATAAATAAATAAATAACTTGCGAGCTCAGTGTTGCTGCCCAACGATAGCGAAGCTTAAATCATCTGGTAAACCTTGAAATTTTAGAAAGTATTTATTAAGACGTTTTTTAAGTGTAAACCTTCATGTTGATACGTGGCTCACGCTGAAAACTTTTAGTAAATAAAAAGTGAACAATGCATAATGCTGTTAATATTTTTATTGCTCTCCTAGTCTCCGTTGGTTTTTTAAGTACCGTCGCATGCAATGGAAACATTGACTGAAGCAGTGGGCCCAATCTTCTTTAGGGATCTTTTACACGCCTTTTTCAAACGCAGCCACGTCATCTTCAGGGTTCATAAAACGTTACATCATAAAACTAAGTTAATCTTTTATTTTTGAAAATAAATAAAAGTCAGAAGGTGCCGTTGGGACTGTAAAGAGAATGACCCAGTTACACACCACACCTTGGATAAGACGATAAGATTCGACAAATACTCGATAGTCCATCTGGCGTCGCTGGAGGATTCTCGTGGTGGAGAAGAACCCTGCTTCTTGGGCGCTGCAGTCTAAAATTTTTCAAGACATCTGTTAAATGACTTACCAATCTGCAGTAACAGTCCTTTTATCTTCTTGGACAATTGTTGCGAAATGACCCGACCGTCCAAAAAATAAGGCAATCATCTTTTTCCCTTGACTTATGCTTCTTTATTTTTGTTGATAAATCTTCGAATGGAAACATCCATTGCGCAGATTGTCTTTTGGTTTCGTGTTCTTAACAATACCTAGGTATATCGAGCTTTCAACACCTGTGACGATGTCTTATAGGTGCAGCATTCGAGTCACCTTCGTCATAATTTTCAAGCATTGAGTGGCACCAATCCTAACGACGACGTTTTTGATCTTCCGTCAAATTATGAGTTAAACATCTAGTACAAAGCTTTCTGACGCCTACCTATATGTTCATTTTGTGCTTGACTCATGCTAATGCCTTAAGCTTTCCGAATCTGTAAAAATGTCACCCTTCTATCAGCTTCTATCATATGCCGCACATCACTCAAGTTATCAGTGAGTTTGCTTCGACCAAAATAAATTCATAAAACCAGTAAACAGTGGCACGGGATGGGGCTTCGTCATGAAATGCTAATCGAAGTCTGTCGTAACATTGTTGTTGAGTAAGACCGCAACGAAAGTCGTAATAAATCACTGAGCGAAAATTTTCTCTGGTCAAATCCATTTTGTCGTACGGCAGACACTTTTTAAATGGTCGCCAATTTGTAAAAACAAATGACATAAGTATGAATTCATTACACATCTACAGATTCCCCAAGAGTTCCTAATTCGAAATTTAAATAAATTTTTCATCGGCTGCTTTTCTTACTGGCCTATTCTAAAACTTACAGATTGACCCCGTTATTTGAGCAAGAACTACTACATAGATAAGTATTTTTCACCATAAATGTTTATTTGTGGGCAACACATGACTTCATTTTTTTTCTGTTATATCAAACTTTTTGCTTCGCGAACTTTGCTGACACACCGCCGTAGATACGTAAGTAGATACCTTTGTCTGGACGATTCAATGAATTATTCAATTTACGTGGAACGGACCTCATGAGCCCAACACTAGTAGCGTAGTAGCAATCAATCACTCACTGCTCGACATAAATTGTCTGGCATAGTGACCTTTTCGTGTTAAAATCAACAATACTAACAGACAGTCTCCTAATTTTAGTTTCATTAAACTTGCGTCATCAGAGATTAAGTGATGTATTGTCTAGACGGGAAGTGGATTATAAACAACATTGAACAGATACAAACATGCCGAAGACTTCCTATCTCGGATCTTTTTTTTTTCAAGATCACGTCACGCGGTTTCACCCGCGTAGTTCCCGTTCCCGTGAGAGTTTGAGGATAAAATATAGCCAATGTTACTCGCTGAAAATGTAGCTATCCATTGCTGAAAGAATTTTTCAAATCGGTCCAGTAGTTTTTAAGTTTATTCGTTACATACAAAAAATACAAATCTTTCCTCTTTATAATATTAGTATAGAGATATATTATATATTATATAGACTAGCGACCCGCTTCGGCTTCGCACGGGTAATATTTACTGATGTGAGCCCAACATTCAACAATCGCTTTTTGGTTTCTTGGAAAGACATCGCTTATCTACACTATTTATATTTTTAATTATAATGTATTATACATATAAACCTTGCGGAAGAAATTCTCTAAATGATGGTGAAAACGGCATTAAAATCCGTTGCGTAGTTTAATAGATCTAAGCGTACCTACAAACGGACAGACGGCGGAAAGCGACTTTGTTTTATAGGTACTACGTAGAGATTAAGGCGTTAAGTCCGCCTTTGGACAGTGTTTTTACTAGCACATAAAGTTTCAATAAATTTCGCCATGTCCATCATAATCAATTCCGGTCACTGGTTACTTTTGGACCCAAATCAGTTAAGCTCTTAAAGATGGACCTGAAGCCCTCAGTTTAGGTATCATAAATAAGTTAAAATGGAACTAAGATTCTTATCCCCTTGACCCGGAAAACAAACTCAATGGTTCAGCCTCCGGTCTCTGCTGCGCCATTGCCAACAGTCTTCAGATAAAGCAGTAATTTTTCTTGTTAATTATAAATGAAATTAAATCACTGATGTAAACATGTCCCCAAAACAACATCAACAATGATACACACCACTAAAACCTATTTGTTTTGAGTCCAACTTTCAAATAGAATTTCTAACATTTTCTCTATCACACAACTGGAATTGTATTTGTTATTTCCAACGGAACTGAGTAATGGCTGCATTCAACCATGGATAGCGAAACTTTAATCAGCACGACGTATTGCGTTAATTATTAACAATATCCAATAGAAACTGTTCCAGGAAACAGACGAACATGCATTTAGATGCAATCAATGATATTGTTCAGCGAATTTGTTTAGTGCATCCCGTAACATTGCAATTGTATATGAATATTAGTTAATGAATATACTTAGTTGCCATGGCTTGGGTACTCGTAAATTTCACATGCCCAATTGTTTTCATTTTATGTAACCTGTTCAGCCGAATCACTACAATTCATTTAGTATTCGGTTATGGAAACGAAGCTTCTATTGCTAAGTTCAACGTCACGTTAGCTAATGCTATCATGAAGGATCTGTCATTATTTAATCATATTTTTGTGTGCCTATTATTAATTTAATGTTATTGCTGATTCTCTGCCCGTGTTGATTTAAATTGTACCTATTAAATAAATAAAGAAAAGTAGTTTATTCTAGACAAACAAAACAAAGGTAGCTTTTTGCGACACCTGAGATGACAAACTCGAGAAGAATGCGTGTCCTATTTTTCAGAGCGTCAATAAATATAGAACAGGTAAACTACCAGCTATCTGACTATCGGACTTCCTTTATTTGTTATTTGACGAGTTTTATTAGAAAAGAACGGGAGACCTATTATTATACTGAAACCACACAATATTCAATAGCTGGATGTCAAATATCGGCTAGCATTGTTCTCAGCATGTTTGTATTGTCTCATATCTCTACAAACTGCATCTGCCACTTTTGTGTTTCCTATGGCTAAAATCTGAATCAGAAGTTTCGAAGATGTTGAGCAGTATTCAAGTCTCCAGTGAATAAGTTAAGTTCCTACTCCTTGTCAAACGTGCACCATCAGCCACCGCATCATTGGATATCATAAGGTAGGGTAGATATAAATCAAATATTCCATTTTACCTCTTGTTTCGGGAAATCTAATCCGTTTCCCTGAATGAAATAAGAGGTCACAAGTAATGCAATTTTCCACTAGATACTAACATTTTTGTCATTAAAGAGTAGGACCCAAAGAATAACCATACTTTTCAAGCCACGAAACCGTCACCAGACTTAAAATAATGGTCACCTATCTCTGGCCTGAGCACCGTTAGCGCAGCGATACCTCATAGATCATCACTATGACATCATCAAATCTATCACAATTCGTATGCTATGAGCTCAGTCCATATCGCCACGCTCTCCCGACCGTAAAGCCGAGTATTCCCGAAATACACCGGACGGCGCGCAGGCGCGGCGTACAATAAAAACTAAAACTGATACGCAACGACCGCCGTCGCACGCGCACCTAATATTAGACCAGACAGGCCAAAGATTAGGTTAGGACGTGGGTGAGTTTTGTGCCTAGAAACGATTTTGATCGAAGAAGTCAAGGAACCACTGTTGCTTGAACGGAAAATTTCGTGTAGCATTCTGCATCCAAAAGATTTGTCCAAAGGTTGTGTAGTCACAACTTCCGTTGATACCTACTTCCAATAGGTTTACCGAAATGATTACCAAGAAATATCTTATCTAGTGTACTTTAGTAATAGCGAAGCCTAACATTTACTAGCCAGACAGTTGTGTTAACCATATTGTAGTGCATTTATCTATTAATCTAATATTACCGTTGTGCAAACCATTTATAACCACAGCAGATGAAGCTTACGAGATCAGCTGTCAATCCATATAATCAAGATGTCACGTGATCACGAAGTGAGCTGTCATTCCATCTTGTTATATGGATTGACAGCTCACCTTGTGATCACTCCATCCAAGCCTTTACTTCGACATGTTTACCTACAGAATCGGCCGGCTGTAAACATGTTGAAGTGAAGGCTTGGGTGAAGTGATCACTAGGTGAGCTGTCAATCTATATAATCAAGATGTCATGTGATCACGAAGTGAGCTGTCATTCCATCTTGATTTTATGGATTGACAGCTCACCTCTTGATCATTTCACCCAAGCCTTCACTTCGATTTGTTTACAGAATCGAACGGACATTTATAGTTAGTTCGGTATTACACCACGTCCATTGTGGTGATTGTGTTTCAGTCTTTAACAATAGTTGAGTCCAGTCTCTTTCATTATCTTTGTCGGAGTATAAACCAACCCCGATACAGCCGGTTTATTGGTTAGTTGGCGCGTGAGCTACATATCAATAGAACATTCCTACCGTTTTACCTGTTACTGGCACGAATCGTACACACAAACCGTAAATATTATTTGAGAAATTAAAATTCCCATAAATATTAACAGTGCGACTATAAATTTTACAACAGTGTAAATAAAATGGCATTTATTCGAGCGAACAGAATTTTAATCGATTAAAATACATAATATTGTAGAATGATAAAGTGTGTTATGAAATCGACTAAATTTTAGTGGTGTGCAAAAAATAAACAAAGTTTTAAAATTGGAACGTTATAGGCTTTATAAAATAATATTTAGTTTGTGATGGAAACTTGCATGGTGAATCGGAAAATACAAGTGAATAAAATAACAATAAAGCTACGAAAATAGGTGAGTTTGTTTTTATTGAGCAGATATTAATTCTTTAGTCAGACGCGTTCATTCACTTCTTTCTGGCAGCTGAGGCAGAAGGTAATCAAATCTTTAAGTTTTGTTTTAACGGTTATCACAATTTCGTAAACATTATTTAACCTTATTCAGTAGGTATTCCCTTTATCTTTACAAGAATTTTGCCTACATACTTACTGTACTTACCTTATTAAGTATATGTAGGTACTTATCAACATAACATATTTTATAATAATATCCAGGTACTGAAATTAAAGCTCGTGCAGCCGCAGGTTATCCGCCTACTCTGGAGCTGGAGCTCTCCAGTTACACATTCGTTAAAAAACCAACTTGGTTTTAATTTTATAAATCATTTGTATTGTTGTCACTTGAAACTTAGTGAGAAACAAATGGGCCAATTATCACTGAAATTAAATAATGAAATCGGAACAACTGTGTAATATTTTCTTTTTCATACCTACTCAAAAAACTTCGTTGTTTCCTGTGGCTTTTTTAATTGATCTAACTTTCCAATAGATCATAATTCATGTTTTAATTGGTGAATACTTTCTTGCTATTGATCTCGCGGGGCTTTATATCTATTTTTATTTGAGTTAAAATTGCGTAGATAAAATAAAAACATTGTTTTTATATTGTATGATTTGTGGCCGTGAGTTTTGCACACATACATTTTTTTTCCTTTTATTTTATGCACAATCATCATAAATTCAACAAAATCCCGTTTTATTCATATGAATGATCAACTTTTTATTATGAAATAATATGAAAATGTTAACAAGATTTTTGATAATTTATTGTATGTGCCTACACGTCCAAAGTTTCGCTAAAGTATCAATGTGTCAAATAAATCATAACTGATAATGTCAAAATGGCGGATGTATCGCAATATCCGCGCGCGCTTTGCAATAGCAAGATGCTTGTTACTGAGTTTTTTATATTTATTCGAGTATTTTTACGATAAGTGGGGTAGTTATCGTGGATGTATTTTTTAGGGTTCCGTAGTCAACAAGGAACCCTTATAGTTTCGCCATGTCCGTCTGTATGTCTGTCTGTCCGCGGTTTAGCACAGAGACGCTTAGCACTAGAAAGATGAAAAAAAATCATGGTAGTATTATCACCAATTTAAAAGCAAATTGTCACTGTTAAGTGGGCTATACAAGTTAACGAGTAGAGGAAAGTAACCAAATATGGAATAGTATCCTAATATGGAATCCCATGATTTCTCCGAAGATTTAACTTGTACACGAAATACATGACTATCTTCTATTTGAGAAGCACATCTTACTATCGCACACCCACCACCGTTGCAGTGAAAGGAAAGCCTTGCTTGTGACAGGCGTGTTTTGTTTTGTCTCCACCGAATAACTTTAATGGGTATGGAAAAAACACAAGTCCTTATGGTGCTACCTATATATTTCCATATGTTACACTATAAATCATATCGTTTAAATATTTGTTTTTATAATTAGGAAAATCTTACTATTGATGTAATTGTAGTTTACAAGACATGAGCACATTATGGAACCGGTGCGATAATCCAAATATGGACCAAGTTTGGAAATTGAAGATAATAACCTGAAGAGGGGATGCTATCCAGCTTGGCACTGACAGTGAACCTGATTAATTTCATGGAGCGAGAATCTTTAGACTCGGATGATGTTAAATATATGTTTTGCCAAAAATTACATTTTCCGAGGGTAGTAAAAGGAGAGGAGATTAAATCAAGTGTTGAATTTCCCTGGGTTTCGATGGTTCAGAGTTCAACATATGCTAAGTTTGTTATTTTGGAAAACAAGTAATTTATATTATTGACCATTATTATCATATTTCATTTTTGGTACCCTGTTCCATATTCGGTTCCTCATTTGTTACTTTGACAAAATGGAGATATTACTTTGTTAATTAACATATTTAACATCAGATTATCAATTACTGACTTCAAATAGATGACTGATTAGGATTTCAACCAGACGCTTCTGATTTGTGATTAGTTTTTTTTAAATATCCATGAAACAAAATGGTATTCCATATTTGGTTACTTTCCTCTAATATTCGACTTTCCTACAAAATGTAACTGGATAACTAAAAATTCGTAATAACTCCATAGAAAATGACTTAAGACTGAGTGCGTTTGTAACTTTGCAATCTTATAGTAAAATAAACTACTTTTGACATAATTTACGACACGGGTATCTACGGAACCTTCCACTGTGCGTGGCCCGACACGCACTTGGCCGGTTTTTCTTAATTTAATATGGTTTTTGTAAATATAATTTCGGAGACCGTGTTCTCTCGGTATGTAGGTACCTAATGTAGATAGGTTCCTAATAGTGCGTCCACACGATACACTTATGTTTGCGCAGACTTTGCTAAAAGTCTATGCAGACATTTTTAACCGACTTAAGAAAAGGGGAGGTTCTTAATTCGGTGGTAGATATGTTTTTTTGCGTGTTTGTTACCTCATAACTCCGTCATTTATGAACCGATTTGAAAAATTCTTTTTTTTATGTGAATGGACCTACTTTCCTATTGGTCCCATCGAAATTTCATCAAAATCGTTTCTGTAGTTTGGTTTTTAATCCAAAATAGCTAGAAAAATATGTCATCCAAGTAAACGAAATTGCGTAGTTTGCTTTCCTGTGACTTTCCAGTGGTGTTGTCAGGTGTGGGGTACCATTAAAAAGTGAAAAATAAAATACTTTTGTTTTTTTATTAGGAAGTCGGTTATTGTTTTTTTTTATTCAGAGTTCAAAGTCTGCGCAGAAAAAAGTCGGTGTCGTATGGAAGCGCTATAAAGTACGATGGCCTAGTTATATTTTTTTGCTTGTTTGAACGAGAGTCGAAAATTAATATTATTAATACAACACCACACCTGTATTCCTCGAAGGATTAGGCAGTCGAGTGTGTGAAGTACCTAAGTAGTTACACCATGATATTAAGTCCCATGTAGGTACCTAATATTATAGGGGCAGGAATATTGCCGTCAATCGGACACTATTCTACTAATAATAATAATAAATCCGCAAGGCAGTTTTGTGGCGAACTGTTGGGTAGTAGCGACCCCACGAACCTGATCTCCCGGGAGAAGTCTTGTTCCTCATCTCCGGCTTGCCTTTATTGGTTGGCCGGGGTGAACACTGACGAGGAAGAGAGCTCCCACCTCTTTCTTGCCTTAATCGGCCGGTCTGAGTGGTGATTCGCAAGCGCAAACGTGTTCGGGAGATGGATGTATAATCCAGAAAGATGTTGGTACCTCTCTACTCCTCTAGCACCTTAGGATATGTTGCCCCCTTGACGCTATCTCACTTTGTGCTAGCGACCGTTTTCGGGGGCCCATTTCTTGAGTGTGCAAATCACCCTCTGAGGTCAGGCAGGGGCCAATAGTTCTTACATAGTATATGAATACCAACCAAACCCATAGCGTTTCATATTTGTTTCCATATTCTGCAATAGACCTGCACCGACCGGGAATTGTCCTTGGGTATACTTTCATAGTGCATACAGGGATAATCGTCGGTTGGTGCCCCATTCCATTTAAAATGTCTAACGGGGCCTCTACGAGTTGGCTTCGTCTCCTCGTACGCCTACCAAAGGACCGGGACTCTAGGGTCCCGAGATTGTCAAACAAATAATAATAATAATAAAGCCTTTTATTTCCGTGCACTTTACATTGAATTTAAACTAACATAATACTATAATAATATAGGAAAGGTGTGTTTAGGGCATGGCTCCTCTCCGGATATAGGCCTCCTCCAACTGTTACCATTGCTTTCGATTTGCCGCCTCCATCATCCCGTCTTCGCCGGCTGTGTGATCCTACTAATACCGAGACACTATCCTAGACTCCAGACTAATACCGAGACAATCTAGATGGAAAAATCGAATAAAACTTAGCCCAAATAAAATCGAAGAGCTCAGCAATAGACTGGCATGGCAACAATGTTTTGTTCGTCGAGACTTATGGACTGGCCTGTTGGTCGAGTGGTTAGCGACCCTGACTGCTAAACCGGAGGTCGTGGGTTCGATTCCCACCCAGGACAAATCTTTGTGTGATGAGCAAGATCATTTGTTCTGTGTCTGGGTGTAATTTGTCTATAATATGTATTTAGAAATATATAAGTATGTTTATCAGTTGTCTGGTTGCCATAGCACAGGCTCTGCCTAGTTTGGGATCGGATGACCGTGTGTGAGTTGTCCCAAGATATTATTATTATTAATGATAGTCAACTAAATTCAAAATAACCATCATCGGAATAGATGTATATGTTTTAAAATTCAAGGTAGACTTTGGCGCCAAAATGAAAAGAATGTCGTGCCGTTGACGAGGTAACTGATATCAAATATGCACGTGTGTATATATGGCGACAGGCGAGTAGTAACTAGGTACTGGAAATTAATAGTCATGCCATTAAGATAAGACTAAATACTAGTTTGTAAACTGGCTAGTTACAGTCACATCTGTAAGCACTAATAGTTATTTTATTAAAGTGGACCACAACCTTGTATTTTTTCAGTTTCAAAAGAAGGTTTTGACACTCAGCAATAGTGTAGCTTTCTAGTGTTCGGATCGGTATTTCCAGAGAAAAAGAGATCTAATAAAATCGCATTTTTTTAGGATTTCTAAACTCTATAAGTATGGAAAAACGGAAACCTTTAGGATTCCTCGGTTGTCTGTCTGTCCGTCTGTGACAGCCGATTTTCTCCGAATCCGCTGAACCGATCCAGTTGAAATTTGGTTCACATATAAAAATAATTTTTGAAAATGGGGTCAAGTTTTTCCCACTGTACCGTGTAACATATGAAAGGACGTGTTGTGAGGGTTTTGAATTAATTTTTTTCATTAGTTTAAATAAATGGTTTTGAAGTTATTTATTTAACAGCTTATGTACACACATTTAACAAATAGATAAGAAGAATGGAACAGAAAAATAGGTACACAGGTGATGATTATTTCTAAAGAAATCTCTCCCAGCATACCTGCGAAAGGAGAGTCGAATAAAAGAGATGTAGACATCGTGTGTAAAAGTTATGCTAATATAAAAAAAAGATAAAACAATTTTAAATATAACATACTATAAGTACTATACGTATATAAATATGACTAAAATTAATATCATACTAATACATACTACTTAAACAATAATATAAGATAAATAATAATATATACTTTAAATATGCAACTATGATGGTACCGAAAGGTAGTGTTCTTTCACTATTTTTTTTAAATCTGGAAAAGTTTTGCAGTCCCTAATATCAGGTGGCAGTGCACTCCACAACCGTACCGTACCGTAGTTATTCAAAATATTACATGAAAAATGAAAAAAATACAGATACTAGTTCTTTGCCTTGTCTATGGTTCAAAAGTAACATGTTACAAAAATGAGATTCGTTTGGAACCCTTTGGATGCAAGTCCGACTCGCACTTGGCCGGTTTTACACAATCGAACGAATATCCAGATGTGGACAGTACTGTCCGCTGTATATCGTAAAGCACTCAATGAAAACAGTAGCAAAGTCAAAAAGATTGCACCGATTGCATACATTTTTACACGACTGCCCAAAAAAAGAAGTGTTATGTTTTTGTATAACGCAATTTGGCTGCTTTCAAAAACCGAATGTTATGAGTTCTCTACGAGAATCAGGCAGTCATTGTCTAACGAATAAAGCTGCACAAAACGTAACACGCAAATCATTTTCCTCAATCAATCAACTCCAACTCGAAATACTTAGTTCAACACCTGGAACCAAGTTTCAACAAAACACTATTCGTTTTAACAGGAAATACCACTATTCCATTACATAACAATCAGGGATCTCATAAAATTACCTCACAATTCTCTCTTTCGCTATTCAGAAGGTGTTGGTAAGTGGGGCGGCCATTTATTGCCAAAAACCCGTAAATAATGGGTCGGGAATAAATCCTTGGTTTCGCCACGTATATGTTTTATTACCGTGCAACGTAGGCATACGTCATTGTTGCTATGGACACTTTCGGGTGCGGCGGCAGAGAAAGCGGGGAGTGTTAGTAGGTATTGCGGTTTTAATTGTAAGAAATCTTGTGTCATATATTTACTGTCCTGCCCAGTCACGTATGAGGACCTACTTACTGCGTCAGCATATGTTTTTAACATGGCTGACTACTGGACTCAGATTAATGTAACGCTTAATTGGTATTTACTTACATTTTGGAATTATGTAAACTAGTCCGAAAATATCCAGATTCTTACAACACACGGGGAGACATACAAACAATTATTCGTTACATAAACATATAAAGACAGACTCCCTCCCGCTTTAAATTACACTCTACTAGTCCATATTCAATGTCAATTAAAATATATTAAATTACCAATAGACATAAAACAACAAAATAAAATCAGTATATTTTTAAATAAATTAAAACAATTCTTAGTTTAAAAAAGTTATTACACAGAAGAGGAATACCTAACGGATAAATCCAATAATACATAAAATTATTAAAAACAGTTACTTAGTAAGCAAAATAACAATATTGAGTAGTTTGAGTACGTAAAAAAAATAAAGCGAACTTACAATAATATAAAAAGCAATATGAAATACAATTAAATCTAAATAATAAATAAATAGATAGACTTCATATATTTCATAAATAATTAAATAGTAAACATGAAATTTATCCTATTACTTAAATTTAAATTACCATTAAATTTAAATTTAAGTAATAGGGTATAAAATAATTGAAAATAAAGTAAATTTTCCAAATTTACTAAATTGGAAAATTAATATTAAAGCCTTTAACTTCCTTTCTCTACTTATTTAAAAATTTGCCGTGCCCGACAGGATCTGTCTCTGTACATTATGAATTGCAATAAAATATTTGAGATTGAACAAAAAAAAAAAACTACATGTCAAGAAATAAAATATTTATATATTTTTTTAATGGGTCTTAAACACCTACGCCGTATTATATTAGATACGAGATTTCAGAACGTTCCAAAATAACTAAAATATTACCTAAAGCTTTAGGAACGTAAACGAATAAATTGCATTAATTACTACTTTTCTAAGAAACGTTTTATCAATGACTAAAAGTGCTGGAACCTGAAGAATTTCCTCAAAGTTGGTTCAAAGAGCTTGCAAAGTGAAGAGTTCAATTGTCATTGAAACACCGGTGAAAAGATTGCTCGCGGAAAAGCTATGCAGGTACAAAGGTTCACTTTGAAAACTAAATTGGCACCTTGTCGAGTCTTCTGAAGGGAATATATTCCAGGTACAAGTTATTTTGAACGAATCTAGCGTTTATTTCTTTGGGATCCGTATCTCAAAAAGAACCCTTATAGGATCACGTCGTTATCCGTATGTCTGTTGGTCAGGACTCAATATGAACTTTAAATATCAAATACGTAGGCCAATGCGGTCCTATGCAGCTGTGAAAAAATTAAGCTTCTAAGTCGACGCATTAAAAACCTGTTTAGTAGTTCACATGTGCTTACCCCTTCACAGCGTACCGGAGTGATGTTATGTTATGAACTGGTCTTAACAATAGACAGACATGAAATTTTAGCAATCCCAGTCCATTTGCTATCATTTATTGAGGAGTTCCATTGCCTATCTCCGAAGTTCTTCATCAGATCTTCACCAAATTGAAATGGGACCACTCCGAAAAAGTACTCTTCCAAATACTACCCAAATCGCTTCAAACGTGCCTATAAAATTTGAAGAGTTCTCTCTATTTCTCTAGGATCCCATCATGGGACCACCTGGGAAGTATTTCCCTTTCAAACAAAAACAATCCAAATCGGTCCAGCCATCTTCGAGTAATCGGGGAAAATACATTAAAAAAAAGGTTCCGACGAATTGAGAACCTCCTCCTTTTTTTGTAGTCGGTTAAAAATGCAACCACTCTGACCTATTCACATAATAAGTAGCAAAACCTTTAAAGTTTATTGAAAGACGGATAGGCTTTTTAAAATGTAGACTATTTATTTTAAAGAAGAGATACTTAAAGGAGAAGCTGATTGCTGAAATCCTGCTCCAATAACTGACTCTAAAAAACAAAATTTCATCAAAACATGAACAAAGAAATGAGTGCAACCAAAAAATTATTAAACACGACTTTTCATTTAATTTTGATAGATTGAAAAACGACATGACAGACAACCATTTTAGAAAGATCTTAGCTATAAAAAATCATGCATTATTGATCGCACATTTCGTGGGCTGACGATGACGTCACAATCATATGAAACGTTAGCGTGCGTGGGCGCAAGTGACGTTTACATAAAAGCTCAATGATTTAATTCTATAATACGTACGTATTAATGTGGCTTTGACGTATCTATTACAGTACTAGGTATTGTCCGAGCGAATGCTTCGGGAGGCGACCTTGTTGGGATTGATTGAGATTCCCGATATTATTTTAATCACACGATTAAAATAATATATATATATTAATATAACTGACACACGTCATTTATATTAATAAGAGATAGAAGTTACTTAATTTCCATAGTTTTTATTTGATTAAGATGATGGAATTTACATTTAGTGATTGCTGGCAATACTTTTAAGCACATTTTGTGAGATCAAAATTTGAGATCACAAATCGTCATATCACAGATTCTCAAAGATTAACCGTTAGGAACCTCCCAATTCCCAACCGATATGGAATAAGTTGTAATAATTCATCTTAATAATTTTCAATATTACCAATGAGTAAACAATGTTCGTTAGAAAACACACAGTATAAACAACTTTTTTGTTAATTAACTTTTTCTGAGAACACCTGCATGTGTGTAATTACCCATTCCCCACATTTAAACTCGAATACCTCAGAAATGGGGAAATCCAATTAAAACATTCACCCGAACACAATTCTCACTCATTAAACTGACCGGTAACTTTAACTCAGCGGACCAAAGAGTATTAATACTTAGCCATAAACCTACACATTCCCTAATGGGGAATTAGTGGGATACGCCGCACCAATGTTGCTCTAACTTCAATAGTTTCAAAGCCGCTGAACTTATATGTGCACGCAATTAAACAGTTCTACCTTGCCAGCTAGTTCGTAATACAGTTTCAACGTTAAACCAGCCAATTTAATATGTGAACAAAGTTATAAAAGCTCACTAGTTTCCTTTGCCTACCAAACGTCAAAGTTCATTCTAACATTTTTGACATTGACAGCTCCAACTTTTGATTTATTATCTGTGGACAATAGCCGCAGTTGTCATTTTGATTGACAAGGCAAGGCAAAGTCGTTACGAAGGAGGTCTCATTAAAAAGTTTCATTAATTATTCTTTCAGGGCTACTTTTGTAATTAAAGGCAGCTGGCTGAAAATATTTCATAGTTCTAAAATATTTTTGGACGTTATTTTAAATATAAATTGTTTTATTTTTCACAGAAAATAGAAATGCGTTGGAGTTTTAGAGCGTTAAGAAACTTTTAATTTTTTCGTTGTTCCAAAGTTACTCGGCTTTCGACTTATTTTTGTTTTTTTCTGAGCCTAACTTAGATTTCTCAAGAAAACCATTAGGTAATCATTATATAGAAAATTCTTGATTAGTAATTAGTAGGCCCCACAGCTAAGAGGGCTATGACAGCTCCCATGGGCATCGTAAGAAACAGCCAATAAGCTTCAAAAGAATTTCTCGCTTGATAATTTAACTTTGGACTGCAAAAGGAATAGCCATTTAATTTGATTATTTTTGAGTAAGAGCTCGTAGTCAAATAATAACAGCCGCACGGGTCGATCTTCAAAGTTAAGCAACGCTTGCCTAGGTTGGTCTGTGGATGGGTGACCATCTTAACTTACCGAGACTCCTCCGTGCCTGGGAAAGCACGTAAAGCCGTTGGTCCCGGCTGTCATTTGTTGATCTTTGGCAGTCGTTACGGATAGTCAGAAGCCAGAAAATCTGACACCAGTCTTACCAAGGAGTACCGTGTTACCCAGTTAATGGGTTGTGGGGGTCTGGTAGGCAGCCGCTCCACGTAAAATACTGAAACTGGAAGCCGACCCCAATATAATTGGGAATAGGCTAGGCAGATGATGACTTTAATAATAAATTGTTTATTCATAATAACAGCATTGTAGTACATGATAGTTTACAGGGTTGACAAATTGTTAAGTGTACTAAAACTACAATTGAAATGGTGGTGAGGTGCTGCATTCCCAGCTAGGTTAAAGAATAAACTGTATAAGGGAGTACAGTGCCAGTCCCCATTGGGTATTATAATAAAATTGTACACAGTATGTGGCAACATTAGTTTTAGACTACAATTTTATTATTATTGGTGACATAGTGTAACTAAAGGTAAAAAAATACATTATAAAAAGTAAAAATAAAATAAAAACATTTGCTTAAATGTAAGTTAGTGAAGTTGTGTGCGTGTGTGTGTGTGTCTGTAATGGTAAGTTGGCGCGTCTGTGCGTGTGTATGTGGGTTTGCTTCTGTGAGAGTGATGTTGTGATTTTGCTGAATTTGATTACTTTTGAATTGTAAAGGAGTCAGTTAGTAAGATGAAGCTAAATGCACGTTCGAAAGCATACCAACATCGCTGTACAAGAACGCACAAGAAACTCCATGGACACTATTTTAAACCAATAAGTAGTAAATTAGTAACATCGTATGGATAACATCTATCCACCCTATTTTGTAACCTCAGAATATCACAAAATCAATACGAAATAGTTAATAAAGCAAACACCGAACGATTACAAAGCTCGAGTCAAGATTGTAGAACATTACGACTCAACGACTTGGCATAACAATATAAAATGAACGATAAAGTAATAATTAGCAGTCTGGTACTAAATTATTAATAACAAAGTATAGAATTATACAACACGGGCAATTTAGTCAGAGATGATTGTTCCAGGAATATGTGTTATTAAATACATAATTGTAAATGTCTAACAATATTGCTGATAATTTGTTGTATACTCTTTGACTAAGAATCGGCAGGCAACATTTACTGTGATAACATAATTATTTACAAGGAGTAAATTTGATCCAGTTTTTCAGAGTTTATCCAACTAATTTGTTTTTTCGTGTTAAAATTTAAATGGAATGTTATGAAATTTGTATCTAATAATAATGCTCTGAAATGAATGTATAGTAAATGTAATCCTATTTTGTATAATTTTAATTTGTTTAGTGTTATTTTTTTTTGTTTTGTTACTAAGTTATTTATTTATTGTGAACGATGTAATAACTTTAATATGTACTGTATGTTTAATAATGCTTTTTGGTGGCACTCATTACCAAATATTTGGTTTTTTTTAATATGCGGATAATGTAGTGGGCTGCAATATTGTTATATAGGTACCTTATGATTTTTGTTATGTTAAAATTTTATATTGTTGCTGTTTATTGTCCCTAAATAAATAAAATAAAATAAAATTTCAAATAATAATACTTAAAGTTATCTTTCAATGAGTGTGTTGTCAACCAAAACGAGTAATTTAATTTTCCTATTATCGCTAATTAGAACCTTAATAACACACCACTCAAGTTTTGTCACATTATGACAAGTACAAAACTTACAAATGAGTGTACTTCTGTACCATTTACAACACAAAATGGCATCTTATTCCAAATTCCAAGAAACATCCTAAAGTATTCCATCAGCAAGAAACATTTTGAGGCAAAACTCGTAATTACGCGAATTTATGAGCAATATAAAGTTAAATCGTAATGTTTATGTGACACCAGTTGCGTTCCTTCTAATGATAGATACGTTTAACTTATATCTTGAGACACGTTCAGAAAATGGTCTTTTGAGTGCCCTTTTTGGTCCTTTAGGGAGGAAAGCAAAAAGATTGTATCATTTCAGACACAAATTGTAAAGAGACATAAAATTTTTATGAGTGTTCATAAAATACGGGGGCGCTAAGATAAATGAATTGAGTTCACGGAGACGTGTTTAAATTAAGAACATCATTACAAGCTGCCATTGTGTTGCTTATGGTATTCTTTTTTTAATTGATTGTACTGGCAATTTATAGACTTGTCTTTCATTTTTTTTTTCGTGACGAGTCGGCTCTTGATCGTTTCCACGTCTGATGGAAAGCTATGGACAAGCTATACAATAAAACGAGCGAGTCCCATATGCCTGTTCACTCTTGCTTTGAAGAGGTTAGAGTGTAGGGAATACAGATTCTGGCAGAGACTATCTTGAATCCGAAATTCACAAAACAGTAGTACTATTCTGTGATAAAATAAGAACAAACTGAGAGAACGTGCCTTCAATTAACCAACGTTTGAGTCCCAATGCGTCGAATACGTTGCTGACTAAACTCTAGGTATATTCAAAACTGTTGGAATTTCAAAATATTCAAGTAATAACCAAAACATGGAAATAGAACCACAGTATAGTAGCGTTCCAATACCCTACGTGGTTGTGCGAAACGATTTTTTACTCTGTGTCGAGAATACGCCGCGCCGGTAAAATTGGTGCCTAATAGTTTTCAGGTTACCTGCTATTTTATTTTCCTTTTAAACTGATTTTTTTTGCTAGGTTCGCACGCCTGGATAGATTTTTACGCTTAAGAAAGAATTTTGACGTGGCGCAATTTGTTATGGCTCATAGCAATTATTAATGAAACAAACTTTTTTGTATGTCTTCCTTGTTAAAATATCCACGGCTTAACGTAGCCAGACATGCCCTAAAGTATGAGCCACTACTTATACACAGGAGAAATAGAACTGAGCCACTATAATATGTTCAAGTAACAACAAAATAATTAAGCAAATCATCGAGAAATTATGTACAAACGCGTATAAAAACAAAATAAATCATTGGCCATCAAAAAATTCATCCACATCTCTGTCAATGGCAAAAGTGCCCAGAACCCTGGCAGCATTGCCGCGTTGAATGGGAATGCTGGTTCTTTGGCCGAAGAAAAGCCCAGCCCTCTGGTCACGTGAACAGTCGACGAGTTGTTTGCTGATGACCCGAAAGACTCGGTGAGCACTCGGACCCCATGGGCCTAATGTTTCAACCCCAAACGGCTCAAATATGCTCCCAATAAGGTTGTTATATTTGCACCACTAAGCTACTAAATATTTAACCGACATCAAAAAAAGAAAGAGGTTCTCAATTCGGTTGTATTGTTTTTTTTTACGTTTGTTACCTCATAATTCCGTCATTTATGAACCGATTAGAAAATTCTTCTTTCTTGTGAATACCGGTTCAGTAAATCGGCAAGTAAGGAAACGAAATTGTATGATTTTCTGTCCTGTGACTTTAGTGGTATTGTTTGGTGTGGGTACCACTAAAAAGTGTAAAATAGAAAAATAACTTTAATTTCGGAAGTCGGTGTAAAATACGAAGATATACCAAAAACACCGACTTCCGAAATTTGTAGTATTTTTTTATTATTTGGAAGTCGTTTGTTTTTTTTGTAAAAAAGTCTTTAGGATACATAACCAAGAATTTGTGTTTTTAATAAGCAATCTTAAACCTACTTAATAACCTTCTATACCTTCGGCGATGGCTAGTACGGTTGTAGACCTTAATAAATAAGGATTAGCATGCAATATCCTCGCAATTTTTACCGCAATCTTACCTTTGAATAGGCTGATAATTTGGATATGGTTCCTTATACAGATTGCTTAGAGAAGATAAACTTCGTTTGTTTTGAATTTATCTTGATTCTGACAATATCGATTTCAATTCGTGTTATTTCGTAATCATATTGTTGTGTGCCAAATTTGATACCGCTTAAGCCGCTATGTACCCGGCATAGTGGCTTTAACGGCATTAATTAACTTCTAGCACCATCTAGTATCGAGTAGCAGAACTAGTCGAATCAAGATCCTTCTAGACTTTTCAATATTAGAGAGACTAGAATTCTTGAAATGTGGTCTGTCGCAACCGGTATGTACGCGAACATTCTAGACCTTTGTACAGTAGAAGGTTCTGGAATTAACTGACGCCCTATAGCCCGTTTCCAAACACTACAACATTAAGAACGGATCTGAATATTTCGATACCATAAATATATCACAATATGGATCCAATATGACTGCGTCCACAAACGCTCTTCGTCATCATCATCATCCCGACTTCCGCCCACTATTGAGGATACGCCTCTCTTGTCTTGTACCAACGCCCTTAGTATTAAATCTGAAATCATGAACAATTAGATGAAACATACATTTCATCTCAATACCTCAATATTTTGATTGTTTTCTAAATATAATTTTAGTCCCGTTAAATAAAGCGTGGTAGGGTAACCCATAAATTATATTTTTTAGCCGACTCAGTCTCTAGGGATTATAATTTGAAAGCACTAATAATATCTGTCTAACTTCCTAAATAAAAAAAAAATATTTCAACCGGCTTGACCTAAGTTGAGGCTTTTAAAATTAATTGATCGTTACTGTGGTCGTCAGCAAAAAATGGGTGTAAATTATGAGTATATATTTTGCTCTTGGTAGCGTAATAAACCTATCTAGTTATTCATCACTAAAACGATGTTAAGTAAAAATTCAGTAGAACAGCAGGTTGTAAAAATGAAGTGAGAAATGTCGAGTCACAGACACATCCTTTCTTTTAGCGCTTCTTACTAAAATGCTTAGAATCCTCGGAATTTCTAAATTTCGGAGTTTCAAACTAATCTATACACCATAACCTTGAAAACGGATGAAACCATCAATCATCTTCCGGAAAAAGAATCACAGCTAATGCAAACTTGTTCGCGTAAATATCCGCACATTATTAAACGTCTTTCTTCAAAACACGAGATTACTTTTGCAAACGTCTTTATTTCTAAGTTTCCTGTCGAGGTCGGTGTACGAACGTAATAAAGTTTTAAGACTGACGTGTACCACGACTACAAAAGATGAGGTTTCAACCAGTTTACAATCCATTACGCGTTTTCTTCATAAAAAATATCAGAACCATCATCATTAAGATCATCTGTCGTTCTTTTCTCAGACATGTTGTGGTCGGGATCTTTTTTTTTTTAACGGGGGGAATTCCTCATGGATGTCCTCCATGAGGTGTCTGTCAGACTTTTACTGACTAAAACCACCCCGGTGTTCCGTCTCCCTCCTACGCCGGGGATCGCGGGAACGTATGCGACTTCCGTAATCCCCGGCTGGTCACCCGGCTCACCTTTGCGGGCCACCTCGGGTCAGCGGGGGGAGTGAGGTGTTTGACTCCCCCTGTGACGTCAAAGAGGGACGCATGGGAACACCACGCGCCGCCACCTCGGGTCCGAATAAATGGGGGGCGACGGACATCCCCAAGTCCGCCGCCCCTGGACCCAGTTAGGGGGGCCGGAAGAGGGCAGCGTATCCTCCGACACCTGATGCGCCTGCTGCGGGCCGGAAGGGGGGTTGAGATTTCCCTCTCCCTTTCCGCAGCCTCCTTCTGCGCGATATGGTCGGATCTAGGCCAACCTGATGCCACTGCTTACCAGTATTTTCTGAGTATCTGACCTCAACAGCCCAGTCACAGGTTAACAGAAACCCCTTGCCTAGAGCTAGAGCTGGGTGTCAGACTTCTGACTACCGATTACGACTGTGTCAAAAATCTTCGAATCAAACCATCATTCCGGGAGCAATTGCATAACGTACTCTCCGAAGGACGAAGAAGTTTTGGTATACATTGGATGAGCATCCAACCTCGGTATGACTTACGGCCGGTCTCAATAACGTATTAACCTTTAACAAACTGTCAAATTAGCTACCAACAGTAGCTGAAACGTCATGTTTGCCTTTGTAACATGACGTTTCATATGGGTAATATAAAACGGGCCGTTAGACTAGCGTTGATTTTACTTGAAGAAAATCAAGCCCTTCGGCTATTCTCATTTGATTTGACCAGTACGATTGTATGGACTTTAAAAGAGACTTTGAACTCTGAGTTTGTTTCAGTGTTTCTTCTCAGGGTAGTCAGCTAGGAAACACCGGCCTCATCTAGTTTAAAAATTACCAAAAAAGATTGACGTGTAAACCTGTTATGTTCAAACTAGGTACTTACAAAATAAATATCATTTATCATTTATTATCATTTAGCGACGAGCCTCCATCACGTCTTGATTTATCACGCAATGTATTTCAAATTCCTCATCTATTTTTTTACGTCGTTTTCAGTACCGGCTTTTCGTCCGAATTTCACCTGCATTGTGTACGCCAATAATTCTTATGCTCGGTTTATTATTACCCTTGGTTATGTCCGCCACATCCGTCACAGATATTAGCTGCTGGCATAATGTAAACACTAGCAGGATATAGGTACAGACAGACGGGCAGATGGTCCGACAATGTGCGTATACGTAGACGATGCATTGTTGCTAAGAGAGATCTTGACGTGGATATTATACAGGAAATTGCCTGGCGAAAAGGCGAGCGTACCGGGAAGTCTGCGTTTGTTTTTTGAGATTGAATATTACTAGTAGTTCCCAATAGACTTTGCAATGTAAACTTATAATTTCAAAAGGTAGTGCAAATCTATATACTAATATAATAAAGCGGAATAGTTTGTTTGTTTGTTTGAACGCGCTAATCCCTGGAACTGCCAGTCCAATTTGGAAAATTATTTTTGTAAATGATTGCCACATTCATGAGGAACGCTATAAAGTATCTGATTGTAATATCAAACCAACAGCTTTATCTAAACGCATATGACAATAAATACGATACATTTAATGAAAAACAAATTTTAGTACTATTTTTGTTTGTCTCTTTCATCCAGCTAATTTCCGAAACGGCTAGACCGATTTTGACGTGACTTTCACTGACAGCTGATGTTATAAGAAGTAGCTCAGATTTAACTAAAAAAAAATACTAATAAAAATAAAACTGTTTATTTCAATGACAATAGGCATTTTGATACACATTATTGGAGATCACCTTTTTACCCAAGGAATTGCTTGTATTAGGAGACTCCGCACTAACTAATTTTATTTTAGAAAATAATTAGGGTTCCTTGCAAAAAAAAATAACCCATTCAACCATGAACTGACGCGGTCGAAGAATAAATAAATAATGCATAAGATTTTACTTACATCAAATACCATTAGAAAGAGAAATCGTACCTTTACCTCGGCAAATATAGCTTTTCTATACAAGCCATGATAAATTCTAGACATTTTTCTGCTTCTAATCCCAGATTAGATGAAAGAGATCAATGAAAGCATTTGCAGATCATTTATCATAGCAATGTAAGATTTATCATTTTAAATATTGTTATTGTAGATTTTTAGTTTCAAAATAAAACTTATGAAATAAATTGTAAAAGTTTTATATTTATGAACATATTGATAGTTATTAAAAGATGAATTCTAAGAGAAACCATTCGAAGTACATTAATAAAATAAGTAGTTACCTGTAGGTATACGTACTTAAATAAATGCTGGTCTGCGCTAACGATAAGAAAAGGGGTAAAAAATGACCTAGAACCTATTTAAGTGCAATATTTCAAGTATGGTAGAACTTTAATTTTTTGTTTTTAAAAATAATGTGTTGGTCCACGTATCGTTAGAAGAATTTTGTGTTTCTGCACTGAAAGTCCCTGCCCGCATTGCCGAAACAGACGATTGTATGTTCCACAAAGCTGTGCCTACGCTATCGGGACATTGTATGTGGGTAGTAATTCTAACTACACTAAATCCACCCTTATTTACATGCCCGCCTTTTTGAAAGCCTGTTCCACAGCTGGGCAAAAGCCTCTACCGATTTTTTTTTATTTTTTATTTATGTTCAAAATATATATGGCTGTGTATCAAATATAAATGCTAAAAGCCACAGAAGCCTTTGAAGGCTTATATATGTATGGCTAGTGAGTTCGGAATAATTATTTCTAAGACTATTAATTATTACTTGATAAATTTGTGAGTTTTACATTCTATTAATGCTTTAAAGTACTTACTTAATTTAGCACAATTAAAGAAGTTAGTGAGTATATCAAACTAAAGTGTATCTCATAATGAGTAATTTGCATGAAATGCTTTTTTAATTCAGTTTTTTTCCCCCCAGGATCCCTCCACGATTTCATTTCCTGCGCCATTTATTAAAACCAGCCTTTACCGTATCCGCCAAGGACCTGCAGTCATGATAAGGATTTCGATAATTTCTAAAGTTTACATACAAAGTTCAGTAATTGGACCTTTGCTAGCGATGACATTTGCTAGCTTTGTATGAAGAGACTGCCAGATATCGATATTAAAATTATATATTTCAAATCGTTCGGACTTCTCGACAGAATTCGGTCGGTAGGCGATCGGTAATTTTATCGAGACTGCAGGCCCAGGCCTTCGGGCACCCATTCTGTAGAGAGTTTTGCCCAACGGTCACAGTGCATGCGGCTAACGTGATCTGCCAATCCCATTTGAACCTCGCTTCTTACCCACGCCATTAATTCCGGTTTTGGACCGCAGCATGGTTTTATGTTGTCGAACTCTGTCCTGTCGTTTTACACAATATGCATGTTACCCCAATAAATTTTAGCTTTTCCGCCCCCCACTCTCCGGTATCTCTGTCACCGGAAAATTGCAGACTCCGTAAGATTGTAATAAAATCTACATTCGATTATAATTTCTTGATATATTATAAAAAAATCGTTTACATACAATAAATCCCGTCCAAATTCAATAGTTTCGAATAAAATCCGTGTCTTTTTAAGAAAAAATAGTTTACAATTACACGCAATGTTTAACAATCTTAAGGCGTTTGCAATTTTCCGGTGACATCTCCCAACATCTCGTCAACATCCACAATAATACCCCTACAACGTACCAAATCACTTTATATGATAATCACTAACAGCGAATGTAGGTAATAAATTCAAATACGCCTTTTTTACATCTTTACAATTTACCTACTTTTCGTAAAAGTCAGCAGTAGTACATTATTTGGACTGTAAAGATTGATAAATTTACTGTTAACAAGATTTACGGTACACATAAAATAGTTTTTAGAAAGTGCATCATTGGCTCTTAGACATAGACCAGATGAAGTTAAGCAAACAAGGGATAAGAATATAGTGCCCGACTAGTATTTTATAGTTTTGCAACTGAAAATTCGTAATTGCTTGATAACAGTTTCATGGTTTTACGTCTTATAACTATTTACCATGTGCGATTAAGATGTGTTTAATTGTAGCTATTCAGTAAATTAGAATTTAGTGTTAAATAAACGTCTGGGGATCTGACATCAGTCTTACCAAGGAGTACCGTGTTACCCAGTTAATGGGTTGTGGAGGTCTGGTAGGCAGCCGCTCCACGTAAAATACTGGTATTCAGCTGAATCCGGTTTGAGTGGAAGCCGACCCCAATATAATTGGGAAAAGGCTAGGCAGAAGATGAAACGTCTGGGATTAGTATTGTTTCTTCAGAAAAGAAAATAGCATGCTCTGGGCCCAATTTTATTCTCTTAATCTCAGTGTCAACCCTTTTCTAGCTATATCATCTATTCCACAGTTCATCCACTGTTGTCTTTTATCTTTCCCTTCCGATTTTCCCTTAAACAGTTTTGTAGCGGCATCAATACCAACACATGAAAAAGTAAGAAGAACTAAAACAACGAAATCCTGCATCGCGCAAGCAAAGTTCTCCGTGCGATTTGAACATATACAACAGTCCGAATATCAACTATCGTGCAGTTGCCCACCAGACACAATAATTGTCTGGCAGGAGGATCCTCTCACTTTACAGTGGAGGTTTGCGGGACTTTACTCTCTGTACCGCATCCTACTATCCTGCTAATATTATAAACGCGAAAGTTTGTAAGTATGGATGGATGGATGTTTGTTACTCTTTCACGGAAAAACTACTGAATGGATATTGATGAAACGTGGCACAGAAGTAGATTATAGTCTGGAATAACACATAGGATACTTTTTATCCCGGAAATATGTTTCCTTGGGATAATTTTCGACATTCGTGCGGGCGGAGCCGCGGGCGACAGACAACTAGTACCTCTATAGTTTCATTAATTCGTCTTCCCCAACTCTTTTCCCATGTGAGTTAACTTCATACATACTCAAAACCTTCACGTCATTCTCATTTGCTTTACGCATCGACTTTCGGAAGTAAAATAACATATCTCCCCAACTTGCATAACTTTTGTAATTTTGTTTATTATATTGTTTGGTATGCGTCATGCTTGGCGTAAATAAACTCCTTTTCTTTCTTTCTAAATTCGAGACCGTTTGATCGACAGTTATCTTTTATATTTTCCCAAAAAAAAAAAATCTGATTCAACTCGGTTACAAAAAGAGCAACAGGAAAACCTGATGGAATCGCTCGCTCTGATTGATTTTTTGAAACCGGACAACATTTCCGAATCAAAACTCCCGTCAGGACACTTTGTATCCGTCACTGAAGCGTTCATGCTTAGTGTTCCAAAGTGTCAATAAAATAGACATTCCACATTATTATCTTGCGTGTGTTTTATATGTTGTTTTTGATTCTGTCCCAACTCCGATCTGTCATCGTTAATCCGCCCCGTCGTAACAGTTCAATGTTATGAAAATATGAAGCAGGGATACTCTCACGAATCTGCTTAATAGTGATGTTAATATAATGTATGTGTTAAGGAAATACTATATTCATCATCGAACTAATATTATTATAGAAGCGGAGTATGTCGTCCGAATAGAGATGGGAGTTCTAACTATCGATAACTTTTATTTTTGTTACTGCGTATTCAACGGACTCAATTTGGGTTTTGTTAAAATAAAATGTCGTATAGTTTAGTTAACTAAGAGCATATGCTTTCGAAAGCTCTACATTTAATAGATTTTAAGAATAACATACTAAAACCATTGATTGTGCCTAACAAAGCCAAGTTAATTTATATTCTGTCGGATAGTTAAGTTAACTAAGAGCATATGCTTTCGAAAGCTCTACATTTAATAGAATTTAAGAATAACACACTAAAACTTTTGAATGTGCCTAACAAAGCCAAGTTAATTTATATTCATAAGCCGGATTTTTGTGACATTTTGTTAACACACTATGTGGTTTGCGGTGACCAGACCACTGACATAACCTTTGACCTTTCTCCAAAATCAGATTGCAGTTCACTACATACATATCTATCTCAAATTACCGTACGTCCTAAGTTCCTACTAATACGAATGTGAAACTTTAATTGTTGTTTCGAATTATTTTGATGTTTGATAAAATTTAATGATCATCATATCAGCCTGCAAACGTCCACTGCTGGACATAGGCCTTCCGCGTGTATCACCACAACCACCGGCCCTGTGCGTCTCGCATCCATCGGCCATCCGTGACCCTCACCAGGTCATCAGTCCACCTTGTGGGAGGCCTTCCAACGCAAATTAAACGCAACGAAATTTAATCAATCTAGCCTTAATAGTTTAACGTATAGAATTTAGCCTCGAATCTACAAATAAGTGGACCTGGATATAAGATAATTTTAATCACGGCCAACAGTAGGTTTCTATGGGATATTTTATGATCTTCACGTGGGCTTAGCAACTTGCAAAAGTCAGAACATAACAAAACTTATTATCTGGTATGTATGTGTTATAATATATGTGTTTTATTTCATGGCATAATGTATGTGTTTTAAACCCTAAAGCCGCTTTCTCATTAAGGCGTTGGCAGCGCGAAAGTAGTGCGGCAAAAGCAAGAAACGAGTCAAAGTCGCGCATTAATAAGAATTGCAGCCGCCTATGCTATGGCTCAGCTAAATACCAACTTGCCGCGCTTGACTCGGTGGATCGCAGAGCTGAGAAGCTCATTGGTGACGTAAAACTGGCGGATGTCAAGCTTCACAGCTTGGCTCATCGCCGCAAGGTTGCCTGCTTGTCGGTCTTCCACAGTTTGTAATTCGAGGAGATTGTCCAGGAACTCCACGACCTCATCCCACCGGCCCCCTTCTACCATCGGACATCAAGACGCACTGCAAGTTACCATCCCTACCTTGTTGATATTCCACCAATTCGCACTAAACGTTTCCAAATGTCTTTTATAATGCGCACAGCAAAGGAGTGGAACTCTCTGCCTGCGTCTGTGTTTCCGAACGCATACAACCCCAATATCTTTAAAATTAGAGTGAACACGCTTCTTCTGAGTAAGCTCGCTCCATTGTCAACTTTGTCTCTGTCATCTATGATTTAGACTAGAGTGAAGAGCAAACTCTTCACAAAAAATAAAAAAAATTAAGCATGTGCCGCTCTCGCGCTGCTAACGTCCTTATGTGAAAGCTGTCTAATAAAATTATGTTTGCTTCAAATAGTAGAAAGATACCCCATGTTTATTAAATTCACTGCCGAAGAAATTCTTGTTATTTGACATCATTTTCAGTCTTAAACAAAATTTAGCACTTTAAATTTTGTTGTCTGTTTGCCAACTTATGGCATGAAATAGCGCTTAGATGTAAATAATAATGTCTTTTCTCATTACGTCAAGATAACATAAACCACGTGCACCCGGTATATCCCTAATTTTTGTCCGACCTTATTGTCTTCTAACTTGTAACTTGATGTGAAAGTCTCTGGTCACTGTTTCTTCATGAATAAGAGCCAAATTTAATTTGCGTTTTGGCTTAATAAAAGCCAACGTAGAAGGTTTTTATACATGTTGTAACTAACAGAAATGTAACACACACATTACGGCACGGTTGGCGCAATGGTTGAGGGCTGCGTGTCGCGGGTTCGATTCCCGCACGGAACAAATATTTGACTGGCCTACAGATAGTTGTTCCGGGTCTGGCTGTTTGTGTATGTGAATTTATATGATTGTAAACGCATCCACGATACAGGAAAAATTCCTAGTGTGGGGCAAAGTTTTTTTTAAGATAAAAAAATACCTCAAAACGAGGTGATTGTACTCATTATTATGAAAAACTTTTACTGTGACACCAACCCGAAAATCACGAAACAATCTTTTTTGGCTCGATTTCTATGTTGGCCCCAAATACCCATCTCACCTAAAAACCCATAATATGGTTTACGACGGCGCATGATTGCCAAGACGTTACCTATTCAAGACCTCTTTGCAAGACCCAGAACTTTCAGGCTGAAAGCAAAGAATACAGCAGGAAAATAAAAAAAACAATTTAGTATATTTTTTTATGAATAAGGGAATTAAAACATGTGGGTTACTGGCAATTTATCATCCGAGTCACACAAGGTAACTGGCCGAAATAAAATAGTGCCGCCATTTTTCACAATAGCTTTTAAATTATAAAAGTGTGGTCAAACTGAATTGTGTCGCAGTCATTGTGGACTGGCGGTGTGATGTTCATCCCGGTTATTCATCTTTAAAAAGTCAATTTATTATGCGATAAAAAAATGTGATAAATGAACTCTGCTCACTCGCTGCTGGAACAAATTAAGACTGTTAGGAACACGGATGGGTTTTACTCAGTAAGGGTCTGACATGCCTTTCCGCTCCACCCAGAGCGGAACAAGTCATTTGATGATTTCCCATCCTTAAAAAAAAAACATGTCCTAGTATGTCTATTAATCTGGTTAAAAAAAACTATTTGCCTAGCCATGTCCCAATTATGTTGTGATCTGCTAAGCTAAGTACCATTATTTTGATTTTTTATTAATTAATTAATTGATTTATTGACTGTTCATTCGCGTAATATGTAGGTATTCATCTGAACAAATATATTGAAGAGGTTTCTTTTGTTGTAACTTTTTGAGGAACAAATCATATTCATTTTATCCCGGAAACATGCACAGTTCCTGCCTTGCGTAATATAAAAATAGCAAGTAGCAAAGAAAAAATCAAAACGTTTATTTCATTTAGACCATAAGAAATTACTTTTGAACGTCAACATTTAAAAGAATATATATAAAATAAAGTGACTCCAGTGTCCATTCGCGAAGGTTATTATGGAGAAGAATGGACAAGAAACTCCATAGTTATAAGTTTTACAATATCTAGTAAACATTCATTAATTTAAAATAACATGTGAGGTGTGATACAAAGTCAAAGTCAAAACGTTTATTTCAATTGGGCCATTAAACGGCACTTTTGAACGTCATCATTAACAGTTCAGTAAAATAATAGTATTCAATTAATAAAGTGACTCTACTGTCCATTCGGAAAGGTAGATTCTTATGGGAAAGAACGGATAAGAAAATCCATAGTTACTCTTTTCAACATATGTTAAGGTCGGCGTCAAGTCCAACTGAATGCGGATCTGCCCATCTGACCTCCAAAACCCAACGCAGTAAGCAAGTAACACGAAACCCCTTGTCAAGACTGCTGTTAGATATATTTATTTGGATCTCCAACAAAGGATATACAGTTACAACTAAAGTCACAGTGATAAAAGTGGTTCATTTAAGTGTGCTCCTTCAGTTATAAGAAACCACAGCATGCATATGACACTAGCTTTACGTAAATATAATAGAATATAGCGTATAATCATTCCATCAAATTTCCTTTAGATTTCTTGGCTTCTGGGTAGACTGGGCCAATAAAAGGGGATGCCAAGACGCCATAGTGATTTAGGTCCTGAGTGCCCACAAGTAACGTCGAATGCATTGGGACTTCTGTTAACAAAAGGACAAATAAATAAAGTACAATATGTGTAAATGTCAAATCAATATTTTGCAACAAATCTTTGTTTTTCCGGATTTTAAATTGGCAACCTAGCGAATGTCTGTTTATTTCGTTGTATCGTTTCAATATTTATTATTTATTAAAAAATGTTACTAACTTATCGCGTCGTGAATGGAAGAGTTAATTACGTAAAATTTACATATTTTTTTACTAAATTAAATTTCTTGGGTATCACAAGGCCTAAAATCGGCATTCCCCTTTGACACGATGGTCAAAAATAAAAAAGATTACAGCTGACACGTTAAGTTTTTGTTTCCGAGACACGCTGTGATCTTGGTATGTTAAAATGGTCACCTGTCCACGCATCGACTTCGGAAAGTTGTTGTTATTATTTAACCATGAGCAAAATATAAAATATCGATACCTAACTTATCGATAAGTATCGATAGAATCTTCCAATCCCTAGACCTAATCGAGGTTTCTCATTAACCCGTAGTTTGTATTCGGATATCGTATTGACTCGGGTGCCAACTAAACAGGTAATCCTAAATAGGTAGGACGTACCAGCAGGGTCGGGATATTTATTTATGCATAAATATGTTAGGTAACATCTTCAGTGAATATGACATTTGGTACGGCTTTGATATCAGTTGCAGTATTGAATTTATGTTGTGTTTGTCTGTTTGTGTTTAATATCGTTTTCAGGTGACTAAATACGCATTGATATAATTTCAGCTTGTCTAATTTTACTATGCTTTACCGGAGAACAGGTAACGCAGTGTCAGTTTTATCGTCATAGCGTAGGTAGTTCTTGGTAATCACTGGGTCGCCAATTCGATCCCCAGACAAATTCAGATTGGAATATGCTATTCGCAACAGTGGATTTTGATACCAAGTCTTTCGTACTAGCGTACCAGTCACACAGTTTTTCGAATCAGCGTGTTTGCGACAACGCCGTTCGATATAGTGGTTTTCGACTCAATGTCTTGTTGTCGAACTGGCGTACCACTCGTATAGTTTTTCAAAATAGCGTGCGTCGCAATAACGTCATTCGAGTCTTCATGTCACTCCCCAGAAGCAGAGTTACTTTCGCATTTATAATATTATAGTTTGGATTAAACTTGAGTGATTTATAACATATACGGCTGATGCAGTACATCATTCGTATATTAGGGCGGAAATAAATGTCAGAAAGCTGCAAAATATTATATGAGTGCAAAACTGACATATTTATATATCCTTTTATAATAACTGTGTGATTTGTGACTGGGCAGCCATTTTGATTTGTGTGCTTCCTGTCAAATGTTGCGTTAGTCGTTTTGTTTCAATAGTGAACTGGTTTTTATGATTATGAGTGAGATTTAGCAGTACGATTAATAACTTTTGCTTTTACTATTTTCAATAATAATACCTGTATGATCGAGCACTTTGATTTCCTTGCATTTTTCCGAGTAAAAATATTAATTGGTAAGGTCAGGGTAAGTTGTTTGTGGTTTTTCATAGATGGCGGTGGAGTTAGAATAGGTCGAATTTCTACAAATAAAATTGCACGCTTGCTTGCCTATTCATAAAGTGGGAGCATCAGTATTTCAACTTTCGCATGTGCCTTTAAACAAAAACAAACCCTCTAGCATTGCTTCAAATAATATTATCGTATTGTTAATATGTTAATTTTATTTGCTTATGCACCTGCCATGTTAACTCTTCATCATCCTTAGTTGACTAGTAGAGAATGCCTAAAGGTGGGTCCACACGATAGCTCTTCTTCGTGAATGCCCCGAAGAGCGGACAATTTCTGCTTTACAATGTCTCTCCACCATCACCTCACGAAACAGACCTCCATAAACGTCTCTAGAATTTTGTTTATGAAACAAAGTATGCAATGCAGTCAAATGTTGGTGTGGTAGAAAAGTCGGAGTATGCATGTAACTCTATTAATTTATTGCCAAAAGTGCAGGTTCTGAAAAATCTATGTCTGAGGTACTGAAAAATCTGCACAAACATTCTGTCGATATGTTTGCGTAATTTTTTTATTCAAACTTCATAGTCTGTACAGATATCTGGACATACAAATGTTTGCACCGTGTGGACCCACCATTAGGTATGACAATCCACCTTCTTACAGTCAGTGAGAAAATGCGCATCTAAAAACTCCAAAAGTCGTTAAAGTCTCTGTCTGTACCCCTGTGTTGTATGAAATTCTACTAAATAAATTATTGCCGTGCTAAGCAGTGACAGTAACACGCCACATACCGCGCCGCTGTCGTATCGTCAACGAACGCTTTCCATGAGCTATATGTATACTGTGTATATATGTGTACTTTTCGGTGAACAAAAATCAGGGAACTCGCGTCATCGTCACCGAACGCTTTCCATGAGCTATATGTATACTGTGTATATACATATGTGTACTTTATAGATGAACAAAAATCATGGAACTCGCGTGATCGTCACCGAACGCTTTCCATGAGCTATATGTATACTGTGTATATAAGTGTACTTTTGGGTGAACAAAAATCATGGAACTCGCTTCATCGTCACCGAACGCTTTAGCTTTCGCTTAGTTTCCACTTCTATCGGCAGTCCCAAAGACTGCCCCGCATGTTTTTTTAAGGATAAGAAATCATCAAATGTCTTCTTTCGCTCTGGGTGGAGCGGAAGAGCGTGTCAGAGTCTTGCCGACTAAAACCCATCCGTGTTCCTTCTAAAGCCCTTTGCGTTCCAGGGCCGCGGTGACTCTTTCTAACAAATTCCGCAAACCTTGCAGGAAACACCATGTATCTACGGTGTAATGTGCAAAACTTCGACATGAAACTTTTTGAATGTATCATGAAATTAGCTATATTAGCTCATGGATGCAAGTTTGTAGAGTATTCATCGTTACTTGAAGGGTTTGCCATGAATGAATACTTGGTTGACGAGACTATTGAACCTTTTTTTCCAGTACACTATTATTTTTTGTGTAGTAAAAAATATACTACTGTATTTATCTTTCTCTTTAGCAATGTACAAACATTTATTTATTTAATACTTCATGCACACACAATATAGATGGTGTAACTTTACCTTAATCTTATAACGTCGAGTTTATTTAATTTTATTTCTAGATCGCTATTTCTTAGCACATTTTGTTTTGATTTAATATCTGATTATTTATTTAGACTTAATGCCTTAGGCATTTTCTACATATACACTATGCAGGGACAAATAGAGGTACATGGAATGTGAGAAAAAAATATCGATTAATATTTTTATTTTATTTGAGATGGATTTACTCTCAATGACTCTAGTCCAGGTCAGAGATGCCATAGACAAAGTCAACGATGGAGCGAGCTTACCCAGAAGAAGCCTGTTCACTCTAACTTCGAAGAGATTAGGGTTGTATGCCTTCTGAATGAATGCATAGATTATATATAAACTATACATACAATACCATAATAAAACTCAATATTTGTTTGCATCAACTGTTTAAGTACATTCGTGTATTAGTTTATTTATTTAGGTATTTATTATTATATTATATTATTAGCGCTGTGACTGTACTGCCAACCTCTTAAAATTTGAAAGTATCCTCCTGATAAAGATAATTTAGTACAGTCAACCTCTAATCTAAATAAATAGAGTTCAAATTAGGAAGGTACAATAGTGTGTGTGAGTGCTATTGACTACTTTTTATCTCCAAAAAACACTTTTCCTGTGGGATGGGCTATAAAAGCGAAGTCGAAGAAAAATATAGTTCCTATGTTTAAAACAGATAAAAGTCAAAGTCAAAACGTTTATTTCAACTCATGTTAAAAGTACACTTTGTGAACAAGCATATTACAAATTAGAAGATTACATTCAGGATAAGAATGCTTGGAAACATGCTGGTCCTGCTCCATAGGACAATCAAGGGTGAAGGTCAAACTGGTTGATTAATGTATTAACTTTATAGATATACTGTTTCTTTTTTTGTGTTTTTATTTTTCTGTTGACTCACACACTGTTGTTTAATTAATGGTTCCAATGTTTGTAAATATGTGAGTACAATTTACCTAAATTTCTATAGGAAATTAATAAGTTTACCTCTGCTGGTGATACTTTGTTCTTTAAGTAGCATACTCTGGGTGCATCGTCCTCACATAATATTAAATTAATTTTTGTATGCCAAATTTTGTAAAATCATTATTTGAAAAGAGTAACTATGGAGTTTCTTGTCCGTTCTTCTCCATAAGAATCTACCTTTCCGAATGGACAGTAGAGTCACTTTATTAATGTAACATTATTATTTTACTGAACTGTAAACGATGACGTTCAAAAGTGCCGTTGAATGGCCTAATTGAAATAAACGTTTTGACTTTGACTTTGACTTTGACTTAGGCCATTAAACGGCGGTTGGGCGGCTGACCTGACGGCCAGCACCATCACTGTTCTGCGGAGGCCGCAGAGGGTGATGGCCGTCAGAGTCATCAGGGGATATCGCACGATCTCCTACGAGGCGGCTTGCGCACTGGCCGGATCTCCGCCGTGGGACCTGGAGGCGAAAGTGCTCGCGTCACTACACAGGCGCGAGGACGCGCGGGCGCGTGGCGAGCGACTGATGCAGCGACACCTGGAGTTGCGTCGGTCGCAGCTGCGCGAGGTCCTGGTGGCGGAATGGCGGGACAGGCTTTCGAGCCCTACCGCCGGCCTCATCACCATCGAGGCCATCCGGCCAGTGCTCGACCTTTGGCTCGGGAGAAGGCACGGCTCCCTGTCGTTTCGTGCGACGCAGGTCCTCTCGGGGCATGGCTGCTTCGGGAGGTTCTTGTTTCGCATAGGCAGGGAGCCGGACGCTCGATGCCACCACTGCGTCGACTGTCGGGAGGACACGGCACGGCATACGCTTGCAGAGTGTGCAGCTTGGGAGGAGCCGCGCCGTGCCCTCATCTCTGTTGTAGGCGGTGACCTCTCGCTGCCGGCCGTAGCCCATGCTATGGTCGGCGGTGAGGAGTCCTGGGACGCGGTGGTCTCCTTCTGCGAGACAGTTATCGCGCAGAAGGAGGCTGTGGAAAGGGAGAGGGAGATCACAACCGCTCTCCCTGCCCGCAGCAGGCGCATCGGGCGTCGGAGGAGGCATACGCTGCCCTCTTCCGGCCCCCCTAACTGGGTCCAGGGGCGGCGGACTTGGGGATGTCCGTCGCCCCCCATTCATCAGGACCCGAGGTGGCGGCGCGTGGTGTTCCCGTGCGCCCCTCTTTGACGTAGCGAGGGGAGTCAAACACCTCACTCCCCTCGCCGACGCGAGGTGGCCCGCAGAGGCGGGCCGGCACCAGCCGGGGATTGCGGAAGTCGCATACGTTCCCGCGATCCCCGGCGTAGGTGGCAGATGGAACACCGGGGTGGTTTTAGTCAGTAAGAGTCTGACAGACCCCTCCACCCGCCCCAGGGTGGAGGATTTCCATGAGGATTTCCCCCCGAGATAAAAAAAAAAAAAAAAAGGGCCATTAAACGGCACTTTTGAACGGCATCGTTTACAGTTCAGTAAAATAATAATGTTACATTAATAAAGTGACTCTACTGTCCATTCGGAAAGGTAGATTCTTATGGAGAAGAACGGACAAGAAACTCCATAGTTACTCTTTTCAAATAATGATTTTACAAAATTTGGTATACAAAAATTAATTTAATATTATGTGAGGACGATGCACCCAGAGTATGCTACTTATAAGAACAAAGTATCACCAGCAGAGGTTAAAATAAAAAGGTTAATAAAAAGGTTGCTTTTAAAACAGTTGTGTAATTACTATGGTGTAGGTATAATAAAGAATATTTTACTTTTCTCTCTATTCTAGACCCTCAAATGCCATAAAGCCGAGCCAATGAGCTGCGACACACACAGCGCCGAGACGGCGTGTTGCCGCGATGCGCGGTGAAACATGCCCCGGCGCAGGCGCAGGCTCGCGTCCCGCCTCCGGGACTACGTGCGTGGGCTACTGGCCTTCCTCTTCAGCAATGTGGGCGTCATCGTGCTGGTCGTCGCGTATACTATAGCGGGTAAGAGGCCTAAGACCAAGTACTCATCTTCTGCTTGTCACTGTTCATTAAATTAGGTATACTGTTTTGGCCCAGTAGGAGGCCACGTTTTTGGCTTCGTTGGGGGCGTTGTTTTGCTCATCTAGATTGCAGTGTGTCAAGTGCATTTTGTTTGTGGGTTTGACTGGGCTAATAGGTAGGTATCTCCAAGCTGGCATGAATATCTAGAAATGATAAATCCAGATTCAAATTAATATTCCCAAATTATATAGTATATAATAATCAGCCTTCTAATTTCTTTTAACAAACAAACCAGTATTATAGAACTACAAAGTCGAAACGTCAAAGCAAGCGAGCTTTGACGACTTAAATTTTTCAAAACCAAAAACAACAAACACTACACCAGCTGAAGGTATCTAGGCTAGCAACCATAGAGCAGTACGAACTCCGTTTGTTTTATTATTCGCAGAAATACGCCTTTACCAAGTTTCTATATCTGTTCAATCCTTTGTCTACTAAAAATGAAAAATTCCAGCCATTTTCAGATAGAAAAAGAAAGTCACCTACAAAACTCCAATTTTCCGCCGGATTCAGGCTCAACAAACATTTGCTCAAAGTCGGTCGTCCAAATCGAGTTCCTTGAATTAAAACGGTCGATTCTCGTACAGCATTCAAATTGAAGTCATATACATATATATTTTCTCACCGACAATCATTCTCAAAAACTGAGAACCAATTAGGGTTTCCAGGAAAATTCACGCCACCAGTTGGCGCCACTGAGGCGAGAGGTACTCTTCTTAAAAATACAAGTACAAGAAATTGCCCCTCTTATTAGAAAAATAATCCCTGAATTAAGAACGCTATTTCCGGACCTTATGAACCAGCGTCGGTTTTAATTAGAAGTTGAGCCTTCAAATGAGGCCGCGTTTGATTCATCGCGAGGCTAATTAATGGCTCTAATATGATTGGTTACGCTGGGCTGGCTCTTTGATTCTTTGTAAATCACTTCATTTGAGGGTGGTTTGTGCACGTAGACAAATACTCCTTTGAAAAAGGGGTAATTAATTAATTTAGTCGTCCGCACAAACATTGCATGTGCGTATTTTATCCATGTCACTCTATTCTGACAATTCATAGCTGTTTTTAGGAACATCATTTATATTCTTTTAACGATGCAATAGAATATTTACGTGTAAGTTATTGTTTACCAAAACCTAAAATATTCGAATGATGATAGTATTTACCTAGAAGATCAGCTGTGGGCAGACAAAAACCGAATAGAATCATGTAGCTTTAATCAATACACATTTATGTAACTATTTTGCATGTAATTAAAGAAAAAGAAACTGCCTCTAATAAACTTCTCAAGTCTGCTCCTCTCAGTTTTTCCTATGATCACATTAAAAATACTCTTAAAGATCTTAAACGATAGCTTGCGTCATCAGTCTCGATCCTAGTCAACGTGCAATCAATGCCGTAATGTCGCCGTCAAAGGATCTATACTTCAATGGGCGGAACGTCAAAGCTAGTAATCAGTTTCAGCAGCCCTCTGTCTGTATGCCTGAAATACAGAGAGAGGACTGCAATCACTCCGAAGGCTATGTATTGATATCTATGACATTTAACAATGGCTCAGGCGTAATATTGTTTCTTTTTGTTCTGTTCTCCGGATCCGGCTCGAAGTACCAAAATGCACTGGAATACTGTCGTTTGTAAATCGTATGCTTGTTTAATGTTGGTGAAAAAAATAAATGAAAAGTATGCTATCGTTGAGAGTTTTATTGCATAAAATTACGTTATATGCATCATGGGGCTCTCTTGTATGAAGTGTAATAAAGGCCCAGGTCCTTGCAAAGTATTCGAGTGGTACATAAATACGTTACATAGTCGGACAGACAAACATAGATTTCATTAAAAAGAAACCGAGGTTAATAACAGCAATAAACTGGGATCTTGGTTAGGCATTTCGATTATACGTATCCCAAAACAAGAAACTTTCCCAACAAATAATTAGCAATCAGTGCTGAACAACCCCAATGTAGTTAACAAACCTACTGCGCCATTTAGGCCATCTAATTCCGATTCAAAACTCAATAAATATTATATGGCAACCGCAACAAAGGCATTGAATGGAATCAAAACCGCAGGAGTTGTTAGAAAGTGTTTGCCAATCGATAATTCAGTGGTGAACTGGCGTCCTTTTTGGTACACCACAAACGTTTGTTCGGCGTCTGTTGCCAAATGCTATAAAACATGATGGATCGAGGGTGTTTTGTTTTGGTTGGGAGGCAATAGGCATACTTCTGATGTTGTTATGGCAATGTGGTATGATTTTATGACGTGCTTTTTTGTTATGGGGCGATTTTAGTGCCTTGTGTTTTGATTTTTGTTTTAAAGGACCTTTTAGAACGACAAATGAATTCATTGCGGGTTCTCTTTGGCTTCAAGAGACTCCTCTTTATTATTTTAGCCTGTAGTGTCCCATTGCAGGGCATCCCGCTATGTGGTTGGGCATTTTCTGGGACCCACATTTGTGGTTGCTTTAGCCCATGAACCGTCCGACATGAACATTGAACATGGCTGACGTGTCCGGCCCAATCCCATTTTAGTTTGGCAGCTTCTGTGTGACGTCGGCGATTTGTATTTTGGAATGCAGCACTGTGTTTCAAACGCGGTCCGTTAATCGGACTCCCAGAATGCTGCGCTCCATTGCTCGCTGGCAAATCTTAAGCTTGAAACTCTGCTGAATTGTCAAACACCAGGTTTGAGCACCGTATGTAAAGATAGGGACATTGCAGATGTCCATCAATTTGCGCTTATGACAAAGGAAGGAAGGTCTCCATTCAAGAGTGCCTTCATCGACAAATAGCTCCTCCTCCTCCAGGCGTTTTCGTAGTATTTAGTGATAAAAGTCTTTATGACAGATAAATTATTTAAGATGTATTATTGCGTGGGAATTCGCTGGATGCAAGACGCACAGGATCGTTTGATGTGGCGACTCTAGGTTGGCAGGCCTATGTCCAGCAGTGAACGTCTTTTGGCTGAAATGATGATGGTGATATTATTTTACAAACAAGTTTGACAACTAATTCTGGTTATTATCGTCAAGGTATTGTGTAGTTTAAAGTAAGAAGCCTTATAAAATACTTATACAGTGTAGTTACCGACTTAGACCACTAACACCGTTCCAATTTTAGCAGAAGCCATTCAAAAGCCAAACTCACCTAACTGGTTACAACGGAAAGGTACTAAAGTTACAAAATTAACTTAGTTCCAAATATTAGATCATACTTAGGTGTTAATTTCAAAATGGACCACAGTCTAGTAACCACAACACAATATCAGTAATTACTGACATTCCACAAAACATAAGGTTTTGCTTCTCCCTTCCAAATCAAAGGGTATTGATTGTGCCACAATAATGGAATTATGCTTGTCGCTCCACGTCATTAGATGGCTTGAAAGCCTGAACTTTACACTTCACTGGGCACTTTTAACTTTACAGCATCTCTGCTGGGTATTTCCTTTGTCATTTTGATGAAGAATGAGGGGTAGGGCCTTGCGTTATCGCGTTAGGCCGCTGCACACGATCAGGGAATATTGGAGATAGATTGATGCAAATGAAATTCGGAGTTCCATTGTGCAATCAAAGATAAGGAGAATATTTTTGTCGGTTTTGATTTTTTGGCTGTCATTGATTTGAATATATCTTCGGTAAAAGATTTATAAATCTACGTTTTTTTTCAATTTTATATTCTTACTAGTATTTAAAATGTTTTGAACTCTTCATTATGTTAGGGTTCATAATCAATCTCAGGTTCAGTTGCCTGGCATTAAGTGTTGCGTCCTTAAGTTTGTACAAAATAAATATATTTTCTTTCTTTCTAACTTCATCAACTGATCGGATTCGAATGAAAACTGGCTGACAGGTTGATTGAAATTATCATTACCGAGATTAAGGCATAGGATGTTTTAAATCCCGGTAATGTTCCCTTGGGAAGAATTTGAACTCTTAAAAAACTGTTTTTAAGCGTTAAAATATCCTTCTTCTGGAAACTGTTCCAGCAGAAATTGCAAGCAAGTAAGACGCTGATCTAAATAATAATATAACGTCTAAAGTTTAATCCTAGATATTAAATTAGTTTACACCCACCGTAGTAATGGATCCTTTGTTCAGGAGATACTATTGATCAGACTTAAATCTGGCGGTATTTAATCATAACCTCTACTTACCTTGCTTCAAAAGGCTTTCAACTGAAACGTTCTATGCGCCTGCGGATATCCTTTGAATAGTTACCTATTTAATTATGCCCGGAATGTAGACAAAGACGTCTGAAATCTGTAAACTGAACGGGATTCCTGGAAATCGTTACAAATGCTGTTTAGTTATTTTCTCCAAGTTATGCGGAGGAATATGTAATTTCATTATTGAGAGAGGTTAAACATTGTGATGTGGGCAGATTTATTAAGAAAGTTGCTCTCAAAAACGAATAAAATCTTACTGCTATTAAAAATGCGAAAGTTTGTTTGGGTGTTTGTTACTCAGTCACGCCAGAATGGCTGTACGGACATGGATGAAATTTGGCACAGAGATAGATTATAGTCTGAAATAGCTTATAGGCTATTCCAGACTTTAACTTATCCCTGGAGTATGTTCCCTTGGGATAGTTTTCGATATTCACGCGGGCGAAGCCGCTAGCAGATATTTGTATTTTCAGAAACCAAAGTGATGCAGTAAACTTTATTATCAAACTAGATAGAGAGATAATTCACTCAACAAAAACCAAGAATTACAATATTCAATAACGATTAATTCCATCAAGTAATTCTTCCTCAATAGACCCGCCACCTAACCGACTTCAAAGAAAAACTCTTCAAAATTAAACTCGTGTTTTTCTTGACGATATTATGATGCTCCGTAATTTATGTTCGGGCGTCGTCCTCGGTAAATTAAAAGGAATCTGTCTTCGTGGCTCATTCCCGTGATAAATTAATAATAAGGCAATGTTTGGCATGAGATAAAAGTGATATAGTGTCGTGAGCTCAAAAAATGAAGACATAATCTATTAAAAAGACATCATTATTTTTGGTATGACAGTCTTTTCATGTCTAGGTGATGGAATGATCACAAAAGTGTTACGAAATTTTTTGTGATGAACTGATTTCGTAACGTTGGGAATATGACGTTAACTAGGGCCAAGGGTACATAATTATTATTTGAACGTCGAAAATTTAAAATACGTCAATGTTCAAAACATCGAAAAATTAAATATAATAAAATATAAATAACGTAAGTTTATGAGCTCGGGACTTGGGGCATCCCGACTCGGACAGGTTAGGTTAGAAGGGGATGGCGGGGTATTTCAGACCCCGCCATCCCCTGCGTGGTTATTTTTTTGTGTATATGACTTTGCATGTTTGTAAACGCACCCACGACACAGGAGAAATTCCTAGTGGGGCAAAGTTTAAAAAAAAAAAATGTTTAAGTATTTCGTGTACCTATTTATCTTTTTAATTTGAGTATTTATTATATATTTATATTGTATGTATAGTTTATTTGTATTATTTATTTAAATGTTTGTATGTAATTAAATATCAATCGCTTTTTACTCACCATATTGCACCCACCATTCTCTGCGTCACCCAAAGGTTGACTTGTAGAGAATGCCTATGGCATTAAGTCCGCATCTGTACATTTGTGTGCGTAAAGCGTTAATAAATAAAATAAAAATAAGTTTATTAGACATTTTAAGCTTAAGCTCGAAGGACCAAAAATTCGAACGGGCTATAAAATATTACTTTCTTTTCACAGGTTCATTCATGTTCCAAGCGATAGAAGGAGGGAGCGAGAGGAAGATTGACGATCAAATGAAGAGAGAAAGGGAAAATTTGTCGCAGTATCTGTGGCAGAATGTCACCCTTGCCTTGAACCTGTTCAATGAAACGGCGCTGAAGGAGAAGTGCGTATCACAATTATTATTATTTATTTATTATAACCAGTGATCGGATAATCGGGCGCTTATATACCTAAACTTCTTCCCGTGAAAGAATAATATGGACATTCCTTTCTGAATAAATAAGTAATCCCGGGTTGTATTTATTACACGCCTGCCCAAGAAAAGGAGTGTAATATTAATTATGTTTGTACTTAACTTCTTAATGCCTGAACGGACTTAAAACTAATCTAAGAAGTTCGAACCTACCATCTGCGATTCTGACGAGTATCACAAAAAGAAAGAAAGAAAAATGTTTATTTGGGACTCGCACAAAACAAACAGAGAAGTAAAATAAATTAAAACTAACAGTCATAAACAATAACTAATAGAAGCAAGAAAGAACAGTATGAATTTAATACGTCATGTGCGAGACCAAAAGGTCCCTATCTCAGCATAATATGCTGCGTTATTTAAAAAAAAATAACTCAGTGCTGTTATTCTGATAGGGAAAAGGAATACTTAAATTGATTACAAGGTGTCCTGTTACTTTTGAATGTCGAAGAGATAGCTCACAGTATGACGCTATCATGTCTTGAATATTTTCTGTTACATACTAGATATACACAAATATACTAGCTTCTGACAGCGGCTTCGTCCGCGTGAATTTCGGATATTATCCCAAGGGCATATCCCGGTATAAAAAGTCCTATGTGTTATTCCAGACTATAATCTACCTCTGTTATGAATTTCATCCAGATCCATTCAGCCGTTCTGACGTGATTGAGTAACAAACATTCATACATCCAAACTTTCGCAATTATTAATACCTATATTTTTATATAGATAAGCTATGCCCGTGGCTTCGCTCCCGTCACCGCCCATCAACCGTTACCTACCCTACCCTACCTACATGCATACCTACCTATTTTTAATGTGTGTGCTACCTATTTTTAATGTTTTTAAACCGTTCCTGTAATCTGGCGAACAAAACAAAAAAGAATTAGCCAAATTAGCCAAATCGGTCAAGCCGTTCTCAAGTTATAGCTTGACCAGGAGAAATAGGGGTTAATTTTTATATCTATAGATATTTAAGTTAGGAAGAATTGAGATTAGGATTATTATCTCTTTGGTTCTATTGTTAGTCTCGCGTTTGATCAATCTCACCTGCTGGAAAGCGATCAGGCATTCAATCTGGACTTAGAGACACCTAGTCTGTGACTGTGTGTGATAGCTATAAGGAAACAGACTCCAGCGGAGAATACCATTCCTTACCCGTACGCACAATGAAAGTATTCTCAAAACGTTTTGTTATATGTACCTTTTTTTTAAGGATGGGAAATTATCAAATGACTTCCTCCGCTCTGGGTGGAGTGGAAGGGCGTGTCAGACTCTTACTGATTAAAACCCATCCGTGTTCCTTCTAAAGCCCTTTGCGTTCCAGGGCCGCGGTGACTCTTCCGAACAAATTCCGCAACCCTGGCAGGCTCTGGCCCTAGCAGACCCTGTCTTCTATGATGACATCTCTTTGAGGCGCGCGTGGAACACAACGCGCCATCGACCCGGGCCTGCTGGTGATCGGACATGATATACATATGTACCTGCGATACCAATATTTCCTGCTAAACAAATGAGCTAAAGCCGTGCTTAAGTCTAAAGTCGTTGCTAAGGTATTGCTTATTGCCACACAGGATTGGCATGGAACTGCACAACTACCAGAGCAAGATAGTGAAGGCCGTGCACAAAGGCTGGGACGGCGGCAGGTCCTCGCCGCAGTGGAGCTTCTCGTCAGGCTTCCTGTACTCCCTCACTGTCATCACCACTATAGGTAAGGATCCAGGATGACCGACACTTTCTGGCTTGTATGATAGCTAAGAGTTACATAATTATACAACGTGTAACAGAATAAACGCAATACCTCTTAAGGGGTCATTGTGCTCATCATTATGAACAACTTTTACTATGGGACGAACCGCGAAATCGCGAAAAAAAACTGGTTGCCCCATAAATTGATGTGCACATAACTCGACAAAATATACTGAACAGTTTATTTACGCGATTTCGCGGTTGGTCCTATAGTAAAAGTTGTTCATAATGATGAGTAGAATGACCCCTTAAGAGGTTATTGTGTTTATTTATTTCTGTTACACGTTGACTGGCTTGTTTTTGATATCATCGTTTTACTTTCCCCAAGTTATATGGGACAGAGAAGGGAAGATGATGACCAAATGTTCTGTCCGCCAGGTTACGGGCACCTGTCTCCGAAGACCGACTGGGGCAAGGTGGTGACCATCCTGTACGCGCTGCTCGGGATGCCACTGTTTCTGCTCTACCTAACTAATGTTGGTAAGATTTGCATTCGTTTTTTTATTCGTCCTTTAGATGTAAACGAAGTGGGTTAGTAAATGCAAACTCTTTTGTTTTGAAGATAGGGTATTGTAAGGGGAATTTTTTACTGTATAATTTTGTTTTTAAATTTAAAAAATATGTTTTTCAAACTGTGGCGTTTGACATGTAAAAAAATGGCTTATTGTAAGGGTCTCAGGTATGTAAACAAATAATTTTGAAGTTATTGAAGAAAATGTACGAAATGGGCCAAAATACCATTGGCGGAAATCGTCATTTTTCGTCTATTTTCTTCAATAACCCCTGAGATTCAATAAGCCCTTTCATTTTCTCCGAATCCTTATCATCGAAACTAATGAGCGGAAAGTTTTGAAAGATACAGACAATAATTCTTTACTTATAGATTACAGGAAAATATGTACGAAGACAAAGGTTTTAAAGAAATGTTTGATTCGTCCGTAACCGCGAGTACTGTAAACAGTGAATACTTTAGAAGACGATTAAGAAGAGTTTCTATCTCTAAAAATATCTAAGTGCCTCGTCGAAAATGCTGGCGTATGCCATTATGATTAATCACTGGCGTGGACTAAATTAAAGGCAATCAAGGGTCCTTATTATAAAGTTTATGATTAGCCAAATGGTTTTCTGCTAAGTAAGACAGCTCATTAAGATAAAAGTGAGAATGATTAGCAAATCTCGCATTGTAGATAATTTGTTTGAATGATTTTTTTCACTTTAATTAACAATATTTTTGTAAAAGCACACTTAAAAGCGATTTAAATTACTGCCTTCTGAAATGAAATGCTTAATCTTAGTAAGAAACACAATTTTAAGCTCATTTATTTGATTAAAATGAGCTCAAAACATGTTGAAAATATTTGAACGTCAAACTAAACAGTTCACAGTTCGCTTTCAAATAAGCCTACCTTTCACCTCGTTCTAAAGTTTAAGCTGTGAACATGAAAACGCGGCTTTAAAGTCTCCAGCAACACTCCTTCATCTTGTAAATCTATCAAAATTAAATAAAAAGAGACCTTTTATAAACTTGATATTTTATAGAGGTGAAATTGTCATTTGTATTGGGGTAATATTATACGTGGAACTACTGAACTACTTACAAAAAATCTGTTATTGATGGAAAGTTGTACTACCGTTAAGTGTCAAAAAACTACTTTATATTCCGAAAAAAGCACGGTTTTGAAAGTGTCTAAATTAATTTGAAGAGCACACAGAGAGACAGTAACAGTCGATTGAAAATCTGTAAACATGCCTTCACTTCGACATGTTTAAAGAATCGACCGGTAGAATCGCACTATTTCGAATCCAATGTGAACCGTGCAACTCGCTTCTGACGTTTTATAAGTGCCCATGTAGTAACGATGTGGACGGAATTCCTGAAATTTAATTTATTTATTTTCACCTAAACATAAAACATCGACGGGGTTCTGTTTATAGTGTTATTTTGAAAGAAAGTTGACATTTTTATAAACACATCCAACTAATTGACTTGTTGATATACAACTGAGCTTATAAATTTTATTTCTTGTTTGGACATTCTGTTTTAGTGGTATCTACAGTTCATTAATTTGAGGAGCTCGTGGCTAAATAATACTAGCCACATGGGTCGAACTTCGATGGTAATCTACGCTTGCCGATGTTGGTCTATGGATGGGGGGCCATTCAATACATACCGAGTTTCCTCCGTGTCTCGGAAAGCTGTTGGTGCCGGCTGTCATTTGAACACATTTCTGTCGTTACAAGTGGTCAGAAGCCAGAGAATCTGACAGCAGTCTTGCCGAGGGGTACCGTGTTAACCCGTCAATGGGTTGTGGAGGTCTGGTAGGCAGCCGCTCCATGTAAAATACTGGTATTCAGCTGAATCCTGTTAAACTGGAAGCCGACCCCAGTATAGTAGGAAAAAGGCTAGGCAGATTGAACAGTTCTTTCATTTAAATAAATCCAATATTTTGAAAGTAGTTCTATTTCGCAGATTTGCGAATCTTAAGAAAAAATCCGGCCAAGTGTGAGGCGGACTCACATACGAAGGGTTCCGTACTAAAAACAAAAAATAAGAGCCCCCTTTAATTTTTAAGTAAATTATTTTTTTATTATTTGTTGACAGACATATTTCATCTTTGAAAATTTCATTGTCTAGCTATCACGGTTCATGAGATACAGCCTGGTGACACGGTACGGAACCCTAAAAAATAACAGGATCTAGGTGATCGATATCACCTAGATCCTGTTATTTTTTAGGGTTCCGTAGTTCTTGTTACGCGGAAGAGGTATTTGGGAGAAGGGGATTTGACTAAAAAATCTAATTATTCCTTCAGAAAGACTTTCAAAAATATTGGACACGTATTTTTTCTTTTGTCACGTAAACAAAAAATGAAGAAGATACAGTACGTTGAAAACTCGTGTGACGTTACTTATCGTACCGTACACTTTTTACTGGAAAGTGACGTTGTAAGTATCAATTCAATAAAAAATCGAAGTGGGGGACTTCGATTTTTTATTGACTTGATAAAATAAAAAAATACGTATCCATTTTCGATAATCTTACCGACGGATTAAATATAATCATATTTTTTTAACCGAGGCAACACCCCTACTTCCTTCTTGAACTCAATCAAATATTATTTTAACAAACCGAAATGAATTAGAATTGATAAGAATAAGCTTTTTCTTTTTACATCTGTGTGTTTGTCTTCCGTCTGGAGGAGGTAAAAAGTTTTCGAGCTCGTCTATAAACTTTGGTAATACTGAATTCGATTTAAAGAGTTCGGGACTCTCAAGCTGGGTACTGACCGGCGTTACGGGCCGTAATGTAATATTCGCAGCGAGTATGTTAAGCTGGGTACGGACCGGTGTTACGGGCTGTAATGTAACATTCGCAATTAATCCGTGTAAAACAAAACACATTATGCATGTATTCAAGCTCGTTTCCACGTACTGATTGCACGAATGCTCGCTTTGTAACATGTTACATTACGCCCCGTAACACCGGTCAGTACCCACCTTAACGATACGCCGTGTCCTAAAATCCGTGTAAAACAAAACGCAAACGCATGTTCGTGCTCGTTTCCACGTACTGACTGCACGAATGCTCGCTTTGTAACATGTTACATTACGCCCCGTAACACCGGCCAGACGTCTAATGATCACGTTTTCGATATGTATTGAGATTGAGGCACATTTTTTTTAAAGATACGTTCGATCAGTCTCATTCCCTGGACTAAACCCTCTTCTCTTTCTACATATATTTTGCTAGCCATCATACAATTTTTTTTTTCGAGTAGTTATGTTGAGAAACGTCATTGGATGCATGTAGGCATTTGTCTCGACAGCTCCAGCTCGGCTTCGTCTTCGGCGGCTGCAATGATAAAGTTTTTCCAGTCGCAATAAAATTTGCTTTCGTAATTTTGTAACGTTTTTGGTTTAGGAATTTAATTTGACGACACGATTGGCGCAGTGGTTGAGCGATTGACTGCTGCGGTGCGTGTCGCGGGTTCGATTCCCGCACGGAACATATATTTGTATGGCCTACAGATAGTTGTTCCGGGTCTGGCTGTTTGTGTATGTGAATTTGTATGTTTGTAACTCACCCACGATACAGGAGAAATCCTTAGCATGGGGCTACGTTTAATAAAAAAAATTATGTATACTTTAACTAACCGCTATACCTATATTATACGGGAAGTTACGCGGTTTACTTCATTACTTTAATTATTTCTTTCATTCATCAAAATATAAAAATATGTCTAATGATGTTTGTTTGTACCTACCTATCTACTACAAAATTACGCATAAAATGATGTTTTTTCAACGAAACGTAATTTTCTAGATACCAAAATTATAGCGTAATTTAATTGAAAATCTGAGAATCGTGTAACTTGATTTGCTTAGTTTGTTAAAACAATTAATTGTTTTTTTTTCTGGTGAACCACTTGAGAATTAACTAACTCGACCTTTCTCTACAAGAAACGAAAACAATTAGATTGGATAAATAACCTAATTAACTTTAAGGATTTTCAATCGAGAAAACAAAGGAGATACTTGAAGATAATTGGATTTTTAGTTTTAAACCCTAGAGACCTTTATAGATTCGTCTGTTTAAATCAAAACCTTTTTAGGCCATCGTTCATTTAAAATGGGTTTTATTTATCTAAGCAAGTCGTTGTAGGTTCAAGTTGGGTGCCTAGATTTTCTAAAACCAATTTTCGTATCAACGACACTTAAATTAAATGAAAATTGTGTTTTTTTTACTTCGGAACGTGTTCGTTCTTGCTGGACCAATATCTCGCCCGATGGATATTCGAAACTTGTTTAAAAAAACCTTAGCATTCTAATGAAGGTAGACTGGTCTTTTGTAACACGTGACAAAAATGTAGGATCAAATAAAAGGACCTGATATTCTCGTCTATAGCTGGTTATTATCATTTCTCTTGCTTTTCGTAATTAATAACCTCAAAAACAAAAATGTGAAAAAAGGCCAAGTTTCTATCCCCAAAAATTCGGTCTATAAAAATAGTGAGAACAAGACGTCAAAAATTTCTAAACTGTAGAACAGTCCATGACTCTAACACGTGTATTTTGAGAATACAGTTGATTGTCGCTCATAATGTTTGTCTTTTGTGTGTAGTTCTAGATTAAGTAACCCGTAGATTAAGTTTTTTTTACTAACTATTGGACCTTTGTAGTCATCTAGCTATTCATATAATAAAAATGTAGCGGATCGCTGTCTGTATTTGGAAGATATATGAGAAAAAATATTATTGGGACCTTTAGCAACGCAAATAGCACCAATCTCAGAAACGGCTTATCCGATTTAGATGTGTTCATTTACTGTGGTAAGCTTTACAAACACATTTAGTGTTTGTTTCATGTCAATCGGTTCATAAATAAAAAAGTTATGCCAATTTAAAGAATCACGTTGAACATTTGTTAAACTATCATCGATCTATTCTTTCTCTGTTCAGTAGCATTGACTGAAACTTTACTAAACTTCATAATCTTAAAATAAAAATCTCTGCCCCAAGTAATTATTCCACGCGGACGAAGTCCCGAGCAAAAGCTAGTAATAAATTAATAAATAATAATAATTATTAAAAACATTCCGTTTCTCCTTCCAATCCTCTCTCTATCTTGTGAAATCTCTGGCCACGCCATCAGAATAGCCAAGTACGTACAAGAATTAATAGTGAACAAGTGCGTAAACACTGCTGCACGCTCTGGGGCCCTGCTATGAAGTCTTAAAACGACCATAATTCGGCTCTAAGAGGGAGACGGTGCTATAAATAGCAAATAGCACTATCCCGCTTACATCATCGGAATTGGATGTCATTAGCACGTCATAGTAGGGCTGCTGTTCCTTTATTGTCATATTCCGATGGTTCGACAATCCCACACGACCGGGGAGATGAAAGACGCAGGACCAACAGTGACATGAGCTTTCCGAGGCACGGGAGTGTAACACAAGCAACTTCCAAACTTCGGGTTGCCACTGAGAAATTTCTGATTGTAAAACTCAGTAACACTTATTGCTCAATCGGGGAATCGAACTGTATCGTTTTCTGCGTATCTATATTATTTGTTGGAGATCTGAACAGTAATGTGCTAAATCTGTTTTAATAAATACTTAACTAACTATGTACACTAGAAATGAAAAATAAAAAAATCCTAACTAAATGAACCCTAAGATATGGTGTCAAAAATTCATCCGCTTCGCTATCGACTGGAAGTGTACCCAAAAGACTGGCGGCATTGCCACGTTGTATGGCAATGCTTATTCTTTGATCAAGGTAAAAGCCAGCCCTTGGAGATCTAACAGAGTGATACAATTGCAGGTGAGCTTCTGGCGCGTTGGTTCAAATGCATCTACGCACTCGTCTGCCTCTGCAGAGGATGTCCAGGGTTCACCAGGAGAAGAGCCGCCAGGTTGCGGCTACAGGTACTGACCTACATATACGTATTTTAGAAAACCAGTCAAGGTGTCCAGAAAGAAAGAATGGTGATGAGGATCAGAACCTAGCATATGAAAATTTTAAATCTTTATTTCTTAGCTCTAAGAACACAAAATACGACGATGAAGGAAAACAACATAAGGAAATCAAGAGTAAAACTTTTTTTGTTCTTGAATTCTAGCGTTTCTAGGCACTTAGTATACCCAGAACGAACAAGACGAATATCTTTCGACGCCATTTTATTTAATAGTCATTTGACAATGCTGGTTCTGACTTGGTCGTAAAAGAAGCCATCCGCAATTATAATATAATAATAGCTTTATTGCTAAAAATGGTATTTGTATTAAACACGGTATTTCAGAAAATGTGCATAGATGTTACAAATTACTGGGTGAGCTGCTGTTCTCCTTGCTAGATTGCTGAGCAACCTGTATTAAGGAGAAACAGTTGCCTCCCTACATAAGTGTACAAAAATATGCTATGTTTTGATTTCTTTCAATTTGATTGTTTACTTTAAATAACTATTCTTAAAACTAAAATAAAACATGCAATTAAAAATAAAAATAAAATGTTTTTAGAGAGTCGTGTCTGCCTGTGAGTGATTGTGTGTGTAATGAATATGAATTGATGTTATAAAATTGGGCCAATAAAATAATAATAAATTAGCTTTGCTGTGAATGAGAGTTAAGAGCGAATTTTCAACAGTGCCTCAGTCTCATCATAGGTTTTGGAGAGTAGGAAGGAGCGAACGGTACTTTTGCACTTTAAATATGTTAGGCCATATATAGGTAGGGTTGCATTGAGTCAGTTGTACAGATATGGGCCGAGATACAAAAAGGATCTTTTGGTGAAACTGAATAACGGCCGTGGAATTGTGCATATACTATCTTTACGTCACCTCGATATTGTTATGAATGGGGTCTGCCTGTGCTGTAAAAGAACAGTTTGCAAAATATAAAGTTGTCTGACGTTAAGTTCATTCCAATTTTTGCATTGTTGTTGGGTAAATTATTGGTTTATATGTGGCTACCTTCAGTATTGCTTTATGTGCTTGTTAATTGAACATTAACAAACTCATGATATCATGTAAACGTTCAATAACGTCATCGAAAATGAACTTGAGTCTATAGATGCACGTGCATACGTATTTAACTAATCACCAAATGAACTGACCCTCAAATCTCTAGTACATTCCAAACAAACACTAATGGCACCCCATCAATTGGCAGCCAGTTCCAATCCTGACGGACAGGATCACTCGCACGTAGCCGAGATATTTACTTCGTATGAGTATAAGGCTGCCTGCCTGCCATGGAGCGGAGCAGAGCGAGAGAGTAATGCGGCGCGGAGTTGCGGACTGTGTCTGTCCATTGATGCAGTGCGAGGTAGTGCGGAGTAGAGTTGCGGACGGTGTGGAGCTAGACAGGGTTCACACGACGAATAATTTGAGCGGGAGATAAGCACAGTTATACGCGAAATTCTCCGCTCTGCTTCCCTGCTCCGCTTCCTTGTGTTGTATGATTTTTTTTTAACTAATTCGCCAATCCCTGTCCACTGACGTGGAGCGAACATTTTATGTAATTCCATTGGTTAATATTAGCACAGCTCCGCTCCGCTTTTCTCCGCTCCAGTGAACAGTCAGCCTTAGACCGAATGTTTGACTACCCTACGACAGATAGAAACGTTCCGTCACGGTCCACGGACGAACCGAGCCCGAAAGTGTTGACCGACGTGTAGACTAAGGTAAATATTTATTAGCGGATCTACTGAAGGAACCACACATGGTGTAATTATTTATCTGTGCTCTTTGCACTAACTAGTGTGCAGTTGTGCATGTGTGTATTATGTTCTGGAAAATTTGTTTGTTTTTGTATTGTCTTTATGGTTTCCAATCAGCTTATCCTCACTAGTGGATGTAGGTAAATGATTGATTTCCTTACGGCAGTCAGTTTTCTATGTTTACCCCTTATTAAAGGTTCGTGCACACATGACATCACAGTCAAGCGTCGATAAGTCACTGACTAATGCCCAGTTTCTGAGGTACTTTATCGGTCGTTTATCTATCCGTTAATACTATTTGTCGTTATGCCATTAGTTGGTTAGTGGTTAACGGACAGATAGACGACCGATAAAATACCTCAGCAACCGGGCATATGACGCGTTGGTCGTGATGTGACTGATTGACGCGTGGGGCCGATGTCCTATGACTTTTACAATACTATATATTTTTGACGTGACTGGTGGAGGTTTGATGGTAACGTGACTGATGTGAATCGACATTAAACCTATTCGATTTAATTTTGTGCCGTCTTGTAAATTGTTATTCTTTTTGACTTCATGGCATTTTGATTGAGTTTTTGACGTGACGACGTCTAATAAATTGATGAACGCCATCTGCACGCACGAAAAAGGATGACTCATTGTAACGTTACGATCAGAGCGAGAGCGCTGCACGATTCATTTCATCAATGTTTTGTCATGACGTTGTCACGTTAAACTATCGTCCGTAAACCGACTTCACAGACAACCATTTTTTTTTATATTCCATCGTCTTGCAAAATGTTCCGCCTTGTTTCCTTAGAATAGTTTATTTTATGGTGCTCTAACATCATTTCCAGTATGATTTAAGTGAAGCAGAGAGCATAGAGCGTCCACAGGCATGGAGAGGTCGCTACCCAGAGTCTGACGTCACTCCAGAGTTCGTTGTGCCTCCAGTGGAGAGGTATCCTCCGCCTCGAGGCTATCCTAGGTAAGCACCTTGTTTTGATTTAATAAAACAGCGGGCGTCCGACTTCCAATGTGTATCGGGTGTCTGACGCCCAGCAAACGCTGAGACTATAGAAATACAAAAATTATTATATCTATGGCCCTTTCTTTATTATATAATATACCCTTTCGGTATAGGCCCGTGCAAGTGCATCAGTATTTTTCAATATTCTTTTTCCTTTTAATTTTCTTGTGTAGTGTCTCTGTTACCGGAAAATTGCAAACGCCGTAAGATTGTAAAATATCACGTGAAATTTTAAAATACCTTTTCCTAATTTAAGACACGGATATATTGGAAACTATTGAATTTGGATGGGATTTATTGTATACAAAACGATTTATTCACAATATATTGAGAAATAATGATTTAAAAAAGATTTTTACAATCTTACGGAGTCTGCAATTGTTCGTTGACATCTCTATTCTATTATATTGTTTCAATATTCTGCTGCATAAAGATCACCGAGCATTGAAACAGACAATACTGTTTTCCGCTTATTGTAGTTTACGTGTGAGTGATGTGTACCTTAAACTATAATTTTTCTTTGACTTGAATGTGCCCTGGCGGTTGGGAGTGTCGTGGTCACTTAAAAGTCTGGCTGATGGTGCTGGATCATTTGGCACTCTTGGAAGTGGTTGAGCCGAATGGTGCTAGCGCAGGCGTCTTATTGCTGAGCGAGCGCCGTCAGCTAGGACTGGTCATGTCTCAGCTGCCACGGTTTATTTAAATTCTTTGTTCTTTAAATTGTTGCTTTTTTTTTACTTCGGACGCTTGATCGTGCAAGTCTTTCTACATCGTTCTCACATATATGTATGTTTGTATAATTTTTACACGAATGATGCAACCATTTGATTGTAAAAACATTGATTAAAAGAGTGTCCATGGAGTTTCTTGCACGTTCTTCTCCATAGAGATCTACGATTTGGAACGTGTAATTAGCTTCATCTCTGGACAGACCAACCTTGACAATTTAAAAGTGCCTGTAGCTTTTATTGAAAAACGTACTTTGAGTTTTGAGTTGAGTTAATTACTCTCTAGATTGCTATAGCAGTTATTCATTGACACTTCACGTGACCCAAGGGCTGGCTTTTACCTTGGTCAAAGAATAAGCATTGCCATACAACGTGGCAATGCCGCCAGTCTTTTGGGTACACTTCCAGTCGACAGCGATGCGGATGAATTTTTTGACGCCATATTTTAGGGTTTATTTAGTTAGGAGATTTTATTTTTATTTCTAGTGTATATAGTTAGTTAAGTATTTATGAAATAAAGATATATTTTCATTAAAAACAGATGCCATAGTTATAGAAAGCGTACCAGACAGCTTTATTTTTTTTTATTTGAGATGAGTTTGCTCTTGACTAGACTTTTGTACTTTGTCCTTTTGTGTTTTGTACAAAGTCGACGATGGAGTGAGCTTACCCAGAAGAAGCCTGTTCACTCTAATTTGGAGAGATAAGGGTTGTATGCGTTCGGAAACACAGACGCAGGCAGAGAGCTCCACGCCTTTTCTGTGCGCATTATAAAAAAAGTTTGGGAACGTTTATCCTTTGATAAAATCTTCCTTTTGATATAAACACACTAATTTTTTTTAGTAAAAACTAGTAGTGTAGATTATGATAACGACGTCACATCAATGAATGCACATTCAATAGCTCCACAATCTGGCAGAAGGCCTGATCCAGCAAATGCGTTTTATCTGCAATATTAATGTACTACACGTCACGTCGATATGGGCAGCCATGTTTGTTTAGCGTTATTTTAGAGCCGTCACTGACCATCCGCGGTTGAAGACATGAGATATGTGCCAATGCTATTTAAACGATTAGGTGTGCTACTGTCTATCAATGCTAGAGCTGTGTGTTTCCAGGCTGGAAATAGGCCCATAATCATCTGTGTGGTTAAATAATAACCTTCGATGTTAAGCTATGCTTGCCGAGATAGGTCCGTGGATGGGTGACCATCTATTCTATAACTCTTTTTCTTCGTACCTTGGAAATTATGTTAGGCTGCTGGTCCCGGCTGTCACTTGACCAAAAAGTTTGCATCATAGCGATGAGCGATACGGTGACAATCCTATAAAATCGGTATGCCTTTTTGATTTTACTTAAGGTCAAATTGAAATTTGAATTTACCAAGGAAATAATGTTTTTTTTATAATTTTTCGTGTCATATTTAACTTGGCGACATTTTTAAACACTACTATTTATATTGCTGTCGTACATGATGTAGCGGATAAAAATAAAGAAAACACTAACAATTTGTTAAAAAATCACAAGATAAAAAAATTAAGAATTAAAGGTCGACAGATAATAGGACTTGGACGCAAAAATACTCAGGCGCGGATTAAAATCGTATAGAATCTTAAAAGTAATCTTTTCACTTCAAAAACTAAATGTGGTGCAACAACATTATACTTAGTTGAAAGAATCAGGATTCTGGAACAGAAAATAAGGATAAAACAATGATAAATATTTGCTCGAGAAGAGCAAACCACCCTCAAATATTTAGATATTTAAGGTTTCTTAAAAGAAAATCTTCGATCCAGACAAAATAAGGTCCAAAATAATTTTGCAAGGACGATTGCCACCAAATTTATAATGCTACATTCGCAATGTTGCAATGAGTGAATGTCTCTATATCCATTAGCAGAGTGAGGTATACGTGCATGGACAAATTCGAAACTATGAGAGGAAAGAAGAGAGGAAAATGCTCAAAGGAGTCTCCGGACTAATTCTGATGAAACCTTTAAAAAACTGCACCATTTAGATTTGAAAACAGTTGACAATCTTATAAGACTCGCCACCCAAACAAAATGAAACACAATGAACCCCACTCCAAAGTAAGAGAACAGTTCTATACTACAACTTTACAACTCCTAATTGTACGGAGTGATTTGACTCGGAATCTAGAGCGGGATTGCGCCGAGATTCAGCAATCTGCATGCTCATTACAAAGGGAATTCCTGACTCGCTAACTATGTTATTTCTTGCAGTTTGGCAGCACTCAAAACTATGCAAAGTTAGATTAGTAGTCAAGTTCCGTTAAGAGTTGTGTTTGTTCTGCGTAAGACGTCGGGACTCTAACTGAACTTGTAGTGGCTAATGCTGGGAGGATTTGTACAGTTAGTGCTGCTCTCAACAATCGCTGAACTATGCTGGTCATAGGTTTCTTCTGATAAAACTGTGACTATGTAGTAATAATGGTAAACTTAAAATGTTAGAGATTGTAATTGTTCAATTACTACCTACATCTTACTTGGACTTATGACTTACACTTATCACCAGAGATCGGAATAGGTAGAGTATATTTACCTTATGTTCGATGAAGTAAGTAACATAGAGTAGATCCTCTAAACCATGACAATTAAAACCAGGATTATAAAAAAATATATTCAGATTAATAATCAGGTAAATAACAAAAGAACTTTCAAGAATTAATTTTGTATGTAAAATAAAGCTCTTTATTTGAACAGCTTTAGTACCGAACAAAAAAACCAAGATTTTTCAATATTATAATTTAGTTCAAATGTATTCAAAACGCAATAAGTGACTTATAATTTCTATAATAATCCCGGGATCTAATCGTCATGTTAACGATTCCGGGATTTTAGAGGAGGTATAATCAACTCTATGTTACTTACTTCCTCGAACTATAGGTAAATATATTCTACCTATTCCGATCACTGCTTATCACGCACTACTTTTTCTCAAAAGTGTCTGCAAGGCACTTACTGTACAGGTATATCACAAGCACGGCAGAAACCTAAGACCCTGTGTGTTGCTAGTTGCAAATAACATTAGGTAATTAATTCCTGTGTGCGTCAACACAAACTAATGGCAATAATTGATCTACAACTGATTATATTGTACCATTGTTGGGTCTTGTTTGACTAAGCACAAATTAACTCCATTGATAGAAATTGATATTACGGCAATATGCAGCATGTTCAAGTATCCTGCCAGGGTTGCGGAATTTGTTCGAAAGAGTCACTGCGGCCCTGGAACGCAAAGGGTTTTAGAAGGAACACGGAGGGATTTTAATCAGTAAGAGTCTGACACCCAGAGCGGAATAAGTCATTTGATGATTTCCCATCCCAAAAAAAAAAACATGTTCTAGTATGTCTATTAACCTGTTTAAAAAAAACTATTTGCATAGCCATGTCCCAATTATTTTGAGTTCTGCTAAGCGAAGTACCATTATTATACATGGAGCTATCAGACCTTCCTAACCCAGTATCTGGATAACACAAAAATCCTTGGCAAGACTGGTGTCAGTGTTACGGGATTCTGACTACCGACCTTAATGACTGTAAAAGATCTCGAAGGGTTTGAAATAGAGGAATATCTTAATGCTCGAAGTTCAGCTGACCGTCATCTTCTACAGATCAGCTTAGCTTGAAAATAATTTTAAAAATCGGCATTCGCATAATCGGATAAACTCTGATAGAATTGATTAGCAACATAGGAGAATCAGCTAGTTTTAGTACTTTAAGCAATAATGCTTATGGATAGAGGAGCTACAATAATAGCAGCCATTGCTGATGATGACCATCTTAACATACTGAGACTCCACTGTGCCGCGAAAAGCACGTTAACCCTTTGGACCCGGCTGTCATTTGTAGATCTTTGGCAGTCGTTACGGATTGTCAGAAGCCAAAAATCTCCAGTCTTGCCAAGAAGTACCGTGTTACCCAGTTAATGAGTTGTGGAGGTCTGATAGGCAGACCCTCCACGTAAAATACTGGTATTCAGCTGAATCCGGTTTGACTGGAAGCCAACCCCATTTTACACGTTATTTATAGATCTTTGGCAGTCTTTATAGATAGTCAGAATCTAGAAAATCTGCTTCCCTCGTATTGTTCAGGGCTATCGTATTATCCAACTGGGTTGTGGAGATTTGACAGGCAGCCGCTCTATATAAAACGCTGGTATTCAGCTGAAGCCGGTTTGACTGGAAGCCAACCCTAGTATAGTTGAGAAAAGGCGAGGCAGATTCATGAAGGCCACAACCTTAATTAGCGGACAGGAAACGTTTACGTTTGTCTTCACATAAATAAACACGTCACCATCTACAACACCCAGATTTCTCTTGGTGTGAAACCACAGAGCATTAACGTTCGTGTAAGAGACAAATTCGTTTACAACGAGCCCGCGGCGTTATTTTAAAATAATTTATTCGAAGGTATAGACATCTTTAATTAATTAAATTCCGTGCCTTATAAACTTGTACAGCTGTGTGGAAGATACTTAATATTACAAGTTTAACGACGGCTCCCATTAAATTTTATTAAATAATGTCTGAATTAAATGGAGACGAAAGAGATTTTATTTTTGTAAATAGTAACTTGGTTAGTTACTTTTAAAATGAATGTTGTCGTGGAATAATCAAAGATCTTTGAGAGATTGTGAACAAACTCTATTTTAATTTTATTTAATGGTAACAAGGGTAGATATATTGATATAGACAAACGTTTTAATTTCTTTTAAATACGATAAAAATTATTCAAAATCAAAATTTCAACGTGGCTACTCACTATATATTAAAGTGAAGTGAAAATGATGAGAGCTGTCAATCCATACAAACAAGATGGAATGACAGTTCACTTCACGCTCACTTCACATAAGATAACACATTGAGACATTGTCAGAATAGACCGACTGAATGAACTGGTGAAGAAATGTAATATTCAGAAAATAACAACAATCGATTTTTTTCTGTCGTGGTACAGTTAAAGTTAATAATAATACTGGCTTATTATTGTTCCACTGCAAGGCAAACGCTTCTCAGAGAGAGAAGACATGAGCTGAGCATTAATCACAACGCTCGCAAAGGACGGCTCGATGATTCAGGTTAAAGAGGACATATTATGTACATTGCTGAAAAAAAAACAATAGAAAAATATTCATATTATGTACGCCATGTATCAGTAAGAATACCAACAAAATAGTGGACATGTATTTTTCGAAAAAAAAAAAAATGTTTCCAACTTGCCTTAGTACATTTTTACCAACTCGTAACTTCACCAACTCTCTTCTCTTAAATTTTTTTACTCTTAAATTTTGAGCGCTTTATCTTTGTTGTTTTTATTGATTTGAAAAGGTAAAAAATATGTGTCCAATATTTTAAGAAAATGTTATATATACTACACGGCCAAATAAATCTACCTATTTTCCATCCATCAAAATACAATATTAACAACAAATCTTTTTCACAATTACCAGGAGACCAGAATACATGAGAAGCATATCGATGCCGCAGCCGCCCGCGCCTCGCCCACCGCGCGCGGCCCCGCGGCGCGGCTGCTCGGAGCCGGTGCAACACGCAGAGAGCATGGCTTCCAGCGACTTCAGCTACGTCACTTTCGATGCTCAGACTATCACTGTGCCGATCAGCGTCTGTGTCACTATTTTGGTTGGGTAAGTTTGACCTGAGCTTCACAAACGAAGAGACAACCTGAATAAATTGGTACAAGAGCCTGGAAAAAGATGACAACGACATTTAAAAAAATAAATAATTAAAAGACGCCAATATGATCATGGTCAAAGTCAAAGTCAATTCATTTATTTCAACTAGACCATTAAAAGGCACTTTTGAACGTCAAATTTACAGTTTAAAATTAAAATATAAGTGACTCTAGTTGTCCATTCGCAAAAAGTAGATTCTTATGGAGAAGAACGGACAAGAAACTCCATAGTTACTCTTTTCAAATATACGTTTTACAATATTTTGTATACATAGGTACATTGATCAATTGATTATATTATGTGAGCACAATGCATCCAACATTACACTAATATACAGCACACACTTATATACTATAGGTACAACAAAGCAATACCAGCAGAGATAAAATTAAGTTTGCTAGTAAGGGACATGGTACTCACATTTTTACAATATAATTAAAAACAATGGATCGTGTGTGAGTTAAATTACATATTAAAAACCTGAAAGTACACCAGTAAATAAAACAAGTTTGACTTTTTCTACTATACCCTCGATTGTCCTATGGAGCAGGACCAGCATGTTTCCAAGCATTCTTATCTTTAATATAATCATCTAGTTTGTAATATGCTTGTTTACAAAGTGTGGTTTTAATGTAAGTTTTAAATTTTCTTTCATTTAGTTCTAATATGTCACAAGGTATTTTGTTGTAACATTTAACACAGTACCCCATGAAAGCTGTTCGTACTTTGGCTAATCTATAAAATGTTTGGCTGCTATAAAATGTCATGGCTTCTCAACCATTTCTTGTTTAGCCTTCATTTTCTTTATATTCTGTTATGTTACCCAGGAAGTATAGATTTTACACTTTAAATCTGCAGAGCCAATCAAGATAAAAACTCATAAATATATTGCCAAACTAACTTAATTTTTTCTTTACGAAGTGACAGCATAGGCAGCAAGTCATGCCACTTATTTAGACAACAGTAATAAACAACATGATAAATGGACTCTTCCATTCACTTCATTTAGAAACAATTTCAAAACAATATGATGTGTGAGCACTTCAGCACTAATCCGTGTTAGTCCGTCTATTAAGGTGGCGTTTCCAATCAAATAAAAATAGAAGCCGTATTGAATGAAAGCCCGGCTTTCAAAGATTTAGTTGGTTATTATTACCTATGATTAGAAATATCATTGTACAAATTTCATATTTCGTAAATAAATCAAAACGTGATTTGCAGAACTTTGATTGCTTTTATATTGAATACCTTGATATTTATTTTGAGAAAGGTATAAAATGTCTGTCAGATATCAAATAACGATTGTATTTCTATTTCAAGAATTTATTTGGAAATGTTTTTATGGGTAAGCTTTATTGTTGAGATTACGTTCTAAGTAGATTTTGTTATTTCCCCTAAAGCGAAGTTTGAGATTTATAAATACAATTAAATTGGCTATTCTGACTCCACTTTGACAGATGATAAGCATTATTAAAGCTTTTTGGTATTTAGTAAAGTGTAAATACGAATTAGTTTTATTTGTTAAGTGAACGAACTCATTGCTAAGATCGCTGCTATTCGAGAAACCGAAGTAGAGGACAAAATTAATATTTAGTGACAAACGACAAGTTAATGGTTTTCTGAAGTAAAAATAAGACCATAAAAGATGTTTATACCCTATTGTTACTGAAGGATGGTAATGTTTCTCCAGTGTGTGTGTATGTTCTATATGTCTATTTCTTTGACCTGGTCTGTAGCCTGAATGGCTTGATCAATTTCGTGTGTTAGTCTCTTTAGAATTGAATGTTCTCGAGTTCTTTCTTAAAAGCCCATCCATAGGCCTTCCCGTGCGTGTCTGCACAACAACCAGTCCTGTGTGTCTCGCATCCATCGGCTACCCGCGACCCTCACCCGGTCTTCGCTCCACCTTGTGGGAGGCCGCGCCAACGCTGCGTCTTCTGGTACGCGGGCGTCACTCCAGAACTTTTCGGCCCCATCTACCATCTGTTCTGCAAGCAATGTGCCCACTGCCACTTCAGTTTGGCGATCCTTCGGGCTATGTCGGTAACCTTGGTTCTCTTGCGGATATCATCATTCCTGATCCGATCACGCAATGAAATTCCGAGTATTGCCCTCTCCATTGCCCTTTGGGTGACTTTAAGCTTTCTGACGAGGCCCATTGTGAGCAACACTGGCAACATGCACTGGTCGTAGACTTTTTTCTTGAGGCAGTGTGGCATGTGAAACGAGAAGATATCATGCAACTTCCCGAACGCCGCCCAGCCGAGTCGGATTCGACGGTTGAACTCTTTCTCGAAATTAACCCTACTTAACTGGACCGTTTGTCCCAGGGAGATGAACTCGTCTACAAATTCGAGTGTCTTAAAATTCCAATGTAAGTTATTAAATACAGTGTCTCTATAGTATCTGTAGTGTTTATCAATTTGTCATGTTCCAGGTACATAATGTTTGGCTCAATGATCTTCGGCATGTGGGAGAAGTGGGACCAGCTCGACGGAGCTTACTTCTGCTTTATATCTCTTAGCAGGTATGTAAAGGAGCTCAGCTTCACTCTTGTGTTTTATAATTGATAAGCTCGCGATTGAACATTATCACACCAGATGGTAAGCGATGATGTGGTCGACAATGGAGCTCGCTTGCAAATAAGTAACCTGTACTCTTTCTCAGGGAACAAAGACTCCGGCAGGAAATTTGACTCCTTAGCTGTAATTTTAGTTTTTTGAAGAAATGCTGGTTTCGTTTCGATGTGTTTCTTAACAGTTTAATGAGCAACTTGGTGAGGCGTTTTCTCCTAAATTGATTGATTCGTCTGTACATTTCTAGCATTGGTTTCGGCGACTTCGTGCCGGGCGAGCGCGTCTACACTAAGCGTATTGAGACGTCATTCATCGTGTGCTCCATGTACCTCATGCTGGGCATGGCGCTCGTTGCCATGTGCTTCAACCTCATGCAGGTATGTCAAAATTTGTGTTTATAGAGATAAACTAAATAATAACAGCCTATAACTGTTCCTCAGCTGGGCAAATACCTCTTTTCTTAAAAAGAACACACGAGCATTAATCAACACGCTCGCTAGAGTAGTGATAGCTGCCTCGCTATCACAAAAAACCTGTTGTGTCGGAGACGAATATACAAAGGACAAACAGCTAACACTTAAATAGTAAAGATAGGGCCGTATGAACGTTTGCTTACACGCGTTCACCACACAGAACACGATGTTCTTAATGTCGCGCACACGAGCTCTCCCGGCGATTGCCGAATGCGTGGCGAGTTCGCTTCTAGGCTAGATAGTGGCGTCAAAAACGTTTAGTTCGGCCTGCAGCCTTACTATGACGTGCTAATGCCATCCAATTCCGATGATGTAAACGGGATAGTGCTATTCGCTATGTATAGCTCCGTCTCTCTCTTAGAGCATTATCGTTTTAAGACTTCATAGTAGGGCCCCTGTTCTTACAATTCAACGTGTAACAGAATGAACGCAATACCTGAAAAGTAAAAGGTGTACATAATTATGAGTTCAATGACGAGGTATTACGTTTATTCTGTTTCACGTTGTTTTAGTCAATAGACGATAACAGTTTTAGTTCTCATCTTTCGCACAACTCATAAGTCGCTCTTTTGCAGTCAACAGAAGAAAATCCTCACAAATTGCTCCACAGTCCCCGACTTCCCGCCTTCCGTATCCAGACTGTCTTTTCTCATCATATTAATTTAATTAGACTATTAATTCACAAAACGCAGCACACGACTGCCATCTGCAATCCTAAACACACAATAACACGTTAATTGCTCCAACTTCTAAATTCAAGAGATAATTCCCCCTCAGTTGTCGCAACAAATGTCACAAATTTACTGAAAATCTAGGGAGAGTGAAATTTAGTTGCAGTGTGTTGCATTCGTGTTGGATTCATGTCGGATTTGTTAAAAATGTTTAGTTCCCCGAACAGCGTGAATAACTTGCAGTGTGACACATGTATCATTCAATTTATTTCCCTTTTTATTGAAATTGGAATTCGGCCAGTTTTGTTTTTTCCTGACACGGCTGTGGAATTGGCTTTTAGGAGTGATGGTGAAGTAGTGTTGGGTTGCAATAGGGATGTTCCCTGGATAAAAGATAGGATATTTTTAGATTGATTTTTAAATAATACTATAATAAACGCATCTAACTTCAGGAGTGAGTCATGTTAAGTGTTGTAGATAAAATGTGTTTCACTTTTTACATAAACGTAACGTCACGCGAAAATGTGCTAAAAGTTATGATTTTGCTATCTCTCTATGTATGTACAAATCTATATATATACTATACATACTAACTACCTATTACTAAACACACAATTTAAAAAAAAATAACTGGTAATGTACCCAAAAGGCTGGCAGCATTGCCAAGTCGTATGGCATTGCTTATCCTTTGTCCACGCTAAAAGCGCTGGGCCAAGGGCTGGCTTTAACCCATCTCTCTCTTGTATATTCTACTAGTGGTCCCGGCGAACTTCGTACCGCCTCAGAATAAATGTTTGCCGTGTTCTTAGTCGCGACATTGTTAATGATAATATCGGCACGATAAGCTAATAGAAACTCGAAACAAACACATTAACCGGTCAACTTCAAAACTTCTTATTGTCAAATTTTCAATCATACTTAACCATAGATAACATTACGTTTAGCTGTCAGTTGCGTTTTGTTATTCCGTGTCAGTTGCGTTTTGTTATACCATTTTTAACAAATGAACGGCTAGACTGATATTATATGTTTTGACTGATAAATTTTTCGTTTTTCTGTTTGTTGCGTTTTGTAATAAAACAGGACAAAAAGTATAGTAGATAAGTAGTAATTCTTGAGTTATAATAAATAGTGTAACTAATACGACTTTCTTTTATATAATTATGTAGATTTGAAAACGCACTCAACGAAATTTTTAGATCTAGGTACCATTAGAAGCAAAAGCTCTCCGCCTTCCCCCGCTACTAGCGTCACATTGAAACATTGAGCTAACTTCAACTGCTCCAACTCACGAAGTTCCTCCAGGTCACACTCAAATTAACCAAATAACCATATTGGTTTCAGGAGCAAGTGATGCATTACTTCGCGGGACTCAAGCGCGCCGTCAAGCGACTCGGGCGCTGCAAGAGATGACACGCCCTGTATACATTGTACATACATAGACTAGTATACGATAAATATGTTAAATATAATAATATGTAACACTTAATAAAGACTTATTTGCTATGTTAATAAAGACAATGTTTCATTATAGTGTGTAACTAAAAAAATAAAATGTTCATGAAAACAATGACGTTAAGCGTTTAAGGGATAATTTTAAGCTTGATACATAAGTTGAAATGGGGGCTACCGTTTTCGTGCTCACCAGTTGGCGCCACTAGCGAGTAAAGTCCTTAAGCATAGCATTAAAGTTGTTATTACGTGCATGTGAACAAAGTTAGAAGGAAAAAAATATAATTCCGTAATGTGCGATTAAATACAACATAGATCGTGCCGCAGTGTTACGCGTAAAAAAAAAATTCAATAAACTGGTCGGTAGAACCGTAACTTAATCTGCCATAGTCAGGGTACTTTATTAAAATATTCACAATAATCACCACAAATGAGGAGAAAAACTCTTGTCAAAAGCCAACCAACAGTTAAATTTGACATTTAGAAGACCTCACGCTACACTAGCGCCTCTAGCGGCAAAGTCAACCGCGATAGCCCTCATTACATCAAGACTTGTTAAAACATAAGTCTTTATGAAATTATTAAAACAACAACGCCAGATCAACAAGCTATGGAAATTATTCTCACGCTAGAATTCTAATTTAACTAAATGTTACGTTCATTTAATTCCTTCAAACACAAATCTTTAGACCTAATTTACCCTACAAATCTCTTAAAAGCAAGAACTATTACAAAAAAAACATGTTTATTTGCTTTCGTCACGTATATATAGTAATATAATAATAATATATATATACGTGATTATATATATATATATATATATATATATATATATATATATATATATATTATATATATATAATCACGTAGTTTATTGAGACCATAATAAAATCATATCATGTTTTCATTGTAACCCTGTTGCATTTTTCAAATCCCAGGAACAACCATGCACTTACTAACAACAGACAATAAAATTACCTCGAAGCAACCCAAGAAAATCTCTCAACAAAATGAAACGGCGAACACACTACAAAACCGAGATTTGTCCAGGAGACTATCACACCGGAACACAAAGGTGCATTTTAAGAAAGAACCCGCAATTCTTCCTTCTACCAGCACTTACCAACATTAGGTACTTAAGAATGCATTCGGTCTCCTTAGCTCTCCTCGGCAGGATTCAGTGGAACGTGAAACCGCCTGAATAGCCGCCTTTGTGCGAGTTTTTTCTCGACGTATGAAAGCGTGCAGGAATGTAAGGGGAGGCAGTTTGTTTTTAAGAGTGCTTGCTGAGTTATTAATGTTTTAATAAGTGTTGAGATTTTTAATTATTGTGATGTTATGAGTGGTTGGTGTTTAAGAGCTTTTTCTGTTGGGGTAACGCGTTTGCTTGGTATTGTTTACTTTCGGTCTTGCGTTAGTTGTGAACACATACTTTTTCAATATATCACGTTTTGACTTTCTATGTTTTTGACTGGGCTGAAAATCAGCAACAAAAACTTAAACATTTCTGAAGTCCAAGTAAATGTTCTCTTGCGTTCATGAAAACGTGAGGTAGTTCAAGATTTCGTAAAGCCAAGAGAACATTTGCCCCGGGGGTAAGTTTTTTTTTTTTAAGTTTGGGAAATCATCAAATGACTTCTTCCGCTCTGGGGGGAGCGGAAGGGCGTGTCAGACTCTTACTGACTAAAACCCATCCGTGTTCCTTCTAAAGCCCTTTGCGTTCCAGGGCCGCGGTGACTCTTCCGAACAAATTCCGCAACCCTGGCAGGCTCTGGCCCTAGCGGGCCCCGTCTTCTATGCTGACATCTCTTTGAGGCGCGCGTGAAACACAACGTGCCATCGACCCCGGTTGTAAGTTGCAATGGCCTATTTGGAAGGTACTGAATCAATTCTGTACACAGGTAGACCACTGCAAAATGAATGGTCGTAATGGGGATCATCTATTGATCAGATAATGTTTCATTTGCTGAAGCGTCCCGAGTGTCTGTCCACCAGCAGCCCTGTCGATGCGCACGGAAGCGGAAGACCAAATACCCCAAATCGCTGAGCAGATAATTGCAGAGATTTGCAAATATGTGAGTACCATTTACCTAAATTTATTTAGAAAATGAATATGTTTACCTCTGCTGGTGATACTTTGTTCTTATAAGTAGCATACTCTGGGTGTATCGTCCTCACATAATATTAAATTAATTTTTGTATTCCAAATTTTGTAAATCATTATTTGAAAAGAGTAACTATGGAGTTTCTTGTCCGTTCTTCTCCATAAGAATCTACCTTTCCGAATGGACAGCAGAGTCACTTTATTAATGTAATACTATTATTATATTATTTTACTGAACTGTAAATGATGACGTTCAAAACTGCCGTTTAATGGCCCAATTTAAATAAACGTTTTGACTTTGACTTTGACTTTGCAAGAGGTGAACAAATTGGAAAGAAATTGAAAGAGAGAAACAACTGTCTCTGTACAAAGTACTAAAAAGATAATTGAAAGGACCAACTTTTCCTTCCACCACAGAAAGAATACCTTATCAAAGCATTAGCCGCCACAGTAACCATAAAAGCAAAATTATTTTAACTGTACTTCTAACCCAACTAATCTAAACTTTAATTTAAATAGTTTAACCAAACCCCGAAAAACTCCTATTTACACAATAACCTACTTAAGTGAAAGTCAACAGTCTCAAAGCGAAATGTAACTTAACTACACAAGCTAAAGTTAACTGACGAATTTCTACGACAGCATAATGTCGTACTTGCGTATTCGTATGTACTAGGTATACTCGTAGTACTCGTACCTAGTATTAATACGAGTACGGAACCGTTAGTACGTTAGTATGGTATAGTGCAAAGTTTATGTTCCACGCTTTTTGCTAGCGTGAGGTGCACTTGAATGCATTAGTTCGTTTGGGGCCATAAAACCGGCGGAGCGGGGCGGTTTTTAATAGAAAACGATTTGTAAAATGGGTTTGTTGATTCCGACATAATCTGTGACTGATTTTTTTTTTCAATTTATATCGTCCCTCTGCTTGGCAATTGCCTCCCTCATAGCCTTCCACCCTTCCCGGTGTGTTGTCCCCTCCGACCAGTCCGTCATGAAGGCCTCGAAGTCGTCAAGCCAGCGTGTCCTAGGCCATCCTCGGCGACGACGCCGTCCTCTGGCTCCCACTGCGTAACGACTCTGGCCCATCTGTTCTGATTTTTCCTACGTATGTGACTCACCCAATCCCACTACAAATTACATTATCATCATCTCAGCCAAAAGATCCCACTGCTGGACATAGGCCTCCCTTAAGTGTCGCCTCATCAACCGATCCTATGCATCTCGCCTCCAAGGTCCAAAACCTTAAATTATACAAACGAATTAAAATATACTTGAACTCATTCAACCCTAACAAAGTGATTGTATAGGAAGTGAATTTTATTTGTCGGCCTTTAGTTATCTGATTACGACATGTTTTAAACCAAACAGTTTCCGTGTGACCTCGACATATTTACCCTTCATTTAACATTTTAGAAAAAGCTTACACCCTTATATAATTCAGTAATTTGGCGGGATTTTACAACTATTTTATTCGCCACCCTATTTATGTCCACATAAACCAAAACCTTCGTGTCCAGCCAAACGACGACTATAAAATACGGTTTACATACATATATTTAAACTAGCGAGGCGTCCCTGCTTCGTACCGGACAATATCGACTTTTACCTTAAATTATTTACTTAAAAAGCCTAGAATAAGCTTTCAAAAAAGTGTTATTTACCATAAGTAAATAACGCGTATCCTAATATAACAAATGTGAGTTTGTTTGTTACGCTCTCACGCCTAAATCGACATAAAGATTTTGATCATTTTTGGCATAAAAAACTAGATGGGTAAAGGGCGAGCAAAAAGTCGTTAGCTGAAAAAAGCATTGCATAATTTAGACGAATCAAAAATGGCAGTGGTTCTATTTAAACTATCTACTGGTTACCAACTAATTACGGTTAGATTGGAAGTCGACTCCTAATAAGGAGAACAACCCGGTTATACAGACAGACACCTAAAAGCGACTTTTTACACTTGGACACAGATATAAAACACCATCATGAAATGTTTTAACTCGCCGGTTTTACGGCCCGTCTACAAGAGGGTGTGCTATAAACTTTGGCGCTCAGTAGAACTGCTCGCACAAATTAAAGAGGTTAGCGGAGGAACTTGGCGATTACTCCGCCGCACTGCCATACGTTTTGGTCGGTTAAAAACTTTCACCATTTTGAGAATGGCTGGCTATTTGTTTTATTGCCAGTATTTTTTTCACTATTTTTCGAGTTTAGCCGATTTTTCTCCTAAGACCGATGTTTCTGCAGACGTTTAGGGTCTTGAAAGACCAAATGTTTCCTGTGGTTCGTTTATCATAAGATTTACGTTTGTTTATCTGGCTTTTAATAGTCCAAATTTTGAGTTCAATTTTGTCTGAAGTTAAAGGCGACTAGATAATTTCGCTATTAATCTATTAAGCATTGTAAGTACCTACAGCATTGAAATGTTTTAACTGCGTGGTTTTTCATGAAATAATATCAACTGTGTGATTCGGTGGTGCTTTATAGTTTAAACGAATGCTTTGGGTAACGAAGACCCGAGGTTCATCATCATTGCTTACCATTAGTACCTGCTGATTGCAAAATACTTCTACTGCTGGTCACCCAATTTTCAATAAAATGCTGCAGAAACTTGTGAAAGATGAGAAAACCAACTATGAGGATTTATGACTGGTGTGTAGCCTAATGGGTTTCCTCCATCATTGCAAAGTGGTCATAACTTTAAAAGAACTTGTTTAAAATACTTTAAAACCGTACGGTCGGAAGTACTAACTCCTTGGTATAAAAATTACGAACTCGCTCCGACACTTGAGATGAGTTTAAGTAGTTCTTAAATAATGTTGAGATAGTTCCTGTTCAGATACCGCTAAGTAGTTAACCTAGCGCTTTCAACACTGTGTCTCTGAAGAAGTAGGATAGCCTATAGGTAAGGTCATTTGATGACTATACCACTCCTAAATAGTTAACTTACCAAGCGCCTTCTGCGACTGGATAGGGGCAGCCTGCGAATGGTGGTGAGGACCATCACCGGACACTGATCACTGAATGAGCATTTCCACACGATAGGTATAACAGACAGTCCTCTGTGCAGAGCATGCATGGAGGAGGAGGAAACGGTGTCGCACGTGCTCCTTGAGTGCACAGGCGTCGCCGATATACGCAGACAAACAATAGGGACACCGAATTCACTCACAGACACCCTGAACTCTTTAGGAAGACTGATCCGCCATGGCCCACGCACAATGGTCCAACATCAGGACTAAGTGCGGAAACCATACCCCAATAGATAAATAGATAGAAGGTCATTTGATTCAGCCCATTCGTGTGATTATTTGTGAATGACTTAATCTACGAGAATAAGCCTGCTGGTTGATTGTGTAAACATATGAGCTGTCAATCCATATAATGAAGATTTCACGTGATCACGAAGTGAGCTGTCATTCCATCTTGATTATATGGATTGACAGCTCACCTCGTGATCACTTCACCCAAGCCTTCACTTCGACATGTTTACAAAGTCGATCGGCTGTATTGCTGTGGTCAGTCTATGGAAGAGAAATAAATCAATCATATTTTTTTTTCCAAACACTTATTGCAACGATCAATAGGTTGGTCAAAGGATAGGTCCATTGTTCAATCTACAGATCACTAAATAGATTACCTACCGCTATTAATGGTTAACAATTAAAACATCGTCTTGTTTCCGTGAATAGTTTGAAGATGATAGAGACAGAATGTGTTTTTTAATGTACTTAGTGTGAATGGTCTGTTTAGTGTTTTATAGTACCAGGGGGCCATAGATTCAAAACAGTAAGTCCTAAAGCGTACCTTAGGACCATTAATTAACAAGGGCCCATCATACCAACTCATCAATAAGGTACCTCCTTCACACAAATTTCGAACGGTTAAAGTATATAAATAGAGGTGCTTAGTTTATTGTGTGGTTTCTTTAGTGCCACTATAGTGAATGTTTATGGTACTTTCGGTACCGGGCACTTATTTTACGAGGAGGAACGATTTCGTTGATGGAGCGTAGTTTATGTGAATTGTATTTTGTTTGAGTAATTGATAGTGCTTTGATTGATGATGAATGTGATAAATGATATTTGTTCAGTAAATTGTTAGTGATTTAAAACTAGATGAGATTTGTAAATTTCTTTTATTATTTTCCTTCCAGAATTCTCAGACAAGGCCACATATTTGTCAAATGACATTATTGACACATTTTCGTGACAGGTGCAGTACCTTATAATAAAGAAGAAAATGTATGATATAAACTTCCAAAATTGTCAGATTGTCATCTGACGTTTAGTAGTTTGGATACGCCCCTGGTCTATTGTATCGACTTAATGCAAAATTTTATGTGCCTGTCATTTAAAGTCGTGTTTGCTGGCAAAGTAATAAAGATATTCATGTGTATGTGTAACACAAATAATTATCATTTATTTATTTCGTAACAATTGCTTGCTATAATTTACAGTTTGCACCAAAGCGTACAGTAAGCCAACAACATAGAATTCATCTTATAAACATTTATAACTAAGAAAATGAATACATATTTTTTTGCCCACTGTTGGCCATAAGCCTCTCTTTTCCTGTGCCAATCCCCACGCTCCTGTATCACCCACGATATAGACTGATTCTACGATGTCATCAGTCGACAGCCGGACGACTGACATTCCATCAACCAGACCATACAAAAGACAAAAGAAGTAATTAACATAATATTGGAGTTTAAACTCACTTACAAGATCTTGCTACATATAAATGACACACAAAAAATCTACACCTCTAACTTTATTCATATCAGTCGCAAACATACATTTATCAGACCGCCGGAGATACGCACAACGTTCTTTATTGTTAAAAACGTACCCTCTTTTACGAGCACAATCGGGTAAATGGCACATAACGGAGCGGACGCGGTCATATAAAATGTATCACTCATACGGACTTGCGGAATGTTGGTGTGTTCGTGGATGTTTGGTGTCCATTGCTGCATTTGTTCTTAATGGTGTCTTTTTTTTTTACGGCGGGCACCACTCGCAGTTCAGCACACTAAGTCTGGTTTCTGCTTAACCGGAATATCCTGTGGTGGCCTCAAATGAATTTAAGGCCCCAGCCAGGGCTTACAAACTAGCTAAATCATACTTAATGTGGTGTCTTTTGATGTCGCGTGGAGTTAAATAGCGGTTGATTTGTGTGATTGACTTTTTTTGATACTAAATTACTTATAGCCTAAAGTTTAGATGTTCAATCAGTGCGTCTTGCCTGTTATAACAGGAGCCAAGACGTTCATATTCACACACAGTCCACACATTCAGTAAGCTAATCAGCGCTGTCAAATCTAAATGTACAACATTTTTGCGATTGATCACGGCACATTTCACGTAATTACTCACAAAATATTAATAAATACATAGTTTGGTCCTTTAGTATTTTCGACGTAACCTGGGCAATTTAAAGATCCTCAGGGTTTAGTGTACTTCTAAACTCAATGCATCTAACCTGGTATGACGTATAAAGCTTCATCACCTGCCTAGCCTTTTCCCAACTATATTGGGGTCGGCTTCCAGTAAAACCGGATTCAGCTGTTTACCAGTATTTTACGTGGAGTGGCTGCCAGAGTCAGATTTACTGGCGTCTGACGATCAGTAACGACTGCCACAGATCTACAAATGACAGCCGGGCCCAACAGCTAAACGTGCTTTCCGAGGCACAGAGGAAACTCGTAATGTTAAGATGGTCACCCATCCTCAGACCAACCTTGGCAAGCGGTGCTTAACCTTAAAGTTCGACCCGTGCGGCTGTTATTCTTTAGCCACGAGCTCCTCCAAAATTGACCTAAACTTAGCTTAGAGATAGTGAAATACTTAGAGTTTAAATGAGAGATCCGAAATTCGAAATAAGGTGATCCGACGGAGAACCAAACCATTAAAACCTACAGAATATATTAGAAAAACGAAATCTGCTTCCCATGGCTGATGACCGTTGTATACAACGATTAATAAATTCGCATGACAATCAATGAATATTGTCCAACGACCAATGTTGGTTCCAACAGTCTTAAATAACGCGGGGATTAGGGTCGGGCCACACCTCACCGCGGGCCCGGCGTAAGGATAACTGACTGTGACATATTTCTTTCTTCATTTCCATAGCGAGTGACACTTTGAAGCAAAATGGCGCTGGAAGGGTTTTCTTGTACGGTTATAGTGTCAACTTGTCATTTTGTAAGGAAGCGGAGATGTCGGGGTAGTGTATATTTTGTTTTGTTTTTTGTTAGAATACTTGGAAGGCTGCGTTACGATGAAAGAATTTTATCATAACATCTGATTTTTCTCTGACTCATAAGTAACGATCTTTTCTCGACAGATGTGTGTTTGTACCGAATACTGTGTTCGTTTTTAACCAACTGCCCTAGAATGACGGTAATGTTTTTCGAGAGTATGTATGTTTAACTTTCTATGGTATGCTCTGTAATTTAAACGGTTGTAACAAATACGTCATTAGATTGGGAGTGCCATGAACATTATTGCGACGCACGCTATTTCGAAAAAGTTTACGAGTGGTACGCCAGTTCGAAAACACATTGAGTCGAAAGCCGCTATATCGAATGAGGTCGCAAACATGCTGATTCGAAAAACTGTTTGACTGGTACGCTAGTACAAAAGTCTTTGTATCAAAATCCACTGTTGCGAATAGCATATTCCAATCTGAATTTGTCTGGGGATCGAACTCGCGACCCAATTATTATTATTATTATTGTTTATTTAGATAGTATTTTTATTTTATTATAGCATTAATGTTGTACATAAGGTGTATACCTATAATAGGCGTAAGCCTATTATAGGTGTACGTAAATACTAGCACTCATATTATGATTTTTGTTTTTTGCTCGTAGTTGAGTATGTACTGCTGTTGGTGTACCCAATAATAAATAAATAAATAAACACACATCCATACATCCAGACTAGCACATTTATAATACTAACAGGATAGTAGGAAGTAAGATAAAACCCCTTTCCCTCTCCTCTAATAAATAACAAAACAGTAACTGAACTAAGACAAATAGACAGCAATCGTCAGCTGGTTTCCGTCGCCATTCTACTGAATACTCTGAAAAAATTTAGCTGTAACACTGTAATATATTCGTATCGGCTTCGACAGTGCGACGTAGGCTGCTTTCTATGTGCTGGCGGATTTATGCCTTCCGCTCGATGGGGTGTGGCTGCAGCCTTAGGGGCAGCGATCAGATTAGCGAGGAAGTGTAGGGTGGATGGGAGATCGGAATGGTAGATTGTTGTGTTGATTTTTGTGCATAATGTGACATGACATAGGGTAGAAGAAAAAGCAGTTACATTTACTGTGAGGTATTAAATATACTACCGAAACATATCTACCAAAACATATCTACCTTCTAATAAAATAATTTTCTTTTCCCCGCTCGTCACTCGCAAAAACAGTCCCATTTATCTCTGAACCAATTCAGCAAAATTGGTTCAGCGATTTAGATTTCACAATAATAATATTGTACTTAGGTTTACCAATTTCACGGCAACATTTTTTTTTAATAATCGGTATTCGTGTATTTGCAATGTATTCAAATACAAAGAGTATTTGAACACATTGCAAATACACGAATAATGTTACTAAAGTTCCCGCCTTACTCTATGGCCATACAATAAAAGTCAGAAAAAGCCTCCCCTATCATATTCTATTATTTTATCAACAAAAAGTATTTCCGTCGAATAAATTGATAGCTGTAATCAGAGAATGATAAGAAATGAATAATTTTAAGAAATATGTTTTGCTTTTTAATTTTTTTATTTGAGACGAGTTTGCTCTTGACTCTAGTCTAGGTCATAGATGACAGAGACAAAGTCGACGAAGAAAAGCACCGTCTTTTCAATACATTTAAATTAATGGTTTTTAACACATAGATTGCAGAAAAATTCGCCTATGTTAAAAACCAGTCAAGTGCGAAAACTGAAAAAAACATGTTTCTTGTACGGAAGCCCCCTTGAATTTCTTATTTAATTTATTTTTTTATTATTTGTGGTTATAGCGGCAATACAAATACACACTGAAAATATCAACAATTTACCTATTACGGTGCTTGAGATACAGCCCGCTGACAGACAGACAGATGGACGGACGGACGGACGGACGGATGGACGGACGGACGGACAGACGGACGGACGGACCGATGGACGGATAGACGGAAGGACGGACGGACAGCCGCGGAGGCTTAGTAATAGGGAACTCTAAAAAAGTAACATGTTAAAAATATGATTCGTTCTGAACCGTTTGCAGGACTTGCATTCCGCCGGTTTTTAATGCATAGTTTCAGTTGGTCATAGGAGCAAAGTCGCGAGAAAAAGTACCCTCGGTAAAGAATAATTTTAAACTTTTTTCTTAACAACCTTTTTTCTAAATAAATATCATTTAATTAGCGTCCCGATGAGCTAAGCGAGCGGTAAATAATTGAGCGATGTCCTCCACCGGGACAGCACGTTGCTATATTAGCTAACTTTAGGAAAAATACGACTTAAACGAGATACTTAGACTCACACTGCTTAGACGAGAATTTAAATGTATACCGGTATTTCCAAGATTTACTAGATAGATTTAGAGATTTACCTACCCCGGCGTTGCTAGAAGATTATTGAATTGGATTTGGAATCTCGTGTTACTTATTATGTTTTGTTGTTGTTGTTTTGTTTAGAGAATCATAACAAGTGAGCCTAGACAAGGTGATATTATATCAGCACTGATCGGATAATTGGGCGCTAATATAATAAACTTTACTTTTATGCTCACGAAAGTATAATACGAACATGCTTTTCAGAATCCCGGATCCCGGAATCGTTCGAAATTCCTGAGATTGCTATAAATGCCCGCATACAAAATATAGCTAGAACTCGTTGTAAACTCTCATTGTAATATTTTTAAATTTAAAAAGCCGATTCGAATGGAACTTTTAATTTGCAATGAAAGTTTTTATGATTTTCCATTTGTTTTGAATAAAATAAAGATACTAAATCAAAATAACCACTGCTATAATTACATTAAGTTTGTTATAGTTGTTTTTACAAAATTGTTCAATCCCGGGAAACCGGGATTACTTATTTATTCAGAAAGGAATGTCCGTATTATTCTTTCACGGGAAGAAGTTTAGGTATATAAGCGCCCGATTATCCGATCACTGTATGACAAAGTTTGTCCAAAATAATAAGGGTCAATCTTGTAATCACGTGATATTTCAAAAAACCCAGGGCCCAGTTTCTGAATTCATTATTTTGAGACACGTACCCAGAGACCCTACTTTAACAGTAAGTTTTGACAGGTTCTGAAATTATTTGTTTAAGTTTAAAACAGTTTTCAGGCGAAATTAGAGTTTGAGAAATTTTGTACTAACTCAAGTTCAAAATTCATAATTCAGAAATTGGGGATCGTACACACAGTTGTCATCGTTGATAGAATGACAGTATATTTAGGTATCCATAGGCACTCGTTGAATTATGGAGAGATAATTCAGAATATTCTCTGACCTTTCTGGTTCAGAACACGAATACGTTTATTGTAAAAACACCGAGACGAAAAAAACAAAAACCGCAAAACCGGTGGCAATTTTAATTTGAATAAAATTATTTAAAAATGAACTTAAGCAAGAATATAAAGTGAACTTTTAAAATGTTAAAACCAAAATACATCCCATTTTAATTTAATTTGAAAGCTGTTAATATTAAAATGAATATTCAGCTACATTTTAAACCCGTTACCGCCACATACATTACTTGGACACAAAGAAAATAAAAATAATAACAATTATTATGGCTTCTCGATTTTCACTCAATTTATTACGCACACATGTATTTTGTTTAAAACAGGGTTGTCAGTTGAGAGTTATGGCATTTACTTAGAGTGATAGCTGTCATTCTTGATATTAGAATAATCTTTTATTTAATATGAAAGCGAGAGGTCATTCATTCACTCTCTGATTAATCACGAAATCTCGGAAACTACTAAACCAATGAAGATTAATTTGGTACGGAGGTAGACTATCAGTTGGAGACGTCCGCTAAGAAAGGATTTTAGGAAACTCCCCCCGCTAAGGGGCGAAATAGGTGGAAGTTTGTATAAATACTGGTCTAAGGGAATTATAAAGGTGGTCATTATTAGTTTTTCCGAACTACCCCCAAAATACCATTTAGGGGTGTTAAAGTTCTATGCAAAAATTCTTATTCCTTGGTTTTATAAACTTGAAACTTGGCACGAATACTGACCTAAATAAATAACGAATAATGGTATTATTAATTTTTCACAACTACCCTTAATGGTGGTTAAGGGGGTGTTAAAGTTTGTATGGAGGAATCTTAACGCTTGGTCCGATAAAGTTGAAACTCGGCATTATATATTTTTAATAAAAAAAATAAGGGTCATATGTTTTTTTTATGTATCAACCCCTAAAGGGGTGAAAAGGGGTGATGAAGTTTTTAGGGAAGGATATTACTGCTTGCTTCAAAAAAACTGATACAATCAATCTAGAAGTGAAATCATTAAAACGGATTTAACCATTTTTAAATAATCAATCGCCAAAAGGGCAACGGTTTCGCAGATCCTGTGTACTCAGTAGCTGAAATGGCTGGCTACTTAATAAAAATAATTTTGATTAATATCCAAAAGGGGTGGAGGGGGCGTTGAAGTTCGTAGAGTACCTTTTCTTTACCTATCTACTATCCGCGCGGACGAAGTCGTGGGCGAAGTGCTAGTATAATATGAAGCATCATAATAATGGTGAGGTGGTTTGACAAGCTAGACTCAAAACGTCATGGATCGATTAAAAATGAGGCTTTAATAAATAGACATTTCGTCCTGTGAAGGACTTTCAGTTTTTTTTTGCTTTACCTTTATAAACTACTGTTTAAACTTTGAAAGTTGCTGCTGAACATAGGCGGGGGCCTGTGTCCAGCAGCACCTTCCAAGTGTCGCTACATCGCGAGGTCAAATGTACAATATAAAATCAAATAATTTCAAAGTTAGCTCTTTTGCTTACAAAAGAGAAATTTATCTTTATCAATACCTAACTTACAGTATTCCTACCCTTATCAAAGATTTTAAAAATAAAATAAAAGATTGAAAAGACTCCCGTAGTCCTCCAGTCAGCTTTGATTTTATTAATTTAGGGTCTACATAGCAAAAAATGTAGTACAGTAATAAATAAACATTCATTTAACGTTTCTTTGTAACCGTATTACGATTATTACATACTCGTGCAGAAAAACAAACATGTAAAGCATTATTCAAATTATTTTCATGTTAGCCGATTATATAAGGTTTAAAACAGACACTGTCAAATAAAAACCCTTATCAAGCTTAATGAAATTAAATAAATAAGTACGAAAACATGCGCCGTACAACCCTGAACAAAGTGTTTCATCCAAGAATAAAAGAATTCCAATAAAAAAAGCTCACATTAGACTCGCATAACGTTTGGGCGTGAATGTACTCATTATAACACCCTTGTGCGTAATATGCGTGTGTGCGAGACATTTAATTTTGTGCGTGTCTGTACTTTTTGTCTTTAATTCTGTCTGACGTTATACTCGCTGTTTTTTTATTCTCTCGGTAAATAATTTCGTATCGCTGACGAGCAAATATTGGGTGAAGAGTAAAGCAGTTATAAAATAAAATGAAAGCTGCATTTGTTGTGTATTTATCGTAATCAGTTTAATGGTTTCCTTTGTCGATTTTTAATTGTACAACAATCTGTATTCAATTATGGAATCTGTATGCAAAATGATGCCGCGATAATTATATGTTACTGGAATGACTCATCTTCAGCCTAGACTTTTCTGACTATGGACGCAGCAGAATACCAGGACCATGGAACGATTGGCTATCTGGCTTCCACAACCCAGACTGGGTAACACGATATATTTGGCAACCACCAGTGGTTGGACCTACCGACTTATTGTTTCAAGTGCTTTCTAAGGCAAAGAGGGTCTCGATGTGTATAGAATGGTCACCCATCTACCAACCGACCTCGGCAAGCATTACTCAATCTTGAAGATCGACCCGTGCTGCTGTCATAATCAAGTCACAAGCCATCACGTTTACTATGTTAAGTTTACCATGAAAAGTAGAATCAAAGATATTTTTTTACCAGCCAATGCTTTTAACACAGTAACTGATATTTAATTTCCCGGATCGAGTCTTTCAGGGCACGATAAGCGTGTAATATATCTCATTTCTGGGCCGCGGGCCTAATTTAATAAATGTCGGGCTCGATTCGATTACCGAAGATATATTCAGGCTCCGATTGTGAGGGATTGAATTAACTAGCTATTGAGAGGTAGATAAGAAAAGTAATATTTTTCTAGAAATGAAATCTTCATCTCTTTATGCTAATACTCGGAGATAGCTGTTATTATTTCCTGAATGATAGTTCCTTAGTTCTGTATGGTGTTGGGCGTAAAAGAATAGCACCATCCCATCACTTCCCGTGGGTGTCGTAAGAGGTGACTAAGGGGCTCACCAGAGTATGGGCAGCAGCATTCTCTGTGCATCGCAACAGCTACACTGCGATTGCCAACCCGCCTGCTTGCTTCCTCCTTTGGGGGAGGTCCAGAAATGGTCGTCTTTCGGCTGATATGATGATGGTGGTGATGAGTTACTTAGTACAGTCATTAATATATTTGTTTTCAAAAGTCGAAAAAGAATAGCACAAATAACTTTCAAGGAATTTTATCTCTTAGCTTTCGTGTGAAATACTAAAAAGTAGATTATCATTTTCGTACCGTAACGAATGTAAATCTCCAAATGACAATCATCAACACACTCATCCTTCCCCATCCACTGATCTACCTCATCTAGCTCTGCTTAACCTTGAAGATCAACCCATGCGGCTGTTAGAGAGGTATTCAAAGTCAAAGTCAAAGTCAAAACGTTTATTTCAATTAGGCCATTAAACGGCACTTTTGAACGTCATCGTTTACAGTTCAGTAAAATAATAATGTTACATTAATAAAGTGACTCTACTGTCCATTCGGAAAGGTAGATTCTTATGGAGAAGAACGGACAAGAAACTCCATAGTTACTTTTCAAATAATGATTTTACAAAATTTGGTATACAAAAATTTATTTAATATTATGTGAGGACGATGCTGATGATATGAGTATACCCACAAGCGTAAAGCTGTAAACACTATACAGAACGACCTTAATTTCCATCATCTTAAATCCGTGCTTGTTTGATAGCGTACTTAACTCGTGTTCATAACCCAAACAGAGAAGTACTTCCAAGTCTAACGACGCAAAAAACAGTTCAATATCGCGATATTGCGCATTATATCCTCCGAATCCAATAAGACCCGCAATATATTCATGAAAGCGACTATTGACTGTTCCGCTGCGATTATTTCTAAAAGATTATTGTATTTGCATGCAGCAAATACGAAGGATTTTCTTTGAGGAAGTTATTGACGAAGAACGAGGCCATCTGACCGGCGGCCTTGGACGTTATGATGCGAGTACATAGGATGGAGGCTTCGAAAGATTCTTTCTACTATTATGAATTCGAAATTAAATCTATCTGTCAGTCTGCTTGTTTGTTACCTCGTCACGTCTTAACGGCTGCACGGATTTAGATAAAACTTTGCACACGAGTAGACCATGTCCTGGAATAGGATGTAAGATTTTCACTTTGCATCGCGGGAATATGTTCCCTTGGGATAATTTTCGAATAAAACGTGTGAGTATAAAATGGACATTGTTAAATTCTTTTTAGCATGTCTATGTCAAATAAAGCGTCGAAATATTGTGCTTGCTTTTTTATTGAGCCTCTGTAACACCATTCGCTGACGCAGCCATAAGGTCCTCACATGTACAGGATACAGGATAAAAGGTGGGCCTTGGTCTACAGTAGATTTTGTCGCAGGTAAAATAGTTACTTTTTCTTAATAAGTGACCAACGGAATATTATGTGAGTACTTATACCCTACTAACTGACCCGCGCAACTTCGTGTGCGTCTCATTTTTCATAAGTGCTCAGCTCCTATTGGTCGTAGCGTTGTAGCCTATAGCCTTCCTCGATATATGAGCTATCCAACACCAGTAGTTCCTGAGATAAGTGCGATCAACCAAACAAACTATACAGCTTTATAATATTAAGTACAGATTCTGACTTACCTAAGATCGCGTTTGACTTCACACACAGAAAAGGGAATATGAATGCTTTTTTTATTTGCAAAATGAAATACTTATTGGCTCTAGTAAACAATTATGAAATATTTTTTTTAAATACCTTCATCAGCGATGAAGTTATAAAGCTTCAAAGATGAAGACTTCAATTAGAAAGAGAAGTCCGATACGAACTGTGACGTCAAATACTATGTCGCCTATACAGCTGCCATAGAAAACGGCGTCTCCGCGAGAGAGACAGATATATGTGTTTAAAATAGTCATATCTCGTTTGTTTTTCAGTCAATTTTGATTCTAATTTCACTGTTAGTATTATATTTTTGTATATTTTCAGATAAAGTGTATAGATAATAAATATTATTTCATGCATATTCCCTGCTAGGAAAATATTATAAACTACGATATTTTCCTAGCAGTCGATGAGAACGCTCCCTTACAGTAACAGCTTGCAGGCATCCCTTTGACCTGAGCTCAATAAAACGCCGGCCATTGCAACTATTTCTTACTTCACCTATTTCTAAGGAACACACAGTTAGTTAACAAAAACCTAAAGAAATGTTTCTCTGATTGAAATAAGTACTGTTCACTTTGAAATAATTTCTTCTATAAAGTAAGTATTGCAACCATTTTGTTATTAGTTTTATAAAGCAATAATTATTTACTTTAAGTATTTATTTTATTTAATAACTTACTTCTTACCTCATTTTGTGTGTGTTATAACTTTGATCCCGGCTGTGTTTGAGATACTTGACGGTGACGGGTAGACAGTAGACAGAAAAACCGGCCAAGAGCGAGTCGGATTCGCTCACGAAGGGTTCCGCATTATTATCTATAAAACGGCAATAAAACCACGTTCGTCGTATGGGATCCCCCCATTTAATTATTTATTTTTAAAGTGAAAATAAACTAAATATTCTGTGGATATTTCAAGCGTCTTCTCTTCAAATTTCAATCTTCAAGCAAAAACGAGCAAAAAAGTCACATTTGATGTATGGGAGCCCCCTTTAATATTTATTTTATTCTGCTTTTTGGTATTTGTTGTTATAGCGGCAATAGAAATACACTACTGTGAAAATTTCACCTGTCAACTATCACGGTTCATGAGATACAGTCTGGTGACAGACGGACAGCGGAGTCTTAGCAATAGGGTTCCGTTTAACCCTTTGGGTACGGAACCCTAAAAACTGACACAAGTCTTGCCAAGGGGTATCGTGTTACCCAGTTAGTGGGTTGTGGAGGTCAGAGAGGCAGACACTCCATGTACAATACTGGTACTCAGCTATCTCCGGTCAGACTGGAAGATGATCACAACATAGTTGTACAAAGACTTGGCATATTGAGTTACTTTCAACAGTATTTCAATTTATGACTTACTTGACAAAGAATTTAGCGCTAAAATACTTTATCAAAGAAGGACCTGCCTTCAAACTTGACCTACTCCCAGCCTTAGACTACAAGTAGTAGGTATCAAGTGCCTCTAACTTAGTAAGTGCTTAGTTGGAGCTTAAGAACTAACTTGTTGTAATTAAGTCTATGATACTCGATACCTATTCCTTGAGGAGATCAGAGGGAGAGGTATGAGCATAGTGGAAGCGAAGCTGAAAATATTATAGAAGGTATTGTACAGGTGACCGCACGTTAGTGGTAACACAATTAGAAGCATTAACTAGTTTTAATTAAGTCTATGATACTCGATACCTACTCCTGGAGGAGGTCAGAGGGAGAGGAAGCGAAGTTAAAATAATGTAGAAGTTATTTTACAAGTGGCCGCACACAATGCGTTGTGCGATCTGGGCCAGTTCAAGGTCAAAGAATACCTCCCAACTTGCGGTTAACTATCTACAGGAGTCAGAATTGTGTTTGAAATATGGTTCATACGACCCTTTTCGTCAAACAATACGGAAGGCGTGAATGAAGGTGAACAATTATTATTATAGCAGCTGCAACTATGACTACTAAGTTCACCGTTGTTAGAGATGCATCGTTGAAGGTCGTGCGCAAACATTGAGTAGGTCGACGAATAGGCCCCACCACCTTGAGACAATCAGACAACAACTTTTCCAAGTGAATCACAAACGTATAATTTCCAATAGCTTTCCACTTAAACACAACATTAACAGTTGAGATTGAATTGATAGCCGTCGTCAAATGAAGTGTGTATAGTAGGCGCCAGATAATCGTGGAATAACGGTCATTGACCCACCTACAATTATTGACATTTTTAATTTGAAAAACGGAATTAATGACACAAAGCTGTCCCGAATCATCATCTCTCGTGATCCTTAACATTGTCTAATAATGAAAAACGATTCATATTTAATTGTTCAGGTACCTATGAACAGTTATTAGGGAAAGGTCAATGTACTTTATTCCACATTTATCTGGCGCCTACTATAGTCGTAATTTTGGCCAAACAAAACACTGTCGTGATTATCGAGTTCTCATTTATAATGTACTCGCCAGTGTAGTTGAGTTGTTTAAGTGCTGACCACAGGGACAGGCGGTAGCGGGTTTCTTTTAGTGCAAAAAAAGAACAGAGAGATAAGTAAGAAAAAATGTTTATTTAGAACTCGCACTATACATACATCAAAGTGTGATTAAACATTAACAATATGAAGACTTGAGTTAGGCATAAAAGGCTAGTAGAATAGTTCAAACAAAATAGTCCTACTGATCGAATTCAGGTTGTGGCAGCGGAGATCAGACTACCAATTCCACTCAAAAACATACGAAAATAACTGCTTTTTGGACAGATTTCGATTGACAAGCGAATGCGAACGTTGTTTTAAAATTAGTACAAATGGCGCTTAGCTTTCGGGAGGGAGACATCACCAGGGTGTGAGCAATCTCAGCCCCACGGTCAATTCGATACGACCAGAAAGAGATCAGGCGCAGTGGATATCAATAAATAGCAAATGTGCATTCCGAGACATGGGGTCTCACACCACCATCATCGGAACTCTGGGCTGCCATTAAGAAATTCCTAATGGAAAAATATATACCTACTACGTGTAACAGAATAAACGCAATACCTCTGAAGGGGTCATTGTACTCATCATTATGAACAAGCTATTCAGTATATTTTGTCGAGTTATGCGTACAGAAATGTATGGGGCAGTCGATTTCAGTGTTGATCTCATAGTGAAAGTTGTTCATAATGAAGAGTACAATGATCCTTTAAAGAGTATTGCGTTTTATTCTGTTACAGGCTGTGTATAACTCGGGCATGAAGGTTTGGCTTTGGATAAAGTCAAAACTCCTCTAATAAGTCTATGTATCCGTTTCCGCGCCCGCTCCCGCTCGTGTTCAATAAAACAACGACACTCGTATAAACCGCGACACACACATATTGTTGTCGCTTCGCAAACTCGCAAATATCACAATTGACAACATTAATTAAGTGGGGAAGTAATGATTACTCGCTGGTTTGCGGTTGACAGCTGTACCTACTGTTCGGCGGTGTGCGGGATGTGGCTTGGTTTCTTATGTTTATGTGGATCTGAAATAAGATACTTACAAGTATTTGATAGTTTGTAATCTGATGTTAACTTTTACCTTAATCGGCCTATAACCGCTGGGGCACAGCGGCTCACCGGCGGGCACGAGTCTTCGACCTTTTCATCACGATATTTACGTAGAATATAGAACCTAGTATTTTAAAGGCCGGTTTACAGATTTAAATGAGTAGCTCTTTTTCTAGGAATTTTATGGTTGCAAGAACGAATTGATGAAGATGCGATGGTAAGACTTACTTCCAGGGTTGCGGAATTTGTTCGAAAGAGTCACCGCGCCCCTGGAACGCGAAGGGCTTTACGAGGAACACGGACGAGTTTTAGTCAGTAAGAGTCTGAAATGCCCTTCCGCTTCACCCAGTGCGGACTAAGTCAGTTAAGGTATTTTAAATTAGGTAATTTTTTTTTGAACAATAATTTTATTGTTATATATATATGTAAATATAATAACTATTATCATTTCGTTTTTTTTTATTTCATCGCAGTCACGTCTGCCACCGTATCAGTTGACCTATTATCAATTCGTCTTTTTTCGTTACTTCGAAGTTCCATTTGATTGAAAAACTTTTTTCAGAAGTTACACTTACATACACACACACATTCATTATACCACTGTTTTAATTATTTAAGTGTAATCACTTTTTGTAGCACAACATATGGATTTTTTGTGACATAATTTTAATTTTGATATTGAAGATGCTACCATGTGACCGGCTAAATATTTGTGACCAAATAATATTCCGTAAAATGTTGTTTGAAAATGGTTCAAAAGAGGCTTGGACCAATAGCAAAAAGTTATTTTGTAAATCGGCGAAATATAGTTCGGTAAAATAATACCTATGGCACATGATACTTCGATGATCTAAAAATATGTCAAATAATGCATATAGCACAAAGACGTCAATAGTTTTCGGTAAAATGAAATTTGTACAAAAAAGTTTCGGAACAGTGATCTGTTCCCGGTTATGATTACTACTATCAGAAGGTTTTAAAATGCCTCCTAAAATGAAAGTGAGTTCGTAAGTCACGCTTTCACGCCTAAATCGCCGAACCTATTTTTTTTTTTTTACTAATTTTAAGAAATCTTACAGCTAAACATACATTAGAAAGTAACAATAGTTAAAAAATGGCCATTTACAAGTTTTCACTTATATACATATATTGTGAATAATTAAAACAATCTCACGAAAACAGGTTAGGACTAAGGCAAATACGCTCAAACCAAGCTCAAACAAACCAAGCTGCTTTTCCATACTCTGATACTTTTTCAGATGAACAAAATAATAATATTTTAAAGCTGAATAATGTTATTCACTTGTTGACATGTCGTCATAGTGACAAATTATTGTATTTTGACACTAATAAGTTTGTTAGTGGTTTTAAGTTAACTCAGGGAGCTTTATCCCTACAGGCTTTCGAGCCCTACCGCCGGCCTCATCACCATCGAGGCCATCCGGCCAATGCTCGACCTGTGGCTCGGGAGAAGGCACGGCTCTCTGACGTTTCGTGCGACGCAGGTCCTCTCGGGGCATGGCTGCTTCGGGAGGTTCTTGTGTCGCATAGGCAGGGAGCCGGACGCTCGATGCCACCACTGCGTCGACTGTCGGGAGGACACGGCACGGCATACGCTGGCAGAGTGTGCAGCTTGGGAGGAGCCGCGCCGTGCCCTCATCTCTGTTGTAGGCGGTGACCTCTCGCTGCCGGCCGTAGTCCATGCTATGGTCGGCGGTGAGGAGTCCTGGGACGCAGTGGTCTCCTTCTGCGAGACAGTTATCGCGCAGAAGGAGGCTGCGGAAAGGGAGAGGGAGATCACAACCGCTCTCCCTGCCCGCAGCAGGCGCATCGGGCGTCGGAGGAGGGCATACGCTGCCCTCTTCCGGCCCCCCTAACTGGGTCCAGGGGCGACGGACTTGGGGATGTCCATCGCCCCCCATTCATCCGGACCCGAGGTGGCGGCGCGTGGTGTTCCCGTGCGCCCCTCTTTGACGTAGCGAGGGGAGTCAAACACCTCACTCCCCTCGCCGACGCGAGGTGGCCCGCAGAGGCGGGCCGGCACCAGCCGGGGATTGCGGATGTCGCATACGTTCCCGCGATCCCCGGCGTAGGTGGAAGATGGAACACCGGGGTGGTTTTAGTCAGTAAGAGTCTGACAGACCCCTCCACCCGCCCCAGGGTGGAGGATTTCCATGAGGATTTCCCCCCGAGATCAAAAAAAAAAAAAAAAAAAAGGGAGCTTTATCCCTGTCTGGTAGATGTAGACATATGATTGCTATGATGGTAGCATATAATATTAATGACGTTATAGCTAATATAACAAATATTAGGATAAGTGACGAGTCTGTGTTGTCTAGTTGTACTAACAACACAGTGACTAATTATTATGATTCCTTGTGTACGAAGGAGGACCCACTTATAATACCAACATTCTTGGAGGTCTCAACCAATCAGGTAGAGTATTCTCTTCCTGATGGAACCCATACAGACTTTTTAGACTCCTCAAGTGTAGCTGTGGGGATCATTCCGGATAATTCTTTAAACTGTAAGACAACAGAAGTTACCCCTTCAAATAACCAATTATTATTAGTGAATAATAACAAGGTATCTTCTGGCAATTTAGTTCATAGTAAAAATCCTAAGGGAGGGCAATACACTTTAAAATGATTTAACCAAAACATTCAAGGTTGCTCTTCCAAATTACTGGAGATAGAAATGTTTTTAGAAAAAACCAAGTTTGATGTAGTTTGCTTAACAGAACATTGGTTAAAAGACCACCAAGTAAGTTCCATTAATTATGAAAATTATTGTGTAGGTAGTCATTTTAGCCGACAACGCATGATACATGGTGGGTCATTAATTTTAATTAAAACTTCGATTAAATCTAAAGAAAGAAAGGATATTGTTAAACTGTCGGTTGAGCACACCATTGAATTGTCCTGTGTTGAGCTTGATAAGCATGTTGTGGTATGCGTCTATAGACCTCCGAGTTACCAGAATCTACCTGTGTTTGATACTGTAATGGAAGAGGTGTTAAAAAAATTAAGTACTATTAGTAAAACACTCATTATTTGTGGCGACTTTAATATTAACTTATTAGAAACAAACTCGAATACTATCAGATTGTTGAGTCTTTTTAATTCATTTAATTTGTCAAATGTTTTTACTGAACCATCCCGTGTGACCGCTTCTACTTCAACTTGTATAGACAATATATTTTGTAATTGTGATTACTTACATAAAGAAATTGTTAATAAGTTACCATCTGATCACAGCGGACAAACAATAACGTTTTGCACTTACATTCCATTGCAAAAAATTCTAATAAAATTTAGACCAATTACAGATAAAAATTTGGAAAAACTAAACAATACTTTGGCTAGTAAACTAGGTGCTCATAGTTTTAATAACATAGACGACCCTAATGAGTTCTATGCCGAGTTTTTTTCTATATTAAACACGCAATTTAATGACACTTTTCTTCTAAAATCTAAAAGTATTTACACTAAGTTCTTATTTAGCGATTGGGCAACTCCAGGCATTCGTATAAGCAGGGAAAAGCTATATGAACTGTATGGCCTGAAGCAGCATATGAATAATATAAGTTTTCATAAGTATGTTGCAAAATATTCAAAAACATATAAAAGTGTATGCAAAACAGCAAAAGCTCTGCATATTAGCAATAAAATAAAATCAGCAGACGACAAAATAAAAACTACTTGGAAAATAATAAATAACGAAACAGGTAGGAAGAAACAGCGTGAAACTAAATTTAATTTAAATACTGTACATGGCCAAATAAACTTGGACGCAGAGGTAGCTCAGGAATTTGATAACTTCTTTGCCAATATTCCTCTTAAAACTACAGAGCTTCTCAACTCGTCATCCGCGCTCTCTGCTGACTTACTTAGACAGAATGTAAAGGTATGCCCATCGGAGTTTAAGTTTCAACATACAAACCCCCAGGCCATCATAAAAGCTTTTAAAGATCTTAAAATTAAATCAACAGAAGATCTTTGGGGAATATCTGTAAAAGTTTGTAGATCTATCATTGAAACTATTGCCCCCTACTTGGCTGTCATATTTAACACTAGTGTAGACAAAGGAGAATTTCCGGATCTCATGAAACACAGTAAAGTCGTTCCATTGTTCAAATCGGGTGATTCTCAAGAACCCAACAATTATCGGCCGGTGTCAATTCTGCCAGTTCTCAGTAAGGTGTTTGAAAAGTTAATGCTTAGTCAGATGTTACGTCACTTTAATAAAAATTCCATCTTTCATGAACACCAGTACGGTTTCACCAAAGGGCGTTGTACAACTGACGCCGGTGTCACCCTAATAAAGAACATTTTTAACGCCTGCGAAGAGTCGCAAGATGCCATTGGAATATTCTGCGACCTCTCGAAAGCGTTCGACTGCGTTAACCATGAGACGCTTTCGTTGAAACTTGAGCACTATGGGATTAGGAATAGAGCCCTTGGTTTACTTAGTTCATACTTGATGGGCAGACAGGTAAAAGTTCAGATAAACGGTGTAAACTCACTAGGGTCGGAAACGACAATGGGCGTTCCTCAAGGTTCAATATTGGGTCCATTCCTTTTTTTAGTTTACATAAATGATTTGCCCCAATTACTTAAAAATCAACCAAAGATGGTATTATTTGCGGATGACACATCACTAATATTTAAAATAGACCGACGTTCACAAAATCTTGACGACGTCAATAGTTCTATTCATCAGGCCCAAAATTGGTTTACGGTAAACAACTTGGCTCTAAATAAAAAAAAAACTAAATGTATTAGATTTTCTTTACCAAATGTTAAAAGTAGCGAATGTGACATCATGTTGAATGGAGAAAAACTGGAGTTCATTAATCAAACGGTTTTCCTAGGTATCACATTGGACGAGAAATTACAATGGGGGCCTCATATAACATCTCTTGCGGGTCGTTTAAGCTCAGCCGCGTATGCTGTCAGAAAGATAAGACAGTTAACAGACGTAGAAACCGCACGTTTGGTCTACTTTAGTTACTTTCACAGCATTATGTCGTACGGTATTTTGCTGTGGGGTCGGGCTGCTGACATTGAATCCATATTTATTTTACAAAAGAGAGCTGTCAGAGCCCTTTATAATCTGCGTCGCCGTGATTCTCTTAGGGAACTTTTTAAAAAGATTAATATTATGACAGTCCCTTGCCAATTCATTTATGAAAATATTATGTATGTGCGGAAAAATCGACATCTTTTTAGTAAAATTAGTGATAGACATAATTTTAAGATATTGGAATTCTCACGGTAGCATCTCAATTTATTTTTGCAAACATATTATATATTAGGCAAAATATACATTTATACACTAAAACCAGTGATATCCATAACTTTAACACTAGAAACAAGCACAAATTACATGCACCATCCCATCGTCTTCGAAGGGTCCAAGGCTCATTTGTGGGGCTCGGTATCCGTTTTTACAATAAGCTACCTCTTTCTTATCTTGAGCTGCCTTTTAACTCGTTTAAAGCTAAAGTTAAATCTAACCTTTGTTCGAAGGCATACTATTCAATCAATGATTATTTAGACGATGATAATAGTTGGTCGCAGTGTTGAACGCAAGACATACTTCGTTTTTAATGTTCTTTCATAGTTAGCTTATGACATATGAGTTCATATATTTGTTAATTTATATGTCCGTAGAGGTCAATTATTTGTTATTATTATTTTTTTTTTTTTTGTATTGACTTAATACTCTCATAACAATGTTTTATAATGAGTGTATTGCAACATGTGATTAACTAGTGACTTCGACAGTTGTATGATTTTATTCTATCCTGAGCAACCGGCAGCAAGTTCGTCATGCTCCCTTAGATTTTACTGCTTGCGGTAGCGTCGGGGGTCGGGTTACCTCTTTCCCTCAAATATGGCGAGGGGGGTAATGGCTGATCTTTGCGTTATGCTCGTGAACGGGTGCTGCTTGTGGTGAAAGGTCGTCTTGTTAGCCATGGATTTTAATATTGTTATAACGATTATTTGCTTAATGTTTAATTTTGATGGCCCTGGTTTATCACTTGTGGCGTCGAGTCACAGATCTTTTTATTAAATTCTACCCTCTGCACGTGTAAGCGGGCACACCCTTCATGTCTGGAGGCTTATCTAGTTTGATTTGATATTGTTTTTATGCTTGAGTTTTTCTGTTTATGCTGGCATAATGGAGTGTGCTAGCTTACAAGTAGCGAATTATTAAGTTTTATGTGTTTACGTGTTACCTTTGTTGTATTGTTTTCTTTGTAAGAATACTGACTACTTACATACCTTTGTATAAGTGATAGTTCTTATAACTCAACAGACAGATGTGTTGCTGGGGAGTTTGTTGCGCCACTTCTTCTTCCCAGCTAAAACACTAGGAAGTGGTGACGGGCGGGCGTTTTGGGGGACTGTCTTTATGTAGAACTTTGACGTTCAAAAAGTGCTGGCACTCAGCCTAATTTGAATAAATGACTTTTGAATTTTGAATTTTGAATTTTAATACTAGAAATAGAGACAAATTAGATCAACCATTTTTTAGATTAGCTAAAGTCCACACTTCTTTCATGGGGTATTGTGTTAAATGTTACAACAAAATACCTACTGACATATTAGAACTAAATGAAAGAAAATTTAAAACTTATGTTAAAAGTACACTTTGTAAACAAGCATATTACAAATTAGAAGATTACATTCAGGATAAGAATGCTTGGAAACATGCTGGTCCTGCTCCATAGGACAATCAAGGGTGTAGACAAAATCAAACTGGTTGATTTATGAATTAACTTTATAGATGGGTATACTGTTTCTTTTTTGTGTTTTTATTTTGTGTTTAATTGGTAGTTATTAAGATTATCTGTAAATATGTGAGTACCATTTACCTAATTTTTTTTTTTTTAGAAAAGGAATAAGTACCTCTGCTGGTTATACTTTGTTCCTATAAGTAGCATACTCTGGGTGTATCGTCCTCACATAATATTAAATTGATTTTTGTATACCAAATTTTGTAAAGTCGTCATTTGAAAAGAGTAACTATGGAGTTTCTTGTCCGTTCTTCTCCATAAGAATCTACCTTTCCGAATGGACAGTAGAGTCACTTTATTAATATATTTTACTGAACTGTAAATGCTGACGTTCAAAAGTGCCGTTTAATGGCCTAATTGAAATAAACGTTTTTGACTTTGACTTTGACTTTGACTCAAAAATATAAAACAACAACTAAGCACAAAACAGCGGTTGATTTGTTTTAAAAAGCAATCAGTCAAAACTTTTTAAACAAACTTAGCTTTAATTTTTTATGAATATCTAGATAGAGACTTAATAATTCACCAACAAACTATGTCGCTTAGCTTCTTGAAAGCTTTCAATGGAACACAGACTCCAAGTTGTAACATTATACAGCCAGGGAAGTTGGCTACCCAATGATTATTTGATTAATACACAAATAGATTCATTGTTCAATAACAAAGCTTAGTCTAGATAAATGATTGATAGCAGGAAATAAACATAATACTTTGGTATTATTTATTTAGGAACATCAGTATGGTCACTTATTATTTGTGAAGGAAATTAACATATAGTTAGTCACAACTTGGTATGAACTTTGTGGGGTGTCGGACGTAAAAGAATAGCACCATCCCATCACTTCCAGTGGCTGTCGTAAGAGGCGACTAAGGGACTCACCAGAGAATGGATAGCAGCATTCTCTTTTTTTTCTGAGCATTGCAACAGCTATGCTGCGATCACCAACCCGCCTGCCAAGCGTGTTTGGGGAGGCCTATGTCCAGCAGTGGACGTCTTTCGGCTTGTATGATGATGATGGTATTAACTCAAAAAATCTTTATATGAAGTATAAAAATTGCTTTAGAAGTTCAAGCCCAGATTAATCTAGAAAATGTTAATAGCTATTTATGATACTAGTGCGGTAAGTTGGTTTTTACAACCAAGTAGACGAATGTAAGCCCAAGACGAAGTCGAAGGCGAAGTGAAAAAAAAAAATACTAACTTACGTTCTAGGTGTAAAGCCTCATTCATCTAACTCTAGAACTTTAAGCAAACTAACTTTCTCATTTTCTTTGGTAAGCTTGCCTGCGATAATTTTTCAAAGCTGACATGTACTTAATTGCTTGTCAACGATATATTAAACGAAAAAAAGTGTCTATTACGTCGAAATAACGCGGTGACCTTGTACAGGCGACAGGCGTGTTGTCGCCAAGATTAGGTCGTCGTTACTCGTTACAAAGTCACTTTGCAGTCTTACGAGACGGTAAAGTTTCTAGACGAAACTGAATGTTGAAAAATATGTTTTTAGATGTGAAAATATGCCGTGTATTAAGTTTTTAATTTATGTTGAGATTTGAAATGTTTTTTCGTAAGTTTTGACGTAGCGAAACAGGCGGTTTCGGTATTAATTTCAGTGTTTGCCCAAAAGTTTTCGGTTACTGCGTACACGTGTAATTCCCAAAAGGCTTGATGAGGTTTCGTTATTTCAAATTTACTAATGGCCAAAAAGGTACATAAATTGAGATTTTTCTTCGTCTCGCTTTAAATACTTACACCTACACCTTCTTGGGAATCAAACTTCCAGTTTTCAATCATCTTGACACTCTTTAACACCTTTTCCTGTTACCATAAATCGGAACGCGCCCTGGTTTCGGTACTACTGTGAGGTCAGACTGGCGGTCGTTCTATGGTATTAATATGATGAACTAGGCGCCTGTTACTATTGTTACGCGCCAGAATTAATGTCGGGTACATTAAGTTACTACTAGCGCTATCTAGTATCGAGTAGCAGAACTAGTAGAGTCAAGTACCTTCTAGACATTTCTTTGCCAGAACATTCTACACTTCTCGGTATCTGGTCAGTCGGCAGCGGTAGTTACGAGTACTTTCCAGATGTTTCGAGAATGGAAGTTTCTAGAATAAACTGACCTATAAAAGGAGCGCGTACGGGCGTACCGCGACCGGGTCAGTATTGGATTAGCGATACATGCGAATACTTCGGAAGCGATCTTCAAGTGCGAATAAAGTGATCAGTAGTGAACTTGTGTTTAAAAATTAGTGAGTTTAAAGTTGTAATTAGTGTTTTTAAATTAAAGTGTCATTTTGGTTATTTAATCTGCTGTTTTTATTGTCACGAACCCCAAGCTCGTAACACTATTCTTAACCATCTCTACAAATAAATATTTAAGTTTTCAGACAATAACGCCAACATAGCAGCTATATATTTCAGATAAATAATTTCGCTCAAAATAATAAAACACATTAATAAGGAGTTTGAAATGGACGAAATCACGGGAACAGTTAGTCGTCAATAAAATAGTGGGAAACTCAATACATTCATAGATAGCAATTTGTTTTAATATTATTAACGGATTATTTACGGGAGACTGGTCATCCCTTAGTTGCCACTAGCTCATTTTAATATTTGATACTCTAAATTGTTTTTTCTTTATTTACATTGTTCTCATATATAGAAGCAACAAGGTTCATGTAATCAGGATTTTTGTAAACATAAAATGATTTAAAAGAGTGTCCGTGGAGTTTCTTGCACGTTCTTCTCCATAGAGATCTACGCTTTGGAACTTGCAAATAGCTTCATGTTTTTGACAGACTCACTTTGTCAATTCAAAAGTACCTGATAATGGTTTATTTGAAATAAATACTTTGACTTTGATTTCATAAAATAGTGTGCCTACTTTATGAAATCAAAGTCAATCCAATCTACACAATAAACTAACACACACCAAACAGAATTTGTACAAATTTATTTTCCATAAAATCTAACCTAACCAGCCAGCTTCCCATGGAAATTTAAAGATCTACAATTTCCCTTTTAATACTTTAATTGAAACTTCTGAAAGCTACACTCAAAGCGCCAATAATAATAGCTCCAGTATCAATGAACACAAACATAACATTAAACAATTAAGCCCCCGAGTGAGTAGAGCCAGTGTTTACTGTTGTTTCAATACACGCTGCACGCTGATGCTGAACACATAAATTACATAGGTGAATGTGAATATGCATGAGAGGCTTTCCGATAGTTCTCGTAGTAAGCAGTGCTGATGGTGGGGTGTATTGATTTGGGGGGCGAATGGAATCAATGGCTTTCGGAATCAAGATGAAGGTTTTTTCTTTGCATGGGTGTCTTCTAACCTAAGCTTATGTAAAAGTGTTTGTTGTTTTAGGGTTCTCAATGTGTTATAGCTAACCAATTTACGCTGAATATACTGGACCGACTCAGTTGAAGTATGGTAGGTACACATATGTACTTCTTTGACCCAAACACAGGCGTGTAACGTTAATACATATTTTTATAGTATAGGGCCACTTTTGAGGGCCAAGATAGAAAATTATAAAATGTACTGCGTGACATATCAAATAGAAGGTTATTGTGAAGGCGTCCAATATTTTTTTTATAATTTTAAAATTGCTCAAGAAATAGATGAAAATTGCAAAATAATGTAAATAAAATAATGTAAATAAGGTAATTTCTGAAAGTACTGATTACGAAAATACTTTCCCTGTTAGAAAACAACAATATCGGGTGGAATTGTAGACAACTTTTGATTCCGGAAAAAAATGACGGTTACTGTGTAATAGCTACTGTGGGCTGCGGGATTAGATATTTCTAAGTACAACAGTTAATTATTAACTGCTTTGATTAGACTCAGAAAGATACGCACTACAGCTCGAATGGAAGTCTAAGTGTGGAAAATGGAGGCCCCACTCTACTCTACTAGACTCAGAAAAAGAAAATACGGAATTTAAACATACCCACTCGTGGAAATGAACACATAGATAATTATATAATTTCCATCTTCCTAATATTATCTTTTAATTTCACAAAGTAAAAGAAAACATTACCTACACAGAAATAATTGAAATAACCTTGTTTAAAACAACATACAATTCATTTATTTAAATGGAATCCAATTATACAGTTAAATTAATTTTTCAAATTAAGAACAACTTTTGGATTAGCGGAAACGTAACTCTTTTAATCTTGTAAGTTATTAAATTCAATTTGCATTTTCAATTAAATCTATTAGTTTAATGCTAACCGGAAAATGTTAGAAAAATTAATTCAAGTAAAAGAAAGTATTTCGGGGTGGAATGAATTTCTTAAAGGTCACCAAATCGAGAGTATTTGACAAAGGGAACCTTTTTCATGATTTTGTTTCTGACCTCGGGCTGTTTTTTGTTGATGTTCAATTGATTTCCGGGGTTTTTGATGTTCCTTATGTTATCTGTAGTCAATGTCAACTTAGCTAATGAGGGTCAAAGTTCAAGAACGTGAGAGTTAGAACCCATTATTAAAATAAAACCTACGAACCCATCCAGTTTTATTTCAATAATGGGTCTCCCACGTTTTGAAATTATAGCGCAAATTACGTTATGTCAAACCAAATGTTTACCAGCCCAGATGTAACCTGCCCAGAGCTTTCTTTGAACGCGTTAATCCCTGGTACTAACAGTCGGATTTGTTTTTTTTTAACCGACTTCAAAAAAAGAGGAGGTTCTCAATTCGGCTGTATTTTTTTTTATGTTTGTTACCTCATAACTCCGTCATTTATGAACCGATTCTTCTTTCATATGAAAGGATATACGTTTCGATTGGTCGCATAGAAATTTTATCAAAATCGGTTCAGTAGTTTGGTTTTTAAATCAAAATAGCTGGAGGAAATAGAAAATATAACATCCAAGTAAACGAAATTGCGTGTTTTGCTTTCCTGTGACTTAACTGTGGTGTTGTTAGGTGTGGGTGTGTACCACTAAAAAGTGTTAAATAAAAACATTTTTTACAAAAAATACAACAGCTGACTTCCAAATAAAAAAACACTACAAAGTAGAAAATAACTTTAATTTCGGAAGTTGGTGTTAAAATACGAAGAAACAACCAGAAACACCGACTTCTGAAATTAAAGTTAATTTACACTTTGTTTTTTTTTTGTATTCATGATTGATTAGCAATGATTCACAAAGAAGGCTATACGAGAACAGGAATGGTAAAGAACGGGATACGCGCGTACGAAGTCGCGGGAAAAAGCTAGTTAATCATAAAATAACAGCAGAGAAGTTAGAAAAAAAAAACACCACTTCGAGGTCGCCACTGTTGATTCTGACAGTCAGAAGTTGCAGTGTTTGGGAATAGAGTGGTGGGCTCTACCTAAAAACAAAATAATCCAACCAACCAATTCTTGAAACTATTTGCTTTATTTTTGAGAACACTGTATAATAAAACTCATGCGTGGAAAACGTTGAATTCATTACTTTTATAAGATCACAAAAGTGGAAAAAATGGACTGGCCGGTTTGAAGCATGAATGCAGAGAGAAAGTTGCTAGACATAAAAAAATGTTAAGCTCGAACACAATGTTGCAAGTAAATAAATGAATTAGTAATCGATTACAATAATTAACTTACTAAAATGACAAATTATTGCAGATTGAGCATTAAGTTGATATAAAATTAAGTTTATAATATTTACACTATTAATTTAATACGATTTGCAATTCCCATTCTACACAGAACACTAATACGCAGAACGAAATACATTTCAGTTTCTCGCTTATTATTCCTAAATGAGAAAAAAACAAGGCTTTATACTCAAAATATCTGAACAAATATGTTTCTAAAATAAGTTGCCCATTATTTTCGACTACAAATGATCTGGATTTTAATATTAAACCCATTGTCTGCAGTTCGTTCACATTATTTATCTGAACTTCAAGGCTTCAATACCGATATTTTCTTTTACAGAACCCAAATTAAGAATACCTACTATTCAGATGATCTTGACTCATCTCAGAGTTATCTCATTCTGAAAGATTAGCTAAAGATAGACTGCCTATTAAAAGATATCGTTACATTTTAATCATAACTGAATATGAAAAGGTATAAGTTTTACCCAAGAGGTATGAATTTTAGATAAATCAATTAATATCTAAAAGGAAACAATTGCTTGAATTACATTTTACTGGATCTAAGAACTACAATTTATTCTACAATTTATTAGGCAGTCAAAAAAACCTTATTTTTTCAGATAGCGACTTTGCGAATGCGAACTTTTCTTGAAAATTAATGGAATTGGCACTCTTTTCATGTTGCAAATACTGCATGAGGGGGTAAAGTGAACGCTATTCGTAAGTTTTTAAACGTGATTACGGTTTTGATTGGCATTCAATTCCCGGGTCGGGCTGTATTCTAAATAGATGTCTGTAGCTTGTGCAGTGGTGGATGACAATAGGTCTAATTACAGGGGCTTTAATATATCTGGTAATATATGCGTACTGTTCATCATCACACATGACCGGTCCTGTGCGTCTCCTAACCAGCCGCTTCCTTCTGCCTGCACCAGGCCAGCTTTGTGGAACGCCCTACAACGCTGCCTCTTCAAATTCGCGGTCGCCACTCCAGAACCAAAGTCAAAGTCAAATCGTTTATTTCAATTAGGCCATTAAACGGCACTTTTGAACGTCATCGTTTACAGTTCAGTAAAAATAATAATATTACATTAATAAAGTGACTCTACTGTCCAATCGGAAAGGTAGATTCTTATGGAGAAAAACGGACAAGAAACTCCATACTCCTTTCAAATAATGATTTTACAAAATTTGGTATACAAAAATTAAATTAATATTATGTGAGGACGATGCACCCAGAGTATGCTACTTATAAGAACAAAGTATCACCAGCAGAGGTAAAATTATTCATTTTCTAAAGAAATTTAGGTAAATGGTACTCACATATTTACAAACATTGGAACCATTAATTAAACAGTGTGAGTCAACAGAAAAATAAAAACACAGAAAAAAGAAACAGTATATCTATAAAGTTAATACATAAATCAACCAGTTTGATTTTGTCTACACCCTTGATTGCCCTATGGAGCAGGACCAGCATGTTTTCAACCTTTTGACTCCATTGCCCATCTTTATATAATTACGTCACTGACTATTCAGCTGTATCAATACCTACATTTCGCCACAAACCCCTTTAAATGAAAATAAGCAACATTATCAACTGCCCATACCCAGTACATTTGAACGTTTTCAACAAAAGGGCGATACATCAGTATCACTTAAATGAAACCATCGCTCTTTGCCCATTGGGACGGATCGCTCCTTTCAATCGCTCGAGCACATACGCCTCGTAGTTGATCTATACAGGGTGTAACGGAACGGTGTGGTCGTATTCTAAAACTGCTTCTGCTAATGTAGACAACTCTCTTTAAGGAAGTCATAGTAAATTTTCAAAACTACGACTATGTACCGACCATACAAATTTTGATCAACTAATGATAACTTTGAAAAACTGTTCATTTTCTTAGGCAGTTTTAAAATATGAGTACTCCTTTCGGTACACGGAGTATATGCCCCGCAGTAGGTAGCTCTTCAAGGCTTCGATAAATAACTTTCAAAGTGTCAAAATACTGACTAATATATGATGTAATTATTGTCTGAATATTAAACGAAGGGGATCAATAATTTATAATTAATGTATGACAGTTGACAATTTGCTGCCATGAATAAATAATTGTATGATGCTATTAATATTAAATAAGATTTTGAATTACTGTGACTATATTGTGTACGTTATCAGCAGTTCTTCCGTGTTATACTGGACTAGACTGGTAACATTTAATCAGCAGAAGGATAAGCACCGTGGTTGAATAAGATTGCAAATTATCTATAATATAGGAATGTTACTGGGATCTTTCTATGTAATAATTATAAGAACTGACTAACTTAAAAACAAATAATATCATTTTTATATCAATGACTACTTTTACCCCCACTTAAAGATTGGCGATTTAAAGTCACCCTGTATACGAGTGGTAGATAGTAGGTTTATATAAGTAGTCGTATAAAAAGTAGCCGCGATTGAACTACCACTTGAGGTGGGCAGTTGGCCTAGCCAGGAGGTGAGAATTTGAGTGAGCACTCTTTGGAGAAGGTATTGAAGGCCATCGCCAAGTGTCGTCACATGCCGCGCTCATATGCGCCTCGCATCCAGCTAATACCCGCGGGAACAACATCATTGGTCCAGCTTGTGGAAGGATTTCTAACTTATCATTCGGTCATTGTATTTGATGATTACTTTAGACATCGTCTCTCAGTCAGCCTATACTCTCTTAGTCTGTCAACGGGTCAGTTTTCAGTCCAACCCGACGCAGGGAGTATTTATCTTGCGACATTATTTTTTCGTAGGCATTCTGGTGAAAATTTTAACGTTACTGCGCTTAGTAAATGAAAAGCCTGAAAGTTCTGCTTTCCCTAAACTCATTTAAAGCTATTTTCCGCATGAAGGAATAGTAACTTAGTACGAGTAAAAAAACATCAGTATAATATTAAATTCTATGGAATATCCACTCATAATCGTACATCATCGTCCCCCGTGCGGCGAGCAACGACACTGATCGATGTTCCACCGCAATCTCTTCACTGATGGATCGCGCCGAATTCACGCTACGCCCGCTACGAGGCTACGAGCTACGCCGTAGCTCGTAGCAGTGCTACGCGCTACAGGCCATGGGGCTGTAGGTAATTTGCTGACGTATCGATGATTCAGTTGGCCCATCAATTTAAATGGGCAGTGATTGGTAACATTTAAGGTCTTGTTAATAAACCGCTTGAGTTCGACAATTTAGAGTCATTTTATTTTGAGATTCTGATTTCAAAAATAAACACGTTTTATTTCAACTGATGACTGACCACAGGAGATACGAAGATTTAGGTTAGTAAGTAAACTTGATATATATTCTTCAGCTAGCTAATATATGTGGCGCAGCCAGTAAAGTAGTACATCTCGGAAAGTTATAGCCAAAGGGTTAGCTACGACTGATATATTTCATGTTGAGTTACGGGATAACCAGAGCAGTTGAGATAAAACTTAAACTGACACGGTAAATATAAGTGAAAACAAAAATTATTGGTCGGCTGGCGATTGAACACTATCTTACCTGGTGGTAACCGATAGTATAATCGTCGGTGGATCACGTTTGCCTAGGAGTAACCTAGATGCAGCAGGGAATTTGACTCTTTAACTTTATTCTATCATCTAGGTACAATTCACAACCCATAGACGATTTTAATTAAATACACTAATTTTAGGGTTTACTAGATTCCTTAGAGAAAATTCCAGTGATATGCCCATGGCAGTTCATGAGTTATGACTATCTTCACTCGAGTTACCCAAGAGCTCGAGAGCAGGCCTACACCAACTTTGCTGATTGGGGGTACCTTCACTATTTCATACATCTAGTCCTGTCCCATTTAAGAGTTTTTTTTTTATATTCCAACACAATAAAACCTACCCACTTATCGTCAAATAAAAATTCTGAACCAATAAAATCATTTCAGCTGACAACAGGATTCTTGTCACTCAGCTTATATTTCAATACTTGCAAAAATCTTCCGTTTGTGTCAGGGATGATAAAGCAATGGCACGTACCAAAAATGTGAAGATGGCATTCGGGTAAGTTTTCTTGTTTGTACAGGTTTGTGTTTTGAAGTCCTAAGTTTCTTATAATCTTTCCATTTCAATGGTATGGGAATCAGATGTTGAGTAAAAAGTTCGTGAACTACTTTGATTTATGTGCATGTACAATCGAGTAATTGCTTATTTCTGATGCTCTTATTTAATAAATGTACCATATGTGTGATGTGTGTGGTGTATATGGTGCTTTGAATACAATGTGACTGGTTCAAGATTCTACGAATAGGCACTATCTTACTTTGTTGGATTCTTATGATTTTTGTAACATTTGGCTTTTACGAGTATCCGATATAACCAACGTCTTATTAACTAGCATCATCGAGTTATTTTCAGCCGCAAGATGTCCACGCGGGCAATCCTATTTGTCTTGCGAATTTTCAGGATCTACACCAAATCACAGATCCACCTTGTCCGAGGTATTCCAACGCTGCGTTTTCCGGCCACTGCGGAATCTTTCCGCCTATTAAATAAAAAACCACTAGCAGACACTTCAACTGTTGGCCACCCCTGCTCCATATCTGTGGAGATCCCTCGGAGACTGGAGACGAGCTGCGAGCGCGAGTCAATACGCTCTGATTTGACTTGCATTTGTTGGCGTTATGTGATCCCTAGCAAGGCTACAGGGTTACTCACACTCAAACAAAATACATTTTTTGTTTTTCATTTTTTTAAACTTGATTATTATGGTCCTTTGAAAATGACCCGGTCTTTTCTACATAAAACACTTTGTAATACACGGTGACATTTAAGTTGTCTTACAATGGCAGCCTACTGCTACTACACATTCACTAAAAAAAGTGATTTATATGAACATTTGACTTAATACAAAAAAAAAACATTATCATGACGCATGACGTAGTTTGAAACATCCTGTAGTGAGCGTAGTCCGAGCCAAGGACGGCACGGAATGGAACGGCGACATAGTTTTGATACGTAACATTCTTAACAGGGTGTTTCATAATTCTAATGCATCATTGCTTCGAATCGACTTCGACTTCGTCTCGGGCTTACATTCGTTTACGTTTGTAAAAACCAAGGTACCGCACTGGTAGCATAAATAACTATTATGTCATACTTTACGCACATTGAAGTACAGAGGCGGAAATAAGTAAAAAAAGAAAAACTGTGTCTGTCTGTCTTGCTTGTTCCTACTAATTTCCGAACGAACGGCAAGACCGATTTACCGGACTTTAGTTGGAGTAATAAATAGTAATTTCCCCTAATTCGTTACATAAAAGAAACCTGAGGGTTTCTTTTATGTAACGAATTAGGGGAAATCGCGGGCAACAGCTGGTTAATTTAAATAAACTCACTCGAAACAATTAAATTGTACAAAATATAATCCTATAGTGTCCGTTTATTTGTTCTGCTTGTCATGCAAAATGTCAAACACAAAATATTAATTTATTTAATTTAGCTTTACACTTTGGCTTCAGCAAATAATTAAGTTATAGTTGTTTCATTTTACAATGGTTAATTAGCTGTCATTGCCCTTTATCTAATATCTCTTTGTAGAAATCCGAACCATAAACTATGTATCGTTGAAATTACTAAAAATATTGAGATCACGATATAATTATGTCTGTTCAGGAGGGCTTAATGTATTTTTAATTGACTAAATAAAAGGAGGAGGTTCTCAATTCGGTTGTATCTTTTAATTATTTTTATGTTTGTTACTTCATAACTCCGTCATTTATGAACCGATTTCAAAATTATTTTTATGGGAAAGGATATACTTTCCGATTAGTCCGGGTTTTGAAATCAAAATAGCTGGACAGAATATGTCATCCAAATAAATTAAATTGCTTATTTTGCTTTCCTGTGACTTTCCAGTGGCGCAGTTAGGTGTGGGGGGTGAGGTAACTACACTAAAAAGTGAAAAATGAAAACTTTTTTTTAATTTAGAAGTCGGTTGTATGTATGAAAATAAATACAACCGACTTCTTAGTGCGGTGGGATGGCAATCCGACAAGTTGGGGAAAGATCAAACCGCTTAAAATGTTTTCCCGGGGCATGTGAGTGTCACACCACGAACTTTCAAAATCCGGACTGTTCCTAATAACACTTTTTGCCCAACCCTGGACCCAAAGCCCCATAGATCACTGACCGCTTTTGACATCCCATAAAGCAACAGCCACAATCAAATAGCACATAATTTAATATGCACTGTAATAATAAATTCCACTCAACTACAGGATCGTTCATCGCAATTAATTTAAATTATTAATTATTATCAATGTTATCGCAACGACTCTAATATGCAAATTATGTTTCATAGAGCCAGTTAAATTAAACCGATTGGAACTGAAATGGTGATAGTTAATCTGAAATAGGTTCTATTGGGTTTCGATGCAAATAATATCAACTGCTGTCAAAATAGTATTCATAAACGGAATTACTAATTCAATTAATTGAGTATACACAAATTATAAATCAAATATGGTTATTTGTGTACTCAGTCATAAATGTCTGACGTAAAGCCACGTCAGCGAGCGACCGGTACATTAAGCGTCATAAGTAGAGATGAATAATAATAGTAATAATAATATCTTGGGACAACTCACATGCGGTCATCTGATCCCAAACTTGGCAGAGCCTGTGCTATGGCAACCAGACAACTGATAAACATACTTATATATTTATAAATACATACATATTATAGACAAATTACACCCAGACACAGAACAAATGATCATCACACAAAGATTTGTCCTGAGTGGGAATCCAAACCACGACCTCCGGTGTAGCAGTCATGGTCACTAACCACTCGACCAACAGGCCAGTCAAAGAGAATGGGTCACGTGCTCTTCAGGGATTCCTATCACATGCCATGTACTGGAATCCTCAAGGGTTAAAGAAGCATGGCCGTCCCCGTCAATCCTGGCGACGCACCGTGTTGGCTGTGAAATGACGTGGAGTGAGGTGAAACGTGACGCATACAGGATCTGCCTCTTGGATCAATGACAAGGAAAAACGCGTACGCGTACGATCATCTTTACTTCAAAAAAACAATTTTAACAATGGGTCCTCTTATAAGTAATAAACTACCGATTCATTTAAAATAATTACCCATCATAGTTTTTAAAAAAAAGTTAACAAAACTGCTACTGGACAAGTGTTACTACGCAATTAAAGTATGTGTATTATGTGTATAATGTATGTTATTATAATAACTGTATGTTATATAAATAACTTTATGTTATATAAATAACTTTCTGTTAATGTATGCTGCTTCTTTGTGATTTGATTAACTGACATTTATATCTTTATTTTTATACAATTCTTTGTGATTGAATCGATTGACATTTGTAATTGAATTTTTTGTAATTTTAAATTTAATTTAATAATAATATCAATTATTAAATTAAATTTGTTACTTATTTTTTTTCCTTTTAAATTTAAATTATTGGCATTGTGCCTCATTTTGAATAATATGAGTATTTTAAATAATGATATTATGTTGCTTGATTTTTTTTATTTTTTATGTTCGTCTGTTTTATATTAAATAATATTGCATGCCGTGAGGTAAAATGTATCGGGACTATCATCAAAATAACCGTCATATCTGTATACCTACATTATTGGCAAATAAATGATTTCTATTTCTCTTTCTATCACGCTTCACCTCGCTTGTAGTCGAATAGTTTCTCCGAGACTACTAGGTATAGGCAGCTCCTACCTGTCACTCCTACCTGTCACTCGGGGAAAGCAGGCGCGATATTATACTATTTGGCTTTAACTAAATTCTATCTATATCGTTTTGGGGGACTGTCTTTATATAGAACTTTGACGTTCAAGAAGTGCTGGCACTCAGCCTAATTTTTTTAACCGTTGCCCCACACTAGTAATTTCTCCTGTATCGTGGGAACAGCCAGACCCGGAAGAACTATCTGTAGGCCATAAAAATATTTGTTCCGTGCGGGAATCGAACCCGCGACACGCAGCGTAGCAGTCAATCGCTCAACCACTGCAACCACCGGGTCGTTGAAAAAAATGTCTTTTGATTTTGATGTTTACATTTTTGTATAATTTTTGCGTCTTCTGCCCAATTATAGCCCCGGCTAGAGGCTTTCATTCTCATTAAGGCCGTCACGTGCAAGTCCGGTTAAGCTGATGACAATTCTCCCGAATTCATACGTAGAGATGTAAGTCAACCCTAAGATTCGTGATCCGGGAGGCGAGCGCCGAAATGCAATAGATTTACCGTTTGTGCGACGACTCGCGATATAATCCAATGCAGACGAACCCACTGTTCTTGTACGACAACGCTTATTAAACGAGCACTGCTGTGAGATTACGCTTGCATGGCTGCTGTACCGTGTAACGATCTAGATTGAATTTTGGTCACGGTGGCCAATCTCAACAGATATTAAACTAAGTATTACAAGAAAGATAGAAGGTATACAGGACATATTACAGTGCTCTTCTTAGGGTTTCGAACCTCTATAAGAAAAAAGGGAACCCTTATAGGACCACTCGGTTGTCTGTCTGTCTCTCTGTCCGTCTGTCACAGTCGATTTTCTCCGAATCTACATATCAAACCAAAGAACTCATCGTATGGGTCTCAAAAGTATTTTTTTGATTATTTTTAAATATTCCATTACGAAGTTATTAAAGAAAAAATATGAAATTTCACCATTCTCCAGTTTATCTTCGAAACTACTGAACCAAAATTCAGATAAAAGGTTTTTACCTATAGATTACACGAAATAGAAGTATATGATTAAACAAAAACAAGTTAAAGAAATTTTTAATCAATCGGAACCTTTTGCACGCGAGTCCAACTCGCACTTGACCGATTTCTTACCTATACCTTGTATTGAAGATAACAAAAAGATAAGAATTTTTTGATGCCCAATGATCTATATAGTTTTTATGCGCGTTTGTACATAATTTCGCGATTATAAGTCTAGTTGTTTAAGTATTTAGTTGTTACTTGTACATGTTATAGTTCGTTAAATGTAAATAAATAAATAGATAACAATCAATCCAATTTTAGTCTTGTCATGGAGTATGGAAAGCTAGTTAGCGGATGGAGGTCAGATTGGCAGTTGCTCCATGTAAATTACTGTTTTAGCCACCACCTGAATATATTTGGTAATACAGAATATTTCATATACCAATGTGATACCCATCCGTGCTAGTTTTATTGCCTGAATAAATAATAAAACAATCGACTAAATTATATCTTTTATTTTACAATGTACTTCACATAATTGTATTATGTATTTGGCATAGTACACAACAGAAGCATATATATATATTTTAATAATTATAATTTTAACATGATTCGTAGAATTTGAGTAACATTTGAACAATATTAAAGATTTCTCACTTAATTAATAAATTATTTGAGCATGGTTTGGCAACGAGCTTGATGATTATTAAAATATTTTATTCGTAAAGATTTTATGAGATGAATGAGAATTATTCAAGGAGCGAGTTATTGAAAATGTATTAAATTAGTTTGATAACATTCCTCATCTTATAATTTGAATCTGAAGTACCAAGTACCTACAATTATAAAATTATTCCAAGATTTTGAGTACCTAATATGAGTATAATAAAAAATATATACAAGTAGAACATATATACAACAAATATACGCAAGTAACCAGAGATGTAACTGTAATAAAAAAATATTATGAGACTAAAATGTTGATATACATTTAGTAACGACAATCAGTGAAATTTTACAAAATCTGGACAAAATAGCATCTATTAAGCAGATTCATTATTAAATTATCTGTGAAAAGATGAATTTGCTTCATGGGTCTTAACCGGAGGACTCGGTGCGAGTTTTTAAACATACTCGATCGTGTTGTACCAAATTATATTGAAAAAAGTTTCTCGTAATTGTCACCAGACGGCGCTTATTCATTTTAGTACAAATTGACGTTTATGTTAACGCGATCGAATATGTTAAACATTTGCACTAAGGTTCTGAGATTTTTCATAAATGAGCCTGTTTATGTCCCATTACAAAAACATTCAATTTATCTCAAATCTAAATCAAACCGTTAATTTCCTGGAAACATACTTAAAAGTACTAGGACCCTCCTGAGCTTAGTGCGTCAGCCCTCTCAATTAAACCTGCTAAGAGCACTCAAGTGCTTCTCCTCCCTTTGTGTAAGTTCTTATCTCGCAGTCCGAAGCCTATTTGACAATATACTGTTACGTTCTCAAGAGTTCCGAACTTTGTCATTGTGACCCCGAAGTTTTGACGTCTCAAATGTCAAGTTAATTAAATGGTTTATTTAGGAATCTGAACTGTGCATATTTAATCGTTACAGTTTTAAAGGTGAAAAAGGAACCCTTATAAGATCACTCTCTTGTCCGTCTGTCTGTCCGTGTGTCACCACTGATTTTCTCAGGAACGGGTTGACCAAGGAAGTTGATATTTTAACAGATACTGAGGTCCCTAGAAGGTGTATAAAAATCAAGGTCCTCAGTCAACACGAAAAAGATATGGGCAAATTTAGATTTTCGCTAAAACTTGTAAGTACCAAAATTACCCTAAATTTACATTTTTTTTAATTTTCGGAATTTTTCGTTTACATGTGCTGTAAGACCTTGCGTTTAACCAAAATTGACAATTCTAGGTCAACCAGAAGTACCTTATAGGTTTCGGGTCGAAAACCTTTATGGTAGTTCCCGTTGACCTAGAAATTTGGCAAAAAGCAAGGTCTTACAGCACAAATAAAGAAAAATGGAAAAATTCCAAAACATAAAAAAGTTGAAAATTAAAGGGTATACATACATACATACATAATTGACGCCTGCCACCAATAAAAATGATACCAATTTTATAATGAGTAGGTACGGAACCCTCGGCGCACGAGTTCGACTCGCACTTGAGCGTTTTTTTTTACTTTTGATGTTCTCGCGTTTGACCACAACCTCACCTGATGGAAAACGAAGATGTGGTCCACAATGGAGCACGCTTGCTACAAGTAACTTATTCACTCTTGACTTCAATGAAAGTATTCACAAATCGGTGGAATGTCCACCATGTGTTCGACAAAAATCGTGTTATATACAAAAAAGTTACTTATGAAAATTCAGCTTATGGTTAACATCGAATTATAATACGATTTTTCGAAGCAAATAAATATTAGTGAAGATAAATTGATTGTGATTTGCAATTAAAATTGAATATGATTTGCAATTATCATCCGCAGCGCATAATAAAACTTGATTTGTTGAATGTTTGAAATATTACAACAATATTATATTGTATAAATCAACACACATTAATAATGTTTGTTGATTTAAAATAAATCAAACTTATTTTAATTCCGATGCATATGATTGAATGGCATTAATTGATTATGAATTATAGTAAATTGTGACACAGATGTTTTTGCATGGAAGTTGATTATGTGAATATTTTTTGTATTAATTAAGATATGATGAAGTTAAAATCTTATCGATGAGGAATGTTTGCTGAGGCTTCAGATTTGGTACTCCTTGTAGTTCCAGTTCCAGGTTTTGTTGACGCTGTTGTAGTCGCTGTTGGGGCTCATCTGCAGTTTTATTGTGTGGTCGGGCTGCAAAAAGAGATTTACATAACATTATTTTTCATCATTTGATTATCATCCTGCCTTTTCCCAACTATATTGGGGTCGGATTTCAGTCAATCCGGATTCAGCTGAATACCAGTATTTTACGTGGAGTGGCTGCCTACCAGACCTCAACAACCCTTTCAATGGGTAGCACGGTGTCCGATTTTCTGGCTTTTCTATCCGTAACGACTGCCAAAGGTCTACAAATGACAGGCGAGACCAACGGCTTAACGTGCTTTCCGAGACACGGAGGAGTCTCGGTACTATAAAATGGTCACCCATCCACAGACCAACCTCGGCAAGCGTTACTATTTAATATAAAGCTCGTATTCTGTGAAGGTTTTGACAGGATTGTTAACCGCTACGAAAGTCACTATGGCCGATGTAGTTTTGTAGTTTGAGAAGTATACCGCATCAAAGTTTAGGCAAAGAGCCTGTTACGTCACTTCGAAAAAATGAGGTACACTTTGACTGAGACGTGTCCAATATATTTGGTTATCCTAACTGAAGAACTTAATATTTTTATTTAGGCATTTAACCTGTTTGATTCGACGTGTGAGAATGTAACTAAGTATATTGTAGCCTTATATTTCAGAATCCCGTTACTTTACTTATTAGGATTACTGAAGGTAACGTGTTTTCAATCAAAGGCCTGTAGTATTAGTACCGGATATGTTTGCTGTGTACGATTTTTCAGAAGATACATTGTTATCTGAAGAATCAATAGGACGGTGTGGCGTATAACTTGAAGGTAAGTTTTTTTGTCTAACATTTTTTTTTTGCTGAAGCTGCTAAAAGTGGGGACCACCATTATTTAGTTTTCTTCATACAACAAAAATAAATATAAATAATAATACATAAATACTCGTGACAAAAAACTGGAAAATGCCTACGTTTATTCAACTCAATCTACCAAAAAAATAAAGCCATTATTTTTCCAACACCATGTAACACACAGCCATCGTCGTCCAAACACAGCCTGGCACGACTCGACAAAAACGTGCGACTCCATAAACCAAACACCCAGTGACGTATCGCTGTGCTGTACGCCAGCACGGCACAGACGTGACGTATCGCAGTGCAGCACAGCAGTACGCCGTAACACCACATAAATCTGCACCCCACTCAAGTTTGGCCTGATTGCCCCAGCTGCCGTGTTTATCAATGTCGACTCTGTTTTTTCAAGTGATATTTTTGTGAGTTGGTTTGTGATTTTTTCCTCTAGGTTTTGGTTTTCGCGTCGTTTTTGGGCACATGTTTTTTCGAATTACACTTGATTCGTAACCAAGCTTTTCTCTGTGGGCAATCCTGCAGAAGTCGTGCGTTTTCTAGGATAACAAGTTGTAAATGGTACTCAGGGCAACCATATGTAGCTTTCTATCAGTTAATCCTATACGGATACGATAGGTACATCTGATCCTAGTGGGCAAACTTTGTCATTGCTGCCTAGGCGAAATAGATGCCCGTGATAGAGGCGAGCAACTGCAATGGCAGACAGCGCAAGTCTATCTAATGACAATTTCCAACTCCTCGAACTCGAAAAAATTCATAAAACTTCATAAAAAATTTCTTTTCAAATATTTGTGCGAAATGAATTCAGGCACGCTCGTGTTTGAAAATACTTTTTTAAATCGGATCTGAATTTCATCCGCAAAAAAAAACAATTCTACCACTTTGTAATACATGTTTTTAAAATCATTAATTTACAAGGTTTTCTTCTGAATAATGCAATTTTCATGAAGCATAGCACTGGGTATCAAAATAGTGTAATCATCCCATACACATTGACATCATCATCTGCCTAGCCTATTCCTAATAATATTGGAGTCGGCTTCCAGTAAAACCGGATTTACTTACGAATCCGGTTTTACTGGAAGTTTTCGTAGAGCGACTGCCTAACCAGACTGTGTTCACAACAGTTGTGTTGAAAACAGTTTAGCGTGCTTTCTAAGGTGACCTCGGCTAACTTAGCTTAAAGTCTGGTTGTTATGATTTAGCAACGAGTTCCTCTGTCCATTCATTGTCATAATTCACCTAACAGCATTGGTATTGAATGATCGTTAATAAGTTAGTAAAGAGCATTAGTATTAGTCGATAGTGCTCTAAAGTTGTGTCATTAAAGCGACGCCTGCCCGACATTATCCCTCCCGGTTTTACGAACGTTTTCAATAGAGTGGCTAGCTAATCTTTGTGACATGGCAGGACAGTCTCTGGATTTTCTTTTATGTAGGACATGGATTTTCATATTTCAAATTATTTTGTACGATGGTGGAGAATCTTTTTGATATGCTTGATTAGTAGTATAAACTGGGGCTAGAGGACAAAAAAAAAGTATTAATCATTGCAAAAAAAAATCTGTACATCCAGATACCCTTCTGTAAATAGACCTAGAAAATTGAATGATATTAAGTGTAAGATGGTAATGATGATGATTTCCTTTAGGTACAAATAAAAATTTCATTTTATAGTCCTTATGCTTGAGATAAGCTACATTCAGCCAGTTATGTCAGCAGTAACGTGGTGAAGCCGATTGTCAAAACATTAAAAATGTATGGGATTGACAAGCGCTGTCGAAATATCGCGTGATCAATCCCTTATATTTTAGCATTTCGACAATCGCATTCGCAGATAGAATTGCACTGTTTCTAGTCATGGGCACCTTTTTTTTTAATGATGGAAAATCATCAAATGACTTCTTTCACTCTGGGTGGAGCGGAAGGCGTGTCAGACTCTTACTGACTAAAACCCATCTGCGCTCCTTCTAAAGCCCTTTGTGTTCCAGGGGGGCTCTAAGCCCTAGTTTCGGGCTTAGTTGCGGGCGTATTCTACTCCGGATCACCTACGGACTCACGATTATGTAGTTCCGAACCCGAACTAAGAATGACTCAGTAACTGTCAAATCGTGTTATCATTAATTCTTAGTGGTTAGTTGATACGGACCAGAATGCGCCCGCAACTCAGCCCAAAACTACAGACTTCGGGCTAGGAAAGTAGCCTCCCAGGGCCGTAGTGAATCTTTCGAACAAATTCCGAAACCCTGGCAGGGTCATGGGCACCCTACCCACTCGGCTAATGCCGCAAGCTTCTTACAACTACTTCTTTTAGTAAATTTGAAATTTAAACTCCAACGACCGTTAGTAGTACGCAAAGTGTTACACCAAAGGATTATTTTAAATTGCCTCTCAGACAGATTGACTTCAATTTTAAAACACTAACGGCCATTCTTTTTAAGGCTTTTTCGTGTAAATGATTACTAGAGGTTTTATCTATGTTTAATAGAATAATAATATTTTATCGTGTTAATGGTTAAGTATTTGATTTATAATGGTTAGGTTATGAAAAAAAGGTTTTTAGTGAATTTTTAAGCTGTCTAAAAAGAGACCCGGTCGGAATTAAAATTTGTTTAAAAAGTCCATTAACGAATTTTGGAGCCAACATTTTTGTGAAATGGCTGTAATTTGGGATGGCTACTTTTTTATAATACTATGTTGGGATTTCAGAATCTGTTGGACGATGAATAAAAAGATTTTGGCACCTAGGCTAGAGTGCTGATTGGCACACATCTTCACTTGCTGATAACTGAATTACTGGCTTTAGAAGTAACACGGATGGGTTTTAGTCAGTAAGAGTCTGACGCCCTTCCGCTCCACCCAGAGCGGATGAAATCATTTGATGATTTCCCATCCTTAAAAAAAATGTAATTAAAAAAAAAACCGCTAGATTTTGCTGGTGGTTTCGTCCATGTGAAATTGACGGATAGGATCGTACTACCAGGAAAAAAAAAATAGTTTGTTTAGAGGCTTCAGACGAAGTGGTATTCATCAGCGATAACGATTCTCGTAAAGTCAAAATGTAAGGTGACCATGTGACATTTCAATATCGCATGTCCATCTTAGTCCTTTTGTCACATTATCACGGATAGAGAGTCACTCGTGAAAAGCCTCGGGTCATAGCATACCCGTGGATAACCATTTTGCGCGATTAAAAAAAAAAATACAGGGTTATGCATTTATAATATTAATAGAATTAACCACATCTCACCTGCGTCATGGACACGAACCCCGGCGGCATCCTATCCTGCTCCACATGCGGCAAGGACGGCTGGGGCCCCGCGGGCTCCAGATTGAGCGGCTCATACTCGTCGGAGACCCCACTGTCGGGCGAGTCGGGCTGCTGCAGGCTGTTCACGTACCCCTTTGGGCCAGCGCGCGACTTGTGCACGCAATAGTCGCCTGTGAACGGGTTCTGGTACGCTACTACTGTTCTGGAAAAGAAGGATGGTAATATGAGTATTTAGTGTAGCAATTGTGTACCTAAAGCCAGAAATGGGAGATTTCTAATTCACGTATTGAGATGTCATATTAGGCTCCTATATACCTCCACTGAAAAGTAACTTCGAAATATTAATGGATTGAAAAATCTTAAGGAAAGTAGGTACAAAAGGCAGTTGCGGGTCAAATAGTTTCGAACGGTTTTTTGTAAGCTTCAAGAAAACACCTGAGAGATAAATTTGCAGTTTGTGTAAGATGAGCTCTTGCTGTGTTTGTTTTCATATGTAATCGTTTTCAAAGAAAATGCGTTAGATGTTCGTCTAGCATTTTAACAATCATGATAGTTACTCCCTGAATCCCAATCATCCTTCATCTATCTCCCTTTGTCCCAAGTTTCCAATCACAAAAAAAAAAACGCGAGTGTGGCAGAAGTCAAAAACAGCAGGAGCAGGCATACATTTTCACCGCGCGGTAGAAAGAGAGGGGGATATTACTTCCTCTCCTACACCGCGGCGGTCTACTCTCCCTTCGTCTTACTAATTTTAGATCAGCTCACGTGTCAAAAAGTGCACAACGCCGAACAAGAAGTTTTCACTTCAAAAATAAATATAACTTTAAAGAAAAAAGTTTAAATCAAATATGTATTACCTGAGTTCCTCAGTAGATTCACCTTCCTTCTTATGCGAAAACACAACTTTAGTAGGTCTCAGCAGTATCGCGATCTGAAACCAACAACCGAGTCTTAACTTCTTAATATTTTGATATCCCAATACAACTTGAGTAATTAATTCTCCGAGACAAAGCAAGCCCAACAATTCGTAGAGATTTAGATTGATTTCTAATGAAATTACGGAAATAATTACAACTTGTAATTGCGTAATTTGTTTTGTAATATGAAACGGGAAATGGATTGGTGGAAATTAACGGTTAATTTGTCATTTTGTTGTTTCTGTTGTTCTAAAAGGTATCAAGAGTTATTTTAACCGACTTTTTTTTAATGCTTGTACACCGATTATTCCGAGGTATCTGACCCGATTTATTATGTTATGTTATAACATAATATGTATGTGTGTGTGTGTGTGTTGTGTGTAATATGTTATGTTATGTTGTGTCGTTGTCGATTTGTTATGTTGTTGTTGTTATGTTCGTTATGTTTTGTGTTGTTGTTGTTATGTTCGTTATGTTTTGTGTTGTTTTGTTGTTGTTGTATTTTTCGTTCGATGCTGGCCATATGGTCCCGTAAAAAAATATTCAGTTCAGCTCAGCAGTTTTTATTTTATGAGCATTTTGCTTACTTGTCCGTCAATTATTCTCTCTCTGTTCTGATACATTCCAGATGGAAAAACCCAAAAACATTTTATTGACTCGGAAATGAGATGTTTTTGGAAAATTTACGCCACCAGCTAGGGCATCATTTCTGCGAGAATTTCGGAAAACATAAGCGTTTTGACAGGTGTCTGTGCCGACGCCTCCTGGTGTACGTCAATTCAGAATACCGTCATTAAGTCTTGGTATTTTTGTAAAAGAAAAGTCTGCAACAGTTGGAGTCTCTTGAGAGCCCACGGCGAACTGTCTCGTCATATTGATAGGTAATTTAATTGATTGATTTGAGCTCCCTTGATTTGCTAACATGATTGATGTTATTTCACCTGTAATTGATTCAATATAAATACTAAGTGACTCTGTTAACTCTGAAATTGGTACCTATGATAATAATATTAAGAATTTATTAAAAAAAATAAAAGTAAAAATATATTTAAAAAATTGTTTATTAAAAAATAACAATATAAAAAGACACGTCTGAGGCCAAAAGTCTCCTATTTCAACATGTGTACCTATTGCGTTATTTAAAAAAGTAAGTAAAAATACTGATTTAATATTCTTTTACGTCACAGCGTTGCTCAAAATAATCCATAAATTACCTAGAAATATACAATCCAAAAATAGGACTAAAGTCTGAAACATACAAAATGAGAAACATGCAAATATTTTGTTTATCATTGAAATATCCCGAAAGTCGGGATACACATATTATTTGATATTTTTCCGATTCGGCCTGGGCTTACGGGGAGCTCAGCGGTTTCGGTGGGGCTGAGCCGATAGCCGCAACTTTTACTGTATTTTGCACAGTAAATTATTATTATGAGCTTTTTATTCAGTGGTGAGGGGAATTCGATAAAATTGTAATTTAATTATTGATGTAAGTTTTAAAGGGAAATGGGTAAGATAAAATAATTTACGGCATGTTCCACAATTGTCTTGTTTTAGGAACCATATCTTACAGATAAACGCGAAACGCGAAACGCGTACCTCGGAAAGCACGTGAAGCCATTGGTCCCGGCTGCCATTTGTAGATCTTTGGCAGTGGTTACGGAAAGTCAGAAGCCAGAAAATCTGACACCAGTCTTACCAATGATTACCGTGTTACCCAGTTAATGAGTTGTGGGGGTCTGGTAGGCAGCCGCTCCACGTAAAATACTGGTATTCAGTTGAATCAGGTTTCACTGGAAGCCGACCCCAATATAATTGAGAAAAGGCAAGGTAGATGATGATCTTACAGATAATCGTGAGATTGTGAGGATCGATAGATGGGTATTTAACTACTGAACGAATTAATATGAAAATTTACAGTAATATACATCAATATAAAACATAACACATTCATAAAGATATTCGGGGAAGTACAACTCATATTTAGTTTAAACAGTAGAGTAAGACAGTATTAGTAAGTGCAATCAAATTGGAGTCAATGTTGTAAATGGTATTTCAACATTTATTATTTATTTATTATATACTTTATTGTACACCTCATAATAAGAACAGGACAATCATACATAAAATAAATGCACAATGGGCGGTCTTATCGTACAAGGTAATCTCTTCCAGACAACCTTTGGATGGATTGAACGAAGGGAGATAGATTTAGGGCTGTCAGTGTACAAACGTTTTAAACAATACTAATTAGAAATAATAATATATAATTTATGTATAGATACTGTATATTTATGTCACCGGAAAATTGCAAACGTCGTGAGATTGTAAAATATCGCGTGAACTATTGAACTTCGATGGGATTTATTGTAAAGAAAACGATTTTTTCATAATATATCGAGAAATTGTAATCTAATAAAGATTTATTACAATCTTACGGAGTCTGCAATTTGACAGTGACATATATATGCAATATATGTAATTTTGTTAACCCATTCTTGGATGTAAGTAAAGAATTCACCATGTCGAGTACCTACTTCTCCATTTTGTCGCATTCTGTTGACTCGGTAGAAGCAGTAGCCGCACATGAATAGTGTCAGACATAACTGTAACAAAACGAAATTACACCTAAGTTTATTTTCCAGGCTGATAAAACTTTTTCAACAATGTCCAGGTTGCTTAACAGTGGGACGCGGAGTGCTTCAAGACCACTCATTAAATCTGATTGTTTTAAGTTTCTTAAATTATGTGTTTAAACAAAATACATATATAAAATTCTTCCGTTACTGAGTGACTGATATACAACGCACAGCCGAAACTACTGGTCGTAGAAAGCTGAAATTTTCAATTTGTAGTGTACGGAAGTACTAGGAGAGGATTTCCCGAAATTCTTACGGCAACGGGAAAAAACGGGATATGCGTGTACGAAGTCGCGGGCAAAAGCTAAAATACATTAAAGACAATACATTAAAGACAATACATTAAAGACAATACATTAAAAATACATTACTAAAGTGACTACGAATTTATTCTCTTTCTCTCTCTATTATAATATTCTCTAAGTAATTTCGTTGTTAGTAAACAAATCCACTACGAAGGAAATCGACACGATAATCATTAAATAAACAGTTGATAGCATACTTAACACTGCTTTTGGTACGTGCAGTCGACATCAGGTGCTGTTCGTATTTCTTTCCCACCGATCTCGAGAATGGCACATTTAAATAAACTAGCTAACAGGTGTTGCAAACGACAACGCTCTGTAAACGAAAAACAAAGAATTGGATCTCAGTTGAATTCGATAGCAACATTGGAGAATCAGCTGGTTTTAGAACCTCATAGCAAATCTCAAGTCTCAAATAGTTTATTGCAATCCATAATGTACACATAAACAGAAGAAGAGGAGAGGAAGAGCGTTTAGTTATCTTTTCTTGTAAAATGTATGTTTACTTATTTCCTGTTCATCTTGTATCTATTATTAAATATTTTATACATATTAGCAGTATTCTTCTTGCATACATCTGTGCGCTCTAATTTTTAATCTTAGTTTTAGATATTGTTTCTCAGTAAGTGACTTATGTATGCAATTCTTTATGAGAAATAAAGTTGTTCTTAAACCAAAAAAAAAAATACGCGAAAGCAATATTTAGGTTTGTAAGGCAGAGATAGCCCGGGTCGATGGCGCGTTGTGTTTCACGCGCGCTTCAAAGAGATGTCAGCATAGAATACGGTGCCCGCTAGGGCCAGAGCCTGCCAGGGTTGCGGAATTTGTTCGAACGAGTCACCGCGACCCTAGATCGCAGAGGGCTTTAGAAGGAACACGGATGGGTTTTAGTCAGTAAGAGTCTGACAGGCCCTTCCGCTCCACCCAGAGTGGGAGAAGTCATTGTCAATGATTTCCCATCCTTAAAAAAAAGGCTGAGATAGCCCGGTGCTGCAGTGGTTACAGCTCCGACCTCCAACTTGTAGGTCGTTGGTTCGAACCAAAGCCAGGCTTTTACTAATGTAATATATTATCCACCAGCACCATTGCACACAGAACGGTAAAAAAACATCGTGAAGTTACTGGCATGTAGTTAAACCAAAAAATTATTACTGCGACATGAAGCATGCTGCACTGGGCCTTGGTGGTGCATTATGAGAGACTCCCACAGACTCAATCCTCTCCTATTATAGAGAAGAATCTTGTTCCCAGCTGTCGAGTGTTTGGCATTCAAGCCACAGTTAATTTGTGTTAACTGTGGTGCCACTAAAGAGGTATGCGGTACAGAGAGTAAAGTCCCGCACACCTCCACTGGAAATGGGAGAATCCTGCTACCAGACGGTTATTGTGTCTGGTGGGCAACTGCCCCTGCGATTCTTTTTGTTGCCGTACAAATTTCGTTTCTTAGTTTTTCATGTGTGTTATTGATGCCGCTACACCACTATAGTTAAAATTGTTTCGACTAATGAACTAAGCAATCAGTTCCCACCAATAATTGCCCACCAAAGCACTTTAAACTTTCTCAATAGGTGACTAAGTACTTAAAGACCATTAAGTTAGTCTAATAGGTAGTTTAAATACTTAAAACCATACCAGCTTACGACCACTAACTCCATGTTTCCCAGTACTCGAACCCGTACTCTACCGTCTCACTAAACCCATGTAAACTCGACTAAAACTTCTGGAACTTGTAAGAACTTTATCCTAGTATTTTCTAGTTCTAATGCTAGGGCTTAGAGGAACTGGTCAAGCGCACGGGGACTTACGGATTTTAGTTTTAAAGTTAGCCTTTAAAATTCTAAGCCATTTTTGTGAGTGAAGTCCAATGCTAGCTTGAGAAATAATGATCCCCTTTAACTGTTGCTTTGCTAGATAAAGAGCTATTTATATGACACGATCCTAGATGGTATCTAAAATCTTTGCGGAATTTGTTCGAAAGAGTCACCGCGGCCCTGGAATGCAAAGGGCTTTAGAAGGAACACGGATGGGTTTTAGTCAGTAAGAGTCTGACTCGCCCTTCCGTTCCACCTAGAGCGGAAGAAGTCATTTGATGATTTTCCATCCTTAAAAAAAAAATATCTAACATCTAGTAACTTATTATGTCCTAGATCTTTCTACTAACACCACTACTGTGCCCATATACACGCATTGATTAACATAATCAATACATCTATTAGTACACGCAAAAATAGGTTAAATAAATTTGCACTAAGTAATCTCTACTTTTTTAAAGCCAGGTACAACTTGCACCCTAGTTAAAATGCCACTTCTGTCTCAATCTGCACTTGACACTCGTAAATGAAGAATGTTTAACACCACTGAACTAGGCTTGTCATAAATAGCAGAGCATCGCACTTAATATTCAAGACATTCATTTGTTTCTAGGCTTATTTATATGACACCACATAATATCATGGTGTAGTCATGATTTGTAGTAAACATAAAACCGTAGCCAAGATAAAAATTACGTCAGAACGAACTCACCAGAATGATTAACAGCAAAATATCAATGTAAATAATGATCATTCTTCACTGTTTCACTTTACACCTTATAAACAATCACCTGAACATTATTTTAAACAAAAATAAACTATTTTGCTAAACAAAACACTGCCTGACTTTGAATTTTCTTTTCTGAATCTCTTTGAATACCATTGGTGGTTGAAAATATTGTTGGCATTTTCCTCGTTGATGATTGGTTGGAATGTTTTTTGGCTCTGTGCTCATTGGTCGGTTATCGATGTGAATCTGGGGATGCCAATGGGGTTGCTCTATAAACAAGGGAAGATTCGTCTGCACTGGGTTTGATACGGAGCAGTTGAAAATGCTGGAGGGTTTAATGCCTACAATGTGGCGTGCTTCTCTGAGGACTGCTATAGAAAGATATGATTGTATGTTTATGATATGAAGTTTTCAGGAGCAAAATTTTCCTTTTCAGATTTCCAGAACAATAGCATCGTCATCCGCCTAGTCTTTCAGTTTATTATAATGCAGCAGAATACCAGTATTTAACATAGAGCGTCTGTCTATCTGACTTCTACAAAAAAGTTACAGGGTACCACGATATACTTTAGAAGGCTGGTTGTCAGATTTCCGAGCTTCTGTGACTGTCAAGGGCTTCGAATAAAAACCGGAACCAACGGCTGACCGGACTTTGCGAGGCACAGATGTGACTTATCGGTATGTAATGAAACCACAAGCAGTAGTCACAATAAAATTCTTGTCTTTTCAATATTATTTTTTTTAAATATAGTGTTCAAAGTTTATTTTACTATTGTACCTGACCAAATCCCTCATTCGCTTAACATCTCCAAGATCTTGACACTAATACTCACGTTAAGGAATTTTAGTACTTGTGATTTTATAACTTGTATGTATGTCAGTTCTGTGATAGTAAAGCTTTTTCTTTCTTTCTTTCCTATCTTCATATTGACCCAATTTCTACCTCCCATCCCTTCTGCACCACTATCATACTCTGTGGCACGCCAGTGAGCGCTGGCGCCAGAACTGTCGCGACGTCTGCCGCCGTAGCCGCGACCTACTTACGTACTTGCCGGCTTCCTGACCTCTGCTTACTCTTCTGATGGGATAGCGCAAGGATAGGGCACGAAGATAAGAGTGCAATGTACTTGGAGGTTTTGAAGAACATGTTGAGCCAATGTTCTTTGTTTTGTAAAATGGCAACCTCAAACAAATGGAACTCCAGGATAGTCTGACTGTTTTTTTGATTGTCATGAAAATAAATGACGGTTAATTTTTTTTGAAGATTAATGGACATCATCAGTCTCTGCAAAAAGACGTCCACTGCTGGTTATTTCAAAGTTTTCCCCAAGTGTCGCTACAGAGACCGATCCTGTGCCTCACCACGTCGTTGATCCGCCTAGAAGAAGGCCCTCCCATACCCATCTTTTAGCTATCTGAATCTGCAACGCCTGAAACTACCTCAAAACCTAAAAGCCGTTTAAGCTTCGCAAAATGTTCAACCAATTAAACTTTTACTATAATAGTACTCCAATATCATAAAAAGCTATTCTCGAACCAAAAACATTTTAACAAACCCGCAGTCTTCGAAAACAGCCATAACACATGTCAACCCCTTAAAATATATCCAGGGAGGAAAAACTTTCGGGGTGAATTTCCCTTACCTTGGAAGTAAGGCGATTGGGTCGAAAGTGTTAACTAAAACAAAACATTGTCGTCTTAAATGGCAGGCGGGAGCAGAGCAATCGGGGCCTTGGTCAGTGAAAATGTTGGAGCAGAAGTTTAGCCAAATATTTGACTAGTTGTATGCGCAAAATCCAGTTGGTGAAGGTGCGGCTACCGACGGACTATGTAATCCTGTGTTGAAAATCATGTATTTGGCATCTGTATTAGAGCTTCAACTTTCCATAAATATTTGATATTTGAAGAAAAAAAAGCCTTAAAAAAATTGGTTGTCTGTAAAGTCGGTTTACGGACGATAGTTTAACGTGACAACGTCATAACAAAACATTGATGAAATTATCGTAACGTTACAATGAGCGTAACGTTGCAATGAGTCATCCTTTTTCGTGCGTGCAGCAGGCGTCCATTGATTTATTAGACGTTGTCACGTCAAAATCAAATTTAAAAACATTTATTTATGATGCTAGTTCTGCCGAGCTAGAGGCAAGAGCGCAGCAAACACACTTGCCGCTCCCATTGCCGGCACAGCAGTGTTGCAAATTCCAAGTGAGTGAATATTATTATTTGCCGTGACAAGCCTGTCACGTAGGGTTTGCATATTCTGTGGAGAGAGATTGTCAAAGTCAATACGTTTATTCTAATTAGGCCTTTAAAAGACACTTTTGAACGTCAACATTACAGTTAAAAGAATATGTATAAAAATAAAGTGACTCTAATTTGAGATTGGTAAGAAAAAATATTATTCTGTTCGCGATACACAGCGCTGCTGCGTGTAACTGATTGGGCACATTTTAGATAGTTTTCTCAGTCATTTGGTTAAATACCGATACCCCTCTTCATCTTGGAAATTACTTTAAGCCGTCCTGGCTGTCGCAGGTCCTTGACAAATCAAAAACTCGAATATATGAAATCCACTTATTTCAATGATTATTGTCTTACCCTGTCACTGACTTGTGAAACAACAATTTAAGAGTTTTTTTTTTATTGTTTCAGCATATCCTGTCCCACTGCAAGGCAAAAGCCTTCCCCAACTCCCAGATATTTTCGCCCCGATGTCGTCTCGTCACCTCTTCCTAGAAGTTTTGGCAAAAGATATTACAAGCTTTTCAAACGGTATGGCAAGTGAGCCTTCTGTCCCTTACTTCGCAGTACCAAGACAAACAGCGTCCCAAATTCCCGATAACTTTAAGTTGATACGCGCTACCTGAGCTAAGGTTCGAGCTTGTTCAGGTCCGTGTACTCTTTAACCTGCTCCATAATAGAACAGCAATGTACAGGCGTCATATTTATTGTTTGATACCACTTCTGAAGACGCATGAATATTTAGGTGTTCAGGTTTGTTCGCATAAGTTGGTGTTATGAAATTTGGTCAAGCGTGATGGTACATAATTAAGGAGTTTAAACTGTATGGGTCATCGGTCCACCTTATGGGAGGCCCTCCAGCACTGCACTGGAACGTGGTCGCCACTCTTTAAGGCCTCGTCGAAGTTGAAGTGGGAGGCCAATGTTCAGTAACGGATGTTTTTACAGCTGAAATGATGTGGATAAATACAAATGAAAAAGTAAATTAAAATACAATTATTTATTGCTATAGCACTCAAAACAATGATTGTTAGAATTTTTGTCCGTTTGTCCGTTTGTCTGTGCGTTTGTGCACGCTTATCTCAGAAACGGCAACATTGTGGTAAGCTTCACTTAATATTTAGTGTTTGTTTCGTGTCAATCGGTTTATAAATAAAAAAGTTATACTAATTTAAAGAATCACGTCGAACATTTGTTAAATTATCTATATCTATCTATTCTTTCTCTGTTCAGTAGCATTGACTGAAACTTTACTAAACTTCATAACCTTAAAATAAAATTTCTGCCCCAAGTAACTATTCCTCGTGGACGAAGTCGCGGGCAAAAGCAAGTACACATGTATATAAATGCACATGACAGTGGTACAATTCAATAGCTTTGTCAATCGCCTAGTTCAAAGCCGAGAGTGAGCAGGGAATGCATGATGGGCAGGAAAAAATGTGGGGCATGTGTTGTGGCAACCTCCACACTGGCACTGATCCTGGAAAGGATCTATAATCCTATGCTACTACACGTATAGAGGATAGTTTGTGAGATGGATAGATGTAATCTTGCCATTCTTTCACGCAAAAACTACTAAATCGATTTTGAAGATGAACTCTCGAAAAAAACCTTTTTATAAAGGACCGCATTGCTTTAAAAAGTCCGTCCGTATTGCAATTTTCCTCATCTCTGATTATTTTCTAACAGGGAAAGCCGTGATGGATACGTTTTCATAATTAAAAGCCAACCTCAGGTGTTGGTTTTATAACATTGTTAATTTTCCTCTGCTTCTAACGACGGTTAAATTAGACTTCATTAATAAACCGCTAAAAATAACGGGTACTTTTGGTTTGTTTACTCGCAAAATTTAAAGTGCTTTTTATAAAAGAGGGTCAAGCTCAAAGGATCGCAATAGAAATAAGGGTGGCTTTTTAGAGATGTAATAACCTGGTCTATTATTTTTGGTAGGTACAAGATTTTTACGCCACAACCAATCGAAACGTTTAATTTCAATAAAACGTGAAACAAGAGGGTTAAAATGCCATTCTATCAGCGAACGCCACGGTTCCCACCTAGACGCTCAAAACGTTTTGGGAATACTTTAACTGTGCGCACAGCTAAGGAGTGGAATTCCCTGCAGTCAAGTCAAGAAAGCATGGGTTACTTCAAGTCAAGCGTGCTCTATCTTCGACCACATGATCGCTTTCCATCCGGTAAGGTAGTTTTCAAACGCGAGTCTAGCAATATATCTTCATATTTACTAATAATAAAGCTGAAAAGTTTGTATGTAGGTACGCGCTAATCTCTGAAACTACCAGTCGGATTTGATTTTTCTTTTTTGTATGTGATAGCCACATTCATGAGGAAGGCTATAGGCTATACAGGAACGGGATATGCGCGTACGAAGTCGCGGGCAAAAGCTAACATGAGTATAAAAGGGAAACTGACTCACTGACTTATCAACGCACAGCCTAAACTACTGGGACTAGGAACCAAGATATATTTGACCCCATGGTATTATCGCGAACGCATGCTAATTCCATTGTCATATTGGAATAATTGATGTTTGTTGTCGTTATAATAAATACATAATAAGTGAAGTTATATTTTCGAGCCGTTTGGGGTTAAACTCTCGGTTCTTGGGGTCCAAGTGCACATAAACTTGTTTAAAGATTTCTCAAGACGCTTAGTTGACACTTCGCGTGACCCAAGTGCTGGCTTTTACCTTGGTCAAAAAATAAGCATTGCCACACAACGTGGCAATGCCGCCAGTCTTTTGGGTACACTTCCAGTCATTTTTCATTTCATTTTATTTATTCAAACAATAAACATTGTGTAGAATATTCGCTAGGTACATAATAATTACAATAAAATTGTCATATGCAAAACAATTTGTACAATTTGAAGCAAAAGTATAGTAAAAATCAAGTCAATCAATTAAAAGATGTCTATAAATAAATAAATGTCAGAAAGTATGTCAGATATAATCTCAAATATACGCTATGTTTAGCGCAGATGATTAGTCAAGTTCAAAGTGTAGAAGTAAAAAATAATTCAATTAAAAGCTTGTTCAATGTTATTATTATAATCAATTATTTTTTATCATTTGACATAAAATCTGACACTGAGTATAAACACTTTTCCAACAAGAAGGCTTTTAATTTGGCTTCGAATAGGTGAGGGCTTAAATTAATAACTTTAAATTAGTTTGTAACCTATTAAACAATTCTACTGCTTGGTCGACAGTGATGCGGATGAATTTTTTGACGCCATATTTGAAGGTTAATTTAGTTAGGAGTTTTTATTTTTATTTCTAGTGTATATAGTTAGTTAAGTATTTATAAAAAACAGGTGTAAATATCTATGTAAACAAAAATGCTTTACCATACGTGAATATCATATCCCCGAATAGTACCTGAGAAAATCCGCTAGGAAAAGTAAATGATAACAATCAAATTAAACACTAAAGAACAATTCCAAACTTCAAACAATTCATCGACAACATTCGAACTTCACAACAATCACAAAACTATCGCTTTCTGCTCAGAATTAAGTTAGAAATACGTAACAATTACAGAACACAACACAAACAGCACTCGAATAGAACCTAGACGCGTGTTTACGAAAGCTCCTTCAACACTTTAGAAAACAAATCTTAAAACAATAGTCTAAAACAATCTTTCATTTATAGAAAGCATAACTATCGATGGGTGTCATAATCTGCATTATCTTACATTTATGATTGTATATCACCAAATGACTCCTCCTGGGCGGAGCGGAAGGGACTGTCAGACTCTAACTTGGTTCCGCAACCCTAGATTTCCGCAACCCTGGAATTCTGCCACCCTGGAGTTTCGCAAACCTGGTGGGTTCATATAGGTGAGGCCACGGGGGTGATGTCACGGGGAAAAGCTAATAGTCACATATTTCTAGACGTGCTGAGTTATAGTAGCACGGGTAGATCGTTAATTAGAATTTGTGTACCCGAAAGGTACTTTAGCACAGCTAGCTCCGTCCTAGTGTTGACATGAAGAAGCATTTGTTATGACGTTAATTTACAAACAGAACGTGTTTTCTTCTTAGCCTAAACCCAGTTCACAAAAGTGTCAACCTATTTTTCCAACAATGTTGGGATCGGCTTGAAGTCTATACAGATACAGCTGAGCACCAGTATTTGGACATGAAGCGAATACTTATCTGACCACTACAAACCAATAACTGGACAGCACGATACCCCGGAGCAAGACTGGTTGACACGGCTCATTTCTTGAGATAAAGGAGCGTAGAGGTAGTTTAACAATTTGTCTGCCAGAAGGCTCCTTTAGCTCAACCCTTTACAGTTGTTGGAATAAAGTCGTATTCGTAAACACGCCACCTAGACCGAATCCAAATTAGATTTTAATCTATTTTATTGTCCTACTTCGCGTTTGTGCCGCTAAGTTTTAATTGATCGTTGGAATTAATGGCGTAATAAGCCTAGAGGTAAGAGTTATTGGTACCTCTAGTACCGGTATAATGTTTAGTACATTTAGGTACCGGTAGTAGGGTCTGGGACTAAGTATGGGTAAGTATGATACGTTGGGACTTAGGTCGCGTGATTTGTTGGGTCTTGTGTGTTCGTTGAAGTAGTTAATAGTGGGAAGATTAATGTAGGTATGATTAATGGTTTCGAGGGGAAAGGGAACCTAATTGCTTGGGCTAATATGTATTGGGGTGTAGGCAGTGTGTAACCATCTCAAACGCAATTTCTGGGGCGTTTGTTGCGCCACTTCTTCTTCCTAGCTAAAACACTAGGAAGTGGTAATGGGCGGTTTTGGGGGACTGTCTTTATGTAGAACTTTGACATTCAAAAAGTGCTGGCACTCAGCTTAATTTGAATAAATGACTTTTTGATTTTGATTTTGAATAAAAAGTTAATAACTCTGAATAGGATTTGAAAAATATCGTCATGGAGAAAGTTGCATAATGGATAAGTTCTTTGTAAAGAAACTCGAAAGTGACCATTTTTTTACAATGTTCAGAAGAAGGGTGTGAACAGAAGTGAAGTTATTTAATTACAGTTCTACAACCGACTATTCTGCCAGCCGCTTCGCCCGCGTGAATGTAGGCAATCATATCAAGGAGAATACTCCTGCATTATAAATATCCTATGTTCTCATCTAGGACATCAGGACGTCATCTCGCAGTGAGCCAAGTTTCATCTCCAAACCTGTGTACTTGTTGAGACTTAAAAAGGTTACAAACAAACTGACAGACAGCTTTACATTCGCATTTATGTATTATACTAGCATAGATATCAATAATAAACAGTCAGTAACGGAAGTGTTTAGGTAGAAATAGAGACAGAACTTTCGCTGTTCTATTTCATTGAAATTATAATAGCGCCCTTATTTAATTAATCCTATTTCGACAGCAGAATTGCCAAATCAGGGGGGCTTCTCTCTAAGCCCGAAGTCCGTAGTTTCGGGCTTAGTTGCGTTCGAATTCTACTCCGTATCACCTACGGACTTACGATTAGTTCCGAACCCGAGCTAAGAATGAATGACAACACGATTTGACAGTAACTGTCAAATCGTGTTGTCATTCATTCTTAGTGGTTAGGTGATACGGACTTAAATGCGCCCGAAATTACGGACTTCGGGATTAGAGAGTAGCCCCCTGATTAGTATCATAATTAACGGAACAGAAGCGGCAGATATAATTACGAACAAACCAGTTTTACTTGACCAGGAAAAAGGTATCTTCTATTAAAAAGAAAATGTTGAACAAAAAGGGTTCAATTTCAGGATAAATTAAGCAGGATATGAAATAATTGAGGGAGGCATTTCCCGGGATTAATTAAAGGTAATTTATTAATTGCTATCTTAATTGAGACAAGGTAAAGTTACTGATTTTATTAAAGATCTGCACTGTTTTTGTTTTTTCTAAGTGACTTACGAAATTGCTTTATTATTTCAGCAAATTTCTACACTATCAAGACAAACATAAAACATTAAATTAATAATTGATTCAATAACATTTTTCTCGCAATTGGGTCACCCTAAAATCAATTATGGTTTTGTTAGACGAGTCGTTGAGAATCTTAACTATAAGTTGAGCTACACGATTACTGACAAATGCTTGCACTGTCGGGATAGGTCCACTCAACTTTGTGTTTTGAGTGTAAAAGTTTCCTCAAGAACCACCCAAGACAACCATGTGTGTTACGTGGATATATATGGTTCTCATGTGAAATTATGATTTGATCATTACATTAATTGTATGTATTTTAAAATAAACTTAAATTCTACGTTTGTTTCAATGTTTCTTCTCAGAATATTCAGCGAGGTAACAAAGGCCTCATTTTTATTTCACCGGAAAATTGCAGAAGCCGTAAGATTGTAAAATATCGCGTGAAATTGTAAACTATTTTTCTGAATTAGACACGGATATACTAGAAACAATTGAATTTGGATAGGATGTCTTGTATACAAAACATTTGATTACAAATATATCGAGAAATGATTAACCAATAAAAATTAATTACAATCTAACGGAGTCTGTAATTTTCCGGTGACATATATAAAATTGAAAAAGAAACGACTAGTATGTGGTATTTAAACGGCAATACAAACATTATTTATTTGATTTGTTTCCGAAAATAATTTAGGCGATTTACGTGTTTACAAGGTTCTGAAATCAGGTCCTTAATAATATCCAATCTTTAGAGCCTTGTTAATGATAAAATAATCGTCTAGACATTAAAGTCGAAATTTTGGAAAAAACAATTCCTCATGTTATTTTGAGGTTTTTTAGTGTTTCCCTTTATATCAATTGTCCCAAAATCTTCCATAAGGCTATCCTATTTAATATCTACATTAAACTAAACAGGATTGATTTCCTTCCCGGGCCTAAAATACTACCTTTTATCTTTATTTACAAATATAAAGTGTTTGTACCCTCGCAGCCCCTTAACAGTCGGACCCGAAGAAACCCGATCAGGGCACTAATAACGGCCCCCGGGACCTCGCAATACGATATTATTTGAAAAGTAATCCTTTTGATAACAGCGGGAAATTTACCGGTACCGGGATATTTAGAGAGGTAAACCTACTTCGTTTTTGAGGTATTTTTTAAGGTGGTTTTATTTGATTCCGTTTAAGAGGTTGTTGAACTGGTTGTAAGTAGTAGGAAATTTAATATATTATTGTAATATTGTTTCAGATTTTTTTTCATTTTATAAGTCTGATACTTTTTTGAGCTACATATTGATTTGATCAAGATCAAATACATTTTCAAAATATAAAAAACATTTTGTGAAAACAGTTAAGTTAAGAAAACGCAGATAATATTGTACTAGCCAATAAAATAAGTTTTATTTTCTTATCATCTTTCTTTTTTACACGAAAACTCAGTAAGAATAAAACTCATATCTCCATAAAAGTCGTACAATTTAAGAAAATAAATCCGCGATAGGCGTAACATTTTTACGATAACCGATGATAACGCAAATGGAAACTTTTCCATTCCGAGAACAATGTTGCCAACTCAAATAAACATCCAACTTTTAAAATTACATTTTATCTGTCGTGCACTCAGCTTGCCAACTTTTACGACAAAATCACCCAAAAAAAAGGCAAAATGTTTCACGTCGAAGTAAAGTTATACCCTTAATTATTTCCTCATTTCGGCACATCGGGGAAATTCGCGTAAAATTCCAGTTTAAGAATAATTTTCTTCAAATATTCTTTTATAAGTTTATTTAATAAGGGTACTTTTGAGATTGAGTAATTGAAATGTAAGGCGAAAGTGGAAGATGAATAATTGTGCTTTAATATTGAGGAGACACTTATTCTTTGAGGTTCAACAATGTGGCCGTGTCCAATAAGAATCGTTAGTGAAAATATTATTAGGTCGAATTGGAGCTCCGGCAAAGACAGAAATAGAATATTATTATTCATCACTGGAACTTGTTTATGCTAGTAAAAAGGATTGCAATGATTTGGCAGTAATTTCGTCTTTGTCTGCGTAAAGTATTAAATAACAGATAAATAAAAGATATTTCAAAAATCTTAAATTCTTCAATAAAATGCAAAGGTCTGAATGTAAATTAATTCTCAACCTCTGAACGGCACTGCTTTCTCGTGGCCTCGGATTTTCACGTGAACAAAGACGTTGGTAAAACATAGCAACAAACTGGCCGATAATAGATTACTTACTCTTTATTATGTACACCATGTTAGTTACAGAAAAGATAGATGATTAAACCTTACACAGGGTGATACACTCTAGGGTTGCGGAATTTGTTAAGACCGTCACCGCGGAACGCAAAGGGCATTTCGAGGAACACCGATGGGTTTTAGTCAGTAAGAGTCTGACACTCCCTTCCGCTCCGACCAGAGCGGAAGGAGTCATTTGATGATTTACAACCATAAAAAATGGGCACAATGGTCGGCCTTGTCGATAAAAGCGCATGCTTTTCGATAAACCGAAAAAAAAAACAGTTCGATCCAACCCGTCCCTAGCTAGCTGTCCTCCCCCAGCGACACCCTAAGCTGAGGCCCGCACCCCACAGGGGGTGCCCTTAGCGTGTAGTCGCTTAGTTTGTAAGTTTTTTATAAGCCCTGGCTGGAGGCTTTAATGTTATATTAAGGCCACCACAGGCAAGCCCGGTTAAGTCCTCTCTCCTAATTTTGCTGTGCCCGACAGGGTCCATATTGATCTTTTACCTTTATTATGTCACCTTTGTAATACATATGGAATGCAATAAAGTATTGAGTATTGAGTATTGAGTATTGAGCAGTCGACAACCTCATAGGTTGAACTGCGAGACGCCACTCAAAAAAAAAAACCGAAAAAAGAAATCCTTTTCTGATGGGACCTCTTTAACTTTATTTTTGCTGTTTATTGTTAAAGTGACAATATAGACGAACAGCGGAGGCTTAGTAGGTAATAGGGTTCCGCTGGTTTCCCTTTGGGTCTGAAACCCTAAAATCTGACCTCAATCTGATGGCTACAAACTACACGCAGCGTAACAAGGCTGTTAAACTAGAACACCAATAAAATTGACTTCATAAAGGGGTACTTAAAGGGGGCTAAGAAAATTGATTACCTACCGAGCAAGATTTATAGGCAGAAGGATATTAGCAAATTATGATAAATGAGTGGAAGGGACTTACTTACGAGGGGCTCATGTGTCGGTTATTTGAGATTGATATGTTGCGGGCTGACCTTGAAATGTTTTATTATGATATCATCAGTATTCATTATGCTATACCGGCGGGTGTATGAATATGTGCCTCTAGAATGATGGGAAATTGTAACAGATGGTGTTCTAAAATGTTTTTGCTTGACTCCTTGGATTAAAATGGTGAGTTGATTTTTTTATTTAGTAATGTAATATTTTCAGATTTTTTTTTGTGTTGGAATTAAATTAGGGAAATCGTAGTTGACAACCAGTTCGACCGGATGCAGCTGCTGCATACTGATATTTAAGGTGGAGCGAGTGCCTATCTAATCCCTACAACCCAGTCAAAGTTAAAGTCAATTCATTTATTTCAACTAGACTTTTAAAAGGCACTTTTGAACGTCAAAACTCCACGTCCAGTACTAAGTAAGATGGCTTGGTATGACTTGTCGTGACTTTTCAGACATTCGGATTTCTGTCTGACAACCTGTGAGAACTGTAGGGCAAAACCGATGCCCGGAAAATCGTAAGGGTGCCAATCGATCGATCCATTGGTGTGGTAACACCCAGTGACAAGAATAGCAATTTATTAGGAAAATAATGTAATCTAGTGTTCATATTTACGATGCAAAAAAAAAAAATTCTTGTCCTATTTTTCAGCCATGCGAAGTTTTAATTACCTACCACACAGTGATTCATCTAAAAGTATCTAGTAATTACTAAAGAGAGACGCATAAGTTAAACTTTCTGCTCGTAACATAAAAGTTCTTATACCACCCACATCAACGCAAAATACATTATATCATTAGAACCCAAAAGATAAAACCAAAAGCAGCAATCCTTTAAGCATGATCACACAATATGAAAACCTTTCCCTAATTCATCTGACCACGCACTGTACCCTTTTGGGACAGCTTTATAAAAACGATATATCTACCGCAAATAATTACTAAACATATTATGTACCTAGTACCCGGAAACCGGGGTATCCCAAAAAGGGTGTAAATATACGCGTACATAATGTTGGACATTGGATACTTCCCTAAGGGATGAATAATGGATCGCAGAGAGAACATAAGTATTGCAAGAATGTTTCGTGTTAATCCGATATGCTCATATTGTACCTACATATATATAAAGTCCTCCTGACCGATTTCGGCCATGGCGGCCATCTCAACTGTGACTAGTCATCGGCGCGGGACATTTTTATAGTGCAGGCATGTGTGCGCTAACACAGGTGCACTCCCTCTTCCATCACTCTCATATCCGATGGGACGGTAACCCGACACGATCGGATAGAGATCTGGCGCAGGACCAACAGCCCAGTCACACCACCAATTTCCAAACTCCGGGCTGTCACAGAGAATTTCCTATTGGAAAAACCCAATGCCACTTTTTGCCCGACCTGGGAATTGAACCCAGGACTCCACCCAGGACCAGGACCCAGGAGTTTAGTAATGTTAGTAGGTATGTATTTTAAACAAACGCATACGGTCTGTTAGCTTGGGCCGCCGGCCAATTTACCCATAGTCATAGTCATAGTCATTTTATTCATAAACAAGTAATTTTGTATCTGAATTTACACATAAAAATACTCAAAACTGTATTTATAATATAATAATAACATTTGAATTTTATAAATTAACTAAAGTTAAATAAAAACATTATTAAATTGCGTGCTAATTTTTATGTAAGCATGTTTAGCAGGATATCTGAAATCAGTCTCATTACCAAGAGCTACCGTGTTATCCAGTTACCGGGTTGTAGAGGGGTCAGATAAGCACTCGCTCCACGTAAAACAATGTTCTTGAGAGGAAATACGCTCTTGTTTTTCTAAATTCATGATGACTAGTGTGGACCCTTCATCTCCCAAAGGGCTATCAACTATGTAATCGGAAAATGTGGCGCGAAATTAAATATAGAGGCTTGTTTAGTGAATTAGGTTCCGTTGGCCTTGTTCAGTGAGTTAGGTTCAAGGTCTCATTTCCCTGAAGGGCAAACGAAGGTCAATCTCAAGGCGAGATGCTGATGTAATGAAATACTGAATTACGGGTGAATTATGAAGAATTAGGAGAAGATTGATACATATGTATGTGTGTAAGTGGACTAAGGAGCCTGCGGACGGCGAGCGTTGGGTGGCTCGCTGTCCGATCACCACCAGGCCCGGGTCGATGGCGCGTTGTGTTTCACGCGCGCCTCAAAGAGATGTCAGCATAGAAGACGGGGCCCGCTAGGGCCAGAGCCTGCCAGGGTTGCGGAATTTGTTCGAAAGAGTCACCGCGGCCCTGGAACGCAAAGTTCTTTAGAAGGAATACGGATGGGTTTTAGTCAGTAAGAGTCTGACACACCCTTCCGCTCCACCCAGAGCGGAAGAAGTCATTTGATGATTTCCCATCATTAAAAAAAAACTGGACTGAGGAACTGTTAAAGGTCGCAGGAATCCGTTGAATGAGCTAGGAACAAGCTCAGATATTCTAGCGATGCACGGGAAAGGGCTATTTCTAACAGCGAACGTCGTTTGGCTGAGTGATGATGATGAAATAATTACCCAACTACCTAAGAAGGGGGGTCAATGGTTTTCCAGAGTATGTATGTCTATTTTTTGGCAGGCTCTGAACCCTAAATGGCTGGATAGATTTTAACAAATGAGGTCTTAAGTGCCAAAGTGATAGTGCATAATTATGTTCTGTCGTATTTTTGTGACGTAGTCATGTGGGGTATCAAAATAAAGGGTTCACTCTAGAGGACGATCCCAAAAATGTAACTCACAAAAATATAAGAAATAACAGTTATCAGGATATTGTCTTGTTATGTGTGCTTAGAAATTGGCACAATATCTTCATTGGGCCTAAGATACTTCAATACAAATGTTCTAAGAACAATCACTGGCATAAATAACAGTTTCCATAATTGGCTGTCAGTAAAGATGTCATAAGTCAAAGGAGATAATATCGAGAAGTTTTCCCTCTGTCGTAACAGATGTTTCGTCTGGTTATGTGACGGACGTGACGTAGTTAATATGACGAGCAACATGGCAACAGTATGATTTGTATGTGTGCTTTTCTTGTTAGAAAAAAAAATATGCGGGGCAGTCTTTGGGGACTGCTGATAGAAGTGAAAACTAAGTAACTTGTGAATTGTATCGTCGAGTTATCAATAAATTATTTTTGAATTTGGAAAGCGTTCGGTGACGATGACGCGAGTTCCATGATTTTTGTTCACCCAAAAAGTGCTCAACGCGCCTAAAGAAGTTTTCACTTCAAAAATGTACAGGTCTTTGTACTAGTGAGATCATCTACTCACTTAGAACACAGTGCGGTGATTTGGGTTTCTCATGAAGCGAAATACAATGTCATGCTGGAGCGAGTACAGAATAAATTTACAAGACACTTGTATTTCAAACTTTATGGAGTTTTCCCATTTTACCCGCTGATGTATCCTACACTGTTTGTGCTGGGTATGGTGGGGTACAATGAACTCAGAGTGCGCAGGGAATTTACACTCGCGGCGTATGTGCTAAAGCTCCTGCGAGGAGTTGCACATAACCCAGGAGTGCTGCGACACCTGAAGCTGTGCGTGCCGGACCGCTACGTGTGGAGGCGGCGGCGACCGCCACTGCTGGCCGTGCCTGTTGCCAAAACCAACCTGCTGTCAAAAACATCGCTCATCCGCACATTGTTGCACGTGTTTTAAATGAAGTGCATGAGAGGACAGACATATTTTCGTGCAACTTGAGTGAATTCGCAAGAGTTTTGTTGAATTTTGTCTCTTATATTTAATTTTTACTTTTTTTTGTGTTGTTGTTTTTGTTTGTTTGTTTGTGTATAAATTTATTTTTAAAGTGTTTTAATTATAGTATTAGTCGTAACTTATTTTCAAATTATCTTGTGTGTGTTTGCAAACCACTATTGTATTGGGTCTGCCTGTAAAGATAGTGTGTTTATAATAAATAAATAAATAAAATAAATAAATAAATCTAGAGATGAACTCAATCAATGATCAATGTATTGATAGAGAATAACAGATATATATGGCACAGAGATAGATGAAGGGATCCTGGAGACACTATGGGCTACATTAACGCCAGCAATGTAGTTACGCAGTATATTTACTATGTTGTAGTTTTAAGGGTACCTTTACCATTCTTCTTTTGTGAGAAACATCACATCCACACAAACCATACATGGAAACTTACAGTATGTAATTTTGCGCTGAGAGGTCTGACAGCTTTAAGTATGAATCACTTTTTTTGTCAACCATAAGGAAACTGGTCGTCCAACATATTTCTGTACAATTTCTTCAGAGTAACATAAATACATGACACTTAACGTAATTGAGCACTGAACATGAGTCGCTCTGTTTTTTGTCACTAAACTAATTCAAAGTGCTTTATTGTATAGAAGTGATACTAATTTTTTACTTCGACATCATCAAATCGTCATCGAACGATAAACGAGAAACGAGCAAAAATAACTACCGAATGGGTGCCATAAGAGAATGAAATCGCGGCAGACCAAGACGAAGATGGCGGGATGAGCTCGACTGCTGCCAGAAAGACTGGCCCGAACAAGCAAATGATAGTTATGTGAGAATGGGAGAGGGAGCCTTGTGCCCAGAAGTGGGACAAAATAGGATAGATAGATTGACGACGTCGTCAGTTTGAAGTACATTCTATCCACCTATGGTCATTCCGACGACCTTTATCAAGAAGAACTGATAAGGCTTTGGTCATTATAGTCGTGAGTGGCACACCGATTGGTGACCCCACCTCCCACCTTCTGATAGAGCAAAGAGAGTGAATTTGTCACCATTCTCTTCAAAACATGACCATTTCAACCAGATCAAACCGACCATTACTAAGTAAAAACACGTATGTAGGTGGACAAAGAAAAATAAACCTCCCCAATCCAACACTTTCGATCAACACAAGTAAACGGAGTTCCCAGCTGAGCTTACATTCAGGGTTCCGCGAGATAAAGTGGCCGAAATAAAAATCTTTCGCAGTTGTCAAATGAGGGTAGTTTGTCAGCCGGCAGAAACACGGTTCCGTATATATCATTACGGGGACAACGGATTGGGAATATTATTAAAAGTCCCGACTAACAGGGACTACAATTTGTTATTTATTTTTGGGACCTTTTTTGTTGAGTTTCGTGTGTTTCTTTATTAAGATATGTTAGGTTTTTATTGTTCTGTAGGTTTTATGTACTTTTAAGTTATTTGAGTGAAATGAGTCGTTAGATATGAACAAAAAATTTGCTATTCGATTATCCTTTCTGTTATGGCATAAAAGGGGTAAATAAATATGGCTTATGTTTAACTGATCACCTGATTTAGTAAAATATCACAGGCAAAAATAGTAAATGATCACCAGAATATAAAACCGCATTTTAATTTAAAACTATAACCAAAGTTTGTACATCTTGCTATCCTATTAAAGCAAATGACTCCAAACAAATCATAGTTGACCCAAAAATAGTAAATGATCACCAAAATTAAAACCGCAGTTTAATATGAAATTATAACCAATCCTACAAAAAACAATCTCTTTTTTCTATTAATGCAAGTCGTTTCTGGCACTCGCCGGCCGCTGCCGCGGTACGTATATATATTTGGTAAAAGAGCTTAGGGTATCGAAGTATTTTCTAGGAGTTATAATATTTATTCCCAATAAATATATCGCATTTCTGTCATAGACATGTGATTGCCTGTATTTACCAACCATAGGTATTTATTAACTCTAATACCCACCGTAGCGGCTATATGAACTACTGAGACTCATTCATTTATCTAAAAAGATAAACGAGTTCTGTCTGTCGATATTTTATAGCTATATGTTATACGCATAAAAATAGGATCGAATGATTTTTATTGAAACAGTAAAAAAATGCGAGTTTTTTTAACCGATTTCAAAAAAAGAGGTGATTATCAATTTATGAATGTATTTTAAGTATATTCGGGTGTAACTCCGTCATATTTTAACGGATTTGCAAAATTTTGTTTGAAAGAGGTTTATTTATTTATATAAACTTTATGTACAACTAGCTGCCACCCGCGGCTCCGCCCGCGTGAATGTCGAAATTTTTTCGAAGGGAACATATTTACCGGTATAATATACCTCTGTGCCAAATTTCATCTAAATCGGTCCAGCCATTTGCACGTGAAGAAGTAACAAACATACACAAACACACACTCACAAACTTTCGCCTTTATAATAATTATTGAAGCAAATATTATTATATATTAGTGTGATAATATTATGTGTGATAGTGGTGCATGGGTGGACTTATGGGTTTATTCCGAAATGGTAACATTTAAATTTCGTAAAGATCTGATGAATATATTAGGAAATAGATAGGTAATTAAAATGATATAGACTGATTGAAATTTTTGAACACCAGCACTAAAAAGTTTTTTTTTCTGAAAATATAACCGACGACTAAATAAAAACCATCAGTAAGTACAAAATAACTTCAATTTTGGAAGTTGGTGTCAAAAAACGAAAAAACCACACCAGAAAAAAATCGACTTCCAAAATTAAAGTAATTTTGTACATTGTAGGATGTGTACAAAGTTTGTACTTTGTAATGTATGAAAATTCGGAGTTCAAAAATACGGAATATTTTATTATAATATTATTCTAGAATGTCTATCTGGATTTTTTTTAGGAAGTGAATTTTTGCAATTCAGCTTTTTTAAATTTCAAGGTCTCGCAAAATAAATTCTCGATTCAGTTGGTACCGAATTACAGATGTACCAACTGAATAAATCCCAAAAACAGCGTCCATTTCTTTAAAACTCACTCAGTTCGGCGTTGACGGTGGGGGAATATTTTAAAATCAGCGAGAGTTGTGCACAGTGGTGAAAGAGCCCTGATTAAAGGACTGACTCTGGGACTGTTAACATGTGACCACAGTTCGACGAGCCATCATATCTGCTACTACGATTGTAAAAATTTGGAATAGAAATTGGACAATGTATTTTATTCTGTATTCAATAAAATTGTCTTAAATTCAATGCGCAATTACGTTATGAGTATGGGCAGAAGTTTTTGTTGTCACTTATTGTGTAGATTAGAAATATGAAGGTTTGTCGTTTGGATCAATCAAGCTCAACGGCTGAATGCATTTAGATATTAAAATATATGAGTACGAGTATTGCATTTGTTGGGAATAATTTGCGTTAGCAGAAGCTTCTATCTAAAATAAATATATGATCGCGAATCCGTTTACCAAACATGGCGACACTGTAAACACCATTTATTTCCTGTAAAAGAAAATGATTACACCGTCATTTCGCTGCCGGTATAATCAAATCTGCAATTTAAAGGTCCTATGGTGCGTAACAGAGGTTCCTAAGGGAGTCATAATTTACCGCTTGTGGCGTTTTTAGGGCACGTTAGAATAATGTGCTCAGCCCGCAACCGAAAACGACGTAAAAAAGATGAAACCTTCTGATCTCTTTTCCTTTAGATTTGATATAAATCTCCGGATGATTCTTTGCGAGACTTATCTTGTAAACGGATTTGAAATATTGCTCGTTTCTTATGCTATTTTTAGTTGTGGTTTTATTTGTGTCAGTAACAGTATTTAATTTTCCTTATATCATGTTATATTTTAGGTGACAACAGAAAATCAGCGACTGTGAAGTGTGAGTCCACCCATAGCACAGCATTATGCTGAGTGGGAGCTTTGTTGCTACAGGCACGACTTGAATCTGTCTTGTTTCTGATCTTTCCTTTTTTCTTTCTTTCTTTACAAGTTAAACGTTAATTTAAATAACTGTCTTTACTAAAATAATTCAAGTACTACGAATACGTTACAATAGTTTAAGTTTATAGTTAGTATGCATGATAGTTCTGTGATGATAAAAACTTTGTGTTTCTTCTTTTTTAAACTGATTTGAATCGTTTTATTCTTGTCCAGCTTTAAGTTAATCTAAGTGGATGTATCGAAACAATAGTGTTGCAATCAGTGCTGTGGCCTGTCCACACGTATCGACTGTTTGTGCATTTATTATGTGGGCCATCACTAGCGATACACTTGATAACTCGTTGCCTACCCCGTGACCCCGTCAATTTTTCGGGAATAAATTGGCTAGGGACATTTAGCGGTTAGCGTAGATTTCTATCAGTGAAAAAATTTCGTAATCGATCGAGATCCTTTACAAATATATGTATGAACAAAATTACAGTTTCGCTTCTTTACAATATCAGTTTGAAAATATAATATTTTGACTGCCTAGCCTTTTCCGTGCTATGTTAGCAACAGCTTGGTTGCGATTGTGGCCGACAGAATGGAGAGCCCAATGATGTGGCATTGGATGACGACACATCGTCCGTCATTTAATTATGTTTAATGACTAATATATTTTAATTATAATATTTTAAACTATGGACTCCGGTCTGAAATAAATATTACATTATTAGAATAGGGGTAGCTGCTGAGTTCCAGTATTACCGACTGCCTATCAGACCTCCACAACCCATTAGCTGGGTAGCACGGTACCCTTTGTCAAGGCTGATGTCAAATTTTCTGGCTTTTGAATATCCTTAACAGGTGTCAAAGATATACAAGTCAGGACCATCAGCTTAAGATGCTTTCCGAGGCACGGCACGGTAGGTTATAGTTAGTCACCCATCGACGGGCCACCAACTGTCAAATTAGCTACCAACATTGAAACATCATGTTTCCCTTTCAAACATGACGTTACAGCTACTGTTGGTAGTTCATTTGGCAGTTGGTTAAAGGTAGATACGTTATTGAAACCGGCCGTTAGGCACGAGCTCCTCCCATTGCGACCGATATATATGTAGTAATAGTAAGACTTCGGATTATTTTATTAACCGACTTCAAAAAAAGGAGGAGGTTATATGTTCGACTGTGTATTTTTGTACTTAATTTTTTTTTATCGTGAAAAGAGTCGTGAAGTTTTAAAACTGCAGTGCCTATTAGGTTAATGAACTTGGAACATCCGCACTGACATCGCCATAAATATGAAAGCCCGTTAACTGACAGAACGCTGGTTATAAAAACATGCAGTCACACAGTAGTCACTCAACAACCATGTGTAGAAGTTCCACTTACTACTACGCTCGAGAATTTGTCTCATGTCGTTTTGATTAATATCATCGGGATATTTCGAACTTCTATAGCTATTCTATGGAGGTCTATGGTCAATTGACATCTATTTGCTTACATAACTTTAAATAAGTCTATTTCAAAATTATGAAAAGTAATAATTGACGCTCTCACAATAAGGCCTTGTCATTTAATTGTAATATGTCATACTGGCAGACAGTCGGTTAGACAGACCGACACTCAAGTGATCCTATAAAGGTTCCGTTTTTTCATACAGAAGCGCGTTCGGAACCCTAAAAACTACATTAAGCCGAAAATACACAATATTCTTGCAAACAGGCAAGCCTCTTTTCAAGAATATTGAGTACCAAGAATACTGTATTGTGACCATCATAAAAGTTTGCAGTCTTTTTGCAAGCAAACCTTTATGATGTAACGTTACCTCGTTACATACCGGCTATTCAGAAATATAATTCAATATTAATTGCTTGGATACGTAGCCGGCGCCATAGCGTCTTAATGAGGCAGAGCTCTAAGAGAAAAAAATCATTAAGGGAAAATTAAATGGTGGTTTGACCTGGGGATCTTCTTTCAATTATTTAACTCAGCCTATCACACTCTATTGCTGAATACTGGCCACGCCATCTTTAACTCTTGTATATTTTTCCCTGTCCTGTGGCATTAACCCCTTTCTGCTGGCTCATCGCCAAGCTGTAACCGAATGAGGCTCGCACGAGACACCCTGCATATATCATGGCACTAATAAAACTAGTCACCATAATAAAATATTGCTAATAGTATTACCGCAATAACTGCAATGGGGGGATATCGTAATTGCTGTTATTTAGGAGCTCATTAATAGAGAGGGGATGTGTGTTGAAAACCTTTCGTGGTTTTGTAAATAAAGATGTAGATCGTGAATGTTGGTTAACGAAAGCCAAATCAGCCGATATTGGTTGAAAAAAAAAAAGTGCTTGGGCTCTAGCCTTTTTTTTGTTTTAAGGATGGGAATTCATCAAATGACTTTTCCCGCTCTAGGTGGAGCAGAAGGGCGTGTCAGACTCTTACTGACTAAAACCCATACGTGTTTCTTCTAATGCCCTTTGCGTTCCAGGGCCGCGGTGACTCTTTCGAACAAATTCCGCAACCCTGGCAGGCTCTGGCTCTAGCTGTCCCCGCCTTCGCCTGTCTAGGCTTGCAGTTCGTACTCAGGACTGAGTCACCGCTGCTCCTTAAAATAATAACTACCTAGCAATTTTAATTTTTTTAACCTCTCCAAATTAAATAATACTACTGTTGATATAGGTAGACAAATCTAATCTCAGGGAGAGTTCACTCGATCCCCTGTCCCCACCTAACAGTTGGGCTATTCTGAAAATCTGTTCCCATAAAAATAATATCAACATCAAATTGAAAATTAGATTTATAAATAGAACATCAATATCCTTGAACCAAATCCATACGCACTTGAGAAGAAACCGGAAAAATAATAAGCCCGCCATCGAAAAATAAGAAAAAATATACGAAGGCTGACGCAATCGACTTTGTCGTATGTCAAATACGTGGTTAAAACGAATCAAAGTTCGCGGATTGATGAGATGAACCGAATAACACAGTAATGAGGTTTTACAACTTTCTTCTCGTAGCTAAGGTGCTTATATAAATTTATTATACCGTGTTGCCAACAAAAATATCTCCTATATCATCTGCATAGAGTCGCATTTCCGTAATCCATGGAAGAAAGCTTTGAAAGATTAGTTTGCAGGCTTTTATATCTTTGTAAAATATTCTCGGGCAGCAGAAAATTGCATGAATCTGTTGATGCCAAAACATAAAAATATAATGTCTGCAATAAACGCAGATTTTAGTGGTCCTTCGTTTTGATGACCTAAGTAGTAATGGTTCCGTACTTATTTTTTGTGGAATAACTGCCGATATTGGTAAACTTGTGTGTTATTGGTTATTTAGATTTATTTTGCTTGTTTTTCTGTTTTACTTATGTGATTTTTCCAGATCTAGCTGAATACCAGTATTGGGTAATCATGAAGTGGGTTCTAGAGGTCACAAAGGCAATCTATATGACCTCCAGAACCAGTAACTGGGCTATGCCTGGACTGGTGCAGATTTTCTCTCCTTTAAACCCCATAATGTTTTAAATATTGAATATTGACTCACTAAAATGTAAAAAAAATCTTTCGCGTAAAGTTTTAACGCATTTCGGAATTGCTCTCTTTACTTTGTATTTTCGTTTTTGGCATCTACAATACTCTGCCAAACCAAGAAAATTATCAAACTCAGTTAACAATATATGTAATATTGGCAAAGAGATCGCTGAACAAACATAAAATATCAGTCGAATTGGAAACCTAATTTTTGAAACCTAGTTATTGAAGAGAAAACCTCTTTAGGCTGGTTGAGCACTTTTTGGGTGAACAAAAATCATGAAACTCTTGTCATCGTCACCGAACACTTTCGAAATTCAAAAATAATAATCTAATAGCTCGACGATACAATTCACAAGTTACTTAATTTTCACTTCTATCGCAGTCCCCAAAGACTGCCCCGCATGTTTTTTTTGAAATATGTTAAAAACATTGTGATGACCTTTATTTACAGCAGCAATATTTCTCCAACAATCATTTCGGGCGATAGAATAGTGTCTAATCCCAGTACATTTAGCCCGCACACAGGACTCCCTGTATCGCGGCAGCCATTAAAGACACAAATCACATACACTGACATCCTCTCATGAATATTATTGGTTTTAAAGTCTATTAGCCTAAACTAGTGCCGGATTTGTAGCGAACTATAATATTTACACGTGTGGCGTGATTATGCGTAGTTTCTTGTTTAGAATGGCCCAGCTGTGTTGGTGAGAGGTACTTTAAGATGGACTTGGGTTTAGGGACGAGAAGATGTTTAATTTTAGGCCAAACTTTTTTTTGGCAGCTGATAACAAATGATCACTATGTTACAGTCAAAAGGCTTAATCGGTCAAAAGTAGTTTTAATTGAAAAAATCTGGCAAAACTAGTTTTGACTGACTACGTTGGTTAACAGCAGTTTTGTCTGAAAATATATTGTCAATAGTGATTTTAACTGACAGTAAGTGGTCAAAAGTCATTTTGAATAACGCTCTTAGTCAAAATAATTTTTAACCAGACAGTATGTTATAAAAGATTTAATATGTTGTAAATTCGTGTATTCCGAAGGTTTACGTGTGATGAATTCTATATTCAAATAATCAATTTCCATATTCTAACCTCGAAGACGGAGCCCCTCCTATTTCCGGAGGGCTTCCTATTTCTGTCTGCAGGGTTTAAAGGAACCTAACATAAATGGCATGACGGGAGCTCCGTGTTGGGTTGCCCTAAGATCCCTTTACCCTATGTTCCGCTACTAGGCTGGGCAAGTCATTAAATGATATTGGACTAAGTCATTTGCCTAGCTGTTCAATTGAACGTCGAAAATTAAAATACCTACGGGTAAAATGTCAATGTCCAAAATTAAAATAACGAAAGCTTACGGGCTCGGGACTTGGGGCACCCCGACTCAGACAGGTCAGGTTAGAAGGGGATGGCGGAGTCTGAACGAAAAAACGTTTTAATTCTGCTAGTTAAAAGTACTACCCAGTTAATGGGTTGTGGAGGTCTGGTAGTTAGCCGCTCCACGTAAAATACTGGTATTCAGCTGAATCCGGTTTGACTGGAAGCCAACCCCAATATAATTGGGAAAAGGCTAGGCAGATGATGATGAGTTAAAAGTACTTTTGACTGGTTTTGAGTTTTGACTGCAACCACTATATTGTTTATAAAAAGTCCCCCGCCGCGTCTGTCCGTCTGAATTCAAAAACTATAAACAGATTCATACTACTAAACTATAAGTTTTTACCAGTGGACGGAGTTGTTCATAAGGAACGTATGATTTATAAAGATTTTGTATGAATTAGATGAAATATGACGATGATTGCTGAACATATCGATAAAAATTATATCGGCTCGCAAAAAACCGCAAGCTCACCTGGTGGCGATGATGTGGTCGATGGTGAAGAACGCTTGCCTAGAAGTAACCTATTCACACTTGACTCCGGCAGGGAACTTCACTCCTTAGCTATAGACACGCACAGTAAATGTAATCTCAGAACATTTTGATGTAACGGCCTTGGCGGAATTAAATTGTGCAATTCTGACCCACACTCCCTGAAATTTAAGCGATAGAAAGCCCTCGATAGAAATCCTTAAAGGTACCCACGTATTGTAAAACGTAAAAATTCTGCATCTGTTCCGAGTGAAACCGCAGGGAGAACCTGTTGTATCAATAAATTAGCGTGAAACGTATCGCCCGAGCGCGGGCCGAACAAAGCGACGGAATAACTCAGCGACGACGGCTGAAATGTGAAAAATTTAAATATTTTACAAAGAAAACTAGCGTTTTACGGTTTTTTTCTCGAAATGGGTTACTTTTGTTCCTATTGTAGTAGTTATTTATAGCGAGAAAGATGCGACGGAATGCTAACGTTACTCATTGTGGACGAAAGTAGTTTAGTCAAGGCGGGGTAAGGAGAATGGTTTATTGAGGTTTTTGTATAAATGTACACAGCAAGCAATATTAAAATTAAATACGTTTGTCAGTCTGTTTTGACTTTTTAAGTCAGTCCGAGTAGTTGCTGCTCGTGTAGATCCATACATGGTTGCCGCACGCGGCTCCACCCGCGTGATTGTCGAAAATTATCCCAAGGGAATTAATCCCGGGATAAAAAGTATCTTATGTGTTATTCCAGACTTTAATCTACCACTGTGGCATTTCATCAAAATCCATTCAGTAGTTTTTGCGTGAAAGAGTAACAAACATCCATCCATACTTACAAACTTTCGCTTTTATAATATTAGTAGGTCATCTGTACTCTTTGCTTTGATCTCACGAATTTTCTTGGCAAATACAAAATGCTAAGGTGAAGTCAGGTGAAAATCTAGAGTTAGCATTACCACAAGTCTTTATTTATTGTTAAGAGATCTTATCCGCTGTTCTTTATTATGTTTGCTTTATGTTCCCACTTTATTTGGTATTTCAAAGAAAACTTAAGATAACAAAAATAAAAGCAATATAAGTAACTGTCAGTTTTTTTGAGATCGTTTACTTGTCACTGTATTTCAAGCAAATTTAGAATTATTTTCACTTTCCATAGACAATTTAAATTGCTCGTTTTCATTCTTTAAACTATTTTTCGAGAGACCTACATATTTTACGTATGCGAATTAATGTTAATTAAATTTTGTAAGTCCAAGAACAAGGATTTGCCAGTTTGTAGGAAATTCCTTGAGGAGTAAAAGCTCTTCATCAGTCAATCCACCTGGCCTAACATCATAAGTTTTCGTTATAGAACCTTTGCTTCACATTCACCAAGATGTCAGCGTTCATTTCCCAAACATTACTCAAAGTAATTCAATCATAGAACTTCGGACAGTCTACGGCTATCAATGCGGTTGAGGTCTAGAGTTAAAGCCCTTAAAGGACAACTACTATAATACAGCCCAGCTAACTTTATCCAGCGGCTTTGCTTGCGTGAAAGCTGAAAAATATGCCACGGAAACGTAGTACCAGGATTGCAAAATTTTTCATATAGTATTTTTTTTCTAATCCACGTAATGGCTTACCCGTGTGCGAAGTTTTATTCAAATTCGATCACACATTTAGGTGTAATTGATTCAAAAATCTTCAAACTCACATATCCGAAGGTTCCATCCCCGAAGAGTAACCACATAAAGCTTATTACTAAGGTTCTGTTGTTCGTCCGTCTATATGTCTGTCGTGTTTCGTTTTTGGTATATGGTAAGGACCCTTGTATGCGAGTCTGACTCGCACTTTTCCGGTAAATTCAATAAGCTAGATTTTTCTTCACGCTTCGCTCCCGTAACCAATTTCAAAGGAACCATACATTTTTCCGCGATGAGATATAACTTTAATATGCAACTCAGCGAAAGTTTAGCTTTCTATCAGTTTTATAATTTACTTAATCAGAAACTAACCAGATCAGGGAACCAGAGATAACCTCTAAAGCTAGATATTTCTTCATGGTTCGCTCCCGTAACGAAACTCAAAGGAACCATGCATTTTTTCGCGAAAATAGCTTTAATATGCAACTCAGCGAAAGTGTAGCTGTCTATCAGCATTATAATTAACTTAATCAGATACTAACCAGATCTGAGATCTAGAGATAACCTCCAACAAACAAACAATTTTACTACTTTATAGCATTAGTTTAGACAACTACAACTCTGTGGTCCTACAAACTTTGGTCTCCACGTTAAGGTCAAGAGATAGCCTGTTCGAGAGGGTCAATTGACCCGTTATGACCCGCTATGGGGTGCGGTCAAATATGGCAGCTATGGGTTAAATGATTCTAGGGTCTGTTTATGGGCTGTCTGAGTTATAGTTTGAGGGTAATTGTGATTGAGGCTGACCGTACGTTGGCCGAGGAATGGAGTACCCTTTCTGAACTCGACTGTGTCGTGGAAGGCGATTGTGGGATGGTAAGAGCGACGCGTCCTTAAATTTGGTGATGATAATTTGAAATCAATGAGAAAAAAATAAAAAAAAACCACTAAAAAGTGAAAAAAAATTTTTTTTTTCACTTTTTAGTGGTTCACAATATGTGCTTACCCCTTCACAGCGTACCGGCGTGATGATATGTTATGAACTGGTGTAACCAATATACAGACATGAGATTTCTTTAATCCCAGTCCATTTGTTATCATTTATTGAGGAGTTCCATTGCCTATCTCCGAAGTTCTTCATCATCTTCACCAAATTGAAATGGAACCACTCCGAGAAAGCACTCTTCCAAAAACTACCCATATCGCTTCTAGTGTGCCTATAAAATTTGAAAAGTTCTCTCTATTTCTCCAGAATCCCATCATCAGATCCTGACTTGATGATCATGGGACCACCTGGGAAGTATACCAATTCAAAAAAAAAAAATCCAAATCGGTTCAGCCATCTTTGAGTAATCGGGGAACATACATAAAAAAAGGATCCGACGAATTGAGAACCTCCTCCTTTTTTTGAAGTCGGTAAATTATGGATATGATGCTGCATAATTATGGTAGTCCTGTTTTCGGTACCCAGAATGTAATTGGATTTTACCATTTGTAATTTCTAAGTCATTCCTCGGACTCTCAGCCCATGGATTGCTGCCCATGAAGCTTAAAAGTACTGGTGAAATGTGTGTACTTATAACTCTGCGAAGTCCTTTGGGTAATAAAAGCGTGATGTCATGTACCATGAATTAAAACCTGAAATAAAAAAATGATCAAAAATTTGTACTACAATTCCTAAGGAACATGTAACTCTCTTTTCAAGTGAAGGACAAAAATCATTTTCAATAGTGATTGAAAAAGCATTCGATCAAAATCCACTGAATCTCAATAGTAGTTTCAAAAACTGCATCTTTTTTTCGATTTCGAATAATACAACAATCAATGGGAGAGCTGGCTTCTTTATTGTAGCGTCGACGAGGAAGGGTCAAAAATTTCGATTGCAAAATTGTCGACTTTTGCTCAAGTTTGAAGTTGAACGGAGCGGTTTAGCTGGCGCAAGTCAGGGAAAGAAGCAATTTTGAGAAAGTAATGAGAAAATTTGTTATTAGCATGAGGACGCATCGAGGTTTACCACCAACAGCGATGTTGCCTGGGTCAAAAATATAATCATAATCATAATCATCATAATCATTTATTTGCTAATATGGGTAATTACATAAAGTTGTTAAAAAATAATAGAGCACAGTTCAACCATATTACGCCTTGAGGCATGCAAATGTCGAGAATTTGCTGCACAACATTGTTACAATACATGCATGCGCCAGTCATTTAATAATTAATAATAACACAATTTTGGTCACCGCGGCAAACAATAATGATTAACTAGCAAATATTAATGTCACAAAAATAATTAAAGAATAACAATGTCATGTATTAAGTGAGAATGTCAAAATTATATTTATAAATGAATGTCAAAATAATGATAATAGATAATTAATTAAAGCATAAATCTGATGTCACATTAACAAAAAATATTACTGAGAACAATTATTATATGTCCTTACATTTTCTCTCAAATAATCATGTATACTATAATAACATTTAGATAGCAAGAATCTCTTTAATTTCTTTTTAAACTCATCGATGGATGGACTTTCTAGTATGGACTTAGGTAAGTGATTATATATACGCGGTGCCATACTGAAAATGCTTTTGGAATACAAGGCCGTCTTTTTAGGTTTGCAACAAATTTTATCACTATGCCGCTTACTTTTGTATTTATCAAAAAGATGTTTGTTAGTTCTTGCAAAGCTAGCAATCTCATAAATGTAAACACACGGCAATGTTAAAATATTATATTTGACAAAATATGGTCTGCAGCTGTCAGTCTGTTTGATATTAAACATACCGCATAAATGCAGTTTCCTTATTGGTGGAATTACCCCAGAATATAATACCATACTGAATCAAGGAGCCCACGTAGCCATGGTATGCTGCAAGTACAGCTGCAGAAGTGTCCACCGTTTTTGCCAGCATATGTAGGGCGTATGATTGCTTGTTTAGTTTTTGATTTAAAGTATCAACATGTGTCTTCCAGTTTAAATTATAATCAATTGCCATGCCTAAGAATTTTGTAGTTGCTATCTCATTTATTTTGTTCCCTGTATATTCAATATTAATGTCAGTAAATTGGGCTTTACGATTGCGAAATATCATAATTTTAGTTTTGTCAAAGTTCATTTTTAAATAGTTACTAGTTAGCCAATTTATAATATCATTTAAAGTGCTGTTTATATCATGTTCTAGGGATAACTTGTCCTTACTTGTAAATACCACAGTACTATCACAGTACTATCATATGATAAAAAAAAACAAGAGTATAAAAAAACGCATCAAAAAGCCCGAAATTAAAGTTATTTATACTTTGTAGTATTTTAATTCGGAGGTTGGTTGTATTTTTTTATGCAGAATTTTTATGTTATTCCGGTGCAGACAAAACAAATTTATTTCTTTTCAATGTATTTTTTGGACATTTCAGCTATCTTTGTTCATCAGAGATCCTAGGCAAAGTGATATTCTATAATATAACTTTGCTTAGGATCTCTGGATACTAATAGTCTAATAGATACTGTCCCTTTTTGTTAAATTCTCATCAGGAAAACAGTGGACGGATATTCTAGTGATAATTCTTTTAAAAAAACACTTCAGTGAATTTATGATACCCATATTTGTAAAAGTCTTTTTATACAGAATTATAAACTTAAAACCTGCAAATCATTTGCTAAACTGCTCGAAGAGTTTGTAAATAAAGAAATACTATAGTATTTTACGTACAGAAAAACCTGTTGTGTAATACTTCCTGACTAACAGATACCCATTACTCCACTCTATTTGACTCCTAAGCTAAGTAGTTTCATTTATTTCACTGTGAAAGGCTAATTTATTATGTCTTAAAACGAAACATGGGCAGCTGTGAGTTATGCAAGTTACTGGAGCAAGTAAAGGCGAGAGTTACTTGCACAAGTTAATCGCTGGTGCTTGGACACGGTGCAAGCAGCTGGAGAAAGCAAGGCAAGGGCTAGTTGCGTCTCTCTTTACAAAAATAACATTGAAACAAAACAACAATTAAACTTGTGCGGTAAGCCCGCGCGCCTCGCAGATCGTGTGGGTTACTTGCGCGGGTAGCTCGCGTTGGTACATGCACGAGTCGCTGGACCCGCTCACCACCTTTCTCCGGAGCATATAACCTGCGCAAGCGACTCAACATGCCGATGCAGTGCTCAAACCATGTCGTACTGCCACGTCTCTTCTCCTTCGTACTCCGCGTCACACTTCCAGCCACTATGGTGGATCCTTCTCTGTCACTGCAGTGCGTCTCTGGAACTCTCTCCCACACTCCTTACGCGACAGCCCTTCTCTTGACGTCTTCAAGAGGAAAGTTAAAGAGCATTTCCTTTCGCAATGACATAATATGTGTATATATGTATGTATATATTTATATGTTTATGTATGTAGGTATATTTATGTATGATACAGAATGTAGCATTGTAAAATTTGTGCACTGGATCCTACTCTCTATTGTGATCTCTCTCTATCACTCAAAGGTTTGTTGGTAGAAAACTCATTTTTGAGTTTCGCCTTCGTGAACTATTTAAATCACTGTGAATTAATATAAGCTGTTATAGTGTACAATAAAGAATTAAAGAATAAATAAATAAAGAAGCTACATGCACCGTGTTCAAGCACCATAAGAACCAGATTGATATGAGAGGAGGTCGCATTGTAGGAGCAGCGATACTTTGGAACCTCCGTTTAAGTGACGTCGATACAGAAAAAAACAAAATGGCGACGTAGCCGGCTCCCGCTAGCGCTTTCTTCATAGCCTACAAAATGGAACGTTTTCAGCAAATAATCGCCATGTATCCTATCCAGTCATCTTATCTAAGCTGTTTTTGTTTGAAACAATTGAATCGGGGGAGGCTCAGACAGTTCTAGACGATATTTGGTTTACCAGAAATCACGAATTCACGAGTCTACATTCAATTGTTTTATTTTGGTTTTGGTCCAAACATTGGACGTTAGAAAAAGAATTTTCATAAAGTTATGATTCTGATCATTACTATGGATAACTTATTAATTGATTCCTTCAAAAGTAGATCGTGACAAATTGTTCATTGTGTCTATTTAGTAATAAGCTACTCAACTACGGAAATCAGTCGGTTGTTACAAGTTCTGTAGAAACCTATTTTTGTCCTAGACATCCAATTTGATTAAACTGAGACAAACAAGATCAAGGGTAGTATCGGTGCCAGCGTTTTTTTTAAGTTTTTTTTATATCAAACCAGATGAGTTGGTTCTTTAGTAATTACAAGTAATATTATTTTTCTAAATTGAGAACTCATGGTGAGCCTGTCATAGCTACCGAGTGTTGTTACTAAGTTTTATCAAATCGGCTAATAAAATAGGTACACGTAGGTCTTCAAAACGCTCATCGCTTATGCCTCACACGGCACCCAATCGAGTAATGTTCCGACGCGGCCCACTGACTCACAAAACGGATATTTTGTTTGAAGCAACTCTTTGTGGACTCAACATTGAGAATTTTGTTGACGGCGAGCTTCCGATATTTTCACTTTAGCTGTCTTTAATGGCGGTTAAGTTATCGGCTTTTGAATTCGATGATACAATATTTTTAGTGAATTGAGTTTTTGGGTATTTTATATAATTAACGTTTTGTGTGTAGGTACAGGTGGAATGGTACCATATAGATAAGCAGTGTTGAGACAGAATTATGATGTTTGGTAGAAGAAAATAATCACACAGGTATTATATGTATAAATCATTATATATGTAGCGACACTGCAATAAGTGACGATGGTGGAGCGATGAGATATTGGGCGGCATAACAAATATCAAACAACCGAAGCACCCACAATGCATAAAAGTACATTTTTGTATAATCGGAATGTATGAAACCGCAACGATTTTACAAAAATAAATTCCATATTGCAAATCATATTACCATAGCAAACAATGTCCGCAAATATTTGAAAACAAACATAAAAATACAAAGCCAATATTATTTTGTAACATTATTCGAATATATTTCGCAAACATCCCAAACATGTACACAAAAAAAAACTTATGCGCACTTTGAGTACGGAATGGGGTCACCCCGCAAATAAAATTGAAGTTTTATAACAAAGTAAAATAAGAATATCGAAGAGAAAGGTTTTGTAGCTTTACCCCTATGTATCTTGTGTGATATTTAGCCGGGGCGGAAGGGACGACGACGACTAAATAATCAAGGGTTGCCAGGAACTGCGGACAGCCCTGACCGGACAATGCCGCCGTAGGGTTGTACCGCAGTTTTAAGGTTGCCAGACTATGAGATAAGTTGGATGTGTCCAGTAACTCGGTACGTAATGGTCTTTGGCGTTTAGGCTTGATTGGGATTCGGCGATTTGTGTGGTCCGAGCTGTCTCGAGAATTGTTTCCGATTTGTTTTTGCGATCTGTGGGTTCGTAGTCTATCAACATTCTCTTCGTTTTATGTCAGAAGTAAAAGCAAGGTTGGAAGTCAAAGTTCCAATAGTAGATAACAATTTATCATCTTCGGCGAAGCTTTTTCGTTAGGGACAGCTTTCTACCCAACACGATGCAGCTGAACACTACAAAACGGGACTTACTAAGACTACGCTGTCCGTCCCTCTGTCTGTCTGTCCGTCTGTCACCAGGCTGTATCTCATGAACCGTGATAGCTAGACAGTTGAAATTTTCACAGATGATGTATTTCTGTTGCTATAACAACAAATAATAAAAATGATATAAAATTAAAAATAAAAGGAGCCCCCCAACCCTTCTTCCAATCTTTTATTTTGGGTGGGAATCATCAAATAAATGACTCCTTCCGCTCTGGGCGTAGTAGAATGCAGTGTCAGACTCTTACTGACTAAAACCCATCCGTGTTCCTTCTAATACCACGTTCCAGGGCCGCGGTGACTCTTTCGAACGAATTCCGCAACCCTATATTAAGACTGGTGGGAGATTATTTTTATTCTAAATTTATTTATAAACCAATTTCAACTTGAAAGCAATATCTCAAAAAGTGCTGTCAGTACATCGTCATAATTTTACAAGAAACAATTATTTTCATTCTCTTCGTTTTTTAAGCTTCGCGAAACGTCAAGTACATACTTTACATCTGACAGCTGTCAAATAAATCTGAATTATTATCGCCTCGTGATTCGGTAGCAAAAAAACATGTTGTAATTATTTTCACTACTTTGCTAAGTAAAAACTCAATCTACCTATACTAAACTTTTCCCAAGTATTTTGGGGTCGACTTCCAGTCCAACCCCAAAATGACCGGTTGCCTAACCGACCTCTACCACCCAGTAACTGGGTATCACAATACCCCTTCTTACTTAAATATTATTTAGAAACGTGTTAAAGTGCTACAGTGTATAATGTTATAAGTGAAAATTAACGAATGAGTGTGTATGTAGTGACTCACCCCCCACAGCCAAACCATTACTACGGTTTTGTGGGGCTTAGTTTATAAATTATCTAAGCAATATGTGAAAATAAATAAATAATAATAAAAAATAGTTATCATCTCTATCTTTGACAGCCGTAAAAAGCCGCCAAAGATCTAGGAGTGACTGCCAGAGCCAACAGCTTAAAATGCTTTCCAAGGCACGGCGGAATCTCAGCATGTTGGTCACCCATCCAGGGACTGACCTCAGCAAGCGTTGCTTAAACTTAATGTTCGACCCGTGCAGCTGAAATGACTTAGAACTCGAAAATATATAAAATCTAAAAAGTTTATTATTAATGCTTCCATAAATAAATATTCCCTCTTACTTACAATATTTTATCTTGTATTTCAATACGGCTGATCCGTTAAAGTACCCGCCTACGGGTCCTTCCCTGGAAACAGTTGGGCTAGCTCTGTGTGGGTCGTCGGTTTTCGTGGAAATCAGTCTTATAGAAATATAGGATAGAATGACAAGCTTTGATTTACTTTGTCACTTCAAATTAAATCATTTATGTGCTACAAGTTTTAAGAACCTGTAAAACGAGTTGTTATTTATTTTATTTAATAAATTAATTTAAACATTTCAGAATGAATCGAAATAAGGGAAATAAAGGCTAAGTTGAAAGGCCGCCCACAAGGTGGGCGAGATGGACCGATGACCTGGTGAAGGCCGCGGGAATCCGTTGGATGCGAGACACACAGGACCGGTCGATGTGGTGGCTTTTGGGAGAGTTCTATCCCCAGCAGTGGACGTGTTTCGGCTGATGATGATGATTATGAATGTCCAGTATTCGCGATAGAACCACAATGACTAATACAACGCGTACAACTAAAAAAATATTCGATGTCTCAAAAAGATTTTTCCCAAGTACTATTACAATATTCACATTACGCCAAACGACAATCTTCATGTAGTAAAACCATAAAACTACTCTAGAATACATTTCCCGCATAACTTTGTTCACTTTATTCCGACTACCCGCAATTTGCAAGACAAATTACACAAAGGCTATCTCGCTGAGAGTCAGGTGAACTACGGCTTTTAAAAAATTAAACTGCTGTCCTGACTGGTACACTATACAAAAACGTGGCCATGTTTTTTTGTGTTCTGCCCGCAAAGTAAAAATCAGGCCTTATTAATATTATACCTTAGTCCGTGTTTTGCATACCTAATAATACTTTATGTTAAAAACTGATATATTGTTTAGAATTTAATTTCTTTGTAACGAAAGATTAAGGGTTTTTATTCCATTATGATTGTTTTACCATATTCGTATACCAAACGTGAGTGTGGTCCTGCTTAGAACATGAGCCACACGTTGGAATGCCCCGTGCACTTTGGAGCTCTTAATGATTCAAAAAGAACAAGGTTAATTTATAATTTGTGTTAAGGAGCTTTCCCATCAACTCGATCAGCTCGGCCGATACTTAAAATATGTATTATAACTTTACGTAATTAGGCTGATTGCTCACCAGCCAGGGTTGCGGAATTTGTTCGAAAGAGTCACCGCGGCCCTGAAATGCAAAGGGCTTTAGAAGGAACACGGATGGGTTTTAGTCAGTAAGAGTCTGACACGCCCTTTTGCTCTACCCAGAGAGAAAGAAGTCATTAGATGACTCCTTAAAAAAAAGGCTGATTGCTCAAGCTAACCGAGGCCGACTGAGTTTACTGAGTTTGATAGAGAACGTCGTTGGTGTTCTCGTTTGGTTGAAAAGATGATGAAGATGATAAAATGCGGCACCTGGTGATCTTTAACAATGCAAGTGTTGGAAATACGTAGATATAATTTGGACAAAAAAAGGGCACACACCACTCACAGACCGACAGGTCTTAAGGACATGGTCTTAAGGAATAAAAATATATTACAGAGCATCATAATTATTAAGGATCTCATATCTATAAACAGAATTTGCTTCATATCGCAGCACGGCAGTATTAAAAAAAAAGTTGGCCCAAAACTTCGCCCTTTTCGAGTCGTTGTCGAAGGCAGCTCAGAGGTCACTTTAGCTGCACGTTTACAGGCCCAGACTGTATGATATGAGGTGAAGTATGTTTTCACACAGTTCTGCATCCCCACCCATCCGCACCCATCCGCATTTACGATCTACCCAGCCTTTTAGAGCGTACATCCACATAACGGCTGTGTTCAAAACAGTTACCGCCAAAGTTGAGACACGCTGTACATAAAATGATAGCGTTGGCAGATAATTGACGCGGAACTTTACTCTTAGTTAAAAGCCAAGTTAGTACTGTGTTACAACAACTTGTTTGTTGCGAAATATGGGAATATACTAACAGGGTATTCAGATCACAAATCGTGATCTGAAAAACCCTATATTCCACAGTTTAACCATTCGAGTATTCCTATATTTCACTATTCGAAATGAGACTTTGACTAAATACATTGAAAGTAGTTTCATGTGAATGAAAAGAGCAGTCACTTCATATCAATCAATGGATCATTCAGTAGGAATGGTCTATTCAGAATGAAAAGAGCAGTCACTTCATACCTATCAATGGATCATTCAGTAGGAATAGTCTATTCAGAATGAAAAGAGCAGTCACTTCATACCTATCAATGGATCATTCAGTAGGAATAGTCTATTCAGACATCAACGAGTTTGGAGTGGAATGTGCACAGATGTGTTCCTCCGACACCTTATATAGGGTAGCATCTAGTTACCTGTGTAAAATGCAGGCTTCATGTATAGTTATTGTGTAGATAAAATTATATTGTGTTCGAATTAACACACACTTCGTTGTGAAATGGCTCTTGTTCTCAAATCTTATTTGTTTATATAACATACTAGATTGCGTCCTAGTTTTGGTATAAGAAGTATATTAAGATCATGCAGACCAAATCGAGGTAGGTATTTTGTGTAAATGAAACAATAAATATCGTAGAACATAATTTATTAGAGGATATTTACATTGTTTTGGTCAATTTGCAGAACGCACTACACAACATTTAGCCTATCTTTGACAGCTGGCATCAGGTTTTTTGTCTTTCTGTTACACTGTTACAGTGAAGATAAAACGGTTTAAAAGAAAAAAAGTTCATTTCCTGGTTGAATCTGGTAGCATAAAACATCTTCTGTTGCTCGGATTCCTGAAACATAAGAATGAATAAGATAAGTTAATATACAATTATGATTACTTATTAATATCGGCAGCCCAACTTCATTATTCATAAAAACTAAAATTATATTTCTATGTAAGTTATCATAGAAATTGCGAAAAAATAATTAATTTAATAAAAGTGTCGCTAATTTACTTACCGACATTATTGGTGAAGAAACGCTAGCGATGATGTGATTATTTTTTTCGAGATTGTACTGATTTTATACTTGTTCAGATTTATTTGATTTTTGTAATAAGGTTCAAAATTATAAGATAAAAACAAGATTATTCTTGTATACCGAAATATGAGATTCTGACTCGTCATATCTCCACTTCTCCACATGTCTAGGAGTTGCATGCGAGCGTGCAAACCGCAGCGTTTGTACCGTCGCCGTCATCGACGTCGAAAACATTCAGCAAAAAAACAACAACCTACAAACATTTTTTATAATTGTAAGTAGGTATGAGCTTCCCCTATTGTTGATTTAAGTGAGTACCTACACAAGATTCAAAATCGCTTTTTTATTTGTCTTATATAAAACGCTGTAAACTTAAAACCTTAACCGCTACGATAAATACGCTCGTGTACGCAATTGACAATTTTTGCAAGTATGCAGTTTTACAAATTTGGACTGAATGACGTGATTTTAGGCCTATAAAAACGCTTCGCAAATTAGTCTCCGGCACAATTCCTCTCTGGAACGAAACCTGTCTGCAAGGAATCAACGCTCCGAGCCCTAGAAAGTCAATAACCTGTCATAAATGTAAAATTGAAATACCAGAAAATCAGTATTCCTATCATATGAGAACGAATATACACAAAGCAAACTGTTTATTGAATACCAAGTTCACAGATATTCATATTATTGCAACAGCATTCAAAAACAGATTAATGACATACAGATTGAATGTCACTCAGGAAGACGAGTACCTCGGTTTAGAGGCGTTCCTGGGTGATCATCTAATAAATATAACAGAATTGATAAAAATGTCACTTAATGAACACAATTGCATAAAATTGAATTTCGAATTGTTTGCCTATTTTATGTTATCAAAATCAGACGAACAACAATTAAAGTCGTTTAATACCAAATATGAAATTATTTATAAGAACACTGATTTGAATGAATTATTAATCAAAGTAATAAATAAACTAAATAATAAATTAACCGAGTTCCAGCACTGTCAATCTGGTTGGACATTTGTTTCTATGAGTCATCTCGAAATTAATGTAAACAAGTATTCCCCTATGAGAGGTGGGTCTTATATACAACTGCCGTCAGCTATTAAGCAGTCTAAAAGTTGTATAAATATTAAAAATAAAGATAATTGTTGTTTATTATGGAGTATAGTTGCTGGATTATACCCAGCTAAAATTAATGTATGCAGAACAAGTTCATACCCCCATTATACCTCTGTTTTAAATATTGAGGGAATGTCATTTCCTCCTACGATTAATGATATTAAAACGTTAGAAAAAAATAATCCCAACATCAGTTTAAATATATATGGCCTACAAAATAATACTGTGACCGGACCTCTTTATGCAACGCAAAATAGAAGAAAAAATCATTTTAATTTACTTTATATCGAAAAAAATTCTATCGGACACTACTGTCTAATTAAAGATTTAGTACAATATTCTTCATACTTTACTTACAAGTTAAGAATTAGTTAAAAATAAAACATAGCACCTTTTAGTAAAATAAGAAGTATATATACTCGGGGCATGTCTTATTTCCTCACATTTCACAATGAATTTCGTTAAGCAATCACATACTTTTAAAATAAATAATATAAAATTAGAAAATCATTCACAAAAAGTGAGACATAGCACACTCTTACCTAACACTATAAGATGTATTATATGCGGTCCATCTAACTGTGGAAAAACTAATATAATGCTTAATTTACTATTACATGAAAATGGAGTAAAATTCAAGCATATTTATTTATACTCGAAGACAGCTTTCCAGCCAAAATATTGTTTTTTAAAACAGGTCATCCGGTGCATACCCAATGCAAAGTTATTTATCTTCCATGATAATAAAGAAGTTATACATCCTAATGACGCCTTAACCAATTCAATAATGATTTTCGACGATGTCGCATGTGAAAATCAAATAAATATTCGTAACTACTTCGCAATGGGGAGACACAAACAGATAGATTGTTTTTACTTATCACAAACCTATTCCAAAATACCTAAACAACTAATACGAGATAATGTTAATCTTTTGTTAATCTTTAAACAAGACGACATAAACTTAAAACATATTTATAATGAACATGTAAATACGGATATGGAGTGGCTTCAATTTAAAAAACTTTGCTCTACTATATGGCAAGATCGGTTTGACTTTGTATTGATAAATAAAGATTGTTCTCTAAATGAAGGTAGATATAGACAGGGGTTTGACATATTCGTAACTTTTGAGCAAACATAATAAAAACCATAATACTGTAAAAAAAATATCAATCGTAGTCTACAATCTGTAAATAACGGTTGGATATTGTCGGGAATCATTATGGAGGTCAATATAAAAGAACAATTGATAAAATCCGTAGATAGTATAAAAAATAAAATTAAAACAATACAAAATGCAGAAGATGTCGATAATTTGAAATTTAAGAAGCTTTTTAAGCCAATAACAGATCCTCTAGAGACTTTAATTAAAGTTAATGATAAGAATAGAACTATATTGGATACGAGTGAAGGTGATAATAATATAATGAGAAGATGTAGCTCACCCGTAGATTTTGAAAATTTCAAAGGATTTATAGAGAAACATTCAAATGATGGTTCTGCATCCTTTAGCTGCACAGGTGATGATAGCGAGAACGATACATTTATGTCACTTAATAAAGAAGATATGATTGAAATCTATGATAATAACATGAATGTACCTTTCGGGATTCGAAGTGAAAACAAAAATTTGATGATGGGTAACTCTAAAGTATCATTTTCTTTTACAAACAACGTTAACAATTCCCTAAAATCAATTATAGCCACAGTTAATGACAAACATTATGAAATAACTCCTGGACTTAAAGAACTTTTACTACGTAATAGACCTGACCTCAGTCTGGTAACTGAAACTGATAAAATTGTTTACAAAGATATGCTCCATAATACAAATGCTCACAAACGTGACTTTAATCCAAACGGCCAATTAAAAGGTGATAAAGGTTTGAAATACCGTCAAATCATAAAACCTTTGTTTTCTGAACAAAATTACATTCAACATGCAGAACAAGTCATTAAGTCAAAAAGTGGTGGCTACTTACCTAAATTGAAAAAAAAGTATAAGAGTAATACAGATTATGTTTATTGGGATGACCCTAATGAATTAATCGATAGATTAAGACTATTAATGGCTTCAAAAAACGCTGGTAATACTAATCATGACAATGAAATTATATCAATTGTTGAAGAGTTAAAAGAAGCCGGTATAATAAAATAATAAAAAGCATTGTATCTAATTTTATATTTAGTTATTAAGAGAGTCTGAACCATGAAGGTTCATACAAAACAAACGTCGCTGTCTTTTAATGAAATAAGCTCTGAGCATATTGAGATCTTAGACAAATCAACCGAAACTGAATGCTGCAAAGATATTAATAAATACAAAGTTGAAATATTAATTAAAATAGAACAATTGAACAAATTAATTAGTGGTTTAAATAGCAGATTAAATAACATTGAAAAGACCATTGATTTAAAAGAAATAGCAGGGAAGTTAAGCAAGCATTATGAGCAAAATAGACGTCATAAATGAAATCCATAAAAACGCTAGAGTTAATTTCCCAAGAAGAAGTGTAATACTTAAAGATATAGATGACCTTTGGCAAGCAGATTTGATGGATATGCAAGCAATATCAAAAGTGAATGCAGGTTATAAATACATACTGGTGATTATAGACACTTTTTCAAAATATGCTTGGGCGATTCCACTTAAACAAAAAAATAAGCAACAGGTATCAGAGGCGTTTAAAACGGTAATAGAAACAGGACGAGTTCCAAAAAATTTGCAAACCGATCTTGGGAAAGAGTTTTACAATGATCAATTTAAAAGTGTTGTTAATAAGTATAAAATTAATCATTATTCTACTTATTCTACTAAAAAGGCCTCAATTGTTGAAAGATTAATAAGAACGTTAAAGAATAAACTATACAAGGAATTTAGTTTGAATGGAAATTATAAATGGTTTAACGGTATGTTAGAAAAAAAGTTACATGAGTACAACAATGATGTTCATAGAACTGTCGGTCAGTCACCTGCTTCAATAAATCAAAGGAATAAAACAAATATACTTCAAAGATACTTAGACGCAGCTCAGTCTCGAAAAAAAGTGAAATGTAAGAAATTTAGTGTAGGAGATTTTGTGAGAGTAAGTAAATATAAAGGATGTTTTGATAAAGGTTATTATCCCAACTGGTCCACTGAAATATTTAAAATAACAAAAATTCAAGGAACAAATCCAACAACTTATTTAATAGAAGATGGTAGATGTCGACCAATACTAGGCGCATTTTATGCACAAGAACTTCAGAAAACCAATCATCCCGACATATACCTCGTTGAAAAAGTTTTGAAACGAGAAGGAAAGCGAGTATATGTTAAATGGTTGGGGCTGCCGACCAGTGAAAATAGCTGGATTGATAAATCAAATGTATTATAACTCCTGAACAATATTTAAGCATTTTACAAACAATTATCTATTCACTTCCACTTTATTCTTAATGCAATAAAGACATACTTTATAATTCAGGTTTATGTAAAATAATTAAAAAATATAATAACAATGAAAAAAGCACGAGGACTATGTACAAGCAATAAAGAAATGGCTGGTTTATCATCTTTCAAAATGGATAAAGTAAGATCTGGAGCGGGGTTTAGAAAAACCCTTAAAAATATTGTATCACATACCAAAAAACACATCAAGAAACTAAAACCCACCTGTAAGAAAGCGTTAATGGAATTAGCCTGCGCTGCAGCTCATGAATTTGCATCTGATTTACCCATAAAATTACCCAGAATTATACCAGTACCTAAAACTGGAGGATTTCTTCCTTTAGTACCAATATTTGCTGGTTTATCTGCCGCTGGAAGTTTGGCTGGGGGTGCTGCTGGGATTGCGAAAGCTATTAATTCATATAAAACAGCTAAGAAACAGTTGCTTGAATCGGAACGTCACAACAAGCAAATAGAAGCTTTAATTATTGGAAAAGGATTACATCTTAAGCCTTACAAAGAAGGTTTAGGAATTTTTGTTACAAAGAAAAAAAACTAAATGGTCGGCTACCCAATAGAGCTTTAACTAATATTGATATATTGAAGCATTCAAATAGTATCCCATTCTTTCGAGGTGTATTTATGAGAGATGAATTACCAGGTAACCCATTACCATTAGAATGTGGAGTGATTAATCTTGATATTTCTCAAAACTCTGGCACTCATTGGGTAGCCTATACCAAAATATACGATCACATTGAATACTTTGACAGTTATGGTAACTTAAAACCACCTAAAGAATTAATAAAATATTTAGGAAAAAATATTCAGTACAATTATGAAAATGTACAACATGATCACTTGTATAATTGTGGACACTTATGTTTAAAATTTCTTAAATTATTTTGGAAAAGTAATAAAGGAATTTATTAATTAAGTGAGTGATTTTTATTTCTTACGTCTCCAAATTTCGTTAAACTATAAAAATATAAATGACATTGCTAGTTCATACGCATACATTCTTTCGTTGTTGGTGATAAAAGTCACTAGTGTTGAAAAAGGATTTTTTATTACCTATTTAAAGTAACCTCCTGCGTTTTATTCATACCAACATCATGCTTGTTCTTAATAAAACTCCTAATGAGAGAGGGAAATATAACATAAGACTGCCAATATCCAAAGAAGTGAGACGTGTCAGTGCAGTGAGAATTAATAAAGTTTCAAAGGAAAACAAAAGATTTCTTCAAGATATCGGTTTTAAAATATAATATGCTTCAAATTACAGATTTACCACAATATGATACCTCTATTGAGGGTTATGAGATCCACAGTTACAATCCATACAATAATAGCTTTAAAGAAAATGATGAAATTAGAATACCCATACAACAGCAAGATTTATATGTATTGCCGTCAGGTAGTTCCATTTACATAGAAGGATATGTAAATGTGTCAACTAAAGATGCAGCGGGAAAATTAGTAAAAAAAGATGTTGATTTTATAAATAATCCCATTTCATATTTGTTTCAAGATATTAGATACGAAATAAATGGTGTTGAAATCGATCGGATTAAAAATGTTGGTATTACAACCACCTTAAAATCGTATATCTCAATGAATGAAGGTGAAAGTAAAGCTGCAGCAGTCTGGGGATGGAACTTAGGTGGTACGAAATTAAGAAACGAATATTTTAGTGTTATCGTGCCATTGAACAGAATACTGGGATTTGCAGAAGATTACAACAAAATAATAATCAATTGTAAACATGAACTTATTTTACAACGAAGCAGCTCAGCATTGAACTGTGTGCTTATAGACAAAAATGATAACGTAGAAATAGATATACAAAAAATACAATGGCGTGTGCCGCATATTAAAGTTTCTGATCGTAATAAATTGTTATTGCTCAAAAGCTTGGAGAGAGATCGTTCTATACAGATAGCATTTAGAAATTGGGATTTGTATGAATATCCATTACTTCCAAGAACAACAAAACATTCCTGGTCAGTAAAGACAACTTCCCAGCTAGAAAAACCGAGGTTTGTAATATTTGGTTTGCAAACAGCTCGAAAAAATAATAAAACTAGAAGTTCTTCTATATTTGATCACTGCAATGTAAGCAATATTAAATTATATTTGAATTCTCAATACTATCCGTATGACTCACTTAATCTGAAATTTGATGAAGGTAAATACAGTATATTATATGAAATGTATGCTAATTTTCGTCAGTCGTATTACAACTTAGGCATTGATCCATTGCTTAGCTTAGACCAATTTAAAGAAATTGCTCCACTTTTTGTGATTGACTGTTCAAGACAAAACGATTCACTTAAAACTGGACCAGTTGACGTGCGATTAGAAATTGAATGCTCTGAAGATATTCAAAATAATACATCTGCCTATTGTTTAATAATAAACGATCGACTGTTCGAATACAAGCCGTTGAGTAATATTGTGAGAAAACTATCATGAATGTCATCGTAGATGTTCAAGGGTTTAAGAGTGAAGAAAATGAGTTTATTCCAAAAGAAATAGCAATAATGTACAAAGGACACGTACAAGTACTGTTGATAAAACCACCACGACCATTTTATGACTTGACGAGGAAAGAACGGTTACAAGTGGCTTGGATTGAAAAAAACAGAGGAATAAACTGGAACGAAGGCTTTGTACCATATTTTAATTATCAAGTAATCTTTGGGGATTTTTTAAAAAATAAATCTATATTTACGAAAGGAAACGAAAAAGTGTTATGGATAAAAGATATATTCCGAATTAATAATGTATACAATTTAGAAAGTAAGAACTGCCCGAGTTTGTTGACATTATATAACAATTATTCAGATTCATCTGACATTATAAGTTGTATGTATCATACCAATATATGTGCCTTAAAAAATGTGTTTTGCTTAAATAAATGGTGTAAAGAAAATCAAGTGTTTTGTCAGTAAGATAAAATAAGAACGATCTTAGTTTTACGAATAAATGATTATAGAATGTTAAACCTACAAACTTACTTACACATATTCTATTATTTAGGTTAGTGAAAATGTAAGTAATAGTAATGTAAGAAATGTATCATTGCTTATAAAACAATATTTGAATAATATAGAAATAAATATTTAAACTTGACCTACTTGCGAGTTTTATTTCTTTAACACTAAAAATATTAATATAGTTAACCACCTGCCAACCACATATTATAGTTCGACATCGAAAGCAAAAACAGCTTGTTATAATGAGCAGTTCATACTGAACAGCTTGTTAAAGGTAATGAGCAGTTCATACTGAACAGCTTGTTAAAGGTAATGAGCAGTTCATACTGAACAGCTTGTTATAATGAGCTGATCATACTGAACCGCTTCTTATAATCAGCAGTTCATATTGAACTGCTCTGTTTATTTACACACTCGAACAGATGCTACTGATGAGTATGCGACTACTATACAGGACTTTAATTAAAAAAAAAAAAATATGTTTGAATAGAAAACTATAAATGTTATTAGTAGACCATTTTATGACTTGACGAAGAAAGAATGGTTACAAGTGGCTTGGATTGAAAAACAGAGGTATAAACTGAACGAAAATTTTGAATAATTAAGTATATTATGGGGTTACAGAGGAATAATCTGATACTCGAATGGTTTAACTGTGGAATATAGGGTTATTCAGATCACGATTTGTGATCTGAATACCCTATATTCCAACTACTGGAATTGGTGTCCCTGTCAACTTGTTCCCATATTACCTCTCGACATGGTGTCGTGAGGTAAGTTTTGAGTATTAATGTTGGCTTTTTATATCCTATAGCAGGTTAAGACCATGAAACGATGATTGAACTTTATGAAAGATGATAATTATAAATAGGTAATAATAATCCTGCCGACCGAATTACATCGAATGTCATGTCGACTGTGAAGATTTCCGTTAAACAAATTATTTACAGAAAAAAAAACACGAAATCATTAACTCGTCGAAATTCATGTGAAACATTTGTAATAAAATCAACTTGTCACAATGTTACCCGATTTATTACCCTAGTGTAAAAAGAACATGATTTAAACAAATAAAACATTGCAAGCGAATTAATTTGCTGTAATGAAGTGGTGCACGGTCACTCGCAGGCGTAATTACTTGCAGGCGCTTCGCATAACTGCCATGATGTTCGGATAACTCGAATAATTTGTGTCACTTCATTGCCTGGCTTGTTTTCGGCACGCGTGCCGTAATGAGATCAAAGGCTTTAATGTTTATCTCTTGTTTTCGTGGCGTTACTGTTAATTTGATTTTAAATATTTTTTGTTTAACAAAAAGATTATAAAGCCATTTCTTTTATTTGTATGCTTTTACTTCACTAGCAACAGCCCCATCACTATTAATGGCCTTTCATTTTGACAACTCTGCAATGTTTATTGCGTTGTCGTCTAGACGAATTTTCACATTATGAGAGAAAATGTAGTACGCAACTGTAATGCTTGAGGTCGTATAGGTGGCAATTACTCTAACTGTAATAAATAATTCACTAAGTGTACATACTAGCAATTAGTAAAAACCAAAAAAACGGGGACCTTTGATGCAGAAAAAAGAACAAAAGGCTGGTAGAGTTCATGGGAATGGGATCAGGCGGGTCACGTCAGCCGCATCACGCTAGGCTATACTCTCCCAGAGTCGGTGCCTGAGGATGAACGTCGCCGCCAAGGCCGGCCTAGAAAGAAAAAAAAAATATTATGCCAAAAATACAGATTACAAACTAAATTTCGACCCTAGACCCGCGAGACTCCTATTGCAAGAGCAGGTTCGAGGTGGCTCAGGAAAAGAATACCTTGAAAGATTTGGAACAGGCCATTGCCGAGCAGTGAAACAGTTTAGGCTGAATAAAAAGAACTGTGTTCAATAAGCTAATTCAAGTTTAAGTCCATAGTAACCCGCAAGATTGTGGGTCAAAGCTACGCCGTTTTTAACATACAATCATTCATTCACTGGTCTCACAATTGATACTGTAACACCAGCGGTCGCACGCTAGTGCTACTTGTGATATTATTATAAAATAAAACGATGTATAAGATTAAAACTTTAAAATATATTTGGCGTCTGTCTTCAATGAACGTTGGTACCGGAGTCCCAAATGAAAACAAAACATATTTTTAAATTCCTATTTCAAATTCTCTTTTACCTTTCGCCAGACGCTTCCAAAGGGCTGCTTTGTCTGCCAGAGACCTGGAGCCAAGGATATCCTCGTCACAATACACCAACCAACATCCTCAATCATACCCAATTGGCCTTCGTAATTAAATTCCATTAAAAAGTTAGTAAACCTACCTAAGGGCTAAATCAAATCAATCAAAGTGCGAGCGAGCGCGCGGTGTAATGAGAACGTTGAACTAATGACCGATGTGAACGGGTCTTTATTAATGGATCCTGTGTTAAGTTGCAGATAATGATGGATGGGTATGCGGTGGTAGGCCAGGGGATGTGTTGATCGGAAGTCTATAAGATGTGACGTTATAATATGAGTACTTGACAAAAGCCATACTGCTTCATACAAGCACCACGCAAGCGCGTGTTGGTTGTTCCGTGTTTAAATCTATTTTAAGTAGGTAGTTAGGTTCTTTCTTTTGAATGTGTACTTTACGTACGTATTTCCAAGTTTTTATTTTCTTATTCTGATCTATGATTTAGGTAATGGGGCTTGTATGTGTTGTGTTTCTTTTGTACTACCAACTAAATGTGTTATCTATGTATCTATCAAGATACTTGGTACAACAAATTATTTTTCCAAGGCGACTAGTAAATGCTGGGTGCCTATTTTTTTAAAAGCTAGAATGTTAAACAGAAAAAAATAACATTTCCATCCAATCTTTTTGACCCAAATCTTCAGAGTTTCAGCAGTTATAAATCTCAGGCTAATTTAAAATTCGCTCGCAGAATAACTTTGAAACTTGCCTAAAATAATTATAATTTAGTACTAAATACTAAAATATCTTTACTTAAAGGCCCAAAAGGTTTTTAACTAACTTGGGAGTCTCAGTCTCGGAAGCGAAGAGAATTAAACTGGAGTTTAGTTTACAAATGCCATTAATGTGAGAGCACTTTGGATTTGGACGAACGCTTTGAATTTGATAAATGAAAGGCTTTGAGAACCGGAGATTAATACCAATGAGCCTCTTAAATTATTATGTTTGTTTGAATTAACGGCGTCTGAAGTTTCAGTGTCAATGAATAGTGGAGTGATAAGATGGTCACATTTATTACCGGCCTTGTGTCAAAAGTTGTTATTGAACGACACGGTTATCGATGTCAGAGGGAAAGGCTGCCTTATTTATTAAGACTTTAATTTAACATTTACTTTACATATTTTCAATTTTATTGTTCCACAATCACACTGGCGAACCCCTAGTTATAGTGTGGTCGACGAGCTCGATTGCCATCCTTTCGTTTTTCATCATTGACTTAAAGACCTCAAGTTATGAACAGCTTTGGCCAGTAGCTTCGAACGCATGAAAGTCGAAAATTATTCTCGGGATGAAAAGTATTCCATGTCCTATACCAGGACATTGCCTTCCTGCAGGGAAGAATTCATCCAACCAAATCCATTCAACCATTGAGATTGGAAGACGGAATAGACAAACATGTAGATCTACTTTCGTATTTATGAGATTAGTACGATGGATGTTATAAAATGCCTACTCCCCGATATGATGTAAGCAGTCACAAAGAATTTAAATCATTTCCGAATTCTACAAGATAACACGTGGTAACGGCAATTATCACGGTTGTTCCACAATATCAAGATAAACGCACGGGATTAAGATAATAATATTAATTCGATAATATTGGCATAGTGATTCAGTGGCCTGCCGTGATGGAGAAGAAGTACTTGTTAATTTTGTGCGTGGCTGTGCTGGGCCTAGTGGAGGCGGGGAAGCATGATGCGTACTCCAGGTATGAGTATCCTTATTTTTCTTATTAGTACAAGCTATTGTTATAAAGAAGCTAGGCTTATAATGTTAAATTATGCTGTCTAGGATGCGCAAAGTCGCCACTCGAGAAGTTTATTTGAAACATTTGGCTCCTGATATTTTATTCAATAGTAAAAACTATTGTTGTATTATTTTATTAATGCTAAGAGTTCGATTCTCTTAGAATTGTAGCTAAAGAAGTGAATCAGATGATTGGTCGTCACTTGTGTTGAAGTTATCACCATTAGGTACCTATCCCAAATTACACTGTACCTACGAGTATAGGGTTTTTAGGGTTCCGTGCCCAAAGGGTAAAAACAGGACCCGGTTACTAAGACTCCACTGTCCGTCCGTCTATCTGTCTGTCACCAGGCTGTATCTCATGAACCGTGATAGTTAGACTGTTGAAATTTTCACAGATGATGTATTTCTGTTGCCGCTTTAACAATAAATAATAAAAAAATGATTAAATTAAAAATTAAAAGGGGGATCCCATACAAGAAACTTGTTTTTTTCGATTTATGGTACGGAACCCTTCGTGTGAGAGTCCGACTCGTACTTGGCCGATTTTTTTATAACCGGTAAGATTACTACACTATGAATTACGGGATTGACATTCTATGCATTCAGAGATAAAAAAATAAAATATCTACTTCTTCCATAGACATTCAGTCTACAACGTCCAAGTCCGCAACAAGTCGGACCAGAAGCTGCTGCACGACCTGGAGCATCAGCTCAACCTGGACATCTGGCAGAACGGAGTGGCGGGTCTGAGGGACGCCCAGGTCATGGTTAGCCCGGAGAGGAAGGAGGAGTTCCTTCAGACCTTGGATGTGCACGGAATGGGATACTCTCTGCATTTGAACGATGTTGCTGAGTAAGTTTTTGTTGGCTTTTATATCTTAGGTCTTTAGAATGTTTGGCTGTTGTCTGAAAAAAATACTTCGATCAGTGTACCGCCAAGATGTTTCTTTTCGTGTTACTGGGGAGTTTGTTGCGACACTTCTTCTTCTCAGCTTAAACACTAGGAAGCAGTGACGGGCGGGCGTTTTGAAACCGTTTTTATTTAAACGTTGGTACAGAAAAGTGGTTCTGTATGGTGTCGGACGTAAAAGAATAGCACCATCCCATCACTTCCCGTGCGTGTCGTATTTCTTTAATTTTACAGCATTCTCTGTGTTTCTGTGCGTAGCAACAGCTGACGGGACTGCGATCACCAACCCGCCTGCCAAGCGTTGTGATTATGGCAAACCCCCCCCCCCCCCCCCCCCTTGGGAGAGGCGGATGTGATGTCCAGCAGTGGATGTCTTTCGACTGATATGATGGTGATTGAAAAGTGGATGCACACAAACCTTGTTTTTGTTATAGTATTAAATTTGTCATGAATAGGTTCTTCTTGGTGTTATCCAAATCATTGCGCAGATTTTATGATTAATTAAAAGCAAGTCGTAATTAACGTAACATATTATTAACCTACTATTAAATACTTTTACAATAGCCGCGCCATTTTATGGTGCCACTGGCTAAGAACCTCTCGTTAAGATTTTGGTAACCCATGATTTTGGCAACGTAAAGTATCTTACGAAATACCCATTCATCAAAAATTAAATTATCAAAGAAGTAAGACTAACACAAGTTATAATTTGCATGTATGTATGTATCATCAATTTGTTCTGCAGAGCCTTCGAGTTGCACGATCGTCAGATGTCCACCTGGAGGTCTACTAGACGCAACAGAATGATATTCCAAGACTACCCGCGATATGCCGAAGTAAGATTTTTTGTCCTTTATGGTCCCGATTGTTTCCGAAAGAATAGCACTTCGTCTAGGCCCTATACTGTACTGTATTCAACTATTTTCGTTGGGGTTAATTTTATCAACGCCAAGTGTCATTTAATAAAAATATTTTTGAATTGAAAACTTCTTTAGCGGCGTTGTTTACTTTTTGGGATGGGTAAAAATGTTTTAAACTGGCGTCAGGACACATGAACTGATCGAAAATTCGTAAGACGGAGGAGTAGACCGCCGCAAAAATGAATATATTTAAAATCCGCAAAATATCAAATATGCACAACGTTAATGTTCAAGTTTTCATTTCTGCCGGCAACCCGTTGTTTTTTTTTATTAAATAACACTTTTTCCACGCAAATACTATCGACGCGACGTCAGTAAAAATACGTGTCGTGTGAATGTTTTTTTTATTATTTTCACGATGAGGTCGACTATGGAGCACGCTTGCCTAGAAGTAACGTGTTATATTGACAGCGTCAGTCAGAAATTTTTGACTTATTGTCAATCGGTACCGCTGACAGAGTGCCAATTCTACTAATTTTTAATTTCGACTGAGATACGAATGTGAACGTTGCTTAAAAATGGTTAGAGTTGCCCCTCAGGATGTCACTTGCCTAGAGACATCAACCAGACTTCAGCTGTAGCTATCCGTAACACAAATAAACAAAAATTAAACTAATCATCGACATCCAGTAGCCTACTTTTACACTAAGCCTGATTAGTCACTGTTATTTTCAGTAACATGTTCATAATTTGCGTGATAAATCATAAACTAAATTCACTAATACATCGCTAATCCGATATTTGCGTGAGTTAACCCCAAACGGAATAAATACTGGCAACATTATCTATTCATGTGTTAGTTAAAAGCTTTGCGGGTTATTCTGAACTCATTTGTTATACGATTCCGATTCCGCACACGTAATTTAATACATTATGAATGGGTTGCTATTATTTTGTTTTAGAATCATTGGGTTTTAGTGTTAGGTTGTTCGATTGCGTATATTAAAACATTTTCTGGCTTACGAAGTATTGTGTTCATCAATTTCTTTTTTATAAGTTTGGGAATATTCTGAATCAGAATGCATTTTTGCACACACTTTTGCAAACTTTACAAATTAAGACTAATCCTAATTTGTAAAGTTTGCAAAAGTGTGTGAGATGTAAAACTTAGAAATGTCCTTACTGTTTTTTCATGACTGAATTTGAAATGCTTTAAACTTAAAATTACAGTTTACGGATAAAAAAGATATATTATTTTCTTTTTAATTCTTTATTGTACACCTAAAGCAAGCTCAGATCAATCGAAAGCGATCTATGTGAATTCATACTTCAAAAGTATTGTCGATCCACAGATTAATGCTTATTTGGAGAGGGTCGCTCGCGAGCACCCTAACTTGGTGACTCTGGTGGAAGCTGGAAAGAGCTTCGAAGGACGCGACATCAAGTACTTGAAGGTTTGTGATAAGATTCAATATTCTATAACTAAGTAAACTTTTCGTCACACAGTTTGATTCTGTAAACATGTCGAAGTGAAGGCTTGGACGAGGTGAACTGTCAATCCATGCAACCAAGATGGAATGACAGCTCACTTCGTGATCACTTCACCCAAGCGTTCACTTTGATATGTTTACAGAATCGACCGGCAGATTTGACTGGTGAACAATGCTAAAGTCTTTGTAACTGTGTGTTGCAAATAGTTTTAATAATTAATAAAAAAAAATAAAGACTTCAAAACAATGAAACTATTTTTATTTATGTATTATTTAATGAAAGTATGCTTTAAACACGTAAAATTATCTGAGTTTGTTTCTAGATAACAGCTACTCGAAGGCCGTTAAGCCGGATTGGCAATCAAAATAATGATGTAAAAGATTGGCAAAATTAAATGATTCATTGATCAAATAATTAATATCTTTTATGTCACCAACCAAAGCATAAAATGACAATGAACTTTACCAAATACATATGACAACTTTTTTTACATCCCACCCAGATTTCGACCACCAACTTCGAAGACAAGAGCAAGCCAGTCTACTTTCTTACCACAATGATCCACGCGCGCGAGTGGGTCACCACTCCCGTGGCCCTGTTCTCCATCTACCGTCTGGTGGAGAACCTCAGAACCGAGGATAGGGATGTGCTCAATAATGTGGATTGGATCATCATGCCGCTGGTCAACCCTGACGGTTATGAGTTCTCGCATACCAATGTGAGTATTTACGGGTTTAAAAGTTTTGATAAGCCGTTTGTGGATTTTTAAAATAATTGATAGGCTCGCGACCATGACCATAATCTCACCTGATGGAAAGCAATGATGTGTAGAAGTAACCTCACTCGAAGACTCTCAGGTTGTAGGTATCAGGAAATACAGACTGCGGGAATGAATTCTCTCGCAGTCTGTATACTGTCTCTTTTCTTATTCTTTAGCCTGTTTTTCCTTCCCCTTTTTGTGTCGTTTGTCTTCAATACCGAGGATCGTGACCTCGACGATTGATTTTCTGGTGGACTTTATTTTGCCACGTTGTCTTACCGTCCAACTTGTGGTATCGTATTACTCGGTAAGTGGATTGCTTCATCAGATAGGCAGCCGCTTCATGAAAATATTGATAAAAGTTTGCCTCGAGATAAATTGAAAGCTAACCGTAAAATTGCTTTGAAAAGGTTTGACTAATGTTAGAATATTGTTATATACATCATGGTATTGCTGATCTGGCAGGCAGCCGTTCCACGTAAACCACTTCTATTCAGCTGAATCCAGTTTGACTGGGAGCCGACCCCAATATAGTTGGGAGAAGGCCAGGCAGATGATGGTTATTATTGAAGTACCTAGTATAACATTGCCAAATCACTATAGGTGATTTATAAATAAATTGTAATAGTCCTAAGAATGTTCCTACTGTTGTTTTGATTAGCATCGTCTTTGGCGTAAAACAAGATCCCTCCATGGAGACAACGTGAACTGCCTCGGCGTCGATGGCAACAGGAACTTCGGCAAGGACTGGGCCACCATCGGGGTCCTTATGGACCCCTGCGCCGAAATCTACCCTGGACCCCACGCTTTCTCCGAGCAGGAGACCAGGAACATGAGAGACATCATGCATGAGTATCTAGACAGGATTCAACTCTTCATGGACGTCCATAGCTTCGGGAAGTACGTGACCTTCGGTTATGGTGATGAGAGTCTCCCACCCAATGCTGCCCAGCTGCACCAGGTTGGATCAGCCATGGGCTCAATGATCGATTCGAGGAAGCTGCCTGAAGCTGGGTTTTACTTGGTTGGGAATAGTGCTATCTTGATGTATAATACTTCTGGATGTGCTCAGGATTATGGTCAGGTGAGTTAGTTACATGTTCTTGTAAAACTACCTGAAAAATCGTGTTTCCATAGATAAACATTATAATTTTGGTGTAGAGAAGTGACTCATTGCTCAGTATAAAGATCAAGGGGTCCATAACAGTGGAAAATAATAATTTTGTTTCTAACTAGCAGTCAGTATTTCTCCTAAACATACATATTTAAATATTATTTAAAAATATCTAACTATCTATAGCAGACATTTTTAATCCGTTCTTAATCATATGATAACAGTAGTCAAGTGTAGAGATTTCAATATGATGATTGCGTTTGTCCAATAAAGTTACTATCGTGTCTTTGATAAACTTATTTTTTTAATATTCAATACTAACACAATAATCAAGTTTAACCAATCTTTTTAACATATTAAATTTTACTTTTGTTTTTGATTAAGTGACGCTATTGGTAGTTTGGTCACCTAAGAGGTGACCTCTACTTAGTACTTGATTAATTTTCAAGCCGAAGTCAAAGCATGTTTTTCGAACTTCACCATTTACAAGCAATTTTGATTTAAAATTTTCAAACATCCGATCAGTTGATTATGAAGTTGAAGCTATTTGCACGTTTCAAAATGTAAATCAACGTAATGGAATATAGGCCCTATGGAGAAGAACGTGCATTTACACACATGGACAAAGCTCCCCTAAAAATCTTGGTTATGTGATTCACCACAATACATAACGGGTAACGTAGTGGCATGTGATAATGTCAAAAGTCTATTGCCATAAACGCCGCACTATTCCGAAGAAATCACGGATTGCTACTGCATAAATCCTGGTGGAAAAGCCTTATAATACTTTGCCTAATCTAGGAATTGAACCCAGATGCTACAGAGATAAATGAGGCACAAACTCCTCAATAAGACACTTCTATTAATAACATTTTCTCTTCCAGTCCATTGGCATTCCATTCTCCTACACCCTGGAGCTGCCCAGCTACGGGTATGACTTCCGTGTGCCTCCCACGTACGTGGACCAGATCAACGAGGAGACCTGGCATGGCATCGCCATAAGTGCCAGACTCTCAAGTTCCTTCTACAGGGCTCGGTACAATGCAGCTACCAGACCGTAGGAGTGTGCCTGGAAGGATGGATGTTTTGAAAGTGTCAACTAAGATCAAGGTTTTCTTGTTGTGAGCGAGAATCACGAGAGAATTGTGATGATTTGTGTATTATCTAAGTTTTATTTTTCAATTTTTTTTTGTTCAATAAAATCTGTGTTTTATCATTATCGGTTTTTTTTTCAACTGTAAAATCATTCTCAATATACTCTGAACACACGGCTATAAATTAATCTTTTTTCCATGTAGGAGTTCATTCTAACTCAATCCGTTTTAAGATAAATTATCTAGAAATACTTATTTGGTTTTAATGTTAGAAATTTGAATTGTGAGAACCTACAAGCCTGTCTAATAAAGCCAATAATTTGATAGATTTTATTAGAAGATTAACAAAGATATAATATCAACGTCAGAATAAACGAATTAATAGATCATATTTTTATCCGATCAAATAGCAATGAAGTCGCATCAATCATGCTAGTGAATCAAGGGAGCTCAAATCAATCAATTTAATTACCCATCAATATGACGAGACAGTTGCTTGTTGTGGTCTCAAGAGATTTGTTCAGTTGAAGACTTTTTAAACTAATATAGGTTCGAAAGTAAAGAATGAGTTTTTTTCATTGATAGATAGTTGTCTCCTGCCTCACCTCTGAATGTCACTTGTTAGCAAAATGCACAGCACTCACTGCTTAGTGTCAATTTACATCACCCCTTTCTATTTTATCTGTTTACTGGCTTTTGCCCGCGACTTCGTGCGCGCATATATCGTTTTTTTTCCGTCTGGATTTCCCGTTCCCGTTAGCCTATAGTATTTCTCATGAGTGTGGTCATTATATACAAAAAGAATTAACCAAATCCGACTGGTAGTTCCAGAGATTAGCGCGTAAACAAACTTCAGCTTTATTTTATTAAGTATATAATTAAAAGTTAAACGAGACACATAAAGTAAACAAACAACAAGAAGTAAGTGATCCTTATTACAATCGAAATCTCTTCCAGCATACTTGAGACGGGAGTGTTGAAAAAAAGAGCGGGGAACAGTGAACATTCCCAAATGACTTGGCTAGACATGTCATTAAACAATATAGAGCCGACTAGCTATTCAATTAAATGCCAAGGTATCACTTAGGCCTTTGATAAAATGGAGCCGTTCTATGAAAAGGCTGAGCCACTAATTGGACGGCTGATTAAGCGAGTTGGCTGCAACAGAGACACCGTGTGTGAGAATAGTAGGAAAAAATACATCAAAGAATTACTCTGACAATACACGTATAACAAACAATTTAAGAAAAGAATGTCACAAACACAAACATACATTTTCATAGAATTAACGTCATGATGAGCAAAAAGATCCTTCGTCTAAAATATTTCAATTTTCAGCGATAGTAGCTATAGTAGGCGCCAGATAATCGTGGAATAACGGTCATTGACCCACCTACAATTATTGACATTTTTAATTTGAAAAACGGAATTAATGACACAAAGCTGTCCCGAATCATCATCTCTCGTGATCCTTAACATTGTCTAATAATGAAAAACGATTCATATTTAATTGTTCAGGTACCTATGAACAGTTATTAGGGAAAGGTCAATATACTTTATTCCACATTTATCTGGCGCCTACTATATGTACCAAGCCATTAATACCAGTTCAGACCGCTTTCTGTAAAGTACCTATCTATACCTACTTCCGTCAGACATTGTTTTGTTCAAGGAGTTTTACTATCAATATGATGTTATCAATAAATGCTACTACCTACCGAAGATTTACAGGATAACTACATAGAGACTGAATGAAAAACAAATAGATAAAGGCGATAAGCGTTGTTAACAATTTATATCTAAAGCTATTAATCCCGAAGTGGCTAAAGTATTATTATCGGCCGAAAACGAATATAGTAACGAGTAAGTGCAGTCTTGATTAAGAGGGCAAACAAAGAAAAAGTTTTATTGTTACAGAACTGACACATAAATACTACTATAAAATTAGGACAAAATTGTCTTCCTCTATCATATGTAAACGCCCCCTACTTTATCTGTTTTTTTAAAGCAGAACACATTTTTGTCATACCATGAGACCCACGATGAACGGTTCATGGACTTCATGCACAATATGGGTCCCAGGAACAGTCCAGCGCAATCTTCAACCCAGACGAAGATGGCGGGACAAACTTGACGCCTAACGACAGCATTGGTCCACACAAGCCCAAAGCCGGGAGAATTTGAAGGAAGAAAGGTCGATTATTGCCCTGCATGAATAAATATGATCACAAATCATGAGTATTCTCTTGACCTTATTATTCGAATGTCTTTTTCTTCCATACTGCCCTACATTTTTGAATATAGTCATGCTTTTTTTATGGATGGGAAATCATCAAATGACTTCTTCCGCTCTTGGTGGAGTGGAAGGGCGTGTCAGACTCTTACTGACTAAAACCCATCCGTGTTCCTTCTACAGCCCTTTGCGTTCCAGGGCCGCGGTGACTCTTTCGAACAAATTCCGCAAAATATATAGTCATGCTATTTCACCATTCACGCAAATTAAATCATTAAGCATATTCTTGACAAGACTACTCCTGGAGCAGTTTATTATCTCTACGCCATGGTATCATTGGATAAAAGGAAAGAGCATCGTAGACACCACCTGTCATTGTATAATTACTAAAAACAAAGGTAATACTAAAATAACTGTTCCACAGATAAAAAAACGCAAGGTGAGCGCGTGCGTCCTGTTAAGAATGACGTATACGCGCGACGTTGCCGCTCCGTGCTTGACAAGCCTCGTAACGTTTTCCTGTTATCGACACAGTGTGGCACGGTGTCATCATTTTAGTGCAAATCTCTATTCATTATGAAGACTTTGTATCATACAGAACTCTCACTATGATAGATAAAGACAAAAATATCAAGTTCAAACATTTTTATTCGAGTGAAATGCTTATCTCAAAAATGCAAAGCACGTAGTGAAGGACGGAAATACCAGTGCTCTATCACATCTCCTCCCAAGAAACTCGTATACACCCATCTCTTTTTCGCGCGTTAAAGAATGCGCACCGCCTGTAGTTTCCATTATCTATGTTTGTATTTGACACACCTGTGCACAGTGTCTCTGTGTGCCAGACTTCAGTCAGTCAGTTCTTAGTGAGTGAACAGTCGCGTGCGCACCAAATGTTTACGTTTTTTATTTAGTTTTGCTGTATTTTGACAAGTAATAGCTCAAAATGTTTATGTCATATGAAGTGTTTGCTACATTCGGGATATCTGCAGTAAGTGAATTGTTTTATTTGAGGTTTTTTCTTTATCTTTGTTTCTCAGAAGGTTGTTATTGGTTCTGAATAATAATGAGGTTCGATTTGATGCCTTGATCACGTTGTCTTGTGTCAACCTGAATGATTTTTCCTCATGTATTCTACGATTTAATTAAACATTTTTGTATGTAACAGTTAGGTAAGTAGATATAATTATGTATGGCATCCTTTGTTTACATGAAAAAAGTGGGCGTTTCTCATCAAATTTTAATGCTATTATGAGAAATTTTTCATTAACGTTATTGAGAATGAAATTCCTTGTAGGCGTAATAAACCGGTAATGAGGTGCCGCTAATGAATATTATTTAATTAAAGTTGTACGTATACGCATGGTGTATATAGGTATACGATTGAGATTAAACCATCAAGAAGATCGATATTTAGGAAGAATTTTTGGTGTTACTTAGGCACAGCTACAGTTAGTGGTAAATATGATTTTAAAACCCGATTTCCGAAAAAAAAAACGCGTGAGAATTGTTTAAACTCTAAATTCAAACCTTGAGAAGCATCGTTTGGTGGAGAATTACTTATAGTTGAGGGAATCGCGACCCTCAATAATGAGGAATATAAATAATAATAAAACTCTTTTAATTCAGACAGAGTCCATTAATTGGTTAGTATACAAAAACTTAGAAACTAGTGTTAGTACTTATAACTACCGGAAAAAAAATAATATGACTCGAGGAGGTAGAGTCCCTAAAACGACCCACCGACTAGAGGTTGACAAGTTCTCAATTTCAAATTCACAATTCAGAAACAGGTGCTAGTTGATTGTGTTGATACGTACCTAATTATCTACGGCCATACCTAAGAAAAACGTAGCGTTAATAATTTTATAGTTTAAACACGTAAGTACATACAAATATGTTTAATCGTTAATATATTCATTCAACGTCTACATCCACATTTGCAAGTAATAAGCAATAAATGATTACAATTGGCGAAGGCTATACCTAGGTAGAATGTTGATGCAAGTGGGCATAATTTGTCATTGCAGCAGGGGCGAGATAGATGCTGTTATGGAGCCGAGAGACTGTAATGACAAAAGCCCACGTACCTATCACGACTTTCAATAAACTCGAAAAATAGATATAATTTCATAAGAATTGAATTTAGTAATAAATTACCGTTAGAAATAACTTGCAGATGTTTTGTGTGCTTCGTTGGGTTGATGGGCTACCAGTGGAGACCACCCGACGACCAGCTTGATATTATGTTTAGTTTGATATAATTAAATAGGCTGCAGACCATGCTTTGAAGTTACTTTAGAATATTGGCTGTCAGTCAAAGTCAAAAGCAAAACGTTTATTTCAATTAGGCCATTAAACGGCACTTTTGAACGTCATCGTTTACAATTCAGTAAAAATAATAATATTACATTAATAAAGTGACTCTACTGTCCATTCGGAAAGGTAGATTCTTATGGAGAAGAAAGGACAAGAAACTCCATAGTTACTCTTTTTAAAATTTGGTATACAAAAATTAATTTAATATTATGTGAGGACGATGCACCCAGAGTATGCTACTTATAAGAACAAAGTATTACCAGCAGAGGTAAACTTATTAATTTTCTAAAGAAATTAAGGTATATGATACTCACATATTTACAACATATTTACAATTCAGTGCTCTGACAGACATGACTGAAACTTGAATGGTTCCGATTTTTTTATTCTGACACACAGAACCCTAAAAAAAGGCTGCCCTTCTCAAACCCATAATAAGTATATTCCGTGCAGCTTAAATCAGTCTACCTAAACCTAAAATATTCCACATTTCAATTTCAGATCCTGTCATTCACACTATCAGTAACCCTGTTACTGATCCTGGCTGCGAAGCGCGGTCTTCTCCGCGTGGGAGCTGGCGCCAAACCCGCCAAGTTCAACCCACTTCTGGTGCCTAGCGCGCCAATCACCGCCAAGATCGTGGAAATGACGCCATTGAAGGATCCTCGAGCTATTTAGACGGAAAAAGGGACATGTGGAAAGAGACGGAGATATTGCAGGGATCCTGTGAAAATAATAGCAGTATTTGTAACATTTTTTTCAGAAGGACAGTTCTTGTAATTAAAAAGCCTTTAATTTTAAGTCGCAGTAAATAATCAATGTCAAAATGTAGCAAACTAAGGCTCGCTTGAACAACACTGAGTTATCTTTTGCCTGCGGGTTAGTTGCTAACCCGCAGCCATTATGTATGAAATTAATCTTGATTGTTGTTTTAACTGTGACTTGAAAGATCACTCTCGTCTACACAAGTGGGCTTTAGAGGTTTTTTTGATAGTCTGCGACAACGATGCAAATGCTTTTATAATACTAGCATTGCCTCTCAGGTATTTATCATTGTGTTTGATACTCAAAAGTTATTATAAATTTTCCGTCCTGAGTATAGTCACAAGTCACAAAGCATTCCAAAAATGATAGTGTAATGTTAGAACTGCCGCAATTCATTTTGTGGGGGTGATGAAATATTTTTCTTGTTTGTTACCTTATGATTGTTACTAGTCGAATCATTTTTTCTGGAAAGTTCTTGCAAAGAACGTGATGCTGTCTTTTAAAACTGATGGTTTCCTGAAATAACGTTCACCAGTAGCAGCACTGAGACGTCCAGGAACCTGTTAAAACTCTTCTTTTTTGACATAACTTAAGTTGACGTTAACGTCATGTTCGCGCCACAAGTCACGTTTTCAACGCGGGAGACCTGATGCCCTATTGGCGCCAACTGGTGGCGTGAATTTTGCAGAAAACTGTCATTTAAGTAATAATACTTATTCTAATAGAGAATCTCTTCTTTTTTTGTTAAAATAATCATTCATGTATCTAGGATATCCGGTGTTCACTAATTAGTTTAATCTCCAATCCATCCAATTTTGTGGTTTATGTGGTAGACAAACATGATATTTGAAAATTACTAATTCCCAATGTTAGTTTGTAATATTTGGCCTTTCATTTAGAAAACACAAATATAAATGTATCCATGTGTTGTTTATAAATCGTTTTCACTATAAACTTTAAATAATACCTTTGATGGAAACTCGAGGTTTTTGTCCAAAAATTGAGTCATACATTTTATCTAAAGAACTAGTACTAGACTTATGATTCAAGAATCAAATATCTATAAATTTTCTCACCTGGTAATATTCACCAGTAGTATTTAATCTAAGTTAATTTAAACCAATAAAGTGAACTAATTATAATAATATTACTTACTTACCGTAAAGTGGAATAACTTCATTACTAAATTAACATATTAATTAGTTCGTAAGTGCCATAATATTATAATTACGAAGAGTATGTATTTGAACTTGGCTATATTTTCGCCAATCATTCGTTTTATATAAAGAATTACGTTTTTTAAAATATCCAATGTCCTATTTAATATGACTGTTAGTAGGACATAGTTGTCAAAAAATCTAATTGTCACATTTTATCGACATGTCTCTTGAAGCATCGGCTGTCTCCTGAAGCAGAAAATTTATGAAAAAAACTCACTAAATTGTCACCTGTCGCCTGTACGTTTTACCCATTAGATAGGCCCCTGGATCTTTTTAAATTTTAGTCAATCTTCCAATGTAATTATGTCATTCCAATATAAATAACGTACTAAAATTTAACGATCATAATAATTTAATCGCTTCACTCCTGATGCTTTTAGCAGAGCAATGTGTCGTTGATACGAGTCTGTAAACGAATTATACGATAAAGTCATTATCACCTTACGGAGCTGAAGACGCCTTCGTTAGTAATTAACTTATGAGGAGTTGAGGACCTCGAAAGAGTGATCTTCTATCGGAGATAAGAATATTGTCAAGGAGTCCAAAATGTATAGGATTGACATAATTATTATGCCCCATCCAAATGTCACGCGGTCAAACCTACTTCCGACACATTTTGAACTTTGGCTGAAGTCCAAGAACGAAAATTTATGGCATTTATATTTAACCAAATGAATTTCAGTAATACCTAAGTATCTTAGTCTGGTCTGTTATATTAACCTTGTGTATAACGTTTTTTTTATAGTATAAACAATTTGTATGTATATAAAGAATTGTTTAATAAAATTTGTAAAATCATCCTTAATTTATTTCTCAACCTATGCTTTAAGATACATTTTCATGTGGAGCCCTTACAAAAATTATAACAATCGATCTTTAAAGTTAAACAGCTTGCCGAGGTCGGTTCCTGGATTATCTGAACATATCGAGATTCTTTCGTGCCTCGGTGAGCAAGTTAACACTCTAATCAACTTAAATTGACCGTTAAGTAAAGCTTGTTATTAATTAACTTAAACGTCCTCAGCGCAGAGAATTTCTCCGTTGTCATGGTGACTGAGTCGAGTGGATTGGATCTCAGGAAGTTCCCTTATTTACAATATCGATGTAACTGTTCAGTTGTATCAGCAACTTTTCTCCAAAATAATTTTAATCACGTAGTATTCAAATGACTTTGTTAATTAAGCAAAATTTTATTATTGTTAAGCATTATTAAAGGTAAAGCAATAATCGCAAAAGATGTTCTTTCTGGAGGCAGTTAAGGCCTCAAATATTATAGCGATACGCTTCAGATGGAGAAAATTTAATTGAGTGGAAAGTGAAATGGTTATGGGTTTCCGGAAAAGGGTTAAAATTAAACCAAATGTGTAATATAAATAATTTTCAGACGACCGTATTTTAACGACTATTATTATTGCTTTTCAAAAAATGTCGTGTGTTCTCATTTATACACACACGCCAGCATTTTATGTTTCACATTTATTATGTCCTTTTATCCTTCCCACGGAGAAGCCAAAATGACGGTTATGATTATTTTAAGTTACTTTTTTCACTAAGCACGATTTTACGCTTTGAAGACAGAACATAAATAAAACAGGTTTCTACTATTCTCCCACGTTATATCAACTTCAGTAGAGACAAATAACAATGACCTATCTACGAGTAATTCTAGATGAGCCCGCTCCGTACCGCGCCGCGCTCAGCGCTCAGCGCTCAGCTCACGACTAAGTGCGTCACTTTAGCTCCGCGTGACTAATGCGAGGAAACTTGCCCGTTGTTTTCCAAAGGGTAATGTCACGGCCGCCATATATTAGCAGAAGATGATAAAAAACTTTTTATGTGCCGTCCCTCGGCATCGGGATCTCACGGAGTTACGGCCCCCGGGCATGTTACACCCATATTTCATTTTTGAGGTCGAAATCGTCCGAACTTTACTTTTTTGGGCACATGTGCGGCTGCTGTATTTTTGTTTTCAAAACTTTTTATAAAGCCTAAATAGGGACCTGAATTTAAATTGGTTCAGGGAAAAACTGTAAATGTTAAATTATTGTTTTGTTGGAACGTTTGAAACACGTTTTGTTCTCGATTTTCCATTCTAAATAACGAGCCCTGAAAAATTAATTGAAGCACAATTTAACATTGTTCGGAAAACTAGTTAAAGCTTTTGTCACGTCAAATGGAAGCCATTTTTATTAAAACTAGAAAATTAAAATGAGGAAAAAAACTTGAGAGCAGTTATTGATTAAATTAAAGGCATAAATAGATTTGTGCGCACTCTGGGCCGTCGGCGCCATCGTCGGTACAAATTAAGGGTCAAACGTTTTCTTGGGATGTCTCTCCGTCCTCGATGTTTCAACCCAATTTCCTTCAAAAGCGAGGCGATGGAATTCGATTGAGCGACGTTTTCCGCTGCCTGGCAGCCGGCTTGATTTTATTACAGCCTCCGTTGCTCAGCTAAAGCTCTTTAGTGGCTTTTTAAAAATATTCACGATTGGAGGGAAATGAGGTCCACGACGCTTGAGAAATAGTTAGAATTGGTTTACGTTGGAGGTTGTTTAGATCCGTCCCTCGGGAGGCCAGCAGGCGGCAATCTTCTCGGGTCGGGGGGAAAGTAAGCAATTGCGTCGTGCTCGCAGATTTATCTAGTTATACTAACTGGTGGCGCTTGAGGGAAGCCGATGTTTTGAATAAGTTTAGTTGTTGTTTGTTTACTTTATTAGTTGTGGGCAAGTGTTGTATGTACCTGAGGTTTAACTATCGACACCCTCTATTCAAACAAAAGTTCAATCGACGACACAACAACATCTGCGTGAAAAATGCAAAAGAGTGAAGACAGTGTGATGCATCGGATGCGTGCATATAAATAGACTCCTGCGAATCAACCGCGTATAAGGATTGCTTCAAGAACTAGGTAGCAGCATCTTTCTGATGTCTACAATCAGCAAATTGCGCTGACCAATCTGTCGGCTAAGCATATCTAGTGCTTCAGGCGATTTTCGTCTTTATTGCAGAGCTCAGTAGTGAACTTATCGCTTCTTACTTCGCCAACTCTGCAAAGGGCTCCCCCATAATTCCTATGAAAACTCCAAGTAAAATTCTGTTTTCCTTAAAAATCCTACCCATAAAGTACTGAAAAATAAATTCCCCTCTATCTCCGACCACTAAATTTTCTGCTACATAAACAAACATCACTAAAACAACACGGTTTACCAAAAAAACTAAGCTCAGTATACCCAATATCATAACTAACTTGATAAAATAAACAAGTCTGGCCCACCACGGAATAAGGCCATGAATGAGATACTAGCTGTGTCCCGTGGATTTTTTCGACCACTTTTTCTAACCTTCTTTTTTTTTTTTTGCTCGGCTCCTAGATTGTATCTCCTATATATGTTACCGGAGCTGATTATGTTGTTTATAACTGTTTTAATAAATACTTTACTTACTATATACACTACAAATAAAAATAAAAACTCCTAACTTAAATAACCCTGAAATATGGCGTCAAAAAAATCATCTACATCGCTGTCGACTGGAAGTGTACCCAAAAGACTGGCGGCATTGCCACGTTGTATGGCAATGCTTATTCTTTGACCAAGGTAAAAGCCAGCCCTTGGGTCACGTGAAGTGTCAATTAAGCGTCTTTAAACAAGTTATGCTGTCAGAGCCCTTTATAATCTGCGTCGCCGTGATTCTCTTAGGGAAATTTTTAAAAAGATTAATATTATGACAGTCCCTTGCCAATTCATTTATGAAAATATTATGTATGTGCGGAAAAATCGACATCTTTTTAGTAAAATTAGTGATAGACATAATTTTAATACTAGAAACAAAGACAAATTAGATCAACCGTTTTTTAGATTAGCTAAAGTCCACACTTCTTTCATGGGGTATTGTGTTAAATGTTACAACAAAATACCTTCTAACATATTAGAACTAAATGAAAGAAAATTTAAAACTCATGTTAAAAGTACACTTTGTGAACAAGCATATTACAAATTAGAAGATTACATTCAGGATTAGAATGCTTGAAAACATGCTGGTCCTGCTCCATAGGACAATCAAGGATGTAGACAAAATGTCAAACTGGTTGATTTATGTATTAACTTTATAGATATACTGTTTCTTTTATTGTGTTTTTATTTTTCTGTTGACTCACATAATCACTACGTTGTTTAATTAATGGTTCCAATGTTTGTAAATATGTGAGTAAGTACCATTTACCTAATTTTTTTTAGAAAATGAATAAGTTTACCTCTGCTGGTGATACTTTGTTCTTATAATTAGCATACAAAACTCTTTTCAAATCATTATTTGAATAGAGTAACTATGGAGTTTCTTCTCATGGAGGTTCTTTTCCATAAGAATCTACCTTTCCGAATGGACAGTAATGTTACTTTATTAACCTTTTGCGTGTCTTAAGTTACACAGTTGTAACATTTTTATTTTACTGAACTGTAAACGATGACGTTCAAAAGTACCGTTTAGTGGCCTAATTGAAATAAACGTTTTGACTTTGACTTTATGCGCACTCGGACCCCACGACCCGAGAATTTCAATCCCAAACGGCTCGAAAATATAACTACCAACAAGTTTATTATATTTCCGCCGCTAGAGGTTCTCTGCAGCCGCAGCGGCAGCGCCAGCACAGCACGATGAGCTAGGAAGATTGGATGGCGCAAGAATATCGACACAAGTAGCGTCCCAAACTAATGGCCTACCCATCTTCCACGGAAATAACGACATGCCGTTGTGTATTATGATGCTACATATAATGTGATCCAGAATTATTGCGCCATACCTAAAATCGAAAAATAATTTCTCAAATCCACCTGGTGAGTTCAAAGATTAGCGCGTTCAAACAAAATATGAACAACTCTTTAACTTTTTCATAAAAGTACCAATAGATGATTATGAATATTGCAAACGATGATCGCATAATGGTAGGGTAAATCGATCAAAACATTATCACGACTGTGTTTCTTATGGGGTCGGCAGATGTGTGTTTGTCTACACGTAGTTAATATGGTGAAGGAGCTCGTGGTGCCACACAGGCCGCTCTTCAAGGTTAAGCAACGCTTGCTAGGGTCTGTCTATGGATGCGTGCTTGCCTCGAAAAGCACGCTGAGCCATTGGTCCCGGGCTCGCGGCTACCATTTACAGATCTTTGACAGTCGTTACGGGTAGTCAGAAGCCAGAAAATCTAACACCAGTCTTGCCAAGGGGTATCGTTATCATTATCCAGTTGCTGGGTTGTGGAGGGCATATGCATTCGCTCGCAAGTAAAATACGTCCATACAATCAAGATATCACGTGATCACGGAGTGAGCTGTCATTCCATCTTGATTATATGGATTGACAGCTCACCTCGTGATCTCTTAACTCAAGCCTTCACTTCGACATTTTTACAGAATCGACCGGCTGTTATTCATCATACCTTGTCATATCTGCATCATATAGACCGGACACCTTCCCCGATATAATCGATTGTAGTATGGTAGACAGTAGATGAATTTGCAATAACAGTCATTGCCCCACATACATTTATTGACTTTCTTAATATTAAAAAGAGAAATAAAGACATAAAGTTGTCCTGAATCGACTTCTATCGTGATCCTTTACGTTTATATTACTGAGAAACGGTTCATAATTAATTGTTCGGGTATCTACGAAGGGATATTAGGGAGAGGTACAATGTACTTTATTAAAAATTTATATGGTGAATACCATAGTTGCAAAAAGGTATTGCAGATAGATGTTAGGTAATAGTGGAGAGCCAACTAACCGTGCTTAAATTTTGACACCGGTATGCTAACGAGAAAATCCAGACGGACAAATCCAATAACATTTTAATCGATCTATTTGAGGTAACCTGCTGGTCGTCGTTACTATAGTAGGCGCCAGATAATCGTGGAATAACGGTCATTGACCCACCTACAATTATTGACATTTTTAATTTGAAAAACGGAATTAATGACACAAAGCTGTCCCGAATCATCATCTCTCGTGATCCTTAACATTGTCTAATAATGAAAAACGATTCATATTTAATTGTTCAGGTACCTATGAACAGTTATTAGGGAAAGGTCAATGTACTTTATTCCACATTTATCTGGCGCCTACTATAGTAGGTTTAGTTCTCACATTGGTCATATTCTGAAAGCTGTTTGAGGTTTCAGGTAGTCTGGAGTTCAGTCCCCGAAACTTTGGCAATCTGGTTGAATTCATATGAAAAGGGGCTCTCAAATAAATGATTGGATTGGAATTAAATCTGAATTAGGATGCGTAAAAGTGTTATTACAATCCTTTCATATTAAAGTGCTGTTTTTCATTGTACGCCAACCCTGGTATTATTAGGAGCAAGGTATTAAGCAAGGCTGGTGATTTGGTATGTCATCATATTGGTAACAATGGTGATTTAAAAGAAAAAAAAAGAAAAGAAAGAATAATAGGTATTTATTTAGCACATATTTATGTATTTTCAACGTAAAAACCCCTTTTTTTAGGGTTCCGTAGTCAACGAGGAACCCTTATAGTTTATAATGTGATAATAGTTAAGTACCTTTTACTATTTTTCTGGCATGCTTTAGGAGACGGGTAACTACGGAACCCCACACTGTGCGTGGTCCGAAACGCACTTGGCTAATTTTTTTTTGGTATACTTCTGCGCTTCTTTTTCTCGAATACATGGTCTACCTTTGTGCCAAGTTTCATACAAATCCGTTCAACCGTTATGATGTGAAGAGGTGACAAACGTACCGAGAGACAGATAGATGGGATAGTTTCACATTTAATAATATTTCTACAGCAATATATATTTCTCAGTGCATTATATGTTCGAGAGGAATTCTTTGCTCTGCAGTGTGGGAATTTCATTACACTAAAATGTAAAGTAAGTAATCCTTATATTTTAAAAAGGTTTCCCGAAAATAAATGAAAGGAAAATATGGAGAGCAGAAACATTGTTTCACACACAAAGTTTTTAAAAAAGAAAATACTCTCTGCTTCGTACTCAGGGTAGTAAAATAAAAAGCAAATGTTTTGTTTTTTTTAAAAGTTTGTGTGGTAGCTGTCTCATTAAAATAATTAACTTTAATAACAAATTAATTTATCTTTGAAGTTTTGATATCGACTTTTATTGTATTAGATTTAAAACTTTGCAGATTCTTTATTAGTTATTATTTTACTCAATTGTTGAATAGATCACCGATCCATTATGTGCTGTCAAAGTTTAAGTTTAGTTTGTTTATCATAACGTTACATGTTTCAGTACGTAAATTTTTAATGTAATTAATTAGATGAACTGTAATTGAGCTGTAAATAATCAAACGAAACTAAATAAAGTTAAACAATTAGCAACAAGTCTCAGTCGCTGGATAAAAGATTTCAAAGTTTTACTCTCACAACAACACACCTGTATTCCCCAAAGATTTAGAGTACATTTCACACTTTTATATAACTACATAGATATTTAAATATTACTTTTAACGACGTAGCTTTATTTGATAATATTTCTGTTTACATTTCTCAAGGCTGCTTCTGATCAATTCTAAATGGAAAAACTCTTAAGTAATTGATTCAAATTGGGATAAGCGCCACCAGTTTTTATTCGTCAGTTTTATATACAGTCCCCAAGACCCACCCGTCACCACTTCCTAGTGTTTTGGCTGGGAAGAAGAAGTGGAGTGCGGGCGCAATAACACTTCGACCCGGGAATCAAAGTCAAGACTTCATGCTCCGTGGCAGTGCTTGAAACCACTACGCCAGCGAGACAGGCTTGATAAATAAATTTGATTATGAAATTTCTATGATGTTTTGTTTTAATATCCATCTATTGATAAGGTTTAGGCACCTAGTAAACAAAACCCGAACAAGTAAGCAACCTTCTTTTAACTAAGAAACCTAAACACAGGCACGACAATCGTACTCCTTGTCTCGTATTTACGGCTCTGTACAATTTACCGCCATCCATCGAGATCCATCTAACCCTCCACCGCTAACGGTCACTCTCCACCGACCGATGAAATCGAATTAGTTGGGGACGAATCGGACCCCATTGTTTTGTGCCAATACACTTACTGTTTATTCAGTGGGGTCGCGACGACCCGCGGTATTGACGGGTTAGGGTTGACTTGTTCTTGTTCAGTTTTAATGCAACTTCTGAATGGAGGTTATCTACAAGTTTGTATGGTTGTTTTGTTCAGTTAATTCGGTTTTCGTGGGGAGGCTTTTGTATGAGAATTTTATTTTTATCGATGGCGGTGGAATCTTTGGAAGGTTTCGCAAGATGCTATCTTTGTTTTAGTGGTTTTAGAAGTATAATGTTAATGTTTTGGGTTGTGCAATCGACTGCTGGTTATGTTTTATGATTTTTGTTAGGTTGCAAGGAATGAACATTTTTAACTGAGTGTTAGTGTGAACATTTTCGGAAATATAATTTTTTAATGAAACCTTCCTTTGTCTTAAAATTTGCATAACGGTTGCTGCTTAACATAAATTAAAAAAAAATATGACACTGTCCTCTTGTGCACAGCAAACATATTTGATTATTAAAATTTCAGCTGGCACAGATTTCCTGATAAGCCCGGAAAATATCAACACTCTTGAAACAAAAAAAAAAAAACGAGGAAAAAAAAATTAAAAATAAACTGGTCCACTTTTATAAAACGGGTCATCTTCACTGAAAAGGACAATGCACACATTTTTTCTTAAATTTTCTTTTCCAAGCCCGATGGCATTTATAAAAGGAGTACCTATATAATTATGAAAAAGGTACAAAAGAGCATCGTGTTAGATTAAATTCAGAAGGCCCACTTTTTCGAAGCTTTGAGATTCTTTACTTATTGGTCCTAGCGCAGTGGACAAGCCATGCAGGCTATTCCTAGTCACTGATATTCCTGAAAGCCAAAACTCTGACATACAGACAGATAGTCCGGCTGTCAGTCCATTGACGCAGAGCGAAGGAGCGGAGCAACGGAGTAATGCGGAGCGGAGTTGCGGACTGTGCAGAGGTCGCGTAATGAGTTATTTGAGCGGGCGGCCGTTTTTTTCCGCTTTCCTACTCCGTTTCTCCGCTCCACTTCCCTTCTCCACTCGGCTTCCCGGTTTTAAACTAGTTCGCAAATCTCTATAACCGAAGCGGAGCGGCTATTTTATGTAATTCCATCGGTTAATATTGGCACAGCTCCACTCCGCTCCTCTCCTTCTAACTCCAGTGGACAGCCTCAGACTTACAGGACGAGAGATAAAGGTTCCGTTTTAGCCATTTGAATACGTAACCACAAAAATACTATATCCATTCAAATCGTGTATGAGAAAAAATAGACGCAAAGGCACAAAGAAAATAAATAAATAAAGAGACACAGTTAACAGCTTACTGGGATGAGCTTGAATAGAGCGAAGTGGTATTCTATTGCAAACTTTTCGATAACCTGACGATTTGTTTAGGGGGCAACTGGTATTCTTGTCTTCAAGTATGCTATGGATAATTTCTGAGTTCAGAAGCTAGTATTCTATAAAAAAAACTGGCCAAGTGCGAGTCGGACCTGCGAGTAAAGGGTTCCGGACGAATTTCATTCTTAATCGATTTCAAATAAAGAGGAGGTTCTAAATTCGATTGTTTTTTTTTGTTACATGTTACTTTGATACTATAGACTTCTTAAACTTTTCCTGTTTATCTTTAGGTAAAAAAGCTAATCTAAAACCCACACAATAAGCTCTCTCATTTGATATGTCACACGGAACAGTTTAAAAAAAACTTTTTTTTTGTAATTTTCTAGTCTATCACTCTATCTCTACTCAAAATGTATTTAATTAGGTACGTAATGCGTCCGTGTTTGGGTCACAGAAGTTCATATGTGTAAGTACCAAATTTCAACAGAATCGGTCCAGTAGACTGGGAGAAAATTGGCTGTGACAGATGGATAGACAGACACCCGAGTGATCCTATAAGGGTTCCGTTTTTTACGGATCTGTGGAACCTTAAAAATCAACAACTACCAATATCACGGAGGTCAAACCTATGTTCAAAAATAAAATGATGCCAATAAATACTGATAGATCTTCTGTCTCCTCTTTCACAATGGTTTCAGGATCTCAGCGGCCAGCGAAGGCAGTTTGGAGGAGAATGTCTGGCGAAGGTAAGAGCTCACGGGGACCGATTATAATAACGGATAGCTTAATTAACTCGGCGCCCTCGTCGGTTATTTAAAAGAAGGTAAAAGCAAACGGGCGGCAAAGATGGAGCGTTTTAAAAACGCGTTCTTGATAATTATGAAGCAAGAAATTAATCGGCCTAGCCTTTTCCCATTCAACCTTTTGAACGCCATTGTCACGTATGACAAGACAAGGAAGCGCTTGCCCTGTACGCCAAAAGTCACAAATTTATGTGAAAAAAAGTACGGCGTATTTGTGGCTTGGCGTCGGGGACACGCCAATGCGTTTATGCCCTGGCGTTCAAAAGGTTAAAACGAGGTCAGCTTCCAGCCTAACCGGATACAGCTGAGTTCGAGTATTTTAAATGGACCGGTTGCCTCTCCGACCTCCGTAACCCAGTATTCTGGATATCACGATACCCTTTATCAGGACTGGCGTCAGATTTTCTGGGTTCTAACTACTGAAACGACTATCAAAGATCTACAAAATGGCAGCCTAGACCAACAAGGTTCGGAGGAGAATCGGAATGTAATGGCATCGTAAGGTTGTTATTATCCACTTAGACACGAGCTTAATACGAAAGCAAGCGAAAGCAAAATTATTTGTTTCTTGGACTGGAGTTTTATTAATGTTAATTTTGTAGTTATTAACGGACAGTACGGACTTGTGTTCAAGTTAAGACTAATGTCACAAGCTGACTTTACATAAACCTGATTGGATTTAGCAAAACCTCAGCGTTCCATTCGCCCGTCTGCACGCCCCAAGATTTTAACAAAACCGTTAGGGGCGGCCACTCAACGGCCATCGCTCTCATTTTCCCCCGACTTCACTCAACCTTAATAATAATCTAGATTCAAGAATTTTATGAAAAATCAACTTGCTAACGTGTCCCTAAAAGAATGACAAGATATTTTATAAAAGAGACTTATTTTTGCTCAACGGAGCTAATTTCGTTTTTACTCCGTAATTTTCGTGGCAGTTTTTGTTAAGAAAACTAATGGAAATATACGTTACGTTTTTCATGAACTTTTTACAAGGGTTTAATATTGTTAATGATGTTATCTACGGGTAGATTCTCAGATGAAATTTGCTATAAACTTCAGGTTGCTTGAAAAAGGTTTAAAAATAAATATCTTCCATCATCATTATTTTCAGCCACTCTACTGCTGGACAACATATTTATGCTTCCCACAGTGTCGCTGCATCGATCGATCTCAGGCTCATGCATCCAGTGGATTCCGAAAACTACTGTTATTTACAAAATAATTTAAACGCAACGTAAAAATACCTTATCATTTTACTGTAAAATGCGGTAAACAGACTCTCGTGAAACCAAAAACCATAACAATACAAGATACTTCCATTTACATCGAATTGCAGAAACACGATTAAAATAGCATAATAACAGTTGTTCGTTTAATAAATTAAAACATTAATCATACGACAAAGCTGCACACGTCCAGTTGCTGCGAGCAAATGTTTCACAAAATTCAGATGAGCGTGTTTATTGGGACTTATGGAGATAAAACATTGTAAAATAATTTAAATTAAATGGTACCTTACCTTTGGTACAAACTAAAGTGGCAGTAGGCAGGGCAAATTGCTCACAGAACACATAGTCGATGGCGTCGAAAGGTTCTGGAGTGCTGACTGCGTATCGGAAGCCGCAGCGTGGAAGGCTTGGCCCACAAGGTGGAGCGTGCAGCTGGTGAAGCCGCGAGAATTGGTTGGATGGTAGACGCACAAACCCAGTCGATATGGCGACACTTGCTCCATCACGTGCTCTTATTTTAATTCTCTTCTAATAAAACTTTCAATAAAATCAAGCTGGGAAACTGGGAATTATTTATTGAATCAAATGCATGTAAGCACGTAAATAGTTCATTTTTAATACTGCATCGTTTTCACATGGCGACCTTCGATTGTTAACATTTTTCGCAGTTTAAGTGTCCTGTGAAAAAAAAAAACAAAATGGCGGTGGGGCTATGCCAGCTCCCATAGAAAAATGTTCGAACCCTTTAGTTCGGTTTTACCCTGTAACGGGTTAGTTCAGATAGGCAGTCGCTCCAATATTAGGCGAATACGTACCTTATCAGCTTCATCTGCTGAGACTGAATTCTAAGATTGTTGGGAAAAGGGAGATGATGATTTATTTTGGTAGATCTTGTCAGACAAATTCTTCAGTATTATTTAAATAAGTTTTAAATTCGCATCGTCACATCAGGTTACAAAAAGAGATTTAAATGTTCTCATTACCACACAAGTCTTAATCGCTGTTGCTGTCAATATAATTTTTCATCATAACCAAACAACAATACTTCCTTCTGAAAAGAACCTCTAATAGAATCCTCTGCTTCATAATAAGCCCCCGCTCCCCGCACTTCGCCCCTTTGGGGGTCGTTACATGACAATAGGAGCTCTGACGTCATTAGCAAGATGGCGCCGAATTAACTTGTTCAACATTCAGCGGCAGATTACCGTAATTGGCGTTACAGTCGTCCTAATATTTCATTATACTTGCTTTTATCGAGTTTGATGGAGGAAGAGAATTGAATGAAGTTTGTCTTTTTTAAAGGATGTGCTTTGAAATGGCTTCTGGGTTTGGTAAACACGTCAAATGTACGCAATTGGCTTTGTTGACTGGCGTGTGTTTTAATAAAAGCGTGAGTTGTTTGTCGTTATATAATAAAATGGCCAAAATTGCATTGAGACTCGCACACAAATGGTTTCGTACCCATATCATGATTCTTGTGTGATTCCCCTTTAACTTTGTAGCGGCGTAATAGTACTTACATTTTCTGTGAAAATTTCTACCGTCTTCCGATACAGTTCTCTGACGGGCGGATGGAGAGCGGGGGCTTAGTAACCTTAAAAAGATCTTATTTAGAGTTTCTTGATAACTCTCAATATACCTAAAACTAGAACTAAAGACTTACGTCTGTGCCTGAAATCCGTTGAAGCTACAAGTACTATTGTTTAGTTTGTTTTACTTAACATAATTCCGACATCTACAAACAGACAGCAAGATAGAATAATATTTCGCTTCAAGACTCGTCAAATAACCACTAGAATCTCGTTTATTTTGCATGCCTTTAAGGAAACAAGTTGATCATATCGCATTTATCTTTATGTCTGTAGGCAAATTTTCGTAAAAGCGCAATGTACTTTCAACGACTAATGATTAATTAATTGATTACTGTCAAAGACTTGTCAAAATGTTAGAAAACTAGGTTTCCCTAAACATACGTTTACGTAACACGTGGGACATTGTCAAGTTTAACACAGGTAAACTTGTCCCGAATATCTTAAAATCGTGAATATTACAATTCTTTTTATTTTTGCTCTCGAATTAAGTGTATCAGTATCATCATCATCATCGTCATCATCATCGTCGCCGTCGTCGTCGTCGTCGTCGTAATCATCATCATCAGTAGTTGGAATATAGGGTATTCAGATCACAAATCGTGATCTGAAAAACCCTATATTCCACAGTTTAACCATTCGAGTATTCCTATATTTCACTATTCGAAATGAGACTTTGACTAAATACATTGAAAGTAGTTTCATGTGAATGAAAAGAGCAGTCACTTCATATCAATCAATGGATCATTCAGTAGGAATGGTCTATTCAGAATGAAAAGAGCAGTCACTTCATACCTATCAATGGATCATTCAGTAGGAATAGTCTATTCAGACATCAACGAGTTTGGAGTGGAATGTGCACAGATGTGTTCCTCCGACACCTTATATAGGGTAGCATCTAGTTACCTGTGTAAAATGCAGGCTTCATGTATAGTTATTGTGTAGATAAAATTATATTGTGTTCGAATTAACACACACTTCGTTGTGAAATGGCTCTTGTTCTCAAATCTTATTTGTTTATATAACATACTAGATTGCGTCCTAGTTTTGGTATAAGAAGTATATTAAGATCATGCAGACCAAATCGGGGTAGGTATTTTGTGTAAATGAAACAATAAATATCGTAGAACATAATTTATTAGAGGATATTTACATTGTTTTGGTCAATTTGCAGAACGCACTACACAACATTTAGCCTATCTTTGACAGCTGGCATCCGGTTTTTTGTCTTTCTGTTACACTGTTACAGTGAAGATAAAACGGTTTAAAAGAAAAAAAGTTCATTTCCTGGTTGAATCTGGTAGCATAAAACATCTTCTAAATCAGGTAGAGCTGTGTCTGCTGTTTCTGTTTTACTACTTTCACTAGGTTTTGGTGAGCTTGCATTACATTTTCCACGATCAGTCTGTATGTCGCTAACTCGAACAAATGTACGAACATCTTCATGATGGCCCTCAGTCTTGACTATAAGATACTGAATCATCTCTAGGTCACTTTTGTCTGGCTTGTATCACTATCCTTGTGATTAGATGAGCTTACATTCGGTATTTTCAGGTCAGTCTGCATATCTTGAGTAAATATAATTTCACCGTTAGCATTCTTGCAAATAATTTTACGAATGCCTTCTAAATCAGATTTTAATGGATTAAACATTGTAATGTTAATATTTTTTCGCGAGAACCTTCACACTACGAATTGTAAGAATGTAATGTCGTCTTAACTGATTGTAAGCTATTATAGAAATATAATTTTAAGTAAGTTATCATAGAAATTGCGAAAAAATAATTAATTTAATAAAAGTGTCGCTAATTTACTTACCGACATTATTGGTGAAGAAACGCTAGCGATGATGTGATTATTTTTTTCGAGATTGTACTGATTTTATACTTGTTCAGATTTATTTGATTTTTGTAATAAGGTTCAAAATTATAAGATAAAAACAAGATTATTCTTGTATACCGAAATATGAGATTCTGACTCGTCATATCTCCACTTCTCCACATGTCTAGGAGTTGCATGCGAGCGTGCAAACCGCAGCGTTTGTACCGTCGCCGTCATCGACGTCGAAAACATTCAGCAAAAAAACAACAACCTACAAACATTTTTTATAATTGTAAGTAGGTATGAGCTTCCCCTATTGTTGATTTAAGTGAGTACCTACACAAGATTCAAAATCGCTTTTTTATTTGTCTTATATAAAACGCTGTAAACTTAAAACCTTAACCGCTACGATAAATACGCTCGTGTACGCAATTGACAATTTTTGCAAGTATGCAGTTTTACAAATTTGGACTGAATGACGTGATTTTAGGCCTATAAAAACGCTTCGCAAATTAGTCTCCGGCACAATTCCTCTCTGGAACGAAACCTGTCTGCAAGGAATCAACGCTCCGAGCCCTAGAAAGTCAATAACCTGTCATAAATGTAAAATTGAAATACCAGAAAATCAGTATTCCTATCATATGAGAACGAATATACACAAAGCAAACTGTTTATTGAATACCAAGTTCACAGATATTCATATTATTGCAACAGCATTCAAAAACAGATTAATGACATACAGATTGAATGTCACTCAGGAAGACGAGTACCTCGGTTTAGAGGCGTTCCTGGGTGATCATCTAATAAATATAACAGAATTGATAAAAATGTCACTTAATGAACACAATTGCATAAAATTGAATTTCGAATTGTTTGCCTATTTTATGTTATCAAAATCAGACGAACAACAATTAAAGTCGTTTAATACCAAATATGAAATTATTTATAAGAACACTGATTTGAATGAATTATTAATCAAAGTAATAAATAAACTAAATAATAAATTAACCGAGTTCCAGCACTGTCAATCTGGTTGAACATTTGTTTCTATGAGTCATCTCGAAATTAATGTAAACAAGTATTCCCCTATGAGAGGTGGGTCTTATATACAACTGCCGTCAGCTATTAAGCAGTCTAAAAGTTGTATAAATATTAAAAATAAAGATAATTGTTGTTTATTATGGAGTATAGTTGCTGGATTATACCCAGCTAAAATTAATGTATGCAGAACAAGTTCATACCCCCATTATACCTCTGTTTTAAATATTGAGGGAATGTCATTTCCTCCTACGATTAATGATATTAAAACGTTAGAAAAAAATAATCCCAACATCAGTCATATATGGCCTACAAAATAATACTGTGACCGGACCTCTTTATGCAACGCAAAATAGAAGAAAAAATCATTTTAATTTACTTTATATCGAAAAAAATTCTATCGGACACTACTGTCTAATTAAAGATTTAGTACAATATTCTTCATACTTTACTTACAAGTTAAGAATTAGTTAAAAATAAAACATAGCACCTTTTAGTAAAATAAGAAGTATATATACTCGGGGCATGTCTTATTACCTCACATTTCACAATGAATTTCGTTAAGCAATCACATACTTTTAAAATAAATAATATAAAATTAGAAAATCATTCACAAAAAGTGAGACATAGCACACTCTTACCTAACACTATAAGATGTATTATATGCGGTCCATCTAACTGTGGAAAAACTAATATAATGCTTAATTTACTATTACATGAAAATGGAGTAAAATTCAAGCATATTTATTTATACTCGAAGACAGCTTTCCAGCCAAAATATTGTTTTTTAAAACAGGTCATCCGGTGCATACCCAATGCAAAGTTATTTATCTTCCATGATAATAAAGAAGTTATACATCCTAATGACGCCTTAACCAATTCAATAATGATTTTCGACGATGTCGCATGTGAAAATCAAATAAATATTCGTAACTACTTCGCAATGGGGAGACACAAACAGATAGATTGTTTTTACTTATCACAAACCTATTCCAAAATACCTAAACAACTAATACGAGATAATGTTAATCTTTTGTTAATCTTTAAACAAGACGACATAAACTTAAAACATATTTATAATGAACATGTAAATACGGATATGGAGTGGCTTCAATTTAAAAAACTTTGCTCTACTATATGGCAAGATCGGTTTGGCTTTGTATTGATAAATAAAGATTGTTCTCTAAATGAAGGTAGATATAGACAGGGGTTTGACATATTCGTAACTTTTGAGCAAACATAATAAAAACCATAATACTGTAAAAAAAATATCAATCGTAGTCTACAATCTGTAAATAACGGTTGGATATTGTCGGGAATCATTATGGAGGTCAATATAAAAGAACAATTGATAAAATCCGTAGATAGTATAAAAAATAAAATTAAAACAATACAAAATGCAGAAGATGTCGATAATTTGAAATTTAAGAAGCTTTTTAAGCCAATAACAGATCCTCTAGAGACTTTAATTAAAGTTAATGATAAGAATAGAACTATATTGGATACGAGTGAAGGTGATAATAATATAATGAGAAGATGTAGCTCACCCGTAGATTTTGAAAATTTCAAAGGATTTATAGAGAAACATTCAAATGATGGTTCTGCATCCTTTAGCTGCACAGGTGATGATAGCGAGAACGATACATTTATGTCACTTAATAAAGAAGATATGATTGAAATCTATGATAATAACATGAATGTACCTTTCGGGATTCGAAGTGAAAACAAAAATTTGATGATGGGTAACTCTAAAGTATCATTTTCTTTTACAAACAACGTTAACAATTCCCTAAAATCAATTATAGCCACAGTTAATGACAAACATTATGAAATAACTCCTGGACTTAAAGAACTTTTACTACGTAATAGACCTGACCTCAGTCTGGTAACTGAAACTGATAAAATTGTTTACAAAGATATGCTCCATAATACAAATGCTCACAAACGTGACTTTAATCCAAACGGCCAATTAAAAGGTGATAAAGGTTTGAAATACCGTCAAATCATAAAACCTTTGTTTTCTGAACAAAATTACATTCAACATGCAGAACAAGTCATTAAGTCAAAAAGTGGTGGCTACTTACCTAAATTGAAAAAAAAGTATAAGAGTAATACAGATTATGTTTATTGGGATGACCCTAATGAATTAATCGATAGATTAAGACTATTAATGGCTTCAAAAAACGCTGGTAATACTAATCATGACAATGAAATTATATCAATTGTTGAAGAGTTAAAAGAAGCCGGTATAATAAAATAATAAAAAGCATTGTATCTAATTTTATATTTAGTTATTTAGAGAGTCTGAACCATGAAGGTTCATACAAAACAAACGTCGCTGTCTTTTAATGAAATAAGCTCTGAGCATATTGAGATCTTAGACAAATCAACCGAAACTGAATGCTGCAAAGATATTAATAAATACAAAGTTGAAATATTAATTAAAATAGAACAATTGAACAAATTAATTAGTGGTTTAAATAGCAGATTAAATAACATTGAAAAGACCATTGATTTAAAAGAAATAGCAGGGAAGTTAAGCAAGCATTATGAGCAAAATAGACGTCATAAATGAAATCCATAAAAACGCTAGAGTTAATTTCCCAAGAAGAAGTGTAATACTTAAAGATATAGATGACCTTTGGCAAGCAGATTTGATGGATATGCAAGCAATATCAAAAGTGAATGCAGGTTATAAATACATACTGGTGATTATAGACACTTTTTCAAAATATGCTTGGGCGATTCCACTTAAACAAAAAAATAAGCAACAGGTATCAGAGGCGTTTAAAACGGTAATAGAAACAGGACGAGTTCCAAAAAATTTGCAAACCGATCTTGGGAAAGAGTTTTACAATGATCAATTTAAAAGTGTTGTTAATAAGTATAAAATTAATCATTATTCTACTTATTCTACTAAAAAGGCCTCAATTGTTGAAAGATTAATAAGAACGTTAAAGAATAAACTATACAAGGAATTTAGTTTGAATGGAAATTATAAATGGTTTAACGGTATGTTAGAAAAAAAGTTACATGAGTACAACAATGATGTTCATAGAACTGTCGGTCAGTCACCTGCTTCAATAAATCAAAGGAATAAAACAAATATACTTCAAAGATACTTAGACGCAGCTCAGTCTCGAAAAAAAGTGAAATGTAAGAAATTTAGTGTAGGAGATTTTGTGAGAGTAAGTAAATATAAAGGATGTTTTGATAAAGGTTATTATCCCAACTGGTCCACTGAAATATTTAAAATAACAAAAATTCAAGGAACAAATCCAACAACTTATTTAATAGAAGATGGTAGATGTCGACCAATACTAGGCGCATTTTATGCACAAGAACTTCAGAAAACCAATCATCCCGACATATACCTCGTTGAAAAAGTTTTGAAACGAGAAGGAAAGCGAGTATATGTTAAATGGTTGGGGCTGCCGACCAGTGAAAATAGCTGGATTGATAAATCAAATGTATTATAACTCCTGAACAATATTTAAGCATTTTACAAACAATTATCTATTCACTTCCACTTTATTCTTAATGCAATAAAGACATACTTTATAATTCAGGTTTATGTAAAATAATTAAAAAATATAATAACAATGAAAAAAGCACGAGGACTATGTACAAGCAATAAAGAAATGGCTGGTTTATCATCTTTCAAAATGGATAAAGTAAGATCTGGAGCGGGGTTTAGAAAAACCCTTAAAAATATTGTATCACATACCAAAAAACACATCAAGAAACTAAAACCCACCTGTAAGAAAGCGTTAATGGAATTAGCCTGCGCTGCAGCTCATGAATTTGCATCTGATTTACCCATAAAATTACCCAGAATTATACCAGTACCTAAAACTGGAGGATTTCTTCCTTTAGTACCAATATTTGCTGGTTTATCTGCCGCTGGAAGTTTGGCTGGGGGTGCTGCTGGGATTGCGAAAGCTATTAATTCATATAAAACAGCTAAGAAACAGTTGCTTGAATCGGAACGTCACAACAAGCAAATAGAAGCTTTAATTATTGGAAAAGGATTACATCTTAAGCCTTACAAAGAAGGTTTAGGAATTTTTGTTACAAAGAAAAAAAACTAAATGGTCGGCTACCCAATAGAGCTTTAACTAATATTGATATATTGAAGCATTCAAATAGTATCCCATTCTTTCGAGGTGTATTTATGAGAGATGAATTACCAGGTAACCCATTACCATTAGAATGTGGAGTGATTAATCTTGATATTTCTCAAAACTCTGGCACTCATTGGGTAGCCTATACCAAAATATACGATCACATTGAATACTTTGACAGTTATGGTAACTTAAAACCACCTAAAGAATTAATAAAATATTTAGGAAAAAATATTCAGTACAATTATGAAAATGTACAACATGATCACTTGTATAATTGTGGACACTTATGTTTAAAATTTCTTAAATTATTTTGGAAAAGTAATAAAGGAATTTATTAATTAAGTGAGTGATTTTTATTTCTTACGTCTCCAAATTTCGTTAAACTATAAAAATATAAATGACATTGCTAGTTCATACGCATACATTCTTTCGTTGTTGGTGATAAAAGTCACTAGTGTTGAAAAAGGATTTTTTATTACCTATTTAAAGTAACCTCCTTCGTTTTATTCATACCAACATCATGCTTGTTCTTAATAAAACTCCTAATGAGAGAGGGAAATATAACATAAGACTGCCAATATCCAAAGAAGTGAGACGTGTCAGTGCAGTGAGAATTAATAAAGTTTCAAAGGAAAACAAAAGATTTCTTCAAGATATCGGTTTTAAAATATAATATGCTTCAAATTACAGATTTACCACAATATGATACCTCTATTGAGGGTTATGAGATCCACAGTTACAATCCATACAATAATAGCTTTAAAGAAAATGATGAAATTAGAATACCCATACAACAGCAAGATTTATATGTATTGCCGTCAGGTAGTTCCATTTACATAGAAGGATATGTAAATGTGTCAACTAAAGATGCAGCGGGAAAATTAGTAAAAAAAGATGTTGATTTTATAAATAATCCCATTTCATATTTGTTTCAAGATATTAGATACGAAATAAATGGTGTTGAAATCGATCGGATTAAAAATGTTGGTATTACAACCACCTTAAAATCGTATATCTCAATGAATGAAGGTGAAAGTAAAGCTGCAGCAGTCTGGGGATGGAACTTAGGTGGTACGAAATTAAGAAACGAATATTTTAGTGTTATCGTGCCATTGAACAGAATACTGGGATTTGCAGAAGATTACAACAAAATAATAATCAATTGTAAACATGAACTTATTTTACAACGAAGCAGCTCAGCATTGAACTGTGTGCTTATAGACAAAAATGATAACGTAGAAATAGATCTACAAAAAATACAATGGCGTGTGCCGCATATTAAAGTTTCTGATCGTAATAAATTGTTATTGCTCAAAAGCTTGGAGAGAGATCGTTCTATACAGATAGCATTTAGAAATTGGGATTTGTATGAATATCCATTACTTCCAAGAACAACAAAACATTCCTGGTCAGTAAAGACAACTTCCCAGCTAGAAAAACCGAGGTTTGTAATATTTGGTTTGCAAACAGCTCGAAAAAATAATAAAACTAGAAGTTCTTCTATATTTGATCACTGCAATGTAAGCAATATTAAATTATATTTGAATTCTCAATACTATCCGTATGACTCACTTAATCTGAAATTTGATGAAGGTAAATACAGTATATTATATGAAATGTATGCTAATTTTCGTCAGTCGTATTACAACTTAGGCATTGATCCATTGCTTAGCTTAGACCAATTTAAAGAAATTGCTCCACTTTTTGTGATTGACTGTTCAAGACAAAACGATTCACTTAAAACTGGACCAGTTGACGTGCGATTAGAAATTGAATGCTCTGAAGATATTCAAAATAATACATCTGCCTATTGTTTAATAATAAACGATCGACTGTTCGAATACAAGCCGTTGAGTAATATTGTGAGAAAACTATCATGAATGTCATCGTAGATGTTCAAGGGTTTAAGAGTGAAGAAAATGAGTTTATTCCAAAAGAAATAGCAATAATGTACAAAGGACACGTACAAGTACTGTTGATAAAACCACCACGACCATTTTATGACTTGATGAGGAAAGAACGGTTACAAGTGGCTTGGATTGAAAAAAACAGAGGAATAAACTGGAACGAAGGCTTTGTACCATATTTTAATTATCAAGCAATCTTTGGGGATTTTTTAAAAAATAAATCTATATTTACGAAAGGAAACGAAAAAGTGTTATGGATAAAAGATATATTCCGAATTAATAATGTATACAATTTAGAAAGTAAGAACTGCCCGAGTTTGTTGACATTATATAACAATTATTCAGATTCATCTGACATTATAAGTTGTATGTATCATACCAATATATGTGCCTTAAAAAATGTGTTTTGCTTAAATAAATGGTGTAAAGAAAATCAAGTGTTTTGTCAGTAAGATAAAATAAGAACGATCTTAGTTTTACGAATAAATGATTATGGAATGTTAAACCTACAAACTTACTTACACATATTCTATTATTTAGGTTAGTGAAAATGTAAGTAATAGTAATGTAAGAAATGTATCATTGCTTATAAAACAATATTTGAATAATATAGAAATAAATATTTAAACTTGACCTACTTGCGAGTTTTATTTCTTTAACACTAAAAATATTAATATAGTTAACCACCTGCCAACCACATATTATAGTTCGACATCGAAAGCAAAAACAGCTTGTTATAATGAGCAGTTCATACTGAACAGCTTGTTAAAGGTAATGAGCAGTTCATACTGAACAGCTTGTTAAAGGTAATGAGCAGTTCATACTGAACAGCTTGTTATAATGAGCTGATCATACTGAACCGCTTCTTATAATCAGCAGTTCATATTGAACTGCTCTGTTTATTTACACACTCGAACAGATGCTACTGATGAGTATGCGACTACTATACAGGACTTTAATTAAAAAAAAAATATATATGTTTGAATAGAAAACTATAAATGTTATTAGTAGACCATTTTATGACTTGACGAAGAAAGAATGGTTACAAGTGGCTTGGATTGAAAAACAGAGGTATAAACTGAACGAAAATTTTGAATAATTAAGTATATTATGGGGTTACAGAGGAATAATCTGATACTCGAATGGTTTAACTGTGGAATATAGGGTTATTCAGATCACGATTTGTGATCTGAATACCCTATATTCCAACTACTATCATCATCATCATCATCGTCATCATCATCATCATCATCGTCATCATCATCATCATCATCATAATCATCGTCATCATCATCGTCATCGTCGTCGTCATCATAATCATCGTCGTCGTCGTCGTCGGCATCATCATCATCGTCATCATCATCGTCATCATCGTCGTCGTCATCATCATCATCATCATAATCGTCATCATCATCGTCATCATCATCATCATCGTCGTCGTCATCGTCGTCGTCGTGGTCGTCGTCGACGTCGTCATCATCATCATCATCATCGTCGTCGTCGTCATCGTCGTCGTCGTGGTCGTCGTCGACGTTGTCATCATAATCATCGTCGTCGTCGTCGTCGTCGTCGTCATCATCGTCGTCGTCGCCGTCATCATCATCATTATCGTCATCGTCATCATCATCATCATCTTCATCATCATCGTCGTCGTCATCGCCGTCGCCGTCATCGTCATCATCGTTATCATCATCATCGTCATCATCATCATCATCGTCATCGTCATCATCGTCGTCGCCGTCGTCGTCGTCGTCGTCGTCATCATCGACGTCATCATCATCATCATCGTCGTCATCATCGCCGTCGTCATCATCATCAACATCATCGTCGTCGTCATCGTCGTCGTCGTGGTCGTCGTCGACGTCGTCATAATCATCATCATCTTCGTCGTCGTCGTCATCGCCGTCGCCGTCATCGTCATCATCGTTATCGTCATCATCGTCATCATCATCATCATCGTCATCATCGTCGTCGTCGCCGTCATAATCGTCATAGTTGTCGTCATCGTCGTCATCATCGTCGTCGTCATCATCATCATCATCATCGTCATCATCATCATCGTCATCATCGCCATCGTCATCATCATCATCATCAACGTCGTCATCGTCGTCATCATCGTCATCATCATCATCATCATCGTCGTCATCATCGTCGTCGTCGCCGTCATAATCGTCATAGTTGTCGTCATCGTCGTCATCATCGTCGTCGTCATCATCATCATCATCATCATCATCGTCATCATCATCATCGTCATCATCGCCATCGTCATCATCATCATCATCGTCGTCATCATCGTCGTCGTCGCCGTCATAATCGTCATAGTTGTCGTCATCGTCGTCATCATCGTCGTCGTCATCATCATCATCATCATCATCATCGTTATCATCATCATCGTCATCATCATCATCATCGTCATCATCATCGTCGCCGTCGTCGTCGTCGTCATCATCGTCATCATCATCATCATCATCGTCGTCATCATCGTCGTCGTCGCCGTCATAATCGTCATAGTTGTCGTCATCGTCGTCATCATCGTCGTCGTCATCATCATCATCATCATCATCGTCATCATCATCATCGTCATCATCGCCATCGTCATCATCATCATCATCGTCATCATCATCGTCGCCGTCGTCGTCGTCGTCGTCGTCGTCGTCGTCATCATCAACGTCATCATCATCATCACAACGTCATCGTCGTCATCATCGTCATCATCATCATCATCATCGTCGTCATCATCGTCGTCGTCGTCATCATCATCATCATCATTATCGTCATCATCATCGTCGTCGTCGTCGTAGTCGTTATCATCATCATCGTCTTCATCATCATCATCATCATATCATATCAGCCGAAAGACGTCCACTGCTGGACATAGCCCTACTAAATGGGGCGTTTGCCATAATCGCCCCGCTTGGCAGGCTGGTTGGCGATCGCAGTGTAGCTGTTGCAATGCACAGAGAATGCTGCTGCCCATTCTTTGTTGAATCCCTTAGTGGCCTCTTAGACCCACGGGAAGTGATGGGATGGTGCTATTTTTGTACGTCCGACACCATACAGAAATTATCCGTAATAATTAATGCTCTGAAATATTATATTCCGAATTTTAGTAAGTAACAGAGTGGTAACTATCGGTAACAAGGCATACAGAATTGGGACAGTAACCAGTCGTTCATTTTTCTAAACCAACGCTTTAAAATTTAGGAATGAATGAAAACCGAGCTTGAAAAATCGAGCTTCATAATGTGCTTATTATTTTTTTGTAGTTCGTACCGTTTTCATCAGATTATAAATATTTAAATTAATAGTTTCTTTTAGGTCGTAGCTACCTGCTCAAAATTGTCAATGAACCACGTATTAATTAGTAATATTAGAAAAAGTGCCAAATTCTGATTCTACCAAAACTGTTTTATTGAAACTGTCGTTTATCCCCTTACTCTTAAATATGATCCTTCCTAAGCGCCTTACAAATACATAAAGCCTCTTACACTAAAAGCCAAGGAAATAGGCCACTAAACCCAAACACTATCCCACTTCCAGACGTTTATTGAATAAGCTAGTTACTCATCTACCATTACATTCAATATGTATGAATGGCGCGTAATGTCACGGCATATCAAATATCAACTAATACACTTATGTCAAGTGTCAAATGTCATTACTGAACATTGTCGCGCGTGTTATGTCTCCTATTGTGGGTCGCGTTAAATATTTACGGTAAATAGGGATTGTGTTTCAGTTAAAGGTGTCTGAAGCGATTGATTGGTTGTTTGAGGCTTTCTTTGGATTTATGTAGTTAATGTTTAATAATGTACATATCCAAAGTTCATGCTTATATCACATGGCTTGGCAGAAACTAGAAATACCGGCCAAGTGCGTGTCGGGACACGCACAGTATACGGTTCCGTAGTTGCCCCATAGACCTTCAGCGGCCATAATAGCAGAGACACAATAGTAAAACAATGGCGTCACACCTGATTAAGCCCACTCGGTCCTCGAGAGGATAACCATTAAAATGTCATTCATGCAATGTCAAAAAATTTGCTTCACTAGTGCCGACTTGGAATTTGAGTTCGAGCCCATTTTCCTCAGTGCGTACTCAAAAACCATACAACTGACAACTATGACGAAAACATTTTTTTCTGCTGGTATTGGCAGCTGACAGCAAAAAACATGCTACTTTATACCAAAACCTACCCAGAATGTCACTTTCAACAAGTTAAATCTTCAAGTCAAGTCTCCAAGTGGGTATTCTCTGATTTATTAGTTGTTCGTGTAAATTGTGCCAGTGTAACAAGTTGTTCATCAAATATAAACATTTCTTCTGCGCCAATGAGCATTCGTTAACTCGACAATGATATAATTTGATATCACTGTGATAAACAAATTACTCGACGTCTGCTGTCTGAGTGATTGTAGAGCATTATTTGTGATTTCAAACGTTTTTATATTTACTATTAGATTTTGTCCGTGGCTTCGTATGCGCATAATATATCCCGTTTCTTCCTTTTCCCGTAAGATTTTCGGGAAATCCTCTCTTAGTGCTCTTGTACGCTTCCCAAGGAACCTACATACATGCCAAATTTTAGCTTTTTGCGACCAAGTACTGGTGCGTTGTCTGTCAGGCACTCAGTCACTCGATCACTCAGTCACCAGTAACGGAAGAGTTTTATATATATTGATTGATTGATAGGCTTGCGTTTGACTTCAACCACACCAGCAGGCAAACGCTTACCAAGAAGTAATCTATGCACTCTAGATCGTCATCAAATGGATCATAAACGGGCTTATTTTCACTGCGCCAGGGGGTAGCAGACCTGAGTATTTGATATTAATTTCAGCTTCATTCTACGATGCATTCCTTAGAAAAAGCGTCTTGACAGACGGGCAGACACAGACAACTAAGTAATCCGTTTTTACCGACCGAGGTACGGAACCTTAAAAATACTATGAGTGTGGATATCTCCGATACCAAACATCTCAAAAATGATCTTCAATGTCCATTAGGATTAATCAAAGCTCATTTCCTCTATCGTAACAGATGGCTTTCTATATTATCTACCTAACTCTATGGGAAAAAGGCGCGAGATAATCCATAATTATTTATATATGTACATAATTATGTAATTATGTACTTCCTATATGTGTGAAAAGAAGCCTTTCCCATGGATTTACCGTCAGAAACTGTAAGTTCCTTAGATATAACGTGCTTGTCTGTGGTGCATTATATGAATATTCGTGTTAGGAAACATGGAAACCTACGTTATTTAAGTACTCTATTTTGGACATAGCTTACCATTTCAAGACTACCTAAACCAATAAAAGAGCACCAAATAAACAAGAAAACAAGTCTGAGTACCTTCCACCCACGCCGTAGGAATCACGACTTAAACAGCATCTCACTGCAATAGCATCTGGAATTAAACAAGTCAAACGTCAAAGATTCAATAATAACGTTATTGCGTTCTATCGTTTAATAAGATTTCTTGAAGTTTTTGAGAGCTTTTATAATAACAAGGTTGACTCAGGCGGTTTCTAGTCGACTGTTAAAATAGGCCAGTAAAGTTGGGGCTCTACGAAAACATCTGTTCTCGATTTAGTTAATATTTGTAAACTCTGTGTTCATGTACTCGGATATATTGTCATATTGTAATTTACTGATGTTGGCTACTACACGTCCAAGCACGTATTTTGAGTAAAGCGAGAAATTTGTAATTCGCTCCACCTCACTATCTGGCGTGAAATGCCCTGGAGTTGACTGATGATCTCATAGCGGATCCCTAGGTTATTGAAGTATTCATGGGAAGTCGTGGCAGACCCAAGTGAATATGGCGGGGCGAGTTTGATGCCTACCGATGGATGGTCCACACTAGCCCAAAGACGGAAATAATGGAAGGAAGAAAGGGCCCGTTGCCGTGCAGTGGGACAGAACAGACAAATCAATTAATAAAATCTTATTTGCATTGAAACTTATAAGAAAATCAAATCCTAAAGCTGCTTGAGACATCCCTAACCCAAATCATAATATAAAACTTGTGGCGATCCGTAACACAAAACATAGGTAATAAAATAATATACATGTATAAACATATATCTATTATCTATCTAATATATACACATATAAACAATCACAACACTAAAATGTATCAACACACAAACATCATAATTATTTATTATTTATATTCGACACACACGTCAATACCGTACGGTGCAGTGGAAGCGCGCCTTGTTACGTCACGCGGTGACGTACTCGGTGCGTACGAGTGGGGATCGCAACACAGGTACGCGTAGCCCGGCTGAAGGTCACGGTAAGGTACCGTGACCTTCAGTCGAAACTACTACCGCGCCGCGAAGCCCATGCAACTTGCGCTTCTTCGATTAATTCGCATGTGCCCTATTCCCTCGGGATTAGCTATCTGTGTCGCATATCATTGTGTTCTGAACTGAGTATAGACCTTCAGCTGGTGTTATTGTGCTTCCTAACTGTGTGTGTCAAACTGTCTTCTGCCTCTGTGATTGAGTTTCACCGTGCTTTGTGCGTAACCGAACATTATACTTGTAAGTACCGCACAACGGACTTTTATTTATTACTACCATCCGTGCACATAATTAGCGTACCCCTGAACGCTAAATTGGTGACCCCGTTCAAGAATACGCCAGAAAGGCTCTGCAAACACGCACGATAGGAACCCTGAAAAGGACGTTTGAAAACCAAACCAGAAGAAAAATCACAGCAGCACGATGAGCGACAGCAGTGATTCCGCGAAATCGTACCAAAGTACCCGCCCGCGACAAAAACTTCGTCGCGCAAAGTGCGCGTCCATTGACGAGCCATCCGACATTTGCCGTGTCGCGGTACGAATCCCACCGTTTTGGCCGGATGACCCAGAGGTGTGGTTTGCTCAAGTAGAGGGTCAATTTAAGAACGCAAACATCACCAGCGACGCAACAAAATTTAATTATATCATGGGCAACCTCGAGCACCAGTACGCAAAGCAAGTAAGGGACATTTACCTTAACCCGCCGGAACACAATCAATATGAGAAGCTCAAACACGAGCTCATTAAGAGACTGACCGCGTCCCACGAGAAAAAGGTGAAGCAGCTTCTCATTCACGAAGAGCTCGGAGATCGCAAACCCTCACAATTCCTGCGACATCTCCAAAGTTTAGCCGGACCGGATATCCCTGAGGACTTCCTCCAGACGATATGGAGTAGCCGTCTGCCAAGCAACATCCAGTCTCTGCTGGCGTCCCAGCAACGTACTACCCTGGAAGAACTCGCAGACCTGGCGGATCGGGTCCAAGACATCGCGTCCCCCTGCCAAGTCGCCGCAACATCAGCGTCAGGACCAAGCATGCAGCAGATGGCAAATGATATCGCCGAACTAAAGAAGGCCGTGAAGAACCTGACTTTGCAGCTGAGTAGAAGCTCACGTTCGCAATCACGCTCCAACCACCATCAGCGTCAACGCTCCAGGCAGCGGTCCAAGTCCAGCCACGAGAAGCATCCGCTCTGCTTTTATCACTCCAAGTATGGGGCCGACGCTCGCAGATGCATCAAGCCTTGCGATTATGAGTCGGGAAATGCCAAAGGCAGTCGGTAATGGCGGCAGACGACTGTCCAACGTCCACCGGTCGCATCTTCGTTACGGACCGGACATCGAAGACACGTTTTTTAGTGGACACTGGTAGTGATTTGTGTGTGTTTCCACGGCATGTTTTACGGGAAAAGCGTGTAAAGTCTAACTATCAATTATCGGCCGCAAATGGGACCATAATTGGCCAACATCCCACAACATTAATTTGGAGTTAGCTCATGTGCGCTTAACGGAGTGGACGTGTGTCGGTCGATCTCGTTGCTTTTTGCTCAAATTTTTGTGATTGGTCAATTTGGTGTGGTTTTGATTCCTTGTTTAACTTACCGAACCCTTACCTGTGACTTACGCCCACTAGGCGGTCTTAGAAGAAGACACAGATAGTTTTGATAGTGTGACGCTAAAACCAGTGCTGAGGTGTGCCGTGATTCGTTGGATTCGAACCGGTGTCCTGCGATTCCGGAGCCCGAGCGTGTTGCCTACGCGCCACCAGTGCGATTGCCGGCCGTCCCAAAACAGCGATCTGCTACGTGTGGCTGACGTCACCGCTACGCTGCTACGTCTACGGTTGCTACGAGCTGTCGGCTACGAGAGTCGCATCGCCTACGAACTTCGCATCGGCTACGAGCTCGCTCAATATAACAAAATAGTACCATCGCATTGGATCTACATATTTGTATTGTTCCTGATTGAGTTTTTGTGGTTTTTCGTTATTCTATAACTCGAATTAACATGTCCGGAGTACAACGAACCCCACCGAAAACTCCCATTAATCGGACACCGACCCCAACTCCGATCCAAACTCAATCAGAACCTGATATAAACTCAGCAATCCTCAGGAGTGAAAATGTAAACACGAATAGATTTAAACGACCTCGTCACGCCAACGATAACTCGCCTCCAAGTGCAGTGCTTCCATGCTCGCGAGAACTACAGGATACGCTTCAAGCATGGCGGGAAGAACAGAATACTTGGATCTCTAATTTGATAGCGGATCAGGCGGTGGCTATGACTAAACTTACGTCTGAAATTGCTGAAATAAAATTACAAAATACTCAGATTCAGGCCTCAAACGCAGAAATTTGCAATTCCAATGAAGATATTGTTAAATCAATATCTTTCATTAATAAACAGTTTGAAGATTTCAAGAAGGAAATCGCTGATCTTAAGAAAGTCCACCAAGAACAAAGACAGCATATAGAAAATTTGGAAAGAAAAATTCAGGACATACAGCAAAAGTCTAGGTCATCTGGTGTCGAGATCCGAAACATTCCACAATCCGACTCTGAGTCCAGTGCCAGTCTTGTTAAAACGGTCTGCAACCTCGGTGAAACCGTAGGAGTGAGAATAGCAGATTTTGAGGTAAGGGATATATACCGTATACCTGGGAAGGCATCCACCGCCCCCGCCACCCCACGACCAATTATAGCGGAATTTTCTACAGTCCTTAAAAAAGAGACTCTGCTATCAGCTATCCGTGCATACAACAAAGACAAGGGAAAGGAAAAAAAACTTAATACTGAATTAATCGGCATCCCAGGAGCACGCCAGCCAGTGTACGTCGCCGAGCAACTTCCATCCAGTATTAAAAAGCTCTTTTACTTGGCACGACAGTTTGCCAAAGACAACAATTTCAAGTTCTGCTGGATATCCAATGGCAATATCTTCCTAAGAAAAATGGAAGGTGAAAAACAAATATTGGTACAGTCTGAAAAGTGTCTTAATGCTAAAAACCTTAGTATGTGACTAGTTGAATTGTTAAATTATTGTTATAAATATGTTTTTAGTTATAAGCAACCTAATCTACTTCGCCATAACACACTGTCATACACTAAACATAGTTATTTCTTACCTAACTCATACCTCCAAAACCACACTACACCGTTATTATATCTAAATAAGCAATGTATCTCCAGCTCTGATAAATTAATAGCCCCAGTTATAAGTCGCGCAACTGGGTCACGTTTTGTTATTCCAGTCTTCTCAAATGGCTAACATAAATAATATTAACAGAGAACTAGATTCGTTAAGCGTAGGCAACTCCTTCACCTGTAGTCCGGAAGCCTGTCCAAAATTTGTTATCAATTCTGATAGTAACCTCACATTTCTACACTTAAATATACGTAGTATTAACAAAAACTTTGATCAGCTGCAGGCGCTGCTTCAATTAACAAAAACATCTTTTGATGTCATTATTTTGACTGAATGTTGGCTCAGTAAGGTTGTTAATCTGCCTGTTCTTCATGGTTTCCAATCATATTTAACAGCAGTAAACTCCAATCAGAATGACGGCATTGTTATATACACGAAGCAGGACCTGCAAGTCTCAGTTTGGGAACCTAACTTTATGGGTGGCAACTGTCTCGTTTGTGAAATAGACAAAAAAATAGCCATTGTTGCGGTATATCGTTCTCCATCACACAATTCTAGGGAAAGTTTTGACAACTTTGTAGAAAGTTTAAACAATGTCTACGGTAAACTTTCCTCATGGCAGAACATAGCCCTCGTTGGTGACTTAAATATTGACATAAAGCCGAATAGTCGAAGTGACCGAAGCGTTGACTATCTTTTGCTCAATATATCTCATGGACTCCTCCCAACCCACTTGCTTCCTACCAGGCTCGATAATTGCATAGACCATGCTTTCGTAAAAACCAACCTACCCGCCACCACACTAGTTCTAGACTCTCATATTACGGACCATAAACCAATTCTTCTCAGTATCGCAAACACAATTCCTAAACGCACAACAGGTCACTTCTCTACTTCCATAAACTACGATGAAATTAGATCAGAACTAGAAAAAAATGATTTTTCCTTCCTCTATAAATCTGACGATCCAAACACATCCATGAACGCTTTCATTTCAATATTAACATCTCTTATTTGCAAGCACTCAATTAAAACTAGAATCCCGAGGAAAAAAAGAACTATAAAGGCCTGGATTACCCCCGGGCTTCTGAGGTGTATCTCAAATCGGGACAAGCTTCACGCTAAATCAAACAAGGATCCTGAGAATCTGATACTCAAAACTACGTATAAGCGCTATCGCAATTTTTGCAATGAACTACTACATAAGTTAAAGACTGCTTACGATAAAAATGAACTTGAAAAAGCAAAAAATAACCCAAAAGCCCTTTGGAAAACAATAAAGAAAATAAGTAACACAAGTAAATTAAAAACCAGCCCAGTTGAACTCTTGCAAATATCAGATGATCCCAAATCCTCCATTAATGAAGTGTGCAAATTCTTCACTAATGTGGGGAAGAGTTTGGCAGCCAACATTACCTCACATGGTCACATCTCAAATGTGTTAAACAGTCAAGTTCCGATCACGAGTGACATTCCACCGCTAGCCCCTGCCAACTCTTTAGCGCTACTGGAGGTTGATGAAACTGAAGTCGAATCCCTGATCTTACAATTACACAACGACTGCGCCATAGGTTGGGATGGTATTTCACCCCTCCTATTAAAACTATGCCGTCAAACACTAATTCAGCCTTTGACGTTTATCTTCAATGCATGTCTTCATAAGGGTGTTTTTCCTGAGGCACTTAAAAGAGCAATTATACATCCAATCCACAAAGCGGGGAACAGAAGCTGTGTAAACAACTACAGACCCATCTCGATTTTGACAACCCTCTCCAAGGTACTTGAAAGGATACTTGCCAGCCGTCTGAAAAGTTTCTTGGACAAGTTTAAAATAATCTCCGATAACCAGTATGGTTTTCGCACTGGTGTTTCGACCGAAGATGCAGTTCTCGCCTTGACGCAAGTGGTTACTAAAAATCTTGACAGTAAGACTAAATGTCTAGGAATATTCCTTGACCTTTCAAAGGCTTTCGACACAGTTTCTGTTCCCCTGCTCATTGATAAATTAGAATTGCTCGGCGTAAGAGGAATAGCCCTAAAAATCTTTAAAGACTACCTATCGAATCGTACGCAAATTACTAAAATAGATCATTTTCTTAGTGATGAGGAATTGGTCTCTCATGGTGTCCCTCAGGGAAGCATCCTGGGTCCCATTTTATTCCAAATCTATGTAAATGAATTGTGCAGGATGCCCCTCCCTAACGCCAAGATCTTTGCGTATGCCGACGATACCGCGATTATAGTAGATGGTTTAACGTGGGACAGTGTTAGGAATAGCGCAGAGGTTGCACTTACGAAGGTCACAAAATGGCTTCATCTTAATTTGTTAACCCTCAACTTTGACAAAACTTCTTTTATACCATTCTCCATTCGCCATAACACTGCACCTGACCAAGCCTTCTCGTTGATAGCTCATACCTGTTCCCACCTGGCATCTCCGTGTCAGTGTCCAACGATTTCGAGAACCGAGAGCGTCAAATATCTTGGTGTACAAATAGATGCAGGGTTACGATGGAATCTGCAGGCTGATGCCGTGACCTCCAGGACTATGAGAATTATACACGTCTTTAAGTCGCTCAGAGACTCGGCCGACGTCGATACTCTTAAAATGGTCTTCTACGCTCTGTGTCAATCAGTGATAGGGTATTGTATCCCTGTATGGGGTGGCGCAGCAAAGGCCAGTCTTATCAGGGTGGAGCGAGCACAGAGAGCTATATTAAAGGTAATGCTGCATAAACCTTACCGCTACCCTACTGCCCAACTGTACGCGGAATTTAAGGTTCTCTCAGTCCGTCAGCTCTATGTGCTTCGTTCAGTGCTTAGAAGACACGCTTTTGTCCCCCCGTCCGATCCAGGGAGGCGTACCAATGTCCCTCCAGGCACACAGCAGAAAACCTCGTTCGCCAGACATCAATTCAACACACTCAGTGCTCACATCTACAAAAAAACTCACCAAGTCATTAACATTCGCGACCTCAATAAACACACAGCCAAAACTAAAGTGACAGAATGGCTACTACAACAGGATTATTCACATACCGAATCATTGCTTACATTCATTGCTTAATAACTTATTAACTTTTTATTCGCTGCACACTCAAAATCTCACCCACACTTCAAACACACACACATACACACACACGCACACTCACACAAACACACACACACATTTGGGTTGCTCCACCTTTTCTTCTTTCTGGTCCTAAACCCTGCTATACAAATAGTTAGTTATATAGATATACATTTATTTATTTCTTTTTTACAATTTATCATCGATGGTAGACCGACACACATCATAACTGTTATTTTGTAATCATAGCTGCTCACTGTCTCTTAAGATACAGGGTTTCCCTAGTTTAAGAGGCAGGGCTCATCTTTCTGCGTACAGATCTTTTTTTTTTTTTTGTTTCACCTGACTAGTTCTCTTCTACCAAACCGTCCATTTTTTTTTTTTTGTGTAATTTGAAAAAAAAAAAAAAAAAAATTATACTACTATTAATTTTGTAGTTATCTGTAAGTTTCTTGTCACAAATAAATTTATTATTATTATTATTATTATTATTGATACTTACGGCTACCTACAACTTAATTTAGACTTAAGTTTGCGCCGTAACTTTCCATGGCGGTTTATTGTAGCTGATGTCACCAAGCCGATCATTGGCGTGGATTTTTTAAGCTTTTACGATCTGCTCGTTGACATCAGGAATCAACGCTTGGTTGATAAAACCACATCGATGTTAGTGACAGCTTCCGTTGCAAGGGCTTCCGCAACGTGCTCCGTGAAAGTCTCAGTTGGCGATACCAGGTATCACCAGATACTTAATAAGTACCCCGAGATAACACGGCCCGCTGGCACACACCGTATAACCACACACCACACAGTACACCACATACGCACCACACCCGGCCCGCCCATCTCTTGTTCCCCTCGCAGGCTAGCTCCAGATAAACTGCAGATTGCTAAGCAGGAATTTGATATCATGCTTAGCAACGGCACTGCTCGACCTTCGGACAGCCCCTGGTCTTCGCCCCTTCATTTAGCGCCGAAAAAGGACAACAGCTGGCGACCTTGCGGCGACTACAGGCTACTTAACGCGAGGACCGTTCCTGACAGGTATCCCATCAAACATGTGCATGACTTTACCCACAGCATAGCAGGTTGCAAGGTCTTCTCAACTATAGACCTAGTTAAGGCATACAACCAGATACCAGTCAGCGAGGATGACATCCAGAAGACAGCAATAACAACCCCGTTTGGCCTGTATGAATTTCCTTTTATGACCTTCGGTCTGAGGAACGCAGGTCAAACCTTCCAGAGATTCGTCGATGAAATGACACGTGGACTCGACTTCTGCTACTGTTATCTCGACGATTTTCTGGTCTTCTCGAAAGACCAGAACCAGCACGAAGACCACCTGTATCAGCTCTTCACCAGGATGCAAAAATATGGCATCGTCATCAACACTGCAAAGTGTGTTTTCGGAGCAAACGAAGTCACGTTTTTAGGTTACCGCATCTCGGCAGCCGGTACCAGACCTTTGGAGTCCAAGGTGGAAGCCATCAGGGACTTCCCTACACCTAAAACTGTTAGGGAGCTCAGGCGTTTCTTAGGGATGTTGAACTTTTACAGGCGGTTTATACCCAAAGCCGCAAAATTTCAAGGACCCCTAAACGCTCTATTAACTGGCTCAGTAAAAGGTCAACATCCTGTGGAAATAACAGGTGAGGCACTCACCGCCTTTAATATGTGCAAAGACAGCCTCTGCAATGCAGTATTGCTTGCACACCCAGACTACCAAGCGAAGCTCGCCCTAGTCACAGATGCATCTGATCTGGCAATTGGGGGAGTTTTGCAACAGTTCACGGATAGACAGTGGCAACCGCTTGCCTTTTTCTCGCGAAAGCTGAGCCCTGCTCAGCAGAAGTACTCGCCGTACGATCGCGAGCTCCTCGCGATTTACGAAGGCATAAAATACTTCCGGCACATGCTGGAAGCGAGACACTTCACCGTCTATACTGACCACAAGCCATTGATTTACGCTTTCCATGAGCGAAAGCACAACTGCGCTCCTCGTCAGCATAGACAACTCGACTTCATTTCGCAGTTCACAACAGATATAAAACATATCTCCGGCAAGGACAACATTGTCGCTGATACATTGTCCCGCGTTAGTGAGCTGCAAACTCCAGTCGATTATGAGGTTCTCGCAAAATCACAAGCTTCAGACCCGGAACTGTTGCAACTCCTACAGTCAGATACATCTCTTCAACTAAAGAGGCTAAAAATCGACGACAGCCCCGTCGAGCTACTCTGTGATGTGAGCACAACCACTCCCAGACCATTCGTGACTAAACCCTTACGACGACAAATATTTGAGAGCTTACACAGCCTCAGCCACCCAGGAGCAAACACGTCCGCGAAATTAGTTGCGCAGCGATATGTTTGGCCTGGAGTTCGCAAGGACTGCCGACAATGGTCACGAACGTGTCTCAATTGTCAGCGCACTAAGGTGAATCGCCATGTGTCATCACCGTTGGGCACATTCGAATTACCTCGTGCTGGATTCGCTTTCGTCCACATTGACCTGATAGGTCCACTTCCTCCATCACAGGGGTATCGGTACTGCCTGACGGCCGTGGATCGTTTCACTAGGTGGCCAGAAGTAATACCGATCGTGGACATTACTGCAGAGACAGTCGGGAAGGCATTGCTGACCAGCTGGATCTCCCGCTTTGGTTGTCCAACTGATATTGTGACAGACAGAGGACGACAATTTGAATCCGCACTGTTCCAATATCTTGCCAAAATAGTCGGTTTCAAACATCGAAAGACCACAGCCTACCACTCAGCATGCAATGGCCTGGTGGAACGATTCCACAGGCAACTCAAGGCGGCGATAATGTGCCACGCTGACCATAACTGGACAGAATCCTTGCCCTTGGTCCTACTGGGTGTCCGGAGCGCTTTTAAAGAGGATCTACAGACTTCCTCTGCAGAACTCGTTTACGGTGAGCCTTTACGGCTGCCAGGAGAATTTTTCATTCCCGGTGACAGCGGCATCACCGACATCTCGGAGTTCACCACTCGGTTACGCTCGTATGTCGCAAAATTGCAGCCCACTCCAGCTGCGCGCCATTCCAAGGACAAAATATTTGTCCACAAGGACCTCGCTACCTCAAGCCACATATTCCTCAGGGACGATGCGCTTCGAGGCTGATTGCAACCAGCATACACCGGTCCTCACGAAGTTGTCCAAAAAGGCGACAAAACCTTTACAATATTATTAAAAGGCAAAAAGGTAAAAGTATCTGTGGACCGCCTAAAACCAGCATATATACTGGTAGAAACCCCACCAACCGACCCGGTAATGCAAGAAGAGGCTAAACAACCCACTGAAACACAAGTCAGAACTACCAGGTCTGGTCGAAGGATTCGATTTCCAGATTATTATCGCCCGTAGGACGGTCTCTGGAGGGGAGTGATGTGGCGATCCGTAACACTAAACATAGGTAATAAAATAATATACATGTATAAACATATATCTATTATCTATCTAATATATACACATATAAACAATCACAACACTAAAATGTATCAACACACAAACATCATAATTATTTATTATTTATATTCGACACACACGTCAATACCGTACGGTGCAGTGGAAGCGCGCCGTGTTACGTTACGCGGTGACGTACTCGGTGCGTACGAGTGGGGATCGCAACACAGGTACGCGTAGCCGGCAGGCACCTTACCGTGACCTTCAGTCGAAACTACTACCGCGCCGCGAAGCCCATGCAACTTGCGCTTCTTCGACTAATTCGCATGTGCCCTATTCCCTCGGGATTAGCTATCTGTGTCGCATATCATTGTGTTCTGAACTGAGTATAGACCTTCAGCTGGTGTTATTGTGCTTCCTAACTGTGTGTGTCAAACTGTCTTCTGCCTCTGTGATTGAGTTTCACTGTGCTTTGTGCGTAACCGAACATTATACTTGTAAGTACCGCACAACGGACTTTTATTTATTACTACCATCCGTGCACATAATTAGCGTACCCCTGAACGCTAAAAACTCTTTTATTACTCGCTCAAAAAGTCCCTCCAAACTTCGTAATAGGATATTTGACGTACCTATGTCGTGCCTCGTGTCGCAGTAGACACGGATCAGTGTCGCGTCATTCGTGTCAAGTCCCGTCAATGGACACGAGTACTTTATATTAAATCTCCGCCATTCTACACTAAGGCTTATTGATATTGGATTGAGGAGATTGGAAGCCTCTCGCGAGCTTATTGTTTTATCTATGAATTTATTATTATGTCCATTACGTAAGTATTTGCTAAGATATTTATAAGATGGTCTGTCGTGATTTGGGAATCCTGCTGTGTCATGGATTAGAGGCCCCTTTATTTAAGTTGGATATAAGAAAATGGTGATTGAAGTCGAAATTCAATTTATATGATAAGAAGTGATTTTCAAGATAGTCTTAAATAAAAGAAGCATACAAAATATATTTTTTGTTTTCAATAAATCTAGAACCTAGAACTTGAACAAAACATTTTTGTGACAATAACAAACTCTCTAAGCGAGACCACGAAGAAAAAAAATACATCTCAACATTTATCGGGACGACAGAATTGAAATCGAGAACCATTTAAAACAACAACGTTCCTATAAAGAAAAATATTCAAAGCTTCACAGAGTATCCAATAATAACAATCCAGTCGATACTCTCTCCTCAGAACGGATGAAAGGAACTCCAGATTGCATTGATAGACGCCATGTTGGCAAACGACTGTCCATATAAAAATCGTACCTCCTCTACGAAGACGTAAAAAGGTTTTATATGACACGATAGACGATCTAACGACCACTTAAATACTACAAAAGATGGGTCGGGACGTAATGCAGCCTGATTTTTAGTAACTTAGTTATAAATGGTGGGATTATTGGGCCCGATTTTAATCTAAGAATTGAGAGGAATTGCTTAACATTAATAATGGTATAAGGATCTAGGTTTATTATATACTCCATTTGTGAAATAAGAATTTGAGTTTGAGTTTTCATCAACTTCTAATTTCGCCTGTAAACCTGTCATAAGTATTCCATTCAGAAACACCGATAGAGTGACCGATAGAGTTTCTAAATGACCATAATATCATATTCTCTAGAAACAAAATCCATCAATTTATGATAAATATTCATCAAAATTCATTTAAATAACCATTACACAAACAAACACCCTTTTTCGCCAAATCTGTCAGTGCCAGAAAAAATTAAATTAATAAAATAAAATAATAATTACAATTTCAGTAATTGATTTAAATTTTTCTGCGTGATTTGTTGGACGGAGAACAACTGGTAAGAGTATTCTATTTTATTCTATTTAATAGAATAGAATTAAATAGAATACTCTAACCAGTTGGTGGTCTACATACCTATGGGAAAACAAACCTTTGACAATGACATTGAGAATATCTGATCATGTAGACTTTTGAAAAGTACTTAAACAATTTTATGAAAGTTAGGATTTAAGAGTAGCTGAATCAGCTTAACATTTGGTACAAGGGTGATAAAGTAGCAGTAAATAATACTGGTGTGCTCTAACATATTTGCAAAACATTATTTATTTCTTTTATTCCTTGGCAATCTTTCAGGAGAACAAAAGTACTGTGATTATAATCAACTTTAAGTATTGAATATCCTCCGAAATAAAAATTATGAAAAGCAGTTCATATCGTCAATTTATGTTCGCAGGAAGAAAAGTCCCAGGTTGATAATTGCTCATATGTTGTATATTGCTCAGCGCTTCTCCTCCACATATATTATGCACACAGCCAAAGGGTGGAACTCTCTGCAAGAGTCTGGGTTTCCTTCCACATATAACCCGTCTGCCTTCAATACAACAGTGAACAGGCATCTTCTGGGCACGCTCGCTCCATCATAGACCTCATCCATCGCTTCCCATCAGGTGTGATTGAGGTCGAGAGGAAGCTCTTTGCTTAATGAAAAATAAAAAAAGATTAAAAAGTCTCCCTGAATAGCTTAGAACATCAAACCAACAACTGAATAAGCTACACTACACAATGATCTTGTCACAATAACACAATCAGTCGGATTGACGTGCGCATCAGTCTCACTCCGCCTTCATTAGAGACAAGATATCACCTCGCGTACGTGCTTACCGCTAAGTGTAATAAGTCCCTGATTCCGTGCTGTGCGACTTGTGACGTCACCAGTGTCACAGAATACGAGGTCTTGTTTATTAGGTTCTTGTGGTGGAGTGGATGAGTGTAGTTGCAGAGTGTGAAGTGTTAGGTTATAAACTGAGTAGATGCCGCCCGTAAATAAACACTCTTGACACAAATAGTGAACAGAACGTTTCTTTTATTTCTTCTTTTTAAATAAAAAACAAGCTACAATACCAAATCATTGTTAAATCCATGTTTTGGCCGGATTATTTTCTTAAATTACGAAATATTTAACGATATTTCGAAAATACTTTTTAAAAGCAATTTACATTCCGCTTTCACCCTCGCGAGATATTGCTGCTTTGGGCCAAAAATAATTTATTTTCTCAGCTCTTCCCCTTTACACTACCCATTCGTTTTGGTGGGCTCGGTATCGGCAAAATTCCTAGTGTAAGTCTACACTACAGGCGTTCCTGTTTTCGGTCCACACCATTGAAAAGTTAAAAAGGATTCTAAATTCATCATTGGTGTAAAGAACTATTAAGTACCATCCTTGACCGATGCAGTGAGCGGTTGAAAATGGCTTGCCCGAACATGACGTTGCCCGATAACCCATTTTCCCAAGACAATGGGACGAGCCGCTCTGCAGGTTGGTACGGAATATAACCTCATAAATATGTTCATTAATACTGCGGAGCGTGCCCGCTTGTGGTTGTGGGTGTTTGGGAGTCGAGTCTTTGGCTACAGACATTATCCTACATAGGTAACAAGCTGAGTGACAGTACTTTCTGGATCGCTACGTGTCTGCGTCTGGGTGCTCCTTACGGAGCTCCACATTGGTGAAGCAGTAGACCGCCTCGGACACCATGGCCTGTCCTGCAGTAGGAGCGCTGGTCGGTTAGCACGACACGCCAGCAATAATGACATCATCCGTCGGTCTCTTGTCACCAGCTGTTTTAGAACTCCATGACTTGGCACGTGACGATGGAAAGAGGTCAGATGGGATGACCATAATGCCTTGGACGGTGGGTAGGCCTTTGGTGTGGGATGTAACATATGTCGACACCCTTGCGCCATCCCATTTTCTTAGCACGACGAGCTACGCTGGTGCGGTAACGGCAACGGAAAATGTAACAAGCATATTGGGAGTTATATATAACGGCTCAACCGTCTGAGGTTGAAACATTAGGCCCATGGGGTCCGAGTGCTCCCCGAGTCTTTCGGGACATCAGAAAACAACTTGTCGACTGTTCACGTGACCAGAGGGCTGGGCTTTTCTTCGGCCAAAGAATCAGCATTGCCATTCAACGCAATAATGCTGCCAGTGTTCTGGGCACTTTTGACAGCGATGTGGAAAAATAAAATAAAATAAAATAAATCATTGATGAAATATTCATATATTTCATCAATGATTTATTTTGTTTTTATACGCGTTTGTACGTAATTTCACGATTATTAGTCTAGCTGTTTAAGTATTAAGTAGTTACTTCAGGTTAAGTTCGTTAAATGTAAATAAATAATTATTTACATTTAACGAACTTATTTCATTTTTTTTTAATTTATTTATTCATGAAACAATTCACATTGTGTTTGAATTATGTAGTACATTAATTAATTAATTACAGCTAAAAATAATACATTATGGGTTTGTACAGTAAATAACACAAAAAATATATAAACAAAAATAAAACAGTCAATAACATATGATAAAAGTATTATGTCAAAAGATTGTAAATAGTCATTATAAATTAATGAAAATAATTTTATGTCACATGATTTTAAATGTATTCAAAAAGTTCAATAATGCATTGAATATATTTTGATGTCATAATTAAATGGTAGGTACAGAAAGGTCAATTACAAAAAAAGTCAACTATTTACCATCATTTGTCTCCAATTCAAATAGCGAATATAAGCATTTATTTAACAGGAATGCTTTAAGTTTAGCTGTGAAAAGAGTACCCTTGTAAATCAATAATCTTAAGTCAGTAGGCAACCTATTAAATAATTCTACTGCTTGGTATTTAGAGCAATGTTTAGCAATATTGAATTTAGGTGTAAATTTTTTTTTATAACTTTTCTTCTAGTGTTCTCTCTAATTTGACGTCCTTCTTCTGACTCGTGTTCCCGTATGTATTTTGCAAAGTGGCTGAGTAGTACTAACACATATAAACTTGGTACTGTTAATATACCTAATTTTTTTAAAACACCTTTACATGACTCTTAGACTTGTTGTGGGATTCTGACAATCGTTCTTAATTCTCGTTTCTGCAGTACGAATGCTCTTTGCCAATATACCCATAACTGCTCCCCCAAAACATAATGCTGTATCGTAACCTGGACTCTACCAATGCATAATATACTGCTTTTAGCTGCTTTAAATCAATATCGTCCCTGAGGCTTCGTAGCGCATAGCAAGCTGAAGATATCGAGGAATCAATGGTGTTGAGCTCTTTTTTTCCATTTCAATAGGGAATCTATATAAACTCCTAACATTTTTACTTCATTCACTGTTCTAATATTATCCCCTTTGAGCATGATATTAATGCTATCGTTATTACGTGAAGTTGTTTTAAACAACATAACTTGGGTTTTACTAGGGTTTATTATTAAATTATTTTGCTGTAAACCAAACGGAAAGATTATTTAAACACATATTTACTTTCTCTGTCAACTCATTTAAGTTTGGCGACCCGATTATGGCGTCGATTAAGTCATTAGTAAAAATTATGTAAAATATTGGTCCCAAGATTGAGCCTTGAGGCACACCGCGGCAAATTTTGGCCATTTTTGATCCATGTATTACTTCATCCACACAGTTCACGTCATGATTATTTACATTAATGCTTTCTACATACATTCTACGGTTGTTTAAATAAGATGTCAAAAGTTTTAACGCTTTACCTCTAATTCCATAATGCTCTAGTTTAGCCAGAAGTAGCTCGTGATCTACTGTGTCAAATGCAGAACTTAAGTCAATAAATAAGCCACCTTCATTTTGTCATTCAATTTACTAACAATATCATTAACAAGCTTATTGATCGCGTCTGAAGTGCCTATTCCCTTTTGGTATCCAAATTGTTTAAAGTTAATTATTCTGTTTAAATTTAAGTGGACCATTAACCTAGTCTTCATTATTTTTTCAAAAATGTATGATAAAATTTGTAATAAGGATATTGGCCGGTAGTTTTTGGGATTCGTTCGTGTACCCTTTTTGTGTAACGGAAACACTTTCGCCAATTTTAGTTGTTCAGGAAAAACAGACTCTTCAATATATTAATGAATTCAGATAGGGGATCATCGTGCCCACAAGACGTTTTGTTTGCCATTTTACGTACAATTTTTGTTTCCTCTGGTGTCGTCATACTGAAAGTCATCTCACTTCCTACTCTCGGTGTTGAGTTCCTTAGGAAGAACATCGCTCAATCGCTTCAATAAATTTAAGCTTATATTTTATATCAAAACACAAAAACAATGCAGTTATAATTACATCATGGCGACTGTTATAAAAGGAGATTGTTCGAATAATAAAGTTCAGAAATATTCAGACACACAAAATGAAGCATTTGCCTATTTCCACGTATCAACTTATTGCAAAAACAAAATTCCACGGATTTTTCATTTGTTTTATCAACTAAATATTTTAATACAATTGTCGTTTTGAGTTACATTTTATTTTATATTTTTGTTTTCTGTTCATGTCAACCTATACACGTTAGTAAAAAAACAATATTTATATGCCCAGCAAGGCAGCACAGAGTGAAACACTACATTATAAATAACACCACCAATGTCCAACATTTTATTTGATGAATAAATACATTTTGAATTTTGAAAAGGTGGTACCCAAATAGGCCTGACAAGTCAAATTGATTAAATTATAAGAGCTACAATTAAAATAGTAAAATATGATAACTTCAAATAAAATAAACCCACTCCATACCGAGGTAAAATAATTATACACTCATCAGAATAATTGTACGTGTTGTATTTATATTCTTTTTGCCTACCTAAATGGATTAATGCTCACCAAATCTAGTTTTCCTGAAATACAATGTTACTTCTGTTACTAGGAGAACTTGGATGCAAGAGCGAGCTAAGCGAGCTCGGGACTTGGGGCACCCCGACTCGGACAGGTTAAACACAAGCCAATTATAAGGATAGGACCGGTGGCTAATGGTCGAGCTGAGTATAGCAAAGTTCTAGAATTAAAATGCCGAGCGAGCAAAGCGGACGCGCAGGCAGCACTAACTTATAGAATTCTGCAACTTTATGTGTTTCTTATTAACTAAAAAGGGGGGATCTTTACCTAAGTCAAGAGTGCAAGCGTGTTCCATTGTCGACCACATCATCGCTTACCATCATGAGATTGAAGCCAAATGCGATTCTATCAATAATAATAAAAAACATAACTTCAAATAAAAAGTTACTAGCAGAAACTTTAAGATCAGTTTCGTAATACTAGAAAATTCTTCCCTTTCAGGAAGACGCAACGTATGTTATGTTTATATGCCAAACAGAAATGGAATCCTTCACAGTCCGTATCGCGGTGCGTAAAATCCAAATTGGGTCATATCGTCCACATAGCCGTGGAGCCCATAGGATAAAACGAGCCGCGTCAAAGTACGGGGGATATCTGTCACAGGCCTGAAGACAAATGGCTTCTCGGGGGAAAAACTGCATACTATACTATTCGTAGTTCGGTCTCCTTGCTTTTGTGATGTGAGAAATAGGGAAGGTTTTTACTGAATCGTATCTAATGTTTGCGTCTGAGTTTGTTTATTTTGCATAAAACTTTCATCTGTAGAAAGTTATTGGCGTTTTGTTGTTACGTATTTCCACAACAATAGATACAAAATTAATTGAACTCGAATTCGATGATGAAACCCTGACTTTTTATCTAATTGACCTGTCATGTCCCACAGCTGGGCAAACGGCCTTTTTCTTCTTTTTCTAGTATTTTTTTAGGGTTCCAAATATCCGTACACTTGGAACCCTTATAGGATCACTCGGGTGTCTGTCCGTCTGTCACAGCCAATTTTCTACGTACCTACTAGACCTGTTGAAATTTCGTAAAAATATGAACTTCTATGACCCAAACATGTTGTAGGTATGCGTTACTTAAATTAATAAATCAGTACGGTGGTAATTTTTGGGTGAAAACTACAAAATTAAAAATAAAAGTTTTTCAAACTGTGTCGTGTGACATATTGAATTAAAGGGCTCCTTATTGTGAAGGTTTTACTTAATTATTTTTTTCGTAATTTTTTAATAAATAGTTTTTAAGTTAGGAAATTAGACGAAAAATTACCATTCCCCCTCCTTCTTATCTTCGAACCATCTGGGCCTTAAATAAAAAACATATGCAGATATTATCTACCTATAGATAACAGAAAAATCTATAAGAAGCCCATTGTGTTAAAATAAATGTTCCAAAAATGAAATTCGTTCAGAACCCTTTACACGCCAGTCCGAATCGCACTTGGCCCATTACGTGAAGGAAAATTTGAAACAAATAAAAGACAGGGTACCCACGTGCTAATTTACAAAATATAATTGCAATTTTTAGGTAATAATAGTCAGAATGAACTCTCCATTTTCCATAGTTTGTCATTATAAAACAGCTTTGACGTCTTAAACCGACTTTTAATGACTCCAAGGATAACTTTCTGTAAGGTAGCAATATAGTGTAAATCACTATGTCTATTTTGATCATATCAAAAACATTTAGTTACCGACGAAGCATATAAGTTCCTTCGTTCTTGGAACATTTCCCTTTCTATTATAAGTGACAGCGTCGATGCGTATAAAAAGCGTTCTGTTTGAGAAGCCTTTCTACGTTCTCTGACGTCAGTCCTCGCTTGACGTCACGTCAGACGGCAGGCAGCGGTGTACTGAATAACGGAATAAATTACAATCGCAGTCGTTTACATAGACAGGTATGTTAGCTATATATTATATTGTCACACGGGACACTAAGGGAAAAAACAGATAACAATTTTTGCCAGACATTTTCGAACCCTTCATTTTATTCCTTCCTTTTTTCTCTTTGACGCAGACTAACTTGATAAACTTGTCGTAGATGCTACGAGAGACTTTCATTTTGTTTTACAAGCTCATTTTTCTCACAACAAGCAATATTGCCCGATAGCACAAGATAGCACACAGCAGTACATAACAATATGAGGGTATCAAGTAAAGTAAAGTTTATCTTCGCAATAAACTTCTGGACACGGATGCGGAAAGGTTTGTTCTCACGAGGTTACGTGTTTTGTATTGGCACTTTTGGCACAAGGTATTGGCACAAGCTACACAGAGTATTAGTGACTTAAGTAGAAATAAAAAGTGCAGTATACGACACGCAAGTATTTCTGTATTTTAGTGTGGATGAGTTGAGTTCTCTTGACTGAATTTCTGTCACGGTAGGCGATCTCAACTGTTTGCCCTGCTTGGGCAGAGCACCGCCGTGTCCTCGTCGAGACAATCGGCGGCGGCGACCTCTCGCGTCCGACCCTGGTTGAATCCATGGTCCGGAGCGAGGAGGCTTGTGAAGTGGTCACCTCTTTCTGCGACGCAGTAATGCTAGTGAAGGAGGAGGAGGGCCGCGCGAGGGAGAGACAAGGTCTTCGCCTCAACCGCCGCTACAGAAGAAGACGCTCCGGGCGTCGGGAGTCGCAGGGCAATTCCCGGCCACCGTAGGCGCGGACCTGCGGACGGCGAGCGTTGTGTGGCGCCTGTACGATCACCACCAGGCCCGGGTCGATGGCGCGTTGTGTTTCACGCGCGCCTCAAAAAGATGTCAGCATAGAAGACGGGGCCCGCTAGGGCCAGAGCCTGCTAGGGTTGCGGAATTTGTTCGAAAGAGTCACCGCGGCCCTGGAACGCAAAGGGCTTTAGAAGAAACATGGATGGGTTCTAGTCAGTAAGAGTCTGACACGCTCACCCAGAGCGGAAGAAGTCATTTGATGATTTCCAATCCTTAAAAATAGGCGATCTAAACTGTGATAACCCAAGTAAGCAGGAAATAATTATAGTTCACAAGTGTGTGCGCAAACACGGGTGCACTTTCTGTTCCTTGACCCTCATGGTTGGCACGCTAGGACGACAATCGACACGACTGGGGAGAGATCAGGCGCAGGACTCAGGCACGGCGGTGTCACATAACCAAGTTCCAAACCTGGTGCCTACTAAGAGAAGGTGCTTAACAGCCTTCAAATAGAAATAAATAATTTTAGCGTTTCTTAAGGAAAACCTTTGTCCAACAAGTCTATTAACTTAAAAATATAGTGATGGTAACAGAAATGCTTATAACAGCTTTACTGGTACTGAAACCCCTGGAACTGGTACTGCATAGGGTAGTTATGCAATTTTTATGCCACGTCTGAACCCTGCCTTATTCTTTGAATTCCGTATACTTAGTTCTGGCGACAGTGCCGATATAATACGACATGTTAATGCATTACAGTATGCATAAACATGTCGTATTGCTAGTAGAGCTGTCACAGACTACCGGCTACAAACCACGGGCAAACAAGGGGCGGAACTTCTTTTAAGTCTTTGTTAGAAGTTTTACTGGGTTTCTGGAAATGTTACGAATGTATTTGATGTGTTAATGCAGGATATCTATTTTGTCATGAATACTTAACTAACTATTTACACTATAAATCTAAATAAAAACTACTAACTAAATTAACCCTAAAATATGGCGACAAAAAACTCATCCGCATCGCTGTCGACTGGAAATTAACCCAAAAGACTGGCGGCATTGCCACGTTGTATGGCAATGCTTATCCTTTGAGACCAAGGTAAAAGCCAGCCCTTGGGTCACGCGAAGTGTCAACTAAGCGTTTTGAGCGATCTTTAAAGAAGATATACGTACTCGGACCCCACGACCCGAGAGTTTCAACCCCAAACGGCTCGAAAATATAACTACCAACAAGTTAATTATATTTCCGCCGCTAGAGGTTGTCTGCAGCCGCAGCGGCAGCGCCAGCACAGCACGAAGAGCTAGGAAGATGGGATGGCGCAAGAGTATCGACACAAGTTGCGTCCTACACTAATGGCCTACCCATTATCCTTAGCTTTTGACATGTGAATGTTGTATTTATTTATCTCTAAATTTTTTTTGCATTTACTCATTGGTGTTATTTAGGGCTCCGCAAGCCATTGCATAACAAATTCAAGTAAAACGCTTGTAACAGCAACAAATTTGGCACGAATGTACAAAAATAACGTTTTCCTGACAAAATATATTATAGCGTGAATAAATGAAGTTCCAAAATATTTCGTATGATGAGTAAATTACCACATGATTTCCCTCTGGGCCGACAGAGGCAATTGAGTGATGATATCATAGTAATGAACAATGACATTGACCAGAATAGGCTGCCAATTATAACACGTAAATATCATAATAACCACGAGTATGTAGGATAATCGTGATACAGATAACGTATTTTTAGGTACGTTCCAAAGTCATCATCTGCCGAGCCGTTTCCCAACTATATTGGGGTCGGCTCCCAGTCAAACCGAATTATCTGAATTATTATGTATTTTATGTGGAGCGGCTGCCTACCAGACCTCCACAACCCATTAACTGAGTAATAAATATACTTCTTGGCAAGACTGGTGTCAGATTTTCTGGCTTCTAACAAACCGTAACAATTGCCAAACATCTACAAATAATAGCTGGGACCAACGGTTTGACGTGCGTTCCAAAGTAATGAAGATCTAATACATTTTCAGGTTATAGGACGAAGTTCTTCATTATACCCATAAACAATTAATTCGACTTTAAAATATTTATGGTATGAAGCTGTTAAGTTTGGGTGCAAGTGGGTTTTCGGATGGGTGACCTTTTATGACATACCAGAGCTTACACCAAATTAGAGTCGTTCCTATTAATCAGGAGCCTGGCAGTCTAAAATGTATAATTTGAGGTTATGTTTTTTTACTTAAATATTTAAACTACACAACAGTGAAATGGCAGCGCTACATGAACTATATCGTTCATTCAGTACCCAATATTAGTCGGAAATTTCCAGGCTATTACAAATTCCCCGCCATCTATTCAACATTATTTCACAAGAACACAAATGCAATTATCACATTTTCCGACGTCACCGCTAATCAGTCACTGACGTCGCCATCATAATGACAAAGTTGCTCGCTCTCAGAGCTCAGCTCTCAGCGCCCTGCTCGAAGGTGCGACAAAGCGGAGCGAGCAAAGAGCGGGAACTCGATTTAAGTTGACGACCGACGGATAACGATGCGCTGGATGACTGTCACACCGTTATGTAACAGGCTCTGTTGTTAGTCTTAGTCTAGCTGGAAGGGCGGAAATGTTATTCTTTCAGAAATAGCGATTGTCATAAAGTTCAAAATGTCATATGCAGCCGAAATGTAACAGTGATATGTGTAAAATAATAATTTTGCTATTTGTTAAATTTGATAATATTACTTATTGTATTTTTAACTTTTTTCTCTTCTTTTCGTGTATGTTAAACAATTTTGCATACCGTAAAGTAAAATGTATTCGGACTCTCCACAAAATATTCATATTATACCTTCATTTTTGTCAAAAAAATGCTTTTTATTATAAAAAATGTCACGTGTTTAATAGTTTTCTTAGAAAGTCACTTCGTCCATAGTTTGGCAATAGCTCTATTTGAAGAAGGTAAAATGTTTTGTTATGACGTTGTCACGTTAAACTATCGTCCATAAACCGACTTTACAGACAATCATTTCGCTGCTAAGGTATTGATATATATCAGGCAAATGTAGATAACCCTAAAATCAAGCAGTGCTTCTAGTACCTATCTCTTGCAAATTTCTGTAAGCGGTGGTGACCTCTAACTTTTATGTGGGGCCGCATGTCATGAATCGAACATTAACAAAATCAATAAGTTACGACATAAAAAATTACGACATAAAAAATTACGACATAAAAAATCTACCGACAGATTCATATTGAATGACTATTTATTGAAATTTTGTTTGTGTTAAAAGTATTTGTTTATCCTTTTGCGTGTCTTAACAGATTTTTATCGTCCAATCCTGACCAAGCCCTTATGTGTAACTGTCCGACTTAAGACATTTGGAGCATTTTTTCTTATGTCGAACTGTGTAACTTAAGACACGCAAAAGGTTAATTATCACAAGGGTCAAGTTGCCCTAAATATTTTAAACATAGTGGGTACAACTACAACCGTTTCATAACAGCCAAGCCTATTTGTTTTCAGGCCAAGAAGAGAAATAAAGTATCCTCTTACCTACATAACTTAGGGAACACGAAACTGGAATTAAAATAATTTCAAAAATGCTTTGTTACAAAGGCACTAAAACAAATAAAAACATATTCGCTACTATATAAAAGACAGCCAGATTTATCTTATCGTCTAGTCATTAGAAGAGTTAAGAGAAAATGAAGCGGCGTCGGTTCTCCGGCGGATTACCCGCCACTAGCTCTCTGCCGAGCCCCTTTGTGCGCGCGACAACCGGAGTTATTGCTGAGATACTACTCAATACCTAGGTGCCGACATATTTTGAGAAGAAGCTGGTGTAATGTTTCAAGGACTTTTGTTTTACGTCTTTTAAATTGTGGGATGCTGTTTGTTATATCTTTGTATTCAGAAACTTTTGTTCCTTTGAGTTATTTATTTTGCTAGGTCGTTTGTTTATTTTTCTGTTTTGTAACTGGTGGTACTACGATGATAGTGTCAGACAAAGGAATCGTATTATGTGGAGCTCTGAGTTACTTTTTAGATTCCTCGAAAAATTACACAAAGCTTATTGTTTATATTTATATCTTGTATCAACGGAAACTATTACAATGATCTTATTTTCTTATCAAATTCACGAGTATTCTTCATTTTTGCCTGCCCTTTTACATAGACTAATAACATGCCAGCATCCAAAAAGGTTTTACCTGTGACGATATTATCCTAGTAAAAAGTTGAATTGTGTATGTGTAAGTGTAACAAATCAAGCATTGTTTACTTTTCTAAACAGTAAAGTCTATTAATTCGCACATTACTAACGCCTTCTAACAATTATATTCAGCCACAATAATCTCATTTCCTGCATTTCAATCTCGCTGGTTTCGGGTCCATCCAGCAAGCGGCGAGTTTCACTGTGAAGCGAGTTTTTGACACAATGGAGCCATATCACAGTGGAAGTTTGTCGCGTGGCTGTTCACTACACCGGCGAGGCACGAGCCACGAGCCAGGAGCCACGGAACAATGTGTGTCCGTGCTAAATGCGGTGTTCAAGTGTATTACAATGAGCCACATAGGAATTACGTGTTTGGGAAAATTGTGCTCGAATTTTCAATTTTGTGAGCTGTTTTTGAATAATTTTTGGGGGATGGAAACTGCACAAATTATTTAAGGAGTCTGTTAAAAGTGTTTATCTATTTTTATTGTTTTCAAAATGATTGTTTCTCAAAGAAGCCATGACGGCAAGTGGTGTCTGATGATTTATCAAACATTTCGTAAATGACATAGGAATCAATGTCAACGTTTCACATCTGAGTGCCAATTTCATTCAAATTTAAAGTAAAGTTCGTCCAGCCACAATTTCTAAAAAAATTTTGGCAGATTGCGACTGATATGCATATACGAAAGTTGCTTAAAAATTTGTACAATTATTGGCATTAGGTACTAAGGATACAAGTCTATGGGAATTGTAGAAATCCTCTTCCATCAGAACCTCTTTGTTTTTACTTTGTTTGACGACGCGATCGTGTTTGTTGTATTTACAAACGAACGCGACGATCGCATTTTCGTGCGAAGCTCGCTGTGGATTAAGACTAAGCCGACGTTTAATAAATATTATAAAATATGCCATTGCAAATGAAACATATTTAAGAATATCAACCGGATGGGAATTGGCTAGCGGCTGACAGCCGATAGGTACGGGTTTTTTAAGAAGAATGCAATAAGGAATTTCATAGGAATTAATCCTATTCACCAGAGAATGCACACCAGCATTCTGGTCGTGCATTGCAACAGCTATATTCGCCAACCCGCCTGCCTAGCGTGGCGATTATGGCAACCCACCCCCTTGGGGGAGGCCTAGGTGGACGTCTTTTGACTGATATGATGATGACGATGATGACGATGATGAAATCCTATGTCTATTTGCGAATAAACCTTTAATTGGTTCCGACACGGATAATATTGAGCTAGAAATACCGTTAGTAACAACTAATATAAGAAAATAATAATTGACCCAACCTAGGTAGCCACTTGTTTAGTTTGTTTAGGAAAACTTATCGGTTAATATACGAAACTATTTTCTTATCTTTTCGCAAGCTTAACATGTGGGTGTTCAGCAATATTTCTAATCTACAATCTATCCTGAGGCATATCTATGATTTACAAGCTTCGAAAACTATATAAAAATATAAGGAGTAAATCTTTAGGTACCAGGCGCGCAGAAAATAATTAGAGGTGAATGATTCTCACGATGTTGGGAGAGATAGCGGTCAAGCGCTGTAAGCACGCGCTTTGCCGGATATTGCGTGCGATGGAAAAAGCGCTTCATGCCGTAGGTAATTGAAAAAGCATGACACATTCAAATTGAAACTATTTATCTTGAACGTTGATGATATCTCTTTAGTAACATTTAATTATTTACATGACTTTTAGAAAAAAAACTTGGCTCAAAAGGAGGAGCTCGTGGCTAAATAATAAGAATCGCGGGTCGATCTTCAAGGTTACAAAACGCTTGCCGCACTCTATAGATGAGTGACCATCTTAGCATACCAAGATTCTTCAGTGTCTCGGAAAGCGAGATAAGCCGTTTGTCCCGGCTGTCTTTTTTTAGATCTTTGACGGTAGGTGAGTACCCGACTCAAAAGCCAAGAAATCAGCGAGCAGGCCAATGGGTGCGGTGTTACGCAGTTACTGGGTTGTGAAGGCCAGATAGGCAGTCGTTCCTCGTAAAATACTGATACTCTGCTAAGCCGACCTAAAAATGGAAAATGCTAGGGAAATTGATTTACAATAAGTCTTGATTTTGTAATACATACTGTTACGAGCTTGGGGTTCGCGACAATAAAAACAGCCGATTAAATAACCAAAATTACACTTTAATTTAAAAACACTAGTTACAACTTTACTATAATTTATGGTCATTGTATTTTTTCATTACTCAATCTATCATCATTTAATCAACTATAATTTAAATAAGTAATTTACATTCCAATGATGTATACATAATTGAATGATTTGATCATTTTCTTTATTATTGCTTTTAATTACTATTCCTTGTATGTATAATTATAATTTCAGTAAGTTATAAATATGTTATGTAAGCCGTTTTTTAGTGCATGTGGTGTTAACCTGTAATTAGTTGTTGCACTTGAATATGTTACTCTAGTTATTAAATCGGAAATGTATATAGTGTAAACAATTGTTGGTTAACCTAAATAAATACCTAAATAAATAAATAATATAAATATAACTCACTAATTATAAAACACAACTTTAACCGCACTTGAAGATCGCTTACGAAGCATTCGCTTGTATCGCAAATCCAATACTGACTCGGTCGCGAGCTATGCGGGCCTTATATATGTAGGTCAGTTAATTCCAGAATCTTCTATTGTCGAAACATCTGGAAAGTTCGCAAATATACCGGTCCCGACTAAGCAGATGTCGAGAACCCTGGAAGGTTCTAGCGTAGAAAATACTAGAAGGTACTTGACTCTACTACTTCTGCTACTCGATACTACTAGATGGCACTAGTAGTAACTAATTTCGTCATGTACCCGGCATTTATTTATTAAGGCAAACCTACTAAATACACACAAGTACATTCATGGTACAAGCATTTACAAATATAATAGCATTGCAGCATCTAAATTATAGGTAAGCTCAGCATTTTACGTAGATCTCACTATACTAATAATTAATTTATTATTTATAATAATAATTAAATTAGATGGATAAAAAATTAAAAACAAATTAAATTAAAAACACACATATGTACATACATACAATTCTGGCGCGTAACAATACTTTAGGATGGTAAGTGCAGCTGCTGCTAATCCACCATCGTTGCCACTTCAAACAAAACGAACTCCCATATGAAAAACAAATTATTTTCCAGCGCGACCCCCTCAGTACTTAAAGTACCTACTTAACATTATCTCAAGCCACACTCCACAATCTTATGCTCTTCATCATATAACGTTAGAACGCGTCCCTCGGCACCGCTCGGCAAACTCCGCCAGTGATCGGCAATGATCGGCTGTTATCGGGACCTTGTAACGTTTACATATTTACGTTAACTCTTACACTTATCTGCTTGCCTGGTAGCTATAACATAAAGAAAGTAAGAAAAACATGGGGTTTGTGGTGCTGTTTTGATGTCTCTTTTGGGTGTATTTTTGGCGAAAAATGGGCCATCTCTTGTGAAACCGAGTGACACCCATGGGTATTATAAAACTGTACTAAGTTATTATGACAAGGGGCGTTGGAATCTTCCTGGTGCCAACTAGTAAACAGAAAAGGTCAAAAATACTTCAGCGACTTCAAATTTGTTTAAATGTTATTGTCACCGGAAAATGGCAAACTCCGTAAGATTATAAAATAACTTGAGAGATTGTAAACTATCAATATCGTGTCAACTGAACATTTGGAATACATTTTTAAGCATCAAAATTGGATAGTCCGTATATCTCGAAGTAATTCCGAGAAATTCTGAACTGACATAAAATGGTGACCAATCAGAGCACAAGTCTACAATTTATCCGTTTCGTGTGATAGTAAATCTGGACGTCGACTGATTTATTCTACTATCGATCGACGATCGATGGATTGGTGTACTAGAAAGTACCGATCGACGTCGACTAATCAATTCTACCATCGATCGAAGATCGATTGATTGGTGTGGTAACACCCTAAAGCCATTATACAATCCCGTCGATTTGAAACAGCAGCTGTATAACTGCTAAAGTCCTAATGTGTTGCAAATTGATTTAAACCCCATTAGCCCGAGCTAGCCGTCGTTAACGAACGTTAATGAGCGATAAAAACGTAATTAAATAATATTATTATGGCCGTTCAATTGTGTGTCCTGGGATATAATAGGCTATCAAATCATTTTGGGATTTTAGGAATCCGAATAATGGCAGGTTCGATGATAATCGGACATATTTTATTTCTAAAAATCATCCATTTCCAGAGTTTTTGTTACTGTGGAAAAGTATGAATTTGATGCATGGAGGAATCTATTCCCAGCTAAAACACTAGGAAGTGGTGACAGGCGTTTTGGGGGACTGTCTTTATGTAGAACTTTGACGTTCAAAAAGTGCTGGCACTCAGCCTAATTTGAATAAATGACTTTTGATTTTGATTTCTATGAAATCTTTTAGTTTCTGTGAAGGAATTCACAGATAAAAATAACTACCGGATGAATTGATGGTAAACACTGGTATTCAGCTACACCCTGTTAAACTGGAAACCGATCTCAATGTATTGGGCCTTCACCGATGAACATTTCTCCCCAATCCCTTCGGTTTTTCACTTTTTTATTCCCTAGCAGCCAGCTATTCCATTTTATATAACACTAGCGGATGTCACGCGGTTTCACTCGCGTAGTTTCCGTTCCCGTGGGAATACGGGGATAAAATATAGCCTATGTTACTCGCTGATAATGTAGCTTTCCAATGGTGAAAGAATTTTTGAAATTGGCACAATAATTATTTTAGCCGGCGTAATTTATTTTATTTTTAAATGAAAATTACATGTATATATTGTAGTTAATGTAATTATGACCAGTGATGTATTTAATTTTATTTTATTTTAATTATTATTATTTTTTAAACATTGTTCACCCCATGGGTATGTTACAGAGATATTATAACAAATAAATAATTATAAGAACTGACCATACCCCTGTAACAAGCAATAAATGAATTTGAATTTGAATTTAGTTTTTGAGTTATTCATTACAAACATACACACAAAAATACAATTTTTTCCTCTTTTTCATCAGTTTATTTTTGTTTCACGTCGCCGTCAAATATTCCACTCAGCCGCCACTTTTTGACACATTTATGTAGAACTATTCAAGTCGCATTTATTATTCTCAGCAACAGTTCCTCGTTGATACACCCTCGGTGAAGCTCGGTGGAGGCGGCAACTATCTGGAGCATACTTTAAAATCTCCGAGGTTCATATTTATTTCATAACTCCAGTCATGAGCCGGGATGAATAACTTGCTGATAAGCTTAACTGCTACTTATAAACTGTGGAAGGTTGTTTTGTTTGTTTTATATACCAACTTAATTAAGTAGTTAAGTTGGTAAGAGAGAACTACCAAATGTAATTTTGCCCAAGTGCCTTGGTCGTTTGATGCCAATCATAGAATCATATCTGAATAACCTTTTTCAAAATATGTTGGGATCGACTTCCAGTGTAACTAGATTTAGGAATAGTATTTTAATTGGAGCGACTGTTATTTGACCTCTACCACTCATTTACTGGACAACCATAATAAGACAACCATAGAATCAAAGTTAATTTTCTCGCGTCTTTTTTTTTTTTGTCTAAAATCAGCTTTTTTTTAAGGATGGGAATTCATCAAATGACTTCTTCCGCTCTGGGTGGAGCGGAAGGGCGTGTCAGACTCTAACTGACTAAAACCCATCCGTGTTCCTTCTAAAGCCCTTTGCGTTCCAGGGCCGCGTTGACTCTTTCGAACAAATTCCGCAACCCTGGCAGGTCTATTATCACTTTATATAGCTTATTTACATCCAAACACTTCAACGTAAGGTTCTGTTGAAAACCAGCGTCTACTAGTTGTCTGGCATTTTGCTGAAATGGACCTATTTGGTGCAATCGCGGGGCACACGATGTTATTGTAATTAAGTTTCCTTTTATATATACCAACATTGTGTGTACCAGTGTGTGCCAAATAAACTAGTTTTCTTTCTTTATCGGCTTCTAGTCTTACTGAAAGTTTAATAAATATTCGAGAACAACCAAAATCCATAAACTGCATTAATTAGTAAGTTCGGTTCTGATATAACGGTACCAAAGCTGGTAAAACGTCCTCCGTTCGACTTCTTCAAAATATTTCATAAATGGACCCTTTAAAACAAAAATTCCATGCCTCACGAATGCAAACCCGGGTCTAAGCCAACTCCAAGCAAACAAGACTCTCTGACAGCCAATTAATCGTGGCTGGCTAATCCCACGTTATCTCAGAACATGCTTATTTTGCTCCCTTACAAAATAAACATGGGTTTTTACTGTACCCACTTGAAATTTTCGCAGCAAATAATAATGCTTATAAAAATTTTTGGGAGACTGAAATTCACAGAGGTAAGGATATTCTCAGAGGTTTATTGTAGCTTGGATCCTAATAATGTTTGGAGGTATGCAGAACAGAGAGTAAAGTCCCGCATACCTCCACCGAAAAGGGGAGGATCCTCCGAACCAGACGGTTGTTGTGTCTGGTGGACAACTGCCCGATAGTTGATATTCGGACTGTCGTAAATGTTCAAATCGCACGGAAAACATTGCTTGCGCGATACAGGATTTCGATGGTAGTTCGTCGCTGACAGAATATATGGCGTTGCGGTTCTTTTTGTTGCCGTACAAATTTAGTTTCTTAGTTTTTCATGTGGCTTTATGCCGCTACAAATGGTTTGATCCTGGCTTTCATCAATATTATTGGAGTCTTAAAAGATTAATACTTCAAAGTATGACTTGATTTATGAATTGATCCAATTGCAAAATTGTTTGACTGGTCAAAACTTAAACTATCGCTAAGTCCCATACGCTCATCTCGGGAAGAATGCACAGTTCTCGTGAGAGTGACAGGCACTTTTAAATATCAATCCAAAACACATTGTATTTTATCTATTATGTTTTAAATCTTGATGAGTGTTCGTTGTTTTAGAGTACGGGCACAGTTACCTGTTCGGTTGTTTTGCTTTGGGTACTCTTCTGCCCAACCCTTCGTAGATAGTATAGTTAAACGCATAGAAAGGTCAGTAGATAGAATCCAATCTATCATTGTCTCTCGGATTTGCTCGGGGTTTTTCCAGAAAATAAACAAAATAATTTACAATTTCTTCGCCAAGTAACTTGACTTAATTCTCATAGGACAACACTAAAACCCGTTTGCACCATAAGTACCTAAAGTAAAAAAGTTTAGTGCTAAACGCATGTCGGTCTAGGGCCCTACTCTGACGTCTTAAAAGTATCATGATTCCGGTGTGAAAAAGGAATAGTGCTGTGGGTCTTGTATAACTCCGTCTATTTTCCACACCGGAATAAAGACGCTTTTACGACGTTATTGTTGCGTCCCAAATCGACGTTTTTAATTCATTTTTCACCACGGCATCATGATGGAATTTACACGTCTTAGTGGGCCCATTCAGTTCCATTTTTCTGGAGGACAATAGACTACCGACCCTAATATAGTTTGAGAAAAGCTAGCAGATTGATTGATTTATATATATCGCCGGAAAATTGTAAGATTGTATATATCTTTATTACATTATTATTTCTCGATATATTATGCAAAATCGTTTTGTGTGCAATAAATCCCATCCAAATTCAATAGTTTCCAATATATCCGTGTCTTATAAAGAATCAATCATTTACAATTTTACGCGATATTTTACAATCTTATGGCGGCGTTTGCAATTTTCCGATGACATATATTATACCTTTGTTTCAACTCTCATATTATACACGTTAGCAGAACGCAAATTGAATAGCATCTCCTTCATGTAAAACCAAGGCGTATATCTTTTGTCAAACCAAACAGAAGCCAGATAAGGCTTTCTCCACGCGGCTATACAAGAGATCTCTTCACGCCTACACGGCCACCCTTGTGTCTATTGCTTCGATCCTCACTCAGAGGAAGCCTTAGCCCTGAATACTATCATTCGGCTTTGTGCCCAAGTCTAGATTGCCACCTTGATACAAATACACTGCGGTGGGTATACCTACTTGTTTTTATCAGTAGAAGGTGTTTTTTAATTAATTAATCATCGTTTAGGGGTAGGTACTCATAAAAATTATCTTTTACTGTGAGACCAACGCTGTAATGAAAATCACAATCGCTTTTTCCTAAATTTTTTTAGTATAAGTAATCCAACCGATGGAATACTATGCGATAAACACCAGATTTTTTAGGATACGTACCCAAAGGGTAACCGATAGGACTCTGTAATTATAAGCCGCCTTTGTCGGTCTGTCAGTGTTCCATATCACAGAGATTGTAATCGAATGCCGCTTTTAACAGAAATAAAATAAATGTGATTTTTTCGGTTTATCGTGTGTGAATCTGACTAGAACTTGGCCAGTTTTTTTTATAAATTTTGTACAGATCTCCATGTAAAAAATATCTCCAATCCCTAAAAGATAGCCAGTGAATAAGAAATCACTCTACGTATGCTGTGATTTTGTACCTATCTATCTATGTACTACATTCTAAAGAGAGGTATTCAAATTGTGTAAAATCAGTTCTGATTCTACGGCACAGCTTTGATCGGGGTTAAACAAAGGAATGCCTTTCATTCCTCGTGCTATAGACAGTTCGCTTCGCTATAAGGTTAGAAGTGTTGTCACGAGTCTATTGCTCAAAGGGTTAGGTATGTACGATTCCAGACCTACGTATACCTTGCAACCTTCGTGCGTGCTGGCATGAAATAGTTCGGGTATTTATTTATTTATATATTATTATACTTTATTTTTCACCAAATAAAACATACATACAGAAAATTTTATACTAAAAAACGTACAATTGGCGGTCTAATCGCATTCCGCGATCTCTATTTAGTAGTATTTTAGAAGGATCATGAAAATATTTTGAATTTGTTTGGAAGAAGAAAAAAAAAAATTGGTTAAGTCTGTGAGACTTGGTATAGCTTTCGTTCGGTATTAATGTATAAGTAGTCTCTGTGAGTTTTATTATAAAGAAGTTAGAAAATCACACAGGGGTACCAACACATAAAAACCCTGTGCGACAATCGAAAGTAATGGTTTTTAAAGCCCTGTACATAGTATACTCCCTACACATTACAAACAATATTTACCTATGGTGCATCGAAACATTAAATTTTGTCAAAACAGATGCAAATGAGTGTGTGCAGAAATTTGTCATTGAAACTCTTCTGCAGACATTAAATGTTAGTTAACGCCCAAAGGGCATTAATTTAAATGAAAATGCGAGTTGACCGACTCAAACCACATCTTTCCTACGCAGTATGCCAATCTAGGTACAGTCAACAAAGCTATTTGGTATGCAGGCAGCTAACTTGAAACTACTTTTAAACATGTTGTGAGTGTGCTGAGTAGACAATTTTATTGTACACTAGACTCGTAAGTACCTAATTCGTAAGCTTAAAAAGTAATAATGCACACATTATAAATAGATATGGGCAGTGCAGTGGAAAAAATAATATTTTTGCCTGTATACCAAATAGCTTTGTTGACTGTACCTACCACCAAAATGTAGGTCGCTCTTGAAGTGTTCATAATAATAAATTAATGCGAATCAACAAGCTGACTTTATACAGCTAAATTATTTTTTAAAAACCATGAAATGTACACAATTCAAGTGTGTGTTGGTATTTACAACATCCTACAGTTTTAAACAGTTACAGATTTTACTATACTTAGTTTTTTTCCTAAAATCTAAAACGCGTTGTGACTGCACGTCGGCCTCTCCGCTTAGGTCAACTGGTGGCCTAAAAAAGTGTCATTTAGCGAGCTTAAGAATTTAAGCCTCGAATTTAAAATTCATAGACTAGCTGACGACCTGGTGCTCACTGAAATTACAAAACAGATTTTTAGTGTCTAAAACGGAACTAGCTTATCTTATGTTTTTCATTAACATGCTTACTTTAACGAGCTTATAGCTAAGGAATAACAACCGCACGGGTTGATCTTCAAAATTAAGCAACTCTTGTTGAGGTTGGGCCGTAGATGGGTGTGACCATCTATTTCATACCGCTACTCCTCACGTTCTTCGGAAAGCACGAAGATCGTAGACAATCGTTACGGATAGTGTCTTGCCAAGAGGTATGGTATAACTCAGTAACTGGGTTGTGATGATCAGGTAAGCAGTCCCTCCACGTAAATTACTACCGGTCGATTCTATAAACATGTCGAAGTGAAGGCTTAGCTGAAGTGATCACGAGGTGAGCTGTCAATCCATACAATCAAGATGGAATGACAGCTCAACTAGTGATCACGTGACATCTTGATTATATGGATTGACAGCTCACCTCGTGATCACTTCACCCAATGCTTCACTTCGACATGTTTACAGAATTGACCGGCTGGTACTCAGGTTGGGAAAAAGCAGGCAGATTTTAATTTTCGCCAAAACTTAAAGCAACTTGTGTAAGGGTAACTATTAAAGTAAAGACAGACAGTCCAACCTCATTTATCCGTATCGACATTAATGCACAGGCCGACGTTCTCGGTCTACCGACGGCCGGCGCTGAGGCCGCATGAATAATACACCGATTCACATTCGCTAATTCAATGATGTATCGAACGCTTCGAGAATTACATCGGAGGTCAGACAATGTCAGAGGTCGGAGTGTCGTGGGAGGGAGAGAGGGAGGGGGTACTAGTTGCATTACGCTTGATATTGAAGTAAAGGCTATTATGGCGATGTCAAGCGTGACTTGACATGTTGTGCTGCTTCAAGGAAAAGGGGTGTATCTGACTGAACAATAAAATTGAGAAAATGTTAAAATCAGAAATGTTGAACATTTGTTCGGCAAAAGACTTATTACTAGCTGTGACTAGTTTAAAGAAATAAGTGTTGCATTAACATATATTTAGCATTGTCATACAACGTGGTAATGCTTCCAGCCTTTTGCTGCTGTGCGTGGCAATGCTTCCAGCCAGTGGCCAGCGATGCGGACGGATTTATCGTCGCCATATTTTAGACTTATTTTTTTAAATTTAAGTGTTTATATGGTGAATAGTTGTAAATTTAAATAAATGTGAAGACTTAGTGATATTCTAAATAATTGGCTAGAGACTTAGTATTTACAAACTGATACTAATAATTATGTAAAAACGCGTATGCCTAATCCATGCGTTTCTTTAACATGAGCTTTTAGAAAACGAAAAAAAAAAACTAATTTATTTTATCCTGTGTTTGACAAAATAAAATAGGAAAGATGACGATAACCGGTTGTACGGTTGTTGGTGGTCGTCACACGGGGTCCCATCTACTTCTATACCAAAATTCATCAAAACCGGTTCGACGATCTCGGCGTGAAAGCGAATCAAACAAACAAGCGAACTCAATTTCGCATTTATAACGTTACTAGCGGCCGCCCGCGACTTCGTTTTTCTGAATGAAAGATATCCAGTATCTCCTTTTCTTACGTCGACGTGTATGTTGATTGATTGATTCGGTAAAAAATGTTAGATCATGATTCTAAAATAAGACCTTAAATGTACCATGTTTTAAATGCAAATATTTTTATTTTATGCAAAATTCCATTAAGACGTGAAAACGAAACAAATAAAGTCACATTTGGAAAGTTAATATTATGGACATTGTAAGGTTTAATATAACAAATAAGTTAGACAAAAATATAAGAATGTGGGCTTTTTATAATTCCGAATATACAAATAACTCAATTTTGCCCATATTGGAAGATACACCCCTTTTACTTTAAACGGAAGTGTCTACTCGTTCAGTGTGAAACACATATTCGTTATGTGTGAGATATTTAAATTTTCTGTGAATGTAATAATGAAATTATTGAAAGAAAAATGTCTGGCTTTGAACTAAGGTGAGGGAAGGTTAGACAGGTCACATGTTAATTTCTTCTAATGGAAAGAAATTTCATGCTATTTTTCAAGGAATTACTAATGTCAAACCATAAACCGTAGATTCATCTTCTTATTAGCTACCAACCTTTTATTTTAGTTTTGTATTTTCATGTACGAATAAATTAGTTGTCACTGTAGAACATGAATTGATTTATATCTGTCAGGTTTTCGTGTGTGATGTGGAAATTGTAACTTGTACATAACAACGACAAATAAAATTGGAGCGTCGCGCGTCGGACGATAATTATATCATTAACTTATAATTTTTGTATTTGTTTTATGTTTAAACACATAAATTCAAGCCTTTTTATGTTCATTCTATAAAGTTTAATTTTATCTATTTAAATTAGTTAGTTAAGTGTGTTTGTCTGTAGCATCGCTGCGGCCCGTTTCTTTTATAGCTTTTTTTGAATAGCACAACTTATACTGAAAGTAGCATTAATTTTTGATCTCGCACAGTTATTTTTTGGGTTCTGTACCTCAAAAGGTAAAAAAGGAACCCTTACACCCTTAGGGTGTAAGACCTTGCTTTTAACCAAAATTGACAATTCTAGGTCAACCGGAAGTACCCTATAGGTTTTGGGGCGAAAACCTATATGGTAGTTCCTGTTGACCTAGAATCACGAAATTTGGCAATAAATTCTTTTTTTTTTTGGCTCCGTCCCAAGCAACGTGAGATAACACCCAGGACCCGCTTTAGGTGCACACACAAGCGCAGTCCGCGCAGCATCGATCCAAGATCATGAAGCAACGCAGTCATGTTTAACGTCCAGCAACTATGAATATCAATTTTTGCTCGATTCTTACATATGAATTGACGTTTATTGCCCAGACTGGGGTAAGAATACCCCACCTTGTATGCTGAAGGGTACCTAAATAGTCGATCTTGGATATCGAATTAACTTTGATCCTGTGAATTATTCAACATTTGCATAAGGAGATATTCACCACAAACCCTTGTTATGAACCCTTTAGCGTACCCCTTTAACGTACAAACACTTAGCCATTACATGTAGAATCAAGGATTATGATAATATTGTGTTACCTTCACGGCATCCTCATAAAACTTCTCCGAGAGAGAACATCCCGGCGATAGTTTGGAGAATAAAACCGCGTTGTTTTATTACTGTTTTACTCACTATAAATCTTTTGACGAGATTTTATGGCCACTCTCAATCGCCAATATACTTCACTTCGGAAAAAACCTTCATGGTCGTTGAAAGTGTCATAAAATTATTTGTTCACTATAAAAGAGTTGTTTTTTAAAATGGTTTTATAGATAGTGGCATAAAACTCAGTTTATGTTTCAGTTCAAAACATTTGCCTGGTATAATCTTGTTATAATTTGCACCTCGTGGTTTGTATTCTCCGTTAAATAATACAATTCTAAGTAGAAACCCACACAAAGCTTAATTAAATTAATTTAAAATTACCTTTTACATGCGAAGACATTTTCATTAGGAAACCTTCCTAAACGAAGTCTTCCCATTAGCATACCAAAGCATAATTCGTCCCTCCTTATGCTCATTCTTACAAAGCAAGCAGGCTTCCACCAACAATGATTAATGAAGACGAACGACTTTGAAGTCGCAAAGACAAAGTCGCAAAGACAACTCGACAAAGAACACAAAAGACCCACAAAATATTAATGTTGGTAAACGCTGCGGAGCGTAAAAATGACGCGCGTAAAACAGCGTCATTTGGGTAACTGCGTCACGGCGTCATACCGTCATGGCGACATAGCGTCATGACGGCAACTTGCGGCTGTAATGATCAATTAATTTGCCTCGAGTCGCTGCGTCGGCTAATGTGGCGATATCTTGAGCTGATTGTGGGAATTAAGGGCTGAGGATTAGGCGGTGAGCTATGTTAATGTGATAACTGGGCTCCTGTAAGTTGACAACGATGATGAGATTTTATGATTAGTCCAAGTTGTTTCAAATTAAGTTATACATTAACGAAATATTTTTGAGTCTCTCTAGATAGGCTAGGTAGGTCTCTAGGTCTGATAGGCTCTAGACAAAGTGCTATTATTTCAGAGGGCCAAGCACTAATATTTTTTTGCGTATAGTACCATAACGTAAAATTTTACTATAATAATCGTTTTGCTTATAATATTAATTTGAATTGAATACTGTACCTATATTCATATTTTTGTATGATACAAACTGTGTGTGTTGCATAAAAAAAAACCAAAATACTCGTACCATGGGGTTGTAGTTTTATATTCAGAACTCAGTTACGTGAACGATAGCTACTGTAACGTTACCTACTATACGTCAAGACATTCATGCTAGGCCTTCTGAGAATGCTATTATCGAAATGCCAATATATAAGGGATCGATCACGTGACAATTCGACAGCGTTTGTCAATCCCATAATGACGTTTTGACTATCGATTTGCCACATTACCGATGATAGAATGACACTTATCTAGAACTTCTAGTATTAGAAAAAGTCCTTGGGGACTGCCGATAGAAGTGAAAACTAAGCGAGAGCTAAAGCGTTCGGTGACGCTGCCGCGAGTTCCATGATTTTTGTTCACCCACAAAGTGCTCAACGCGCCTAAAGAAGTTTTCACTTCAAAAAACATGTTAAGACACCTAAATAACAAGAAAAATACTTGTATGCCCATATTTGTAATCAAGAATCGATTACACATATTTAAGCCTTAGCTATGTAGGTATGTCATTTTACCAACATCATTTCGTCTAACGATAAATATTTTTAGCACTAAAACCACGCATAATATTGAGCAAAGAAAATGTGTGTATAACGCAAGTAGAACCACATCATCTGTCATCACTAACAAGGTATTCCAGCCGACATTATACCGCTAAACATCACGGTATTAACCAAGTCAATGTTTCTCAAACTATTGGCGGGATGACGCAACGCTTTTCTTTGAGAGTTACGGAGATTTTGCTAACGTCATCTTCGTACGTCATAACGTTAAGTTCGTTTTTTCCGAAGGGGTTAGCAAATATGGGTAGTTCACCGTTTGCCAGTTATTAAAACTACTAGCAACGCAACTTCTCAAGGGTAGTCAGATAGAAAGATTTTGACTCCACCTAATTTTGTAACTGTGATGTCGATGTCCTTTTCACAGAATAAAAAGTTAATTTATTCTATAACCAAATTCTATCTTCGAGCTGCTACCGCGAATTTTCTATTTGAAATATGCAAAAAGCTTTACACAAACCTTGAACCCGGGAGTTTTCTCTCAAAGTTGACACTTAACGACCAACTTTCATTAACAAAATCCCGCTCTAAAACTTACACAATAGAAACCAGAACAAAGTTTGAGTTCCTCAGTCCTAAGTAATATGTTGTGTTCGAGCTAATCAATTCAGTCGCTATAAGACACTCGATCATCCGCCGATGTTGTCGGTCCAAGGTCAAGGTCGAAGGTCAAGGTCGCGGATAATTAGGGATCTTGTATGGATCGAGTTTTATTATGTTAGGGAATTTAATAATAAGTTTGTTTTTGTTGAATTTGTGTTAGTAAACTTCATATGGGGCGGGATGTAGGATTTGTTTTATTACGAGTCTAGGTTTATGCGTGTTTTTTACGCTGTTTTTTTAATGGAGTGTACTAGCTAACACGTGGCTTTTAATATTATATTGCTCTCTCGAAAAATGAACAAATGTTGTATTGTTAAAATTAAAGTTCTTATAACCAACAGACCGAATGATGTGTTGCTGGGGAGTTTGTTGCGGCATTTCTTCTTCCCAGCTCAAACACTACGAAGTAGTATAGGCGGCCATTTTAGGGCATTGTCTTTATGTAAAACTTTGACGTTCAAAAAGTGTTGGTAAAAAAAAACAACGGGTTGCACTCCGGGAGTGCCGGCAGAAGTGAAAACTTGAACATTAACGTTGTGCATTTCTGATATTTTGGAATAGTTAGGGAATAATTTTGCACGAATTGCTTTATTATCAGTATAAAAGTACTATCATTCATGTGGTAAAATACAATATTTATTTATTGCGCTATCGTACACAAACATGACAATTTATATTACATTAAAATGTAACACTTCTGAACTTTCCCTCCGTCTTACGAATTTTCCATCAGGTCACGTGTCCTGACGCGAGATTAACATTTTTACCCATCCCAAAAAGTGCACAACGCCGCTAAAGAAGTTTTCACTTTAATAAATAACCTGTAATTTGAATAAACTACTTTTGATTCATTGGTTTGATTGAAATTCTTGATTTCTTTATATTTACTTGAGCCAATTTGTCATGTTTCTGTGCAAACATCATCACGATTTTAACTATAAGTTGGTTCATGTTATTTGTTACGTATGTATCACGTTGTGAGGCACAAACATCACAATATGGATACGTTGAGCTTTGCTGCCGTTTAAAACTATCTTAAGCAGGCAATGCTTTGCATTCTTGGCAGAATGGCCACAAGTTTTGGCCGCTTTTCCCACTGGGGCGAATATCCCGACACCGAATGAGTTCTTGCCCTCCCATTTTTAGTGCTTAGTTGAATTTCCAAAATTTCTAACAACTGATGTTTGCTGTATAAACTGAATGTAATAAAAACAGTGGATATAGCGATCTAAATATTTGCAGTTCGCAAGCGCGTAGAAATAACATATACTACCCGCTTGCAATAACTCACTCGCGATTAACTCGAACAACTATGTTTTTAAACGCGGGGAGCGTTTAAAAACAGTTGCGAAATTGATCAAATTTCTGAACGAAACTTCTTCTTCAACATAAAACATACGATCTCATACTCCACTGTATGTAATAATATGAAGTAATAACTTTCAGTACGGGTTTGTAAATTATTTCAAGCTAAAGTTCGCTAAATCCTAACTTAACATTATAAATGCGAAAGTGACCGTTTGTTTATTACGCTTTCACGACTAAATCATTCAACCGATTTTGATGAATTTGGATACAGATATAGGCGGCTCCTTTTTTGGATGGGAAATCATCAAATGATTTTTCCCGCTCTGGGTGGAGCGGAAGGGAGAGACAAACTCTTACTGATTAAAACCCATCCGTGTTCCTTCTAATGTCCTTTGCGTTCCAGGGCCGCGGTAAATCTTTCGAATAAATTCTGCAACCCTTTTTTTAAGTCTGAGAAATTATCAAATGTCTCCTTGCTCTAGGCGAAGCGAAAGGGAGTGTCAGACTCTTACTAAAACCCATCCGTGTTCCTCCTAATGCCCTTAGCGTTCCAGGACCGCGGTCACTCTTTCGAACAATGCCGCAAAAGATGGAACCCTGTAGATCCCGCGAGCAAAGCCGCGGGCAAACACTAATATTTTATAAATGGTTTTAACTTTAACAACTTAAACAAGCCAGGTAGAAGGCGTAGGAGTTATATCCTTTTTCGACGTTTCAAAATTACCGTGAAACTTTTCTGCTGAATTGTATGGCAAATACCGTCTGGAGATCTAAAAATAACTTAGTAAATAGTTGAATATTCAATCCTGTCTTTTAGGGTTTATTTTTAGTGGTTTCAAAAATAAAGGGATTTATATCTCTTAATTTTCTTTGATATTTTCCGTAACTGTGACGTTTACTTATAGTTTATAGAAAACTTTATTATTCTAGCGGTCCCGATAGACTTTGTCCTGTCCGAACGTTTGCTTTGTGTATTACGAAAAACTATACAAATCGATTGCTGCGCCACCTACCGGATCCAATTGTGAATCTAAACCATTCTCGAATCCTCTTGAACACACACAAAAAATTTCATCAACATCGGTCCAGCCGTTTAGGAGGAGTTCAGTGACATATATACGTACACAAGAAATATATATATTAAGGTTAGTGATAACATAATTTGGCATGTGCTACCAAAGTGTCACGTGGTCAATCTCAAGATTTTGGGCTTTTGACAATCATAATGGATGTCAAAATATCAGTGTCTATAGTAGGCGCCAGATAAATGTGGAATAAAGTATATTGACCTTTCCCTAATAACTGTTCATATGTACCTGAACAATTAAATATGAATCGTTTTTCATTATTAGACAATGTTAAGGATCACAAGAGATGATGATTCGGGACAGCTTTGTGTCATTAATTCCGTTTTTCAAATTAAAAATGTAAATAATTGTAGGTGGGTCAATGACCGTTATTCTACGATTATCTGGCGCCTACTATAGAGGGTTGTTTCGAATATTTTTATGAGCCTATACGTATACGATACTTTTATACTCAATTCCTACGTTCACTGCCGGTATTAACAGTTAAGGGTTAGGCCAAACGAGCGTTATTTTTTGAGTTGTGAGTCGCGTAATTTACGTTGCATTCGGTTTCATAAAAAGTTCTGTTTGTGCCAAACGGCGACGCAAAATGATTTGTCTCCTGACTCACGCGTATTATATCAACGACATTGCGCCATATATGTAGGTGGCACTGTCCACACATCACTCTTTCCCTATTTAGTGGATTTACCGTGCTTCTCTTTCTGACATCTTATTCTAATGTTTCGTAAATGCACAATATTTTTATTTTAAGGGATCCATTGCACGACACAAACACTGTATAAACGTAGTAGAGTAACTGAATTCACGTCCGTCCGTCTGGCAGCCCAATAAAAAATAAAAGGATTTCAGATGAACGTAAATCGCGGAACTCAAAGTACGCGACTCACGTCTCACAAAATTATGCTCGTTTGGCCTCGTCCTAACATAACATAAATTACTTACTGGAAGTGAACTAACCTTAACCGCGTCCTCTACAAGTGTGGTGCGAAGTGACAATATACGACAGGAGCAAGTTTAGGTATACCTACTTAATTGCAATTTAAGTTTAAAATACGTGAACATTCATAATTATCTTCTTTCTTTAATATTTCGGTCTACACTCAAAATACTTTAATTGTACTTAGGAGTGGCATTTTCTGCCAGTGTTTGTATTTCCTGGTAACTACAATATGAGGATCTTTAAATTTAGAGTAAATAGGTTACTACTAGGAAAGCGTGCTCCATTGGAGTCCACATCATCGCTATCCATCAGGTGAGATTGTGGTCAAACGCGAGCCCATTATAAAGTTTCTCAATATCTTTTTCTAACCTATCAAGCACCCCCGCCAATTATTATTTTGTGAGACCCCTGGGCGACCCACATGCATCAACGGGTTTTTTTACCAAAACTCCTTATCAATAAATTGTGTCTATCTCCCAAGCTCACAAAACGATTGTTACATGACTACTGCATTAACAGTAACTATTCAATTAATTAGTTCGTACGTAAAAGTTATGAAATCGCCTGCCTCTCGCGGGCTGGCGGCGAGCGGCGTGGCACTAAAGTGTTAACAGTGACAATGTGCCGGCCGGCCGCAGGAGCAAGTTTAGAGTGCTCCACACTCGTAACTGAAAGTAACACGCTGTGATAGTGTTAGAGTTACCGAGTGCCGCAATTTGATGTCGTTGTTGGCTTATTAATTTAACTATGCTTCATAGAGTATGAGACAAAGCAAGGGTTTTGAATGGTGTTTGATTTTGTTGCAGTAAAATATACCTGACTGCCTGTCCTATCATGATTTTATGTAAGTAATTGTGGACTTGTACTTTGCTGAAAATAACAGAAATATAACTAGCAAGACATCTGGGTGTAGTAAGTAAATTTAGATATACGTATATATCTACATTTACTTACATCTCGGGGAATACAGATATGATGTTACGAGTTTATTATGACACAGTTACATTAGTAAAAGGATACCAGGTTTTTAGTAAGTCAGCCTCTTGAAAGGCGTTATGTATGTGTGGATACAGAGAACTTCTGACAGGGAATCAAAAACCGCGCTACGAAACGACGTAGCTCGTAGCAACATGCGTAGCGGTTTCGTAGCAGAAAACGCTACACGCGATAAATCATGCACGTTTAAACAAGAACGCTCGAACTGCTGGTGCAAGCTAATACAAGAAAATTAAATACGGGTTCCTATATTTTAAGGACCAGTTTTGAATGCCATGGCATGTGTTAGTATGCCAAGCCTACTCCTAACTATGTTGTAGTCTGCCTCCAGTCTCACCGGATACAACTGAATACCAGTATTTTACACGGAGCGACTGCCTGTCTGACCTCCACAACGATCGCGGTAACCGGGTAAGACGATACTCTTGGTAAAAATGGCGTCAGATTTCTGGGCTTGTTCTGTAATGTCACGGCCTGTTTTGTTCAATAAAATCAATTCCTTTTTTATATAAATTCGGACATAAGCCTACATAAACCATCGCATTTGCCATGCTAAGTCACTCGGTCAATTTATTCCGACGCTCCCCGAATTACACCAAAAATTCGTAACAAACTCATGCAAAGCGGGTATTACAGACCTTTTTATGTACTTTCTTGTTGCTCGTCACTCATTTACATACTAATCCGGGAATGGGAGACATTATGTCAGCTGTTTCCATGCCAAAGAGTTTCGGATTTATTTTTTACATTGAATATCTTGAAAGATTGATACAGGCAGGCTTCTTACTCGAATCACTCAAAGTATTCAAAATGTTGTTTTTAAATTATTAAGTAAGTTGTTAAGGAGCTCGTGGCTAAATAATAACAGCCGCACGAGTCGATCTTCAAGGTTAAGCAACGCTTGCCGAGGTTGGTCTGTGGATGGGTGACCATCTTAACATACCGAGACTCCTCCGTGCCTCGGCAAGCACGTTAAGCCCAACGGCTTAACAAATGACAGCCGGGACCAACGTCCCGGCTGTCATTTGTAGATCTTTGGCAGTCGTTACGGACAGTCAGAAGCCAGATAATCTGACACCAGCCTTGCCAATGAGGACCGTGTTACCCAGTTAATGGGTTGTGGAGGTCTGGTAGGCAGCCGCTCAACGTAAAATACTGGTATTCAGCTGAATCCGGTTTGACTGGAAGCCGACCCCAACATAATTGGGAAAAGGCTAGGCAGATGAGGAAGTCAGTTGTTAAGGCTGAGTTAGTTTAGCTTAGCGTAGTTGTGATCATTTTGATTCTTACCCTACTAATTGTACTTATTTTTTAGAGAATGTGTGTACCTACATTTTCATTTTTATGTAAAACTTTAAATTGTTCTCTTTGTCTCTGACAACACATTTTCGAAATTTATAGATCTCGGTAACGCTTCATTTAAATCGGTTCATTAATTTCCAAGAACTAGGACTTGCAAGTTAGTATGAGATACCGTGAGAAGTAAGCCCTTTTAAACTAACTTAACTTTCGCCCTGCTGAACTTCCAAACTTAATTGTGAAGCAGCAAAGATATTGTACTCCTTTATAGTAGTTAAGAAATTAGACTAAGTTCAGTGTGTTAAATTATTTGTACCTAGTAGCACAATGGGACTGACATCGTCATTAAGTGTACAAAAGTCCCTTAAATAAATAAAGACAAAAAAAATAAAAAATAAACTAATTTAACTTAAATCTTCGTCTGCAACCGGTGAACGGCTTGCGTTTGCCAACTGACTGAGATTACGGTAAGCGGTGATATAGTCGGCGATAGCACTTACATATTTGCCAAAAAGTAAGTTACATTATTTTTCTCGAACCATATCTGTATATTGTACATACATACCTACTTATCTATTGAGAAACACAGGCTCTTGGCGGGAATTTCAGTGAGCAATATTCGCGCGATATAGGCTTCGATTTAAATAGTATACTTTGTCCAATTGCCAATCTATGGGGCTATGAAAGTGAAAAATTGCAGAGTACACCCGGTTTGTGCTCAGTCTTGTGCACTATATCATCTCCTGCTGAGATTGACTGCCGTGACCGACTGTCTTAAGGATATAACCCACAACACAGCAAACATAGGTATACCAAGCACACTGCACCAATCATACCCACATTACTACGGCCATCCCTCACGCAGCGTGCTGGTGTGACGTCACAGACGCTCGCGTCGCGTGACGTCACCGCGTGATGAATTAGCGCGCTTATTACCAGGCTAACATGATTTACGAGCGCCTGCGGTGGTCAGCGACCGCGCTAATATGCGTGCGATGCATTCGATGCGACCGATGCAAGGACTTTAATTGAAATTAGGGGGAGAGTTTATGGCAGTTTGACGTTTGGCAGAAAAATTGGCGAGGCAAAAGCAATAGTTGCGTCCTTATTACAAAATACAAATACAAAATAGTCTATTGTAACAAATAGAAAATTACATTACGTTTCAACGTGTTTAGAGCCTCCTTTTAAGCAAACATGAGAAAGAGAAAAAGCAGAGCCTCCTAATACAGGCATGTATTAGAAGTCTCCGCTCTTTCACATCATTGTCGTTCACTTAAACTAACAAGAGTTAATAGAGTGTACTGTGAAATTAATTAATTGCAGCAGAGCAGTGGCGGGGGTGGCCCCGACTTCCGATTACATCCTGGGTTTGCATCCAAACAAACAATTTTCTTTGCAATTTATTTATCTACCATCGTGGGGAGACCGACTTTTTATCATCAATGATAAAAAGTACGCGATAGGTCTTCTGCTTGATATGACTAAAGCATATGACAAAGTGCAATTTGACATACTATTACATAAACTATACAGTATAGGACTCCGCGGCAAATGTTATGACTGGTTTGTTTCTTATTTGAAACACAGGGAACAAATAGTAGAAATTGAACATTATAACAGCAGCAAAAATGAAATAGAATTAATCAGATCCGACAGCAAACAAATAACCGCCTCAATCCCGCAAGGAAGCGTAATAGGGTGTTTCTTATTTCTTGTCTACGTAAATGACCTTCCTAATAATATAAGTGAGCCATGTGTCCTGTTTGCAGATGACATTTCTATACTTACCTCATGCGATAATAACTCCAATCTAAATGATAAATTGAATTCCATACTAGATTCGACAACAAACTGGATGACTGAACATAATCTAGAAATAAACTTTAATAAAACTAAAATAATATCATTCCATCCTCGCCAAAAAATACCAATACATATAAACTTTAGCTTTAAAAATAATAAATTAGAAGTAGTTGATAAATTCACCCTACTAGGCTTAAACATTGATACACATGTAAATTGGAAGTCACACATCCAGAAAGTAAGAGCAAAAATATCCAAATTTTCATACGCTCTCCGCGAGATCAAAAAAACTACCGACCTCAAAACTGCACTCGTAACGTACTACGCGTACGCCTACGCATGGTTAAAATACGGTGTAATCTTGTGGGGTAACAGCACCGACGCGCCTACGCTATTTACCCTACAAAAAAAACTAATTAGAATCATAGTAAATATTGAAGCCACTGATAGCTGTAAACCTCACTTTCAGGAATTAAAGATTCTACCGCTACCCTGTCTCTATATATTTGAAGTTTGTAAGTTCGTGCATAAGTACCCAGAATTCTTTACAAAAAGAGAGGACATACAAACAAAAATTATGTTACGACATAAAAATAGACTAAACTTACCAACATCGCGACTAAAAATGCACTCCAATAGTACCTTTGTCATGTCCATAAAAATGTATAATAAGTTACCCGAGCCAATCAAGAATATAGATAAATATAATGTCTTTGTCAATAAATTGAAGCATTTCCTTATGAACAAATGCTACTATAGTATAAGCGAATACTTAAGTGATAAATTATAAAATTCACAACTATCTATTTATATCTATAAATGTTGTGTATTAAAGCTCACTACCTACTCATTAAACGTAAAAATTAATTTCTAAATAAATACGAAGCGTCCAATAAATTACTTACCTTACCGATAATAAATAATAATTACATAATAAATAATAATAAGTTAGTAAAATAATAATAAAAATTGTTTTTACAATGTTACTAAATTAATTAAAATACCTATATAATTTATAAAACAATCATAATAATTCCTAAATTAAATTCTGCATTAATAAACCAGTAAAACTAACAAATATCTAATAAAAGTTATCACATTAATCACTCAGTGTTCTTCCTCCTCTCTCCTACTTGTTCTATGCTGTGCCCGACAGGGTCCATAATTGTGACTAATATAATTATTTCCTAACAACTTTATACATTATGGTACGCAATAAAGAATTGAGAATTGAGAATTGAGAATTGAGACATGATCGAAAACCAAAAAGTGGAAGACATAATGATATCCACAAACCCACTCTCTGTCCGCTTGGTGGATTATGACTTCATCTCACAAATAGTTCAGTAACTTAGGAGTGGGAACTTTATAAGCAACTTTATAAACTTTATAATTGGTACATAGAGTGTACTACATACCTGTGTGTTTTCTTATCGAAATCCAGGTGCGATGTGATCTCTAAACAGTATTAAACAAAGTCGTTATTTGCCTGTCTGTTTGATTCTTAGCCTTTTTTAAACTACACCACGGAATTTCACTGATAGAAACAACGATAAACGAGGAAATATTTTGCACCTGTGTAAAGTCGGGGCGATTCACTAGTGTATGTTTGTATAAATAATAAACTAGAAACAGCTTAAAAACAGTCACGGGCAAACCAAATTAAATATCCTAGTAAAAATGTCGACGGACCTTGGATTTAAAATCGAGACTATTTTATATTCCGCAAACAGTTGTTTCAGCTTCGAATGAAATATTTAAAAACATAAAAAAAAACTGCTTGTTGTTTTTATACTAAAATATTGTTTTGTTAACACCTATGAAAACATCAAGGGCTTTGTTTCTACGTGGGACGAAGCTTTAATAATTGTTACTACAATATATACACGGTTAAAACAATGCCAAATACACATATCTACAAATGTAAATAAAAATGTTTTGGCGTTTTGTATATTTATTATTTTAGACAAAACACAAATTAAAAAACAAATTTGGTTTCAATTGGTCGCAAAAAAAATTATATAATTATAATCAATTAACGATTTTAAAACATGTCCTTAATATTAATTGACTTAATTATAATTATAAAATGTATTTGAGATCACTTATAATATTACATAAAATTATTTTGTAGGATTAAATTATAACACATTTTATAATAATAATATAATATTTATCTATGTATGAGTGTGTATTCTAAACAACTAACAATATTACGGTGTTTGTTTGAAATATATTTGTTTGTAATGTTTTTTTAAATTAATAATTGTTTAAGCTCATTTGTATTTAAAAGTTGTATCGCTAGTTTCATTTTTTATTGCATATGGTAATTTATTAAATATTTTTTATTGACATAACGTAAGGACTATTTGAATGTAATTTCATACGCGAAGATGTTAGCATTAACATGTTTTTATATCTGACAGATCGGTCGCTATGTTTATCTATGTTTATAAGTTTGTGTATTTTCTAACAAATTCGCATATTTCCAGGATATAGACAGATGGTAAGGTGAGTCGGTAGTTTTTTGACTTCTCGAAATGCAAATGTGAATATCGATCGTACTTTTATTATATGGATCTTCCAAGATCCTTTCCATTCAATCCATACACTGATTGGGCAAGTTTAGCTGAATTTACGGGATTAGCAAGCGCTACCTAAATCATGTGGTCAATCCTTTACGTTTTGGCTTTTGGGCAGTCAGAATCAATACATCTAAATCTATCAAATAAATAAAATGTAAGTGTCTGTTTGTTGTAAGTATCACAATAACAGCTTTTCTTTAAGAAATGCATATGGAAGTACACATACGATAACTGTAACAAAAACACATTTTTTAACATTTTTGTTTGTCTTTCGATCTGTATGTCTGTTCCGGCTAACCCCCGGAACGGCAAGACCGATTTTGACGAGATTTTCTCTGGCAGATAGATATGCTACTTTTATTTTCGAAAAAGAATTATACGACTTATGTTATGTTATTTTATGATTATTGTTGTTGTGGCGATGTTTTAGTTATTTTTTTTTATCTTATTTCATTTTATGAATCGAAATTATGACCAATTAATTGTTCCTGCCCTATCCTATACTACATACAATATTATATCATGGCAGTTACTTACTTATATAAATAACAAATTATGGACATTTTAAAATTAGCACAGTGGTTTTGTTTATTATTGTGACACTAGCACTTTAAACTATTTATACTGCTGTGCTCTAGCATTAATATGAATAGTTGAAAGAGAAATGAAACCTTGTAACAATCTATTAACTACATGAATGCAATAAATGATGATTATGATTACCCTTAATAATACTATTCACAAGAGCGAAGCAGAAGTAAGTTACTAATAAAATGCGACTTTGCCTGGAGCTGATCTTCTTTTAAATTACAAAACAAGATCTGAGTGTCCCAGTACAATTTATTTGGTATAAAACAGAAGTCGCACGAAGCCAGACGTCGCTGAATATTGCAAGTGCAATATGTCTGCATTTCTGCAATATATTCATAAGGCGGAGCAAACATCTGCGGAGCTCGGCTTTGTTGCGGAGAGCTTGCTGTTGCACCGGGTTTTAGTGCACTGTGTCATCATTATTTTGAAAGGACTTTCAGAGGTCTGTGAAGTGCAGCGTACTACAACTGTAAAACCAATTGCTTGCAATATTTGTAAAAATGTGAGTACCATTTATTGTAAAACTTTTATTTGAAAAGAGTAACTATGGAGTTTCTTGACCGTTCTTCTCCATAAGAATCTACCTTTGGGAATGGACTTTATTTTTATACATATTCTTTTAACTGTAATGTTGACGTTCAAAAGTGTCTTTTAATGGCCTAATTGGAATAAACGTTTTGACTTTGACTTTATCTCCAGTAAACTTAAAAAACGGCCGATGATAAGTAAAGGAAAACATAGAGAGAAAGCCAACACGCCTTAAAAATACAATTCAAAGAGTTGTCACATCCACCAATTCGGACCGAGGTCGCTTTTCCACCTTCAAGCAATTTGCTAACAAGTTTAATTACATTGCGAGGCATGTTCTACCAATTGATTACAGTATTCTCGGTAGCCCGGAATGTAATGCAACTTGCGTGTAAACTTGTTTCAAGTGGGAACGTACCTTAAGGCCACATCGTGGATTAAGGCCCACTCCCTCTCATACAGAAGGCCCATGTCTAAGCAATAGACACAGGCTTATTATGCTTAAATGTTAACATATAATGACTGAAAATGTAGTGTTAAAGACTATGCTGAGATGGTTTGAAGGCAGACATGAGTGGAAACGCCGGGAGGGGAATCTCTAGAGAGACAAGCAAAGATTTTGATGACAATGTTTTCCAGAAAGATTTACTCACAATCGGTGACCGTTATAGTCAGAATGAACCTTAACGAAGCAAAAGGAGTATGCGTATGGATCGTATCTTTAGTTTCTGCCTACACTCATGGAAAAAATACATGATTTTATGTGTATATATGTATTATGATTCATCCTGATTCAGAACCTAATGCTTACTCACTAATCCACTTATTCGCTTTTCTTAATTTCATTGATTCCGAATCTGAAAATTGATGTCCGTGACTACCACAGGACCACCAACGCCAATCGCTTCCATATTTGGTAAATAATTAGTACCAATTGAGTACTAATTATTTACTAAATATGAAAGCGATTATTGATGGTGTCCTGCGGTAGTCACATGCATGAAAATTAACGTCAACGACGCGCTATAATTCCGGCTAAAAATGATTATCTCGATATTCTATTTTGACTCTGTTAAATTATTCGTTATAGATTTTGGAATTAGGAAGGAGATACTCTATTCGGTGTGACATTAAACCAGCTATGAAATTAATTTCATTTGTCTAACTCACCATATCCTTGACAGCTCAAATGTGCATTGAAATAAACAATTTGAGTTTGAGCTGGGCAACCAACGGTTGTTGAAAAGTCAAAAATGTTTTAAAATGTCTCATGGTCTTTCCTAAACTATTGCTTATAGAATGTCGCTCTGTTAAAAGCCTCAAGAGTAACTTTATTTTCTATATGTTTGTAGAGTAACCTCGGGGCGATTGCTGTCGACACTGGCATTGTTTGAAGACTGCTGATCAAACAGGGAGAGCACACAGCACTGGACACTGTGCCAACACGATTGGTCCAGCTACTCTCAACAATACACCTCGTGTTTTGCACTATAAATAGTAGGAAAACCTCCTTCGAGTATAAGATAAGCCAATGTTTTACTGGTACACGTATGATGTATCTATGCTAACCAGAAAACTCCAAAGGTTGACTGCTAGATAATGCCTTGATGCATTAAGTCCGCCCACATTACTACACTATTGTACATGAAGTTTAAGTCTATATATGTAAAAGAAAGTCGTGTTAGTTACACTATTTATAACTCAAGAAAGGCTGAACCGATTTGACTAAAAATTGGTGGGGAGGTAGCTTAGAACCAGGAGACGGACTTCTTTTTTTTTCGTTTTATTACAAAACGAAACAAACAGAAAAACGAAAAAATTATCAGTCAAAACATATAATATCAGTCTAGCCGTTCATTTGTTAAAAATGGTATAACAAAACGCAACTGACACGGAATAACAAAACGTAACTGACAGCTAAATGTAATATTATCTATGGTTAAGTATGATTGAAAATTTGACAATTAGAAGTTCTGAAGTTGACCGGTTGATGTGTTTGTTACGAGTTTCTATTAGCTTATCGTGCCGATATTATCATTAACAATACCGCGACCAAGAACACGGCAAACATTTATTATGAGGCGGTACGAAGTTCGCCGGTAAATACTAGTAAATAAATAAAAGTTTGCATTACACGACACTATAATTGTGTTTTAAACTGAAAATTGACGGTAAAACCCTCACGAATGATAGGTAAGCCAGTTTTGTCTGGTGAACGTATGATTTTCGGTTACCAGAATAAACTGGTTTCCTATCAGCTTTATCCTTCATTTTAGTGGAACATCTACGTGAACAAACAGTTGGCGATTACATTGATTTCTTAGCTTTTGTTGCCGAGTCTTATAAATAAATATATACCGTGCCGTAATTTTTGAAGTGACAATTTCTTTAGCGGCGTTGTGCACTTTTCGGGATGGGTAAAAAATGTTAAACTCGCGTCAGGACACGTGACCTGATCGAAAATTCGTAAGACGAAGGGAAAGTTCTGAAGTGTAAAATTTTTAATGTACCATATATAAATTGTCATGTTTGTGTACGATAGCGCAACAAATTAATATTGTATTTTACCACATAAATGATAGTACTTTTATACTGATAATTAAAGCAATTCGTGCGAAATTATTCCCTAACCATTCCAAAATATCAAAAATGCACAACGTCAATGTTCAAGTTTTCACTTCTGCCGGCACTCCCGGAGTGCAACCCGATGTTTTTTTTTTTATTTAAACGGTCTAGGTACTTATTTTACCCAGACGAGTGCAATAAGGTTTTCTGTCTTAGATATCCTTTCAATAAACTGCCAGTATGGTTTTCATATTGAGTTTTAAGAATATCACTACAAATTTGTATAATATGACACTGTGTTTGTATAAAAGTAGAGTAAAAAATACGAAAAATATTTTTATTTTATTCAACGATACAATTTTTTTTTAATCTAAGTCCATTGTTGGATAATAACACATAACTTTTATGTATTAATAATTTTAATATCCTCGTGAATGAGGTTTCCTCGAAAAGATGTATGATCATGAAAATCGCATGTAGAAAAACCGACCTCTAAAAACGATTAAAAAGTTCCAAATAAGTCACTTTTCGATCAGTCTGAGGCATTTGCATTACCCTCCTTCTACGGCAGTTGGGTAAAATCTTGAAAATTAAAGTAGGTAAAAATTGCAGCCATTGATTGCAGCTTCACTCAACATACAACAGTGATCCAATATAATCAAAGGATAATCGAAAACCAATCTAAGCACCTGTGTACAACACTGTAACACATAATGCACCTCAGATATGGCTGGTATATTATATTCATTCCTCCCCATCTCCCCCAGGTAGCGCTTACGACAATTTATAAGCCACCTACAGCCACCAGCGAGTTTCTACTGAGTGGAAATTGCATTATAGATTTTGATCTATTGTTCCAACGAAATGTTGCTGTTTATGCTCTAATTTCCTGCCGTTGTGACCTGCTTAAAATACAGACTATGTTGAAAAGTAAGAAGTTACGTCTATACACATTTTGACTGGCCTGTTGGTCGAGTGGTTAGTGACCCTAACTGCTAAACCGGAGGTCGTGGGTTCGATTCCCACTCAGGAAAAATCTTTGTGTGATGAGCATGATCATTTGTTCTGTGTCTGGGTATAATTATTTTGTCTATAATATGTATGTATTTAGAAATATATAAGTATGTTTATCAGTTGTCTGGTTGCCATAGCGCAGGCTCTGCCTAGTTTGGGATCAGATGACCGTGTGTGAGTTGTCCCAATATATTATTATATAGTTGTAGAAACTTCGACTCGACCTTGATTAGCTTTGGTTGTGTCTGCTTTTACTGGGACGTCTGATCAATCACCTCTAATCGATTAAGCCATAAAAAGTATAGAACCGGCCAAGTGCGAGTCGGACCGCGCACGAAGTGTTCCGTACCAAAAAAACCGCGTTTGTTATATGGGAGCCTTTTTTATTCCTTAACCTATTGTATCCCACTGCTGGGCAAAGGCCTCTCCATATCCTTCCAGACATTCTTTTCTTGCGCCACCTCGAACCAGCCTTCGCGGTGTGTATCAAAATCATCTCGCCACCGCTTTCTGGGCCGGCCTCGGCGACGCCGTCCATCCTCTGGCACCCATTGCGTGGAGACTTTGGGAGCCTTCAATATTTATTTTATTCTGTTTTTTAGTGTTTTTTGCTATAGTAAAATACATCATCGGTGAAAATTTCAACTGTCTAACTATCACGGTTCATGAGATACAGCCTGGTGACAGACGGAGAGACAAATAGATGGACAGCAAAGTTCTAGTAATTATAGGGTCCCGTTTTACCCTTTGGGTATGGAACCCTAAAAACCATGAAAAAGAGCGATATTTTTTTTTTTTTTAGAAGCCATCTTGTAGAGTACTACAAGATGGCTTCTAATAGCCTATGGGGTCGAAAGGTTCAGGATGGAACTGCGTACAGGATGATCCCATGGACGACTAAAGGACCGCGGGAGTACGCGGGATACGAGAAGTACATGAACGGTGATGTGACGGCGCAGGGGAAATGCCTGTGTCCCGCTAAAATGATAATGACGATGTTTTCTGTGTTTCATTACTCATATGCATTTCTACTAAACAGTGTACAAACTGTGCCCAATCCACCAATCCAGAACCGGAACCACAGACCACTTTTTTTTAGAGAAATTTGGTGAATTTTTGAATCACCTTTCAAAAATTCACCAAACTCTCTAAAAAATCTGCCAAACTCCGTTTACTGTGCCTTTTATCCGCAGTGCACCGATCATGTGTCGCGTCGCGCGCGTCGGTCGCACGATGTCCGGCGACGCGACGCGACATGAATATTTCATGCGACAAGCCGCCGCCGTGCTTCGCGCGCACCTGCGACAGCGCGACGTGTTGTGTCGCGCGCATGAAAGCCCTGAATTTTAACAAGCTTATTTTTTATTTTAAAATTTCGTGTTAACGTGTGATGGATTTTTGAGTGTTTTTCATTGTTTGCAATTTAAATATTTGAGTAGGCCTGATTTAATGGCTACTTTGTTATTATATGATCTTTTTTATGGGTCGTAAGGTGAAACATAATTTTGTGGATACGGTTTTTTGACACTTTTTTATTAGATTTATTATAGCTTTGTTCACAAATTACTGAATAAAAAACCAAGCTACTATTTCAATCGCAAGCCGTTTCAGGATAGCATTTTTATTATTTTTACCTGCGTTTTATAGTTCATCTTCGAAACTGTTTGCTTTAATTAGGTATTTGGTTTTCAATCATGATTTTAGACAGATAATAATAATTTTGGTTAAGTAATTTGATTTCCTGACCTAACTAATTGACTATGCAAATACTCCGTCACAGTTAAATACATCAGAGAGACTGATTTATCTCAAAATAATACTAAATTCCACACCAGATATCGCAATAGTTTCCTCCGAACACTTTCCGAAGATTTCCTATTCGTTAGTGTGTGCGTCACGTGCCGCGCGACAAACGCGACAAACACGACAGACGCGCGACACACGCGACGTTTGCGTTTCTCATATAGTGTCGTTTGTTTTGTGTCGTCACGTACGACACTCGGCGGCGCGCTTGTATGTGGACGGAACGTTTTACACAGAAACGGAAGAATATTTTGATGGAGAACGTGAATGAATGAATTTGTTATGGATTTGTTTTTTGATCTTAAAGACATTTTAAATATTTTTTACCAACGGGAATTTTAATTTAGGAATAGAATATTCTTTATTGGACACCAAAAATATATAATATAATAATTTTCTTTAGGAATGTTTTGTTTTTCAACACAAATTCTCGAAATATGATTCCTACCCCACCGCATTAATGCTAGTCATGAAAAGTGTACAGGAGGGACATGGCCGCCGCATTATTCCGCACGAGTGCGATAAACCAGTGCTGAAAAGTACGGCGGTCCCGGCCACGGTACCCATCTAAGTTTATTTTTGTATTTATATCAGGCTAGTCACGTGTTTGATTCTCGTGGGGGCGAGATTCCCACGAGAATCAAACACGATGCATGAAAAAAAAAACACATTTTCTCAAAATATTAGAAAAATTCTGATAACTCATTTTATTTCATTAAAAGACCTTAATAATATTCGTAGAACTAATTTATTTATTTAAGAAAAAGCTATAATAAAAAACTTCTCCTTAATTAACAGCTATAATAAAAAACCCACTTACTTAATAAAAAAATAATGTAAGAATGTACCCACTGTAATCTGTTCCATCCATCTGTATGAAACCCATAATCCTACGAACACCTGCTTCTAAATCCAAAAATAATTCCGCAGTTCTAAATCGGTTGGCCGGAATCGGAAATGGTCGGTAATGAAATATGGCGGCCGCATAGGGTCGGCTATAGAACATAAAATGTATATCGGATAAAATACCTAAGATATTATGGAGAGGATCCCACATCCCTTCGGATAAGTGAGCCCATCGAAGGTAGAGTGGGATTGCTAGAAAATATTTATAATGCAAGGGGTTTCGACGCCAAGATGTTTGTTATTCAATGAAACTGAAATGTTTGTATGGATTTGGAAATAAATAAATAAAGAAATGTTTGTTTTTAAGGAAAATCTCACAAGCGTCTGTTAAGTCGGGTTCTGTGAAGATTGCTGATGTATTGTCTACTACGTAATATATAATAAATCTTATGAGCTTAAGAACTTTTAAAACTTAAGTTTCATGCTTCAGTGAATTATTTTTTAGGCACAAAAGAGCGAAATCAAATTACGGACGCCTCATCCGCGCTTTCCTTAACTTTGTAATGTAACTTTATTATTTCACGTCATTTTACATTCCGTGTAAATTTCAGTTGTCGACCTATGAGATACAGCCCGCTGACAGACAGACAGATGGACTGACAGTGAAGGCTTAGTAATAAGGTAACGTTAGTTACCCAAAAAAAGACAGTCGTATTCTTCATTCTTTTCAACTCTAAAAGGAACTTAAAAGGAAATACAATTAAAGTCCTTTAACCAACCACTGCTTAGTATCTTCCGATATTATTGCAAAAAGGTTGTTATAATTTAAAACCTATAAGTAAATCAATTCTGAAGCGAGACATCACAAGCAGTCACATAATTGTGTTGTACACTCCGCGGAGACCTTAGAGTCTTAGAGGGACCATTAGAGGCTTATAAGATTACCGTCAACTGCTCTCAACGATAACTTCATTTCATTTGATAGCGCCGAACGATTACCCTTAACAAAATGGTGGCTCTATTCAATTTACTGGTATTATGGCAGGGTTAATTGTTTGAGAAGCTTGTCGCTATATTTCAACTAGGAAGTTAAGCTGCGCTGGTTGAGGTTGGTTTGTGGATTGGTGACCTTTTTTTTCTTTTATGGCTTTGAGAGAATATCATCTGTAAAAGCCAAACTTAACAATACCTACTGCCAAGCCAATCGTGTTGGGCTTGCCTTCCAGTACTTATTAGAGTACCTACATGTGTGTAGAGTACCTTCAAGTCAAATATTTTTACATCGCAGATTGCCGTAGATCCTGCATTTTTTATGTTTTCGTATTCTGTACTATGATGTGTTTTCTGTTCTTGTACCAACTAAATGTTTTATCTATCTATCTATCTATTTTATATAGAGCGACTGCCTCTCTGACCTCCATAGCTCTGTAACTGTAATCTCCTTAGTCCAAGTAATATGATTCTTAAAAAAAATCTTACCGAAAGATAACGCAAGACCAGAATATGCAGGGGAAATGTACCTTACCTTTCTCATTAAAAGAGTAATTGTCTGAGAACAGAATTTTCCCGTTGCTCCCATTTTAAAGGATTCCCCCCGTAGGACCCTACAGGAGCCGCGTATTCCTGTTAAATAAAACACGTTACAAATACAGCAGAAACATCAGAAAGTCTGTCTGTTCGGCACAGTCTCCACGGAGCGGCGATTGACGATGGAACTTGTCATGGGGGACTTTGGGGCGGACCCCAATAACAACACGACATTTTTTACCCCCAACGAGCTGCCGGCCCCAGGGGGTGAACACGGAAGACATCCACGGGAATTTGTGTACGGAAAAATGCTTCAAATAATAAATATTACATTCATGCAGACATGGATATGGGTTCCTTCATGGCATGTGGAATGACAGGTTTGTTAAATAAATAAATAATACTACTTCTTCGTCGTGGCACCGCTCGTGGTATGACAGCAGAACAGTATCTATTTAAAATTTTGTTGGAACAAAATTCATACTATGGTAGGTGCCAGATAAATGTGGAATAAAGTATATTGACCTTTCCCTAATAACTGTTCATAGGTACCTGAACAATTAAATATGAATCGTTTTTCATTATTAGACAATGTTAAGGATCACGAGAGATGATGATTCGGGACAGCTTTGTGTCATTAATTCTGTTTTTCAAATTAAAAATGTCAATAATTGTAGGTGGGTCAATGACCGTTATTCCACGATTATCTGCCGCCTATTATAACAACATTACTTATTTATTATAAATGCGATAATAAATTGGTTTGGCTAGTTTACACAGTGCGAGCTGCTGCCTAGACAGTAGACGGTTAGTCAAAGTGTCTACTCGTATGCCAGTAGCTTGGCTCGTCTTAGCTGTCTTCACGATTATAGTAACTGCCCAGGCTCTTGCGAGTCGCGGCACAAAAAAAAAATACATGTTCCACTCACAATTGCCACTGACACTGGCGAGCTACTGTTAACTATAACACGCCCGAGCGATACGAGTGATGTCCGAACTACTGCCATGTGCGAGTTACTGTTAAGCGGCAGGCGAGTGAATACAAAAAATGTTGAAGAAACTCGAATGCGAGCCACTATCCAACTCGCACGTGGCAGTACTCGTAAGATACGTCCATACGGTGCTAGTTACAGCACTGCTGCTACTCGGCAGACTGACTCGCATTCTAGCTCGCACTGTGTAAATTAGCCATTAGTTACCTTTCCATATCTCAATGCTCAACGGATGAAACTTAACTCGCGGGTAAACCATGTTCTGGTTTAGAACATAATATACTTTGTATCCTGAGAGAGTGTTCCCGGGAATAATATATGACTTTCACACGGGTCAAGCCACTTGCAGAAGATGTCATGGAACCAATGGGCAATGCTGTAATTGTATGATGAATAATTTTACAACTGTTATTTCAACATTAGGGATATTACAATGATCAAATGAAAAAGAATATATGGCCAGTTATTTTTCAGCCTGGTGGTTGGTAAATTATTACTGCATGAACAGTAATAAAAAGAAAATTTAGCGGTTATTTCATCCTACAATGCAGTTTCAAAATATATTTAAGCAATGTAAAATTATGGAATGGGCTGTTCAATGATGAAATGGGTAGTATAATGACTTGCCTAGCCAAGTAGTGTAACATGGCACAGGAAGCTTAGGGCACTCCGACACGGACAGGTTAGGTTCGAATGATATGACGGGAGCTAGAGTCAACAAGCAAAGCGAGAGAGTTGGCTCCCGTCATGTCATTGATGTTAAGTTCTTTTAAACCCTGTAGACAGAAATAGGACACATAATATTAAATTAATTTTTGTATACCAAATTTTGTAAAAACATTATTTGAAAAGAGTAACTATGGAGTTTCTTGTCCGTTCTTCTCCATAATAATCTACCTTTCCGAATGGACAGTAGAGTCACTTTATTAATGTAATATTATTATTTTACTGAACTGTAAATGCTGACGTTCAAAAGTGCCGTTTAATGGCCTAATTGAAATAAACATTTTAACTTTGACTTTGAGGAAGACCGCGAAGCGGGGCACCTTCCTCGACGTTAGAACGTCAAATTGTTTTAATTAAGATTTCTTACCGACTAATTCCAAATTGTTTACTGCCCATTCAGCCACATTTCTGCTCAATATTTATTTAACTGCCCATTTCAATATTTTTTTACGCAGAATTTCTATTAGGTTTACTGCTCAGTTTTTAAAGCTGAACTTGTTAATAAACATGCACTTTGTAATTTTTATTATACTATTCTCGAATTTACAACTGCCGCTTTAAATCAGTGCCTTTGTAACACAAATAACAAGGTGTATGGTGTAATAAATAGATGTATGGTTCATCGCATTTTTATTCGAGTCAAACACACACGTAGACAATGACCTAGATAAGAACAGACTCCACCCGCAAGACCCCGAGCAGAGCCACTGGCAAAATTTAGTATAATATTGTTTTATTTAGTCGAAAAATACAAACAAGATAAGACCGAAACATTTTTCAAAATCAGATTCAGCAAATAAACATTTACACAAATATTTTCATTCAGCTAAACCAGATTCGAGTAAAAAGCTATGTTCTTATCTAGATGTCTGTCTCACAAGAATGATTTACATAAATATCTGATGTACAAGACATATTTATGTAAATATCGCATAAATATGCCTAGTCTGCTTACAGCTATCGTCTCTTTTGAAGGGAGACAAAGTAAATAAATGCGGATGGAAGGTAAAACGGACGAAAGTAGTTCTTGTTTACCCTCCAAATGATGTAAATTCTCCGCAAACATTTTCTTACGATACTAACTCGGCCCGAACTACGAAGTACCAATGCCATCATGAAAAAGAGAGTGCTTTTTGACCTGTATAGCTCCGTCTCTCTCTCTCTCCTACCGGAATTATGACGTTTTAAGACGTCATAGTAAGGCCTCTGAAAGGCACTGATTGAGTATCAAAATATTCATCTCCACAGCTGGCAGCAGGTAATGTGGTAAAAAGGTTGGTGTGCTACCCGCGTTGGATGGCTAGGCTATGCTAATCATCTTTGCCTGAAGAAAAGGTCAAGTTAGGTTCTTATGTAAGCGAAATTCAAAGTGGCTTCTTTCATCGAGTGGTTATTTATATTGCTTGTCGGACTAGCTCGCATAGGGTTCCGTTCCGTGCGAATCACAATGTAACATGTTAAAATTTATAAAAATTAACTTAAAAATTGGTATATTTACATTTAACGAATTATATGTACAAGTAACAACTAAATACGTAGTTGTATTGAGACTAATAATCGAAAAATTATGTAATAAACGCGTATAAAAACAGAATAAATCATTGGGCATCAAAAAATTCATCCACATCGCTGTCCATCGCAAAAGTGCCTACGATCGGATCGCTTCGTGTCTGCGTCTGGTTGCTCCTAGCGGAGCTCCATATCGGTGTCAATGCGGCGAAGCAGTTGACCGCCTCGGACACCATGGCCTGTCCTGCAGTAGGAGCACTGGTCGGTTACCACGGCACGCCAGCATTTATGACATCATCCGTCGAGCTTTTGTCACCGCCGGGGTGCCAGCTGTTTTAGAACCTAATGGCTTTATAAATTATTTATAAAAATTAAAATTCGCACCATTAGAATAAGCCCTTTAATTTAAAGTTTGAAAAAAAAAAAAAACTAATATGTTCCCTCAAGCTTATCCAAAAAGAATTTATTACCGTTATGCGTCAGTATTTATTCATTTACGTTTGGGTCACATAAGTTCATATGAGTACCAAATTTCAACTAAATCGGTCATGTAGATTCAGCAAATAAGCTGTGACGGATGAACACACAAGAGATCATAAAGTTATTTTTTTTAAATGGCCGGTTTGAACCCTAACTTCGCTTATTAACAATCGTATATCATGATTTTCGTGGGTCAGAATAGCTATCAAAAGACAAGGTAATAACGGATTCTGATATTATATCTTAATTACACCAACATACGTATTAATACCCAAATTACCAATTCACAATATTTCGCTTGCATCTGTGAAAACAGTCATACAATTAGGTTATTTTCATTGAGCGGGAAGCTTACACATTTGCCCGTTAATTACGGCAGCAAATTGCCAATGAATTTAAAATGGATCCCTTCAATACGGAATGAGGCGTAAGGGCGCACGCTCGGTTTAATTATAATATCATTATTATATTCTAGGGTACCCTTTTGTAGGACGAGAATTAGGGAAAGGTGTTATATAACTGTGTTAAATATCTACCTATCCGAGCGGTACTCGGTAAGTTTGACCTAGTTTTGGCGAAAAATACGAGGTAGAGAAAGGATTTGCTTCAAAAGGAAAGACAATGCAATACCTCAAAAGTGATCTTTAATAAAAGATATCAAAATGAGACCAGAGTACAATTCTACGTAACTTACTTTTACGTAAAAAGCAGTTTTGACGGATTGCGACTGAGATGCAAATGCGAAAGTTGCTTAAACACCGGCCAGGTGAGAGTCGGACTTCGAAGGGTTCCGTACGATAAACCGAAAAAAAACAACTGTCTTTTTTGGGGGCTTCCAAACAAGAAACGTGTTTTTTTCCCTTTTTGTGCGAATGTGACGCATATCTTCCCAACTGGTATAACTTTTCAAACTTGTATTTTTATGGTTTTTGTATATTTATATTTGGTATGTGTCATGCCTGGCGCAAATAAATTATTTTTCTTGCTTTTTTAATTTAAGTTAATTCTAAAAAAAATTACTTGTTGTTATAGCGGCAATAGAAACACACATTCTATGAAAATGTGAACTGTCAACCTATTAAGGTACTTCAGACACAGCCTGCTGCCAGACAGACAGGACCTCTAGACTCTCAAAGATTCGCAGACCTTAATCGATACTCCGAAGAGCATCACAATTCGGAACAAAGAGCATGTTTTTATCTGGAATTGAATCCGAGATCAGAAATGAATTAAGAAGTTCTACCTTCTTTGATTGATTGCCTTTGTGAATAAGATTTTACACCACTAGGATATTATTATATTTTTATTCAATTTTTTTTTTCACCCTTTGGATTCACCAATAATTCGAAAGGTCACACAGTTCTAAATTGAACGTCACCGTACGCGTAGACATCATTGCTTTGCATCCCTTGAGAAATGCCACCATCAAACGGAAACTCGAACTAAACCTCGTATAACAATAGTACCCGGAAGAAAAGTACACCGGCAACTGTAGCTATGACCAGGTGGGAAAACTTTTGATGAAGCCTGATAAAAAAATAAAAATACTTTAATTCAGACCTTGATCCATATTATGTTAGTTGTATAGAAACTTGTAAGCTATGTTAGGTAGTAAAAAATATTAAAAGTTTTTTTTTTAATTCATATATCTGTTGTACTCACCTGACGCAACGGGTGGTGCAACACGACTTATCACCGAAGGCCCCTCAGAATGCCGTTGACGCTTCCACGCACTCCGCGCACCACAGACGCAATCCTTTTTCGCAGTATGGTGTTGAAACCATCAGTATGTGCTTCGGCAAACATTTTTGATGCACTGCATTAACGTAGAAGCCCTAACAACATCCTAAAGGCGTTATTATACTGAACCCGGAGGGCGCTGTATGCCTTTTGCGTGTATCGAACCAAGGTAGTTAAGCAAGATTGATGATGTAAATAGGTGAAACCTAATAAAGTATAATATAAACAGCTCTAATGTACCCCGAGGACGGTAACACAAAGCCACCACTTTCACCGCTAAACTATCCAAGAGCACGCTCGATACATCGATTCAGTAATTGTGGGACAAGGCCACTGGTCCACACAGCATCCGCAGCGTTCTTAACCCAAATACAACTCTTCCTCCCCAGGGTAGGCTTTCAATGTTGAGCCAAAGCGTGTTATTTGGAAACCAACAAACATCAGTATCAGTGCTCGAATTTCTCCCGGGATTCGAAGCCGCCACTTTGTAAGCTGCACCGCTGCAGCCGAATCTTGGATATTGCTGTTACATTGCAATCTGTGAACCTTCAATCTCTTGCATCAAACGTAAAATCGACCTTGCACGTTTATACTCAAAGTTGAATTTGAATTGGATTTTCATACGTGAAGTTTTGAATGAATTTTGACAAGGGAAAGTCGCAATTAGTGAGGACTCACATTCAATGGCTTGCATGAAGAACGTTTCGGAGTAACGTTGGTTTAAGTATATGCATATTTAGCGCACACCCCGAAGCCTGCATCCTTGCATTTGTGTAAAATGTGGCACAGGAATTAATTATGCGGGACGCGTCTTAGCTATAAAGACACGGTGAACTATGGGTTAACTAAGTTGTCCTCATTTTGGTTGAATGCTGTAAAATCTTGCGTTTACTTTGTAAAATACAGCTTGGCTTACATGTTGGTAATATGATGAAGACTCTAGTTATTGTCGTTAAGAATTTGAGTTAAACTTTTCTCTTTGAAATATTTTCTAAGAAGAAGTTCGTGTTTGGGACTAAATCAAGAGTATTACTTTACTTTACTTAATTTAGCTTCAAACTTATATGGAGACGAAACTATGAAAACTTACCTACGTTATAGAAAGATGTGTTGTTTGCAGCGCCACTTCTTCTTCCCAGCTAAAACACTAGGAAGTGGTGACAGGCAGGCGTTTTGGGGAACCGTCTTTACGTAGTTTAAAATGTGCTGGCACTCAGCCTAATTTGAATAAATGACTTTTGATTTTGATTCATGCGAGCTAAGCTAAACGCTGTGTAACCAACCAATATTGACAGAATGAGAAACAAACAATACACAGTAATTCCACCCACTACAAAACTTGAAAGATGTCCTTCAGAAAACATACACAACTTACAAAACATTTTTCATAAACCTCCTGAATGGGACAAACGGGTTTTAAACTTCGCAAACGAACAAAACTCGCGGGCAAAAATAGTCTTGTAGAAAAACCTCTCGAGAAGTAAAAACTTAAGAGCAAGTATACTTGTTACGGCATCGAGACAATCCTATAACAAAGCTGGGCAATAAAAGCAATCGGAGCGCAAGTTGGAGAAACTTGTAACGATACGCTTGTAGGAGAGTGTGGAGCAGAAGTGTTGTTAGAGCGAGTAATGCAACGAGCTGTATTGGTTGGGTATGATATTGTAGAGCAATCTTTTGAAGTGATGGTTTTTAAATCTATATCTTTCAAACTCAAACTCAAAGCATTTATTTCAATTAAACCATTACAGGCCCTCCACACGATGGCAGGACGAAATAAAAAAGTCGCTGACCCATTGTGGTGGCAAATAGCACAGGATAGAGAGAAGTGGACATCATTGGAGGAGGCCTTTACCCAACCTGGGGACCTTGCTAATAATTAATCATAGTGTTATAGTAATAAATAGAAAATTAAGAAGTAATGTAGGAGGATCAAATAAAGGCTTTTTATTTTATTTTTATTTATTACAGGCACTTTTGAATTGTCAAGGTCGGTCTGTCCAAAGAGATGAAGTTTATTACACGTTCCAAAGCGTAGATCTGTATGGAGAAAAACGTGCAAGAAACTCTACGGACACTCTTTTAATTTTTTTTTTTTACAATGATATGGTTACATCATTCGTGTGAAAATTATACAAACATACATTTATGTGAGAACGATGTAGAAAGGCTTGCGAGATCAAGCGTCCGAAGTAAAAAAAACTTCTTTCAAAATTAATGAGGCTCTAGTACTTTACTATTAATTTGTACTTGCTCTAAGATCACTCTTAGCAATAAGACCGCCCATTGTAGACTCTAATATTTTTAAAGCTCTTGTTTTAATTTGTTATGCTTTACAATAAACAGTTTATCTATCTAATATTTGTGTTTTGGAGTAATATTCTTTTTAACGAGGAAAATAACTCGTTTCCTGAGGGATACCTAATGGCAGAGATCTTCAACCTTATTGTTGTCAAGAGCCCAGAGTATTGGACTTTTTAAGGACTTTCTTGCAATCCATTCAAGTCGAACTGATTTAGATCCATTAAGCAATTTTCTTTATTTTGGATTTTGGCCTCAGAATGTGAGGGGCACGCATGTAACTTCTATTATCATACCATATATATTATATATTATAGTACCATTTTTTCTTATTATAATTAATAGGGGAACCCTATTGGCCCGAGACGCCATTTTTTTTTAAATTCATGACAGTTCACAGCTTAACGTCGCATTAAAACATTTTGTAACTTCTCTAGTGACACGACTCACATAGCTTAAGTCACGTTAAAGAGATTACCTTCCCGTCTACTGAGATCAATATAAATAACATACCCCGTATTGAAAACACGAGGGAAGCTGTGGAGTGTTCTCAGAACACAGATCTGAAGTGTGATAACAACTGTAGGCGCGAGATGTGTCGAGGGCTCTTGTGAACTGCCTCGCACCCTGGTACTGGGATATGGCTTTGAATATATTGATACCTATGTTCTTGAGAGGGTTTTTATAGATAATACTATTGAACTGTTTTTTATTCAAATAATATTGGAGTGGACAAAAGGCCTGGAGGTTCAAGGATATCTCGGAGTTCAAGTTCAAACAACTTCTGCAGTGCATACCATAGATAGAGAATCTACTTATAGTAATCGCCAGAGTATGTATGCATGAAGTAAGTTCAGATTTTGAAATCACAAACACACAGTTAATATAAGTGATCGCTTCTACTTTATATAGCTTATGGCTGTTTGATGATCTCTTCTGTCTTCTGCTTGATAAAATTGAAATCATGTTTTTTTTCTTATTCTTTCGCTGTTATTTCTGATTCATTTCGTTCGTCCAATACAGTTGAATCGTTTCTCCGCGACTCATCAAGCTATATTGTGGCTCGGCCTTTTATGTAAGTAGCTGTTGATTGACAAGCCCGCCTCATGGTTTGCCCTGAGTCTCCAAAAACTTACCCGCTTTGCTTCAAATTGCAATCATTTTATGGAATAGTAGCTTTTGCCCGTGAATTCGTGCGCGCATAATTATCCCGTGTTTTTCCGTTCCCGAAGGAATTTCGGGAAATCCTCTTATCTATGCTCCTCTCTGTCTTAGTGCTCCCCTACACTTCTTAAGGAACCTACATGCCAAATTTCAGCTTTCTACGACCAGAAGTTTCGGCTGTGCGTTGTTGTCAGTCACTCAGTCAGTCAGTAATGGAAGAATTTGATATAATTATATTGATTCTCAGAACGATATTCTTAGTAGGTAATAGGTACATTGTTTATCCCGAATTCCCGAGCCCGGGCTAATCGCATTATTTTGTATTGTATAAAGATATTCTTTGCCAACAACATAGTAATAAGGAAATATCATCGCGGAACATTGTAACGTCTTTCGAAGTGTTTTTATTAATAATTTAGTAGCGATCCCCGGCTCGATAATATTAACTTCAATATTTGATGAGGCGTTCGAACGAATGGCTTCTCTTGTCGACTGAAAATATGTACCTTACTTTACTTGTTTGAAGAATTATGTTCTTTCTTTGCCGTCTTAATAGAAATTTAATCTATATTTATTTATAATCCGCAGGAAAAATTCCCCCAGGAAATAATGTTACAAAATTATATTGAATTAAAAATCTTTCATTCTATAAATAAGCGCATCTAACTTCCTGGATCAAAATTCACATTCTGAAAGTTAATAAGATGATTACGGGTAAGCAATGGTTACAGATGGAAATGAAAGACGCGTATAATACAATTCGTCCATACATATTAATTAATTCATAATAATTAATACGAAAGTAACTGTAATTCTGTCTTAGTGTGTTCAAAGTCAAAGGTCATTTATTCAAATTAGGCGTGCCAGTACTTTTTGAACGTCAAAGTCCTACATAAAGACAGTCCCCCAAAACGCCCGCCCGTCACCACTTCCTAGTGTTTTAGCTGGGAAGAAGTGGCGCAACAAACCCCCCAGCAACACATCTGTCTGTTGAGTTACCTCTCCGCGTCTTAATGGCTTACGGATTTTATGAAACTTGACACACGGGTAGGCCTCGTCCTAGATTGGAACATCCTTAGGGTAATTTCGCGTCGTAATTGAGGCTGATCAGAAAAACGCTGGCGTGACGATTTAATCTCGTTCTTGATGGATTGGCCGGAGAAGGCAGAATGAAAACGTATGCCCAGCAGTGGGACAATATAAGGAAATCTACACTATTACCTAACCATTCGTACCCATACGTACGCAGGTAGGCCGATATACGTCAACAGTGTAGACAGCTACTACTGAATTTATTATCCGACTCTTTATTTTTTTAATACACTCGTGGCTAATACCTTAGATAACAGCTTATCTAGGCCTCTACTATCTATTCTTTGTCTAGGGCAAGGGAGCTCGTAGGTGGTACATGAACTGTGTCGATATTAAGGGGGCTTCATGTGAGACGTGACTACTGGCTTCTACTAATTAAACGTTTGAGTTGGAAAAATACGGTAAGGAAATCACACGTGAAAGATGTCTAACATAGAATAACGAAACTACTGCTATGTTCAGAAAGAAAGAAAAGTGTTTGATTAAATACTTAACTAACTATATTTGTACACTAGAAATAAAAATAAAAACACCTAACTAAATTAACCCTAAAATGACGAAAGGCGTCAAATTCATCCGCATCGCTGTCGACTGGAAGTGTACCCAAAAGACTGGCGGCATTGCCACGTTGTATGGCAATGCTTATTCTTTGACCAAGGTAAAAGCCAGCGCTTGGGTCACATGAAGTGTCAACTAAGCGTCTTGAGAGATCTTTAAACAAGTTATGTTTGGCTTAGGAGTTAAAATAGACCTAGTTTACAAGCTACAACAACACCATCGTTTGAACACACTTCATAGTAACCGAGACCGCTCTGTCTCCTAAGCTAAGAAAAATAATAGCTACCTTATCTTCAAAGGTCTCTACTTAATCATATCATAGTTACTTTGAAAACAAAGCCTTCACCGACCCTGATCTCAAAAGATATCTTCTTTTAATACCTAGATCAGTTAACAGATCTCAGTCGAGCTCGACGCCTTTCGGACGAGCGCTGTAATCCGACGGTGGGCAAAGTTGCGCGACTAATGAGCAAACTTACCCTTTGACAATGAGACAGTCGTGTGTCACATCGGCTTTTGTTTCAGTCTTTAAGATTTTAGTGCTGTTGTTTTTTTATTTTTTTTGAACAAAATAGTTAATAGTAGAATACAGTGGAAATCGTTTATTATGACTCCGGTTATATTGACCAATCGCTTACAATGAAGTAAATACAGTGCGAAGTTGGGTTTTCACATAAAATTCTTTGTAAAAAGTTCGGATATAATGACTTCGTTTATGAACATGTCGCATATTATGACCTATTTTTAAGGAATTTTGTTCACTGGTTTTCGTGATCATTCCCACCCCTTTCCTACGGCGACATTTTTTGCAGTTTGAATATTTTCTCTCTATTACACTTAATTTATAACAAAAAAATAGGAAGTTATGTAGTTAGCTTAAGACTTTGCTTTGTACAACTTTCGCTTAGTATGATGTGTTTTTCACTTCCCTTCGATGTCATTATAAGCGGTTTTTACTGTTACTATACTAATATTGGAGGTGAAGTGAATCATGCCGACGCGACGTCGGTTTTTGTTTGACCACCCAAAATATAGTAAACCCCAAATATAGTCTATGTTTGTCAATTTTCATCCAAATTCGTTCAGCCGTTTAGACCTGAATAAGAAAGAATAATATTTGTTTAGCACTTACATGAAACAGGTATGCTGAGAACCAAGTGTGTGTCTCGCGGCTGCACTAAAAAGGTCCATTTCAGCGATATGTCAGACAGTCTGATGCTGTCTGACGCTGAATAGGCAAAAAAAGTTACTTTCACATTTAAGAATATTAAGTTTTTAATAATATCCAGTACATACCTATGGATGTCGCTAAGCAAACTTTCATCTAGTAGGTACTTTTATAAAATACTTTTAAATTTGTTTGGATGTCTCAATATTTCAATGAACAAAACTAAAGTCAAGATGTAAAAGTATTAACAAATTAATTTCCTTGGAGCTGAAAATGATGCGGAAAATCTCTCAATTAAAAGTTGAAGGGAATTCATTAAACAAATTAACAAGTTCGCAGCTTGTCAAGTTTGCTTTCTGTCCACTTGTTGTCACCCAAACCGATGTTATTTTTAGAAGAAATGTTTTTCCTTACCTACATTTTGACATCCACTATTTAGAAGCACGATTTTTAGCGAAAGTTAGTGTACCTTTTTTTTATTTGTGACGAGTTTGCTCTTGACTCTAGTCTAGGTCATAGATGACAGAGACAAAGTCGACGATGGAGCGAGCCTACCCAGAAGAAGCCTGTTCACTCTAATTTTGAAGAGATTAGGGTTGTATGCGTTCGGAAACACAGACGCAGGCAGAGAGTTCCACTTCTTTGCTGTGCGCATTATAATAGACGTTTGGAAACCTTTAGTGCGAATTGGTGGAATAGCAATAAGGTAGGGATGGTAACTTGCAGTGCGTCTGCCTTCGTGACGATAACGGTTGCCATGCAGAATATTATCCAAATTCTAGTTCTTCTAACTGTGTTGCTGGAGAGTTTGTTACGCTTCAAGCAAATGCACTAGAAAGACTCCCAATCATAAGGTCACCGAAAACGCTTGCTCGACACCACGACGGGTGAGCATTTTGCATTTTATTTTAACGTTCAAAAAGAGCTGGCTTACATCTTAATCCAGGAGGCGGTCTACCCGTGTGCCAAATATCATCCAAACCTGTTGAGCCGTGAAGGGATAGCAAACAGACAGACATACGAACACAAAACCAGACAGATCTACTTTTGCATTTATCATATTAGTATGACCTTTCCTCATCTTTAGTCTCAAGTTTACCTCAAACGTTTAGCGTTTATATTCTAAACCCTAAAACCTAGATCAAGTGGATCCGTTCTCCGAGAAACGAATGAACTAAGTTTGATTAAACTCGGATCACGAGTGTGGATGTTTTACAGCGGTGCATAAAACTAAAAGCTGAGCACGGTAGTATTTGAAGTTTATTTTAGTTCTGCTAGCTTATTATGAACTTGTTATAATTTACTAACTAGGAAACCAATCCATACTTTTTTAAAGTTTAAATATAATACAACAATATCTTGTTCCTTCAATTCCACTTTCTGTGTGTTCTTATAGTAAATGTTTGTTAATCGAGCAACCATCAATAGCTGAATATAACACAGTAGACCATCGCCTGGATTAGGACATACATACCCACGTACATAAGTATACTGTTATCCTGGTAGTAATTTTTGACACTCATTCCAGGGGTGCTGTATGGTGTCGGACGTAAAATAATAGTACCATCCCATCACTTCCCGTGGCTGTCGTAAGAGGCGACTAAGGGACTGGCCAGAGAATGGGTAGCAGCATTCTCTGCGGTTCTGTGCATTGCGATCGCCAACCCGCCTGCCAAACGTGGTGATTATGGCAACACCCCCCTTTGGGGGAGGCTTATGTCCAGCAAGTAGTATCAAGCTTTCGACTGATATGATGATAATTCCCGGGGATAAAATTTCTTTTCAACCATCATGATATGTTTTACTTTCACATAAGCGAAAGCAAATGGATGATTATATGAAAAAAACCGGTAAATTTACATTTCATTATTTTAACAGTTAGAGCGGTTGCGCACTACGATCCGAATCCGTCAAAATACTGTCCGAGAAAACTCTTAGTCCCTTAATAGGACCTTATTGGATACTTTTCGGGTTCGGATCGGACGCAGTGTGTAAGCGCTGTATCAGGTAATCACATATCTAAAGCAATTAATGTAAAATTACATGTAGGTATAATCAGTTTAAACTGCTTTTGTCAAGATTGACAAAGATATAAATCTTATTTTTGTTGGACCTACGTACACAATTTTTGATAAGATGAAAGATTTGGAACATTATTTTCTTTTCATTAAAATTGTGTAATATTAGGTAATTGGTATCTACAGGCTTTAAAATAAATAATGTCTTGGATATAATTATTTTTTTGGATATGTAGGAAGTCCTGAGGAACGAGGATGGAATGAAATGAAATGTGGTGAGAATGGATTAGTAGCAGAGAAAGACCAAAGAGACTACAGATGAACTCTGTGAAAGATGATACGGCTTGAAAGAGGTTAGCGATTGAGATGAAGTATCGAAGAATAAACCAAACCCCCAAATAAATTGAGGTAAAGGAAAGAGAGAGTATAGCGAGACGCAGCATTGGAAGGCCTCCCACGAGGTGGACCCATGACTTCGTGAATCCGCTGGATACGAAACGCACAGGACCGGTTGATGCGAGACGCACGGGTTCAGTCGATGTGGGACACTTGGGGGAGGCCTACCACCAGCAGGCAGCTGTCAAAATCAAAATCAAAAGTCATTTATTCAAATTCAAATCACGTTCAAAAAGCGCTGGCACTCAGCCTAGTGCCAGCACTTTTTGACGCCCGCCCGTCACCACTTACTAGTGTTTTAGCTGGGAAGAAGAAGTGGCGCAACAAACTCCCCAGCAACACTGTCTGTTAAGTTATAAGTGGGCGTGTCTCGAATGCAATGATAGAAGGCAAGAATGATGATGCAAGAACTAGCAATGTTCTGTGACGTTATCAACATATCCTTCAATCACCAAACTTTTCCAATTGCTATCTCTTATCACCGCTATTGTCGCAATGCGAAACGAAATAAAGAATTGATAAACAACAAACAATTTGCTACATGAAAAACAAAACCACGTCAATATTCATTTGCCATAATCTCAATTTATTTCCATATTTCTCTGTTAGTCGTCATCTCAGAAGTCGATCTTTTCTTTTTATACAGTCCATCTATTGTTAAGAGTTCCGAAAGGTAACCAACATGTATTACAAAGCCTCCGTTGTCCGCCGGTCTGTCTGTCAGCGGGCCGTTTCTCATCAACCGTAATAGGTACACAATTTAAATTTTCACAAAGGGTATTTCTATGGTCACTATGTGTAACAAAAAACGCCTGCATCAAAATTTACAAAAACGTTCAATACATCGGCGATTTTTTTGTTTTTCTGTATAATTAAAAGTTAATTCATTGTAAATGCTTGTACTATGAATGTCCTTGTGTGTATTTAGTTGGTTTGCCTAAATACATAAATAAATAAATATATAAGGCCCACCTGCGCTGCTCCACTTAGCAGTGGGCTAACAGTCTAGTCCACGGATAACTTCACAAATTTGCAGAATGATCTTGCACATATACGAAAACGTAGTTAGCCCTGGCTAAAACTATATTTCTAGTTATTTCACTAGCCTCAAAAAAAGGTCATTCTGCAAATTTGTAAAGTTACCCTTTTTTTATTTTTTTTATTTTTACAGATGGGAAATCATCAAATGACTTCTTCCGCTCTGGGTGGAGCGGTATCAGATTCTTACTGACTAAAACCCTTCTGTGTTTCTTCTAAAGCCCTTTGCGTTCCAGGGTCGCGGTGACTCTTTCGAACAAATTCCGCAACCCTGGCAGAAAGTTAGCCCTAGACTCGATCGTTACCCCAGTGGTGAGTGGAGCAGCGCAAGTGGCAACCTTAGTCTTGGTAAAGACGTTATAGGAAATAATACAACACCATGAATGCCCCAGCAGTGGACCAAACGGCACCAAGAGTGTATTACATGCCCTCATTTATCTTACTACCAAATTGTTTGTTGACCTTCATTCTACTTGAACAAGTGCTAAGCTAAAATGTAATTATTGTACGAAATTATGCTGTAGGTATGGCAATGAGGTCACAGAATATATTCCGCACATTGAGTATTGAATATATTGCTACTAAAAGTATCTCCCGTATGGTCTAGTGGCTAGGATACCTGGCTTTCACCCAGGAGGCTCGGGTTCGATTCCCGGTACGGGAAATCTTTTTGCTTTGTCTTGAATTTTGTGTAGTTTTATGGTTGGTTTTAAAGTGTCACTTATTTGTTGATAACACGCAGTTCTATCATCGTGTTCCTAGACACTACGTACCTAAGGCTTCCGTCTGTGTTATTGTGTTTTCATTAAGTAAAAATATCATAAAAACCGGCCGAGTGCGACACAGATTCGCGCGCGAATGATTCCAAACGAATCATATTGTTATTACATGTTTTTTAACCATATATTTCTTATAGGTTTTCCAGTAATCTTTAGGCAAAGAACTGTTTTTTTTTCTTTATTTTAGGCTCCGTAGTTTTGAAGATAAGGGAGGGATGGTAAATTTTCATCGATTTTCTTTAATAGCTTCAAAATATTTTTTTTTGTTTTATATGAAAAATATATTTTTGAGACTTGTACAATAACCTCCTTCTTTTGATTTACTACACGGCACAGCATGCTGAGGCCATTCCGTGGATGGGTGACCATCCATGACATACCGAGTCTCTTGCGTGAGTCCGCACAAAGCCCGGAAAGCACGTCATGCCGTTGGTCCGACCATAGATAATTTCTATGGTCCCGACTGTCATGTAGATCTTTGAATGTCGTTGCAGATAGTATGAAGCCAAATATTCTGACACCACTTTCGCCGGGGAACCGTATTACCCAGTTACTGTGATGTGGAAGTGGGGTAGGCGGTTACTCCATGCGAAGGACTGGTGGCTGCATCCTGTGACACTGGAAGCCGGGCCCGACATAGTTGGGAGAAGGCGAGGCAGAGTGATTTGTACGGAAGCCTTCGTGAACGAGTCCGACTCGCACTTGGCTAGTTTTTATGGTTACGTACCCGAAGGATAACCAACGGAACCCTATTACTAAGCCTACGCTGTTCGTCCGTCCGGCTGTGTGTCTGTCAGCGGGCTGTATCTCAAGAACCGTAATAGGTAGACAGTTGGAATGTTCACAGAGTGTGTATTTCTATTGCGCCTATAACAGAAAATAATAAAAAAAATATTTAATTCAAAATTAAAGAAGGCTTCCATACAAGAAACGCGTTTTTTTCGGTTTATGGTACGCAACCCTTTGTGTGAGAGTGCGACTCGCGCTTGGCCGGTTTTTTTAACATTATTCTACTGTAATAGCAGTGCACATTCATGCTCTCCACTTTTTCCAATCCTCTACATCACATAATCATTCAAACAAAACATAAGAAATAAACATAGAAATAATATAAATCGAAAACAAAACAGTGAAGTAGCACAAACTAAACGGTTCAGTCCAGAAAACGATGAACAAAACGTCTCGAGAGCCCCTCAGACCAATACCATTGTCCCGGAGCTATTATCTAGAAAAGTGCATGTTCGTGTTTAGTCGGGCATGTCCGTGCATTGTCGTGCCTTTTGTGTTGTTATTCGAGCACTCATTAGCCTGTGCCTGTGCTTGAATGTCCGCCATTTTGCTCGAGTGTGCTCGACTCGAGCATTATCCGGACATTTTGCGATCAGATGGCTCACTTTGTTCTCTGTGGTTATTATTAGTAATGTTTATGTTCTTGTATTTTAGTGTTTCTTTAAAGTGAATATTTTATTATGTTTACAATACCAACTTTTAATTGTGCCACTACAGGGCTTACGTTAACAGGGTAGACACGAGCATTAATAATCATCATTTTTTTTTTAAATGTTTTATTGTTTAGAAAATATTTTAAAATGTAAATTTGTATGTGTTACAGTAAAATAAATAAAGAGAATATCATAATTATAATTAATCTTTACTGCAGACCAAACAAGGTCGATATTCACATTAATTAGATAAACTAGGTTCAATTAAAAAACAGTTCAAAAGTTATAATAGTCCCAGATTTGCTCACGGTGTTTTGTTCTGAATATCCTGAAAAGAATTTAGTTATCAAAACGCTTTAGTGCTTTACTGTTTGGCAGATATCATGTTAAGGTTATTTTGTTTTAATGCATCGAAAATAAAAATAAAAATTCTTTTAGTAGCAAAATTATGTAGCTATAGAAACAAAAAATTACTTTGTATCCGGTTAGTATTTAGACCAGTGGTTTCTAACCTTTCCAATATTGTTACCCTTGTGATTGTCTTGTGTGAGGAATACTGATTTTACCCCGACCTTAAAACGTTATCAACACAATCCTACATCAGTCTTACAATTTTAACGTATTTTATTTATCTAAACAATGAATTAAGTTAAAATAGTAAGTGTGATAGTTGGTGTTGTTTAGCATTCGTAAGATTTTATATTTATTTATTTATTTATTTATTTAGCTTTAATTACTCTCTGCACTTAGAGTACGAACCAACACGTACAGAGAGTCATAATCTAAGACAGATATGAGTGTTGTGTGTGTTTATGTTAAGTTTAGTAAGCTTAAAGCGCATCTTAAGTCATGTTCTACATTTAGACGATTTCTGGCCGTTGTGTTCAGTGTAACCAAGTTAAAGAACCAGTCTTACATCTATAGGATTATACAAAGGGTATTAGCAAAGAACCAGTCTTACATCTATGGGGTTATACAAAGGGTATTATCATTTTTAAAGCTCTGTTAGCTGGAACAGGACATTCGGCACCAAATTTACCTCAATTGTGCTAAGATCATAATTTGGAAATTTTACTCTGCATGTGGTATTCTTGCGTATTAGAAATTCCATTTTGGCCGCCACGTCTTCGTCTGTAATCATGTTATCATCGGTAGTAAATGGTCATAATATTCAAGAGCTGGACTGACGGTTATCCTTGCCCTAAAAATATTGCTTCAGTACGTCCATTACTGCAGATAAATGTTGATCCACAGAATTTTCAAATGTGATTTTGTTTATTGATGTGATTCAATAGTTACCAATTGCCATATGTCTACTATCTACCTTCGTGTTTTACTAGATTAGGGCTTAATTATTAGTTTCTTTGTTACCCCCACAGAATAGCAGATTTACCCCCGCGGGGTTTATTATCCCCAGGTTCGGAACCACAGATTTAGACAGAAGGACAGATTAGAATGTTTTAGAATCGAACCCTTTACTAATAGGTATATCAATGGTAACAACTAATAAGCAACTAGGTATTACACACAGTATCAATGTAAGTAATATCTGGCTTGGAAAATAACTACACAATAAGGCAATAAAATCGAGAAGTAATCTCTTAATGTGCCGGTTGATCTCGCTAGCCCGCAGGCATGCGGCCCGGGACGGCGCGACCCGGCTTAGACCAGTCTGGCCTCTGCTCACGGTATCACCACAAAATATCAAGCAGAAGGCCCTTTTGCATAATATACGGGTGCACCTCGGAAATCCATTTACTTTATTGTGCGTACAGCTAAGCAGTAGAGTTTCCTGCCGGAGCCTATGTTTCCGTATAGCTACAACCTAGGAGTCTTTAAGTTAAGAGTGAATAGGTTACTTCTAGGCAAGCGTGCTCCATCGTTGACCACACCGTCCCTTTTCATTAGGTACGGTAGTGGTGAAACACGATACTTAGAGAAAAGAGACGGTTGCTTTGTATAGAAATGGAGGCAGGATCGTCTGCGATCTGCGGCCATGTACCAAGTAGGTATGTGTGGCTCAAAAAGAATTTAATCGCGAAGATACAAACTGACGCAGACATACTCGTACAATGCGACATTTTACCCGTACAACAATATCTATGGAAACACATCTACGGAGTCTGAACGTAAAACCTCTGAGTGCCGTTGACTTTACTCCGTTTACAGACCAAGACCGAAACTAAGTTGGTATAACTCAGCTCACATAGCTAAGGCAACCGCCGACTACGTAAACACACCATACCACAGAACACACATGCACACACCATGACATTTTTCCATCCGAGGCCTACCTAATTTGTAAAAGGAAAGGAATATCAATATCTTGCGATAGCTATGCTAATACTTTACATAAAACACGTTGTTATACATACAGCTACATGACAAGGAAATATGCAATGTTTATAAATAATACCGGGAATTTCATTTATCAATGGTTGTGATGTCGTCATGTGGATTCTGTGGAATCATATAAAATAAGGGGAGGACCAAATAAACTATGGATACGGCCTGCGAGAGATACTACTTCTATTAATATGCCTTATCTACACTTCGCGTGACCTAAGGGCTGGCTTTTACCTTGGACAGAGGATAACCATTACCATACAACGTGGTAATGCCGCCAGTCTTTTGGGCTCACTTCCAGTCGACAGCAATGCGGACGAATTTTTTCACGCCATATTTTAGTTAGGAGTTTTAATTTTATTTTAAGTGTATATATTTAGATTGATATTTAAAATATGAAATCCTCTTTTACAAAATAAACCACTTTATCATTAATTGCTACTATATACTATAATCTATACTAATATAATAAAGCTGAAGAGTTTGTTTGTTTGTTTGAACGCGCTAATCTTTGGAACTCCCAGTCGGATTTGGAAAATTAATTATTTTTGTATGCAAAAAACGGGATCTACGCGTACGAAGTCGCGGGCAAAAGCTAGTTTATAATAAAATCTACCGTAATTGTTATTTTAAATTATAATATAATTGACAGATTGTGATATTTTTTTTTTCTGAATTGGATATCAAAAGACTTTTCTAGCTCTGGGTGGAGTAGAAGAAGAAGTAAGGGTTGCAATAGAATATTTTCATGTACCTATTACGTAGGGTTTTATTATCCAAAATCGAATAACTATCTGGAATTCTGCTTTCAAACATGGAAAGGGCTGATTACTGAGATGACGACTAATAGAGAGGACATATTGCGACTAACAAATAAATTGGGATTTAAAGGCAAGATAATGATGATGATCAATGTTAATAATTTGGGCGTTAAAATTCCTGGCGACATCTCAAAGTTATCCTGAAGGAGCGATCAGTTACGATCTTAAGTAGAATTGAAATAAGATTGTTCCAGAAATAATAACACAAAAATTGAGAAAAAATATTAAACTAAAACGATTCCTTTCACATTAAAACAGAAGCAATGGCCAATAGCATCGTTCAGCTGAACATTACAGAGTATCACGACAGCGCGCCGGAGCAATAACGATCAATGCCGGGTGTTCGCGCTATCTCAGCTATCTAAGCCATCTTACACATTACGACACGACTACGGCACGGATACGAGGCCGTACCGTAAATATACGTATTAGTCCGTTTATTGGAAACAAGCAAAGACGTCGCTTTACAGAGATTTAGAATTTATTGGAAGGATGATTTTCTAGTAGATAGAACTGTATCGATAGTAAATGAGGAGAATCGTGATAAGAGCAATAAATTGGGCATGATGTACATTGGTCATGATGCAGAGGAGTGAGAAAAGTTTTGATTATTAATGAGGAAATCTAAAACGTGTACCAGAATAAACACAGAACCTGAAAATGGGTCATTGTACTCATCATCAGGAACATCTATGATAGTTAGAACAACACCCGAAATCACGCAATAAAAATCAACTGCCCCATACATTTATGTGTATGGGGCATAACTCGACAAAAAACAAACAAAAACTGAAAGCTGATATTTTTTTCGCGATTACAGAGCATTTTTATTGTGTTACACGTAGTATAAGAGTGGACAAAGATTGCTATAACGGAAGGACTTTGTGAAAGATTATTTATGGACAGAAAGAGGTCGACTACTGAGACGGTGACGAATACAGAAGTATGGAAGAAAAGTCATGTTGCGCCAACCTGACATAAATTGGGGCAAGGGGAAAAGGATGATGTTGACTATTGACGGAACGACGGACTAGCGTCAAATAACGATAATTAAAAATAAGAAGCAAATTTTTGAACTTATGTGTCTTCCTTGCTGATTTCGACAACGGCGACTCCATGGCACTATTTCTTAGCGTATAATTACATGTAATGACTCGCTAGACCGAATTTATACAGCGAAGGTAAAACAGCTGACCGGCGGAATTATAAAAGGCGAAAGTACAGGAGGGCTTAGGGTTCTCTTGTTGTAGACCGTAGTGCACAAAAACCACCTATATGCCTCTCCCAACCGGATGGGACAATAACGCAAGCGCTTAAATGCCTCTTCAACACGTCCTTGTAGCGGAGATGTTGGCCAACGTGCTTAAGTGGTAAACTCGGCCATCTCAGAGTAAAAGACAACATTTGGTAGCCGATGACTCAACTCAGGTGGTGTGAACCACCTGAGTTGACACTGCATCTTCCGAGCCATACTTGTCGAAACGGCGCAGGACTTCCGTGTTAGGAATGTGGTCCTTCACTTAATGGTAAGGATGGACCTCAAACACCTAAGGTGGAAAGTGTCTAATTTTCTAATATTTGATTTATAAAAGTCAAAGTCAAAGCGTTTATTTTAATTAGTCCATTAAACGGCACTTTTGAGCGTCATCATTTACAGTTAAATAATAGTAAAAAATTAATAATTGACTCTACTGTCCATTCGGAAAGGTTTCTTATGGAGAAGAATGGACAAGAAACTGTCAATATTTGGTATGCAACAATTATTAATTCACACATGTTACTCATAACATTGTCAACAGCACGTAAAGTAGATTATTGTTTAAATTTCCAATGTACAATTTGCTTCGTTTATTCTATTTCATATTCTAACATTACGAATGAAATCACGCCTCAAAGGTTTAACGGATTTGTATGTAACTGGGCATAGAGGTAGGTCGTAACCTTGATTTGGAAAAAAGAATATAGTTACATAATTTAACTCTGTTGTACGTTTCCATGTAGTAAATTCCAAGGTTGAAGGCAACTGGAAAAACATATTTTTTTGCCATGAGCAAAGCACCCGATAAATATCAAAACGAAGCCAGTAAATATTTACACGACAGCCTAAGAAAAACTACAGCAGATACATTCCTATTAATAGATGGCACAAATAACTGCACTGTGGCCTAGTTTCTGTCCTCCCTGTCAGTTTGGAAGAGGCCTTAATTTCGCTTTAAAAGCGGCCAAAGCTTTCTGTTTGCGCTTTTTTTGTCGCGAAAATAGAAGACCTTTGTGCTAAGCTGTCTTTGTAGAGCAACTCACGAAATATATAAATATAGGTTTTTTAAAACTGTTTCCGAAATAAAGAAAATCTGTTTAGTTTTGATATTTCTCTCTAATGCACTCAATAACACGCACATACAATGGGAAAACATAGTTCCCATAGAATTTCCACAAATAAAACACGGAAGGCAGAAAAATATTTTTTCAAGGTAATTAAGAATGCGGGCAATTATGTTTGAAGGTTTTTCTTTTTCCAAAAAATATTTAAATCCAGAAGTAATTGTATATTACTTTGAAGTAGTTAATGTTACTCTATAATTAACGAGCTGGTTCCAAAAAATATTTCACTGATTGCAAGTATGCCAAGTTCTTATAGGATAAATAACGGGAGCGAACCTGTAAGAAACAGCTAGTCTGCTTACAGCAAAAGGCTGCAAATATCAATCTCTTTGCGAGTGTCATCCACTTGATGAGATAAAGATTATAGTTTTTATCGTTTTCTAAAGCTTGGGTTTTACCTCAGACGCCGTGTTTAAGATAAAATGAATGGAGCTACGATCAACAACCATGAAACCATGCGAAGGTTAATCGACGACCACAGTGCCAATTCTACTAATGTATAAACAACGTTAGCATTCAAATCTCATTTGCAATCCGTCGAAAATGTAGGGAAAATGATGATAGTGCGCATGCGAATGTTGCTTGAATGTGAGTAAAACTGGCATGACTTCTGGTGTATGCCGCGGGAATCCATTCTGGCGCCACCTGGGAGAGAAGAGACCTAGCTCCAGTAGTGGACGTCTTTTCTGCTGAACAGATGATGATACTGATGATGGTGAACAACCGTATATTGTACAGGAACTATCATATGGACTGGTAAGAAACAGTACAAATATGTAAGATTATGTCACATCGTCACCTACGGGCCCTACGGCATGATGATATACTTTTAAATTATTTTTTGTGCAACTCCCTCCAGGGTTCGATTCCCAGAACGAACAAGAAGGTTTTCCTTTAGGAACTTCTCAGTGACAGCACAGAGTTTGAAAGTAGGTCGCGTGTCACCCCCGTGCCTCGTACGTAATGCCGTTGGTCCAGCGCCGGATTTTTCCCATCCTAAAAAACAAAAAAAAAATGTACTTGAAGATTGATCCATCAAGATTGGAGGATTATTTCAAAAACTTTCGCACCCACGTAGATAACTCAATTTCATAACAGCTATAGTAATTTCAACATATTTTGATTGTGATTATAAGCCGTTGTTATGCCCACACTGCTAAAATCCACATCGATCCAATCCGAGACCCGGATAAAACCGGATTTTATCGTTTTACAGCAACCCGAAAATAGTTCATTATCAAGATTGTTGTCTTAATTCTGACATCTATTTATCGTGGAAAATTTGTGTAACGTTGAGCGATAAGAAATGTAATCGGTGATTATTCGCAATATTGTACTGGTCACTATGCGAGTAGATTTTGGAGGAGTCCATGTACCGTTTTACTCGAATGCCTGATGCAGAGAAGGGTCTGATGCAGTTAGTGGCATCAAATCTGTGATTGGACTAAAAAAAATGCCATCAACTGCATCAGACTGCTTGAAAAGTGGTTTGTGTGGAAGTTTTTGGTTGTTACGGTCGGGTTTCATGACACAGACCCTTTTTGTTTTTGTTTTAGTACTTATGCACCTTTCTTTACTGACTACAAATAGGCTCGCTTTTTATTTAACGTTCATTCCTTACTAATTAAACCGGCCAACAAACCAAAAATATTTCATCCAAAACAATTTCACAAAAATCAAAATCTAAAGTCATTTATTGTGCAGTGCCAGCGCTTTTTATCGCCAAAGTTTTTATTATCATGGTCCCGGAAAACGCCTGGACGGGCGTTCGTACCACTTCCTGGTGTTTTAGCTGGGAAAGAAGTGGCGGAACCAACTCCCTAGTAATACATTTTCAATATCGACCGGTAATCTGGCTCAAAACAGTCGCGATGTTCTCCGGTCAAGGTGACAGCCAGCCCTTTCTTGTTTGAGTCAAACCTGTTATGGAGCTTGTTGGAGTCTTTTATTGTTCCCATATTACGTAAATTATTTTCGTATTACATGATTTGGCACAATATACGCGCCAATGCTCTTATCAGAAGGAAGGCTTGTTATCAGCTGACTACTACAGATAATAATATAGTTGTAGTATTCAGCCGATAACGAGATTCCTCGAGCTCGAGCATAGTGATACTCAGTTCGACTGCCCGAAGAAAGAGGGGTATTTGCAAATTTTAACGAAGTCCAATGTATTTTTTTTCAAAATTTACATGATTTATTTAGAGTCGGACTTTTAATTAGTTGCTGTAAAATTATTTTGATGTTTTTGTGTCACACAAAAGAATCGATGCATTCCGTTAACATTCAGTTCAAAATCGATCAATGTTAAATTGATTTTATAAAATAGAAGAATAAATATAATGATTAAGGTAAATAAAAGTAAGTTTAGTGTCATTTTATTATAGCAAACTGAAAGTGCCCTGTAGTCAAAAAGTAAAAAATGTGCTTGATATGTGCTACCGAAATGTGATGTGGTCCATCTCAAACATTTTGTCATTTTGTCCAGAGCCAAAGAATTCAATTACACAATAAAATGAAAAAAAAAATAACTTTGACTATCAACGTCATTACACAATTAATATGATATGTGTAAATCACATTACAAGCTACTTTAGTATATTTATTTCCTTTTAGTGCATCTAAAAACAATTTTTTTTTAAAGGTTTTTTACTTTTACTTTATTTTTATTTTTTAGTTAACGCTGGACACGTTTCTCGCAAATTCCAGACGGATTGGAGCAACGGAGTTTATCTACAGCATTTTATTTTTTTAAACTCGCTTTCTTGTAAGTTCTTTTAATACCCATATTGTAGGCAAGCGTTAAAAACTTAGACCGCTATATTGGATTTAGAGAGACGACACTTTATTTATCGACTAATTCTCAGCAAGCCCTTTCATTTGATACCCATATTGTAGGAGTGCATTAGAAATAACTAGTCCGCCATCTTGGGTTGTGCCGCCATGTTGGATTAAGAATGACGTCACATATTTAACCATGCATTGTCTTCTAAACCATACGTGTAAACAAAATTTCAGCTCAATCGGTTGAAGATATCTGCTTCGAAGTTGTGTTGCCAGTTACCTTTCAAACATACACAGTTATATACATTTCAAGTTAATATCGTGAAACAGAATAAAAGTATTAACTGAAAAGGGGTAATTTTACTCATTATTATGAACAACTTTTATTAAGGGACGAATACTGAAATCGCCACCACAAAAAACACTGCCCTATACATTTTATGTGCGTATAACTCGACAAAATGTACTGAGCAGCTCATTTTTTTCACACTTACTTTTCCAATTTACTTTAAACATTCGCTCTGGTTGCCTTAATAAAAATGTAATTGGCAAAAGTGCCTTTTTTCCTTTAGACACAACGGCAGATGACCTTGTCGACTAGTCGCGCATGATGACGCTAGTCATCCCCGGCCAAGCCCTCGACGTTGTGGCATGACGCCGATATGCGGTCACTTCGCATCGGCGCGCGTGACTGTAGCAAAATTTTACGAATCTGCATAATGAACCTCCGCTGTTATCAATGATAACAACATGATTCCCACAATAACAAAGATTGATAACATCAGAGATATATTTTTAGTAAGCAGTATAAAAGTGAAGATAAATAATAGCTTCTATGCTCGGTGAGCTCCAGTCGTTCGTTAAGGCTCTAGTGTGCCCAGACGCAGGACCGCACTCCTATTAAAACCTGCTCCTTGAAGGAATATTCGAGGTAAGTGAACTGCTTTATCTCATGTGATACTTATTATAAAGTAAAAAGTGATTTCAATGTCAACTAATTTTGTAAAAATAACCTAGGTTCTTTGTTCTATTTCAGCCATAAATTATGTATTTTGTGCAAAACGAATTTACATATTTTCGTTAATTTTTTAACCGACTTCAAAAAAAGGGGGAGGTTCTAATTTTTTTATGTTTGTTACCTCATAACTCCGTAATTTTTCAACCGATTTGAATATTTTTTTCATATGAAAGGACATACAAATCAAATCATTTCAGAAGTTTGGTTTTTAAATAAAACAGCTGGGGGAAATAGAAAATATATCATCCATTGCGTGTTTAGTTTTCCTGTGACTTTCCAGTGGTTGTTAGGTATGGGGTGAAAAATCAAAACTTTTTACAAAAAAAATACAACATATTATTTTATACTTTGTAGTGTTTTTTTTTATTTGGAAGTCAAATAAAAAAAAACACTACAAAGTATAAAATAACTTTAATTTCTGAAGTTGGTGTAAAAATTACGAAGAAACAACCAATAACAAACTTCCGATATTAAAGTTAGGTAGGTATTTTATAAAAAAATTAACCCGACTTCCAAATAAAGAAAACACTGCAAACAGTGTTTAGAAAACACTGCAAACAGTGTTTTCTTAATTTGGAAGTCGGTTGTATTTTTTGTAAAAAGTTTTTGTGTTCATTATTCTGCCAGTTACCTTCTTTTTTTTTGGGTGGCCAAAAAAACTTGAATGCACAAATGGCGGCAAATTCAAATCTTGCTCGATTTTTTGTCAGTCGATTGAAGACACTCGTAACAGAGACAGAATGCTGTTTATTGCCTTAGAATAAATTTGTGACTTATTGTGCAAGCGAGCCTCAATATAAATTGCACTTCTTCTTCATTTTATAAATGCTACAAATATCCATTTTCATTATAGTCAAGCAAAAAATCTTTACCATTCAACCCCCGAACTCAAGTAGGTACAGAGGTTTTTATTTTAAGTTTATTTTTATGGGTTGCAATAGAGAGGATTTCCTGAAAAGACGAGCACCTGGTGTCAGCACTTAGGGGTCAGCTCCAGGCACCTGTCAAAACGCGCATGTTTTCTGACATTTATTAAATTGACATCAACTTCATACAGTTAGGCAGCAGGTTCCTGCTAACCACTACCTTTTCCACTTGTAGTTAAGCACGAAGTCTGTTTCCACTCCTCTGTTTTTTATAAGTCAAGTTCGGTGTTAGTTAAGATTGTTGGATATCGGTTGCTCGGCAACCTGGTATCTGGTATCGCATACAATATTTTACGATAGTGCTCCGTCAGACAACGGCAAACTATAGGCTTACTGATTTGATAAAAGTTCAGTTTTAGTAACTCCGTTATCAAATTATTGCTTGTCAAAATCGATAAAATGGTGTCCTAAATATTTATTCTTATCTATGTTTTGTTATCTAATAGCGACCCCGCCCCTATTTTTTTCTAATCTTACACTATTATGTAACTCCGCTACTAGCGGCCGTTGACCACGTAATCAGCTGTTTTTTACTTCTAAAGGTGAATTCTCGTATTTAAAAAGCGTTAAAAGTCGCAATATCATCTCAGCGAAAATCACTGCCAAAATCTTGTTAAAATGTAGGGCAATTAAACGTTGTGAGGCTGGAGGTGTTTTTAAAAATTTACGACGGCGATGCGAATCTAAACGCTCCTTAAATTACGAGAGATGAATTGGCCCTCAGGTTAAACAGTTGGGATGAATCAATCAAGATATTTCCACTTAAAGACAATTTTACCTTTTTTTTTTTTTCGGGGGAAATCCTCATGTAAATCCTCCACCCTGGGGTGGATGGAGGGGTCTGTCAGACTCTTACTGACTACAACCACCCCGGTGTTCCATCTCCCAGCTACGCCGGGGATCGCGGGAACAGATGCGACTTCCGTCATCCCCGGCTGGTGCCGGCCCGCCTCTGCGGGGAGAGCCATCCACTTTTCCAATCGTTTTGCCTTCTCCGGCCAATGTCCCGTGAACGTCTCTAAGTTGCTATGTTCTCCTAGTAGTTATTGTCGTGGTATTTGTTTTATTAATGGTTTCGGTTAATTGGTATTTCACTGCCACTATCCTGAAAAGAACCGAAGACAAAATAGCCTGGTCAGTGAGTCCGTCAAAGATTTCCAGGATTGGCTCGACCTTCAGCAATGAAGAACATGAAGAAGAAGATATTTTAATTCGTAAAATAGCGCTATCAGATTTTCAGTAGCCCGATGCAATGTTTCTTATCACAGTGTCATAATATCGTGTGCACTTGGACCAAAATGCAGTGTCATAGAGGAAAGTTAAACAAATCAGATAGATAACGCGAAATATATGGCGTGATTGATCCAATCATCACTTTACACAGTCAATATTACTTCTACATTATAATGATTTATCAGGTAGTTATGCCATGGTTGAGTATACACCCGTAGAATCAGTTCAACGGGAGAGTAAAGACCATGAGTAGAAATATGATGGGTCGTAAAGTTTGTTTGCATTTCCGTATGATCAAACAAAGACATGAGTCAATGCTAGTAATTTTATTTGATAATGGATTTTTTAAATCTTGTTTGTTTGTTTAGTGCCGTGTGAGTTCGTGTCGTGTCGCAAGTCCCTATCATAATAGATAAACTTTTTGTTCATAACGTTTTTAAGTCAGTTATCAACCACCATGTTGTACAGTGTTGTATATTGTTAATGTATGGTTGTGTTTAAAACTCCTCGTTCAAGCGCGAATAAACTGTTAACGTGTTACAAGACCAGCCATATTGTTTGCTAGTGAGAAGTGACACCTAGTGTTAAATTGTAAGTTAACTTCAATGTATTATTAATCCGATACTCTCCTAATCACGGCTCTACCAGCTGCCGCAAAGGATCCTGTTCTACCTCTTAAATTTCCGCGTTCTTGTGACATGTACTAGGAGCGCATATCACTGATGCTAGTCCGACTCTCAGCTTGGCGCTACAGCTGATACAATGGTTTCTACCGGCCGATTCTGACAAGATCTCAACGTGTAAACATAGGTGGAGTGAGCATTATGAGCGTGACTCCAAAATTTAATATATCATTGTTTGTTATCTTTGGTCTCACACGTTTTTCCATAGCACATTGGACATTGGTAGAATTGTCGACATCGGCATCATTGCCATAAACAAAAATAGAATAGAATAGAGCATTAAGTGAACTGTCATTGTATCATGTTACGGATTGACTAAACTTACACGGTGAGATCTCGTGAATCGCACTGCTGTTCCACCTCCCAAATCACCATATTATTTTAACATGTACTAGGAGTGCATAACGCGAAAAAGTCAATATTTCACAAAGATTCTTTACAAAGAACCTAATATAACATGTAAAACGTCCGAGTTCTTTGCGTCTAACAAATAAAATAGTTCCCTGAGGAGAATTTTTGTCTTATCAAAAAATATAGTGCCTTGGGGGCGTAATATTTCCACCCCCGATGTATATTACGTACACGAATATGTAAGGAATGTCTTAGTAAAAGCATTAGGTATCGCAGGCCTTACGAATAGATATTTTGATGTAATATTTAGATAATTTATGTCTCTATTCAATTTAGAAGATATTTAAGGTATTTTCTGTTATTTATATCGGATATATAAGATTATGAGACCTAGTTAGATTTATGGGCGGTAGGTTTTCGGGTATCTTGTTTTTAAGCCCGCCATTGTTAATATTTTTTTTTTTAATTCTTAAATATTTTTAAGCCTCTAAACCGGCTGTCATTAGTAGATCTTTGACAGTCGTTCTGAGTAGTCAGAAAGTAGGAAATCTGACAGCAGTGTTATCAAGGAGTATCCTGTTCCCCTGTTTACTGGTATTCAGCTGCACCTGCTGCTGAGACTGGAAGTGGACCCCAACAAAATTTGGAACAGGTCATAACTTTAAATCTCTTTCCGCAGATGTCTCACACAGTAGTAAGAGGAAAGCCAACCGCAGCTCAGCTGTACCTGGATGGGGTCCTCGACGCCATCCTGATCGAGCAGGGAGTCAAGCCAGACCCCACTACGAGGGAAAATGTGATCTTTTCGCAGATCCTGTTCCACTGCCTGAAAGAAAGACCTAACGATGAGTTTATGGTGAGTTTTATCGGTTTTAATTGTAGATTCAGTAAGGGGATAAATCAGTGGAAATAAATACATAAATATACTGATTATACGCTCTTAAATCAATATCTTTAGATGAGGTTCTTAATTCAAATCAGATTGTTGGCCAGCGGGTTATAATTAATAATAGTTATTGCCTGTCAAGGTCCTAAGGCTAGTGGCTAAAGAGGCGCCACGGCGTCTTCAACTTCCGCCTGAAGCAGGTACTCACCGGACACTGTTGTTTCGGGAAGTACCTGTTTCGGATTCAGCGGTAGGACAAGCCCGGGTGGTGACAACCATTGTGTGGATCGCCCGAAGGACACGGTGGAGGTCTGCCCTGCTTGGGTGGAGCACCGCCGTGTCCTCGTCGAGGCGATCAGCGTCGGCGTTCCTACGTGTCCGACCCTGGTTCAATCCATGGCCCGGAGCGAGGAGGTATGAGAAGGTCACCTCCTTCTGCGAAGCAGTAATGCTAACGAAGGAGGAGGCGGGCCGAGCGAGGGAAAGAAAAGGCCTTCGCCCCAACCGCGCCACTACAGAAGGAGACGACCTGGACGTCGGGAGTCGCAGGGCGATCCCCAGCCAACCGTAGGCGCGGGCCTGTGGACGGCGAGCGATGAGTGGGTGGTTCGCCCTCCGTTAAGGACAAGGCCCAGGTCGACAGTGCGTTGTGTACCACGCGCGTCTCAAAAAGATTTCAGCATAATTGACAGGGCACGCTAGGGCCAGTGTCTGCCAGGGTTGTTCGAAAGTGTGACCGCGGCCCTGGAACGCAAAAGGCATTTGGAACATGGGTGGGTATTAGACAGTAAGAGTCTGAAAAGGCAACAAAGCTATTACCACTAACCTAATCTAAAACGGTTTGAAGAATCTTTGTGCCTCTAAAAAATAAAAATAAAACAAATGTTTGCTCAATGGTATCAAGTCCCAAGATAAAACAATCAACATAGTCGGATTTTTGTTGTTGTTTGTTATCACGAAGAGTGCAGTAGTGACCAATCAGCTAAGTCGGCAATCAATGACCTAATACCTCGTGGAGTGACTGCGCAGTAAAATAATCATATCAATTACAACTGCATTTTACTATGTAGGTACTAGAGAGGGCTGTCATAATATTATGTCATTAGATCATCAGATACGCTAGTATCTGATGTCATTAGACATAATATTATGACAATTGTGCAATTGTACTCGTATCTGTATTTCTAACCACGAGACTTTACGATTACCTTCATTTGTTTAAGTGACATCCTCATCTGTAAAATCTACCTGACTGTTTTAATATTTCAGTACCTGGTTTTCGGGTATCTGGGTATAACAAGGGTACCATACATTCCAATGGGTTGGTAAATTTTAGCGGACCTAGGCCATAAAGTCTCGTCTAATGCTGTTATGTATAACTGTTATTGTCCCAAATAAATAAAATTAAATAATCAAATATAAATAATAAAAAAGCTCTTGAATTTCTAGTAAATAATTCGCCCTTTATTCCCGTTCCATCACTTTCCGTGGGTGTCATAAAAGGCGACTAAGGGACTCACCAGAGAATGGGTAGCAGCATTCTCTGTGCATTGCAACAGGTACACTGCGATCGCCAACCCGCCATGTGTGGCGATTATGGCAAAACCCCCCTTTTGGGGAAGGCCTATGTCCAGCAATAGACTTCATTCGGCTGATGATGATGATGAATTGGCTCTTTACAATACAGCTTTTTAACAAAGAAATCGATTACCTACATTAAAAGACTATTCTAAAAATAAAACTTCCATTCAGATTAGTGTCATAGCCCCGTTACGTCACCGCTCCAGTCAGTTAGCGTTACGAGTTGCCCGAAGCGCGGTTATTGAGCAATTCCATCTGTTTGCGGCGCGATGGAAATGACGCTCAAACAAAGGGTGAGAATTGACTGCTTGTGGAGAGGGTTTATGACTTTTTTAATTGACCTGGAATATAAAAATTGTTGACTGGACCTGACCTAGATCAACTTTTTTTGCTTTGTGAAACATACAGTTCGTATAATTCCAACGAAATCAGTCAGTGGTCAAGGCTCTGGAGCTTGGTGACTATCTGACAGTGGTCAAGGCTCTGGAGCTTGGTGACTATCTGACAGTGGTCAAGGCTCTGGAGCTTGGTGACTATCTGACAATGGTCAAGGCTCTGGAGCTTGGTGACTATCTGACAGTGGTCAAGGCTCTGGAGCTTGGTGACTATCTGACAATGGTCAAGGCTCTGGAGCTTGGTGACTATCTGACAGTGGTCAAGGCTCTGGAGCTTGGTGACTATCTGACAGTGGTCAAGGCTCTGGAGCTTTGTGACTATCTGACAGTGGTCAAGGCTCTGGAGCTTGGTGACTATCTGACAGTGGTCAAGGCTCTGGAGCTTGGTGACTATCTGACAGTGGTCAAGGCTCTGGAGCTTGGTGACTATCTGACAGTGGTCAAGGCTCTGGAGCTTGGTGACTATCTGACAGTGGTCAAGGCTCTGGAGCTTGGTGACTATCTTATAGTGGTCAAGGCTCTGGAGCTTGGTGACTATCTACTACCCTCCTTTGAGCCACTTAATAGCTGGTTTTCAATCGATACGAGAAGATCCGTCCCAAAAATTAGAGCAGTACTCCACACATGATAAAATTTGCACTCGATGAAGGTTGAGCAGCTGTTCTTTGCCTAGATTTACAACTTTTTGGCAGCCAGTTTAGTCCTTGCCTCGATGTCTTTGCTAATTGACAGAAGAAAAGACCTGTTCCACTGCGCTCCACAACCCATTGTTCTGATAATTTTAATATTCATACATTGATTCCTCTGCGCTCCAAATTTTTTTAAGCAATATTAAAATTTTATATTTTGTTCCACTGCGCTTCAAGAAATTGTGATAAGAGTTAGCAAAAACTAAATTTAGCATGAAACCTTGTAGGAAATATCATAAAAAAATAAAAAATGCATACCAACCAAATATGTTTATTCAGTCATAATCACAACGTCACATCCAACAATATTTTTTTAAGCAGCAAAAGCTCTTTCATAAAGACCTCTTTAACCCTTCTTTTAGGATGGCAAATCATCAAAAGACTACTCACGCTCTGAGCGTACTGAGAGAGTTGGTGCCAACTCACCCGTGTTCCTGGCAACCTCCTTAACCCTCACTGTTTCTCTTAACAAAACTAACCAAATCTTCCATTATCCAGACAAATGGAGCAACCGGCGAAGTTATATCCAACGATCAGCACCTCAGACATGCCATCTCTATCGCACGCGCGCTCACGGCCAAGGGAGCGAAAGGGAGGCACGGTATGCTGCTAATGAAGAATCACCAGGATACGGCCGCTGTTTACTTCGCGTCCATCTTCTCCGGAATGCTATCGTTTATGATGGATCCTTGTACTACCGCCTGTGAGTACAAAACTTTGTACCAACTAACTATCCTTATTGCCTTCACCATCACAAAAGTCAGAAATTATCCCACGGAAACGCACTACTGAGAAAAAAGCAGCTTAAGACCGAAGCCAGGACTGGTCTTCGCGTTTTCCAAGAGGTTTGAACTCTTTTCTTTGGATCCTAGCACAGACAGGTCAAGGACTCTTAAACAACTACAAAATTATTTGTATTATTTTATGTACCCTAAAGTTGACCTTGTCGAGATTTTTGGAGGTTTTTGCTTCTGTATTGTGATGATTAGTATGAGAAATTTAATTCCCAATATCTAAACAACGAAGCATGGTTGGGATATATTCAGACATTTTTTGTTTGTACAAATGTTTTCTGGAAACGTTGAAGATCAAATAAAACCAAGACAAAACCAAAAAAAAAATATGAAACAGGATTGAATCATAGCATAAATTTAATTTCTAAAACATACATAACACCAATTTACCAATGATTTTATTTAGACTTCATGCACATTTATACGAAGGCGGACTTAGGTAATCCCCTAGGTATTCTCTACCAGTCAACAAAAGATGGTGAAGAGATAACATAGGTGATAAATAAATACGAGTCAATTCCTTTCACAGATGAACTGACCCATTTCCTGAAGCTGATCGAGCCAAGCTTCATCTTTTACGACGAGGAGTTCGACGAAATTCTCCAAGAGGCACAGAAGGGCTTCCCAGAGCTGAAGACTTTAAAAGTGGTGACTGGAGACTTGAAGAAGTTCACTGAAGGGTTCAGTGATAAGGTCGACGGTTTTCAGTAAGACTCTTTGGATTTTTACATTTGTAAATGAATCATTGACTTTCTACGCATGGTCACTAGACAATAGTTAGAACCTCAATCATCAGAAGACACTGGGTTGCGAGGACTTCTGATGATCGAGGTCCTAATAGTTCTTTGCCCCACCAGGGAATCGACTTCACGATTCCCTGATGGGGGAAAGAATTTATCAGAAATTTCTTAGTCCAGACTCTAAGGTCCTTGGTTGGTTACCATATTTGACATTAAATTTATTAATATGTACATATGTCCAACTCCCTCTCAGAGTCGTGTCCCAACAGGGGAATAGGCCAATTTTTATTGAATAACGCTAATCATCAAGTGATATCCTCCAGGGTTTCTCCTGCAAACATTGATGACCCCTTAATGATGCTGCCCACCAGTGGCTCCACCGGAATACCGAAAGCTGCCATCCTGACCCATCGGGGCATGGTGGCCCAGGTGACAACGCCGTGGTGAGTTCTCGTCTGTCATTTGAAGATAAAGACATATTTTTGAAGTGAAAACTTCTTTAGGCGCGTTGGGCATTTTTGAGATGGGAAAAAAACATCTAACTCGCGACACTGTTACCGTAACCATCACCTCTGTGTAACGTAGTATTCTTCGAGAAGTATCACATTAAACATAAAGTCAAGGGAAGCGATTGGCTGACGTCATTCAACTAATAACAGCAACTTTGGGTGTTCAACAATTTGTCATGTTGTTAATTTTGATTTTGAATAATAGTACCCATGGCCACTGGAGCGGATAATTATCTTCCCAAACATTGGACCTAAATAACCTTTTAAACTAAGCTTGTATCAAGACTGCTTCTTCTATAACTTCTATTCTATCCAGCTGTTTCCTTCCAAACGTCACGAAATGAGCATGGCCAAATGAAAATAAACAAAACTAAACGAGCCATGTTCTCATAATGGCTATCAATTTCACTCACAGCTACTAAAATATTTTTATTTTGTTAAGAAAGACTGACAAATAAGATTCTCCCCAGGACTTACCACACGCAGTTCCCCACCCCTACCGCCAGGGCTCTGGTGATCACCACCATCCAGTGGGTGACGTTCTCGATGTTCGTGACCACTAGCGTGACGCACCACATCCCCATCGTCATGACCCCGAAGAAGATCACCCCGGAACACGTCATCGAGATGATGGAGAAGTATCGAGTAAGAAACACTCTTGTTTGTTATCTTTAGTAATAACATTGTGCTCCGAAGGACTTGTCCTGAGGCCATTTTACTAGCGAATGCAATTATCGAATTGCTAAAATATAAGGGATTGTTACACATAACAGTTCAACAGCGTTTGTCAATTCCATACATTTTTGACGTTTTGATGATCGCTTTCACTACGCTCTGCCGTTGACAGATTGTTACAGCCGGTCGATTCTGTAAACATGTCGAAGTGAAGGCTTGGGTGAAGTGATCACGAGGTGAGCTGTTAATCCATGTAATTAGGATGGAATGACAGCTCACTTTGTGATCACGTGACGTCTTGATTATATGGATTGACAGCTCACCTCGTGATCACTTCACCCAAGCCTTTACTTCGACATGTTTACAGAACCGACCAGCTGGTCTAGAGCTTCTAGAATGTCACATTTCATGACTAAGTGGAATCATGTAGGAGATAAAATATAAAAAGAAATATAAAATGTCGTGTTCTTTTTTAAGTGATCGTCTGATTGTCATGTCAGCGTCCGAAGACAAAGGCTGACTACAAAAATGGTGTCAACGATTATACCTACTGTTATTCTTAGTTTGAGATCTCTCTAATATTGTTTCATTGGTACAGCTCAAGTGCAAGTAAAATGTCTAGCAGAACGCAATAAAAAAATTGTTCGGTTAGGAACGAAGTTTCATAACAAATACGTTTTCACGATATTTACACGTGTCTGTACAACCATGTGTTTAGGTTGTATGATAAAAAGAGACAGGGACAGAGAGAGAGAGTTGCGCACCCGGCTGCGCACTCACTGGCTCGTGTGCTCATTTGCTTGTAGTAGGCTCGATACACACACAGCATACTTCATTTCGTTACGTGACGATTTCTACTAAATCACACTACCTGTAAGCTGCGTTAAGGAAATTCGTTCCAAATAGAATTTCAAGCAAAACCTAAGATAGGTTGACCATATAGTGTCTCTTCGGGCAAGCTATCTTAGATTTTGTTTTAAGGATTGTTATAAAAACCGGTCCACAAGGAAAGCGAGTTTCAACCAGCCTTATGCTAATTAATTCCTTGTTTAATATACTGTTTATTATTCTTAAAAGGTCCGTGAAGTTCTTAAGAGAAGCAATTTGTAATTTGATAAACTTTTAAAGGAGAATTTGCTTAAAACGTGACGAGTCCCAACGTTAAAGAAGATTAGGGTTTACGTCAAGACAATCATTAGAACTCGTTTGAAAGTACTTCGGTTTATACTAATTACTGCTTTTAGTAATATTATCGTACAGACGGCATCAAACTGTTAGTGATAATTGTACGAAGTTGTAAATTGGCATATAAATTAAAACTTGGTAATTAAATAGTTACTTTAAAAGGCCTTACCTTTTTGGCATTTGTAAATTATTAATTTTTAAATTTAATTAACCTGTACCACGATAAAGCACCTAATATGACAGACTAGTATTACAGCATAACTGATGACTTTATAACTAAATAGTGTAATGCGATTATTACAAATCTGTACTAATATTATAAAGAAGAAAGATTTGTATTTTTGTATGTAACGAATAAACTTAAAAACTACTGGACCGATTTCAAAAATTCTTTCAGCAATGGATAGCTACATTATCAGCAAGTAATATGGGCTATATTTTATCCCCGTACTTCCACGGGAACGGGAGAAACAGCGTGACGCCCGCTAGTTCATCATATAATACTTAAGAGTCAATATTAGTCAGTTAGGAAACACCGGCCTCATCTGGTTTAAAACGACCAAAAAATATTGACGTTTTAAAGTGTTATTTTCAACCAATTACATAATAAATATCATACTTTAACATTAGCAACTATTACTATAGTAAGCGCCAGATAATCGTGGAATATCGGTCATTGACCCACCTACATTTATTGACATTGTTAATTTGAAAAACGGAATTAATGACACAAAACTGTCCCGAATCATCATCTCTCGTGATCCTTAACATGGTCTTATAATGAAAAACGATTCATATTTAATTGTTCAGGTACCTATGAGCAGTTATTAAGGAAAGGTCAATATACTTTATTCTACATTTATCTGGCGCCTACTATAGAGACAGCAAGGCAAGCCAAACTAAAAATTTATCAGTAATATAAAGTTCAACATGCCGTGTGATTGACATGCGCTATTGGAATATCCCACGAGCGCTGATAAACTTCAGTCACTTTATCTCCCGAGGGCTCGGTTAGGTTGTAAACTGTGCTAGTACTTGTGTGCTATAGCCAAGTTCTAAACATAATAATGTAAAGAATGATAACCGTGAATGGCATATATTTTTAAAAATAGTCTCCATTTGTTTTCTGGCGGCAACCGGCAGGCAAACCTCTTTTATTGCTGGCTCATTGAAATATGTCTCGAAATGAGCTCGAGCGATGCCAAATGTTTGAGAGCGTCTTTAGTGGCAGATTAGTGTAGTTTGTGTTTTTCAAATGAATATGTATTTGTTTGGAGGTTCCTAATATCAAGTCATATAGCAAAGTAAACAAAGCAGGTTAAGACACATAGTAATATGAATATTGAGACAGTATTTATTTATATGGAGTGTTTGGTGTCAGAAAGGGTTGTGACTAAATAAAAACAGTCGCACGGGTCGATCGGAAGAAGAAAGAGCCAAGGATAGTCCATGGATAGGTCACCGCACACTGCATATCGATGCCCTTCAGCCTGGTGTCTAGAAGTACGTTAACTAAGTCCTGGCTGTAATTTGTAGACTTTTGCCAGTCGTTATGGATATCTCGGCAGAAGAATTATCGTATTACTAATACGATACCGTTGCTATTTGTGTTTGTATTGTTTTTCCAAAATACAGATTGTAATGCCTTCTCAGATATACATATTAAACACCCACACAAGAATTAGATCCGTGACAACGAACTAATATCAAATGATAATAAAAACTACTTTTTTGCAGCCAACATGGGCCTACCTGGCTCCTTCATTCGCTGTGTCCCTGGTAGCACAGGTGAGGCCTGATCAGATGAGCTCCATCCAAACCATGTTCCTGCTTGGATCACCAGCCACTCCGGAATTAATGGGTACCTTACTAGTAAGTACTAAGTTGATGAGATATACATATAGGGTCATTTTTAATTCAAAGGTTGTTAGTTCCCATCAATAAACAATTTGTAAAGGAGCTGTTCAATACATCAATGTTCGTAATTCGTGACATTATGTAGGGGAGTATTGGACAGGCAATGGAAAGTCAGGTGTTAGAAACAAATATTTCAAAATGCTCCACATATTTTGATCTTATCACTAGCAATTATTATTATTTCATGGACAAGTTAAAAACTATGGAGATTACTTGCAAAGAAATATTGTTGTAATTTATCAAAAATAAATAACCGTGCAGTAAAATTGCGCGAATAATGCAACATTCGTTTGCAATGTTAATTTATTTATATGGAAGTGCTATCGTTCAGAGAGATTAATTGATTGAAAAAGCAATTTAGTAGTAAATACACTGTAATGGAACAGTAAAATTAGTTATACGACCATAAAAACAGTTTGCGGCCAATAGGCTATCAATTAAGATCCACATTTAGATACATTCCCAATTGGCTTTCTTGGCAAAGTTTCTGTCTTTGTAGACATATCTACTACAGTTAGAATGCATTGACAGTAGGTACGTAATAATTTCTTAATCTAATACTAATTTCAAAAAACTATGCTGCATTCTATGAAACGTTTTTGAGAGGAATCTCCAAGCCACCTTATCAATGTTGAGTATGAAAATTTCATGTAATAACCGTAGAGAGAAAATTATCATCTTTATTCGTTCAGCGCAATTTTATAATATCAATACCATTTTAATCTAGAACAAATAAGTAAAACAAACTAAATGGTATGACCACTCACGTAAATGAAAAGTACCTATTCGGAAAGGTTATGACCTAGACTAGAGTCAAGATCAAACCCATATTAAATAAAAAAAAAAAGATCTCCCTCCTTGTCCTCCTTTGTTAGTTACCTATCGAGCCATTTATTTTGTTTGTCTCAATTTCTATTAGCTGATATTAACAAAAAATATACTATAACTGTGACTGAATATTGTTCTATTTCATAGGAAAAACTGCCGGAGAACTGCCACCTGTGTGACGGATTTGGCACAACGGAGACACACGGCTTGATCGCCATCCCTGACAGAGAGGCACCGCTCAAGAGCAATGGATGGCCGCTCAACTTTGTGGATTACAAGGTATTTATGACTTTTCTTTTTCTATTTGAGATGAGATTGCTCTTGACTCTAGTCTAGGTCATAGCTGACAGAGACAAAGTCGACGATGGAGCGAGCTTACCCAGAAGAAGCCTTTTCACTCTTGTTTTGAAGAGATTAGAGTTGTATACGTTCGGAAACACAGACGCAGGCAGAGAGTTCCACTAATCAGGTTTTTATTTGAGGCGTGATCTATTTACGAATATCCAAATAAACTGACTTTACCTATTTTTTATTACATAGACTCAATCTACATATTTAGCATTGTATACTTTGATGCACTAACGGCACATTTGTGAGTGCTATTTACTTTAATCATAAACTACCATTTTTGGGTATGTCTTTGACTTGAATGTGCCCTGGCGGTTGGGAGTATCATGCTCACTCAAGTCTCTCTGATGGTGGCGCATGGATTTCATTATTTGACTCCGTCAGCTGGGACTGGTCATTGGTCATCTCTCAACTGCCACGGTTCATTTTAATTAATGGTTCTTGGAATTGTTTATTTTTTACTCTGGACGCTTTTATCGAGCACGTCTTTCTGCTTCGTTCTCACATAAGAACAATGTAACCACTATTTTATAACAATTTATTGATTAAAGAGTGTCCATGGAGTTTCTTGCACGTTATCCTCCATAGAGAGCTACGCTTTGGAACATGTAAATGGCTTCCCCTCTTTGACTGACCGACCTTGACAATTCACAAGTGCCTGTAAATAGTTTAATTGAAATAAATACTTTGAGTTTGAGTTTTCAGTTCAAATTTTCAAAATGTTTGCGATTGAATACGTGACATTTCTGGAGCGTATGTAGATTTTTTACATTTTGTACTTTTAGATATCACTACTACTGATTAAATAGCACTATGGTTATAGGGTTCGCCAAGTATTTCTTCTACACCGAAGTCGAAAGGGCACACAACTTACAATAATTATATCAGGGCTATATTATCTATCAGGAATCCCCGCAGGTATTGCATCTAAACTTGTCTTGCCAAACGTGATGCCATTTACTTTACTTTAATTTTAATATTCATCAAAATTTCTTGTGGTGCCTGCTAGAAACTAGTCTCATTTATATATCTGAGACAACAAATAATTTGTAGCAATGTGAGTTAATCTGAGAAAAAGTGACAAATCGCCTTTTCCAGGAACTACCTATATTTTTCACGTGACTGTTTCTAGGGACTACTTAATATTAGAAAAACTCCAAAAAATATTATATTGAATTTCGTCTTTGGCGTACTTCGGCTAATTCTAATGGATGGCCCATTTACTGAGGAGTTATGTTAAATTAATTTATATCTTGTACCGACCCAAATAAAAGCTAAATTCCATTTTACATAAAAGTCCCTTGGAACGGAATATCGAATAATATAATTTCACTTTTTCGCCCGGGATAAAGTCTGGTAACTAAATTGACAAGCAGTAAGCCTATCTACTTATTACCTAATTTTTCATTCTTATCGCCCAATTTATCAGTCTTTACAAGTCTCGCCGTATTAATCTCAAGAGATCTTAATGCTATTTTATTTCAATTTTATGCCAAATATTGGCATCTTTTGAATTTTTTCAGTAATTACTGGCTTTTTTAGTAAAAGAAAGTCCTATCCAGTAATGGGTCATTAAAGGGGCCTATCCAGAAAAGATCGAAGTGTCTGTAGACATTATCTAGAATTTCTCGCGGTTGTAAAACTGAATGTTCGTTTCCAGATCGTTGACGAGCAGGGCCAGGAGCTCGTGGGGCCCAACCAGACCGGAGAGCTGTGGATTAAGAGCTGCTGTACTATAAAGGTAATATTTTAATTACTTACTGATGAAATGAGGGCTGAGTGGATTGACCTTCTCTAGTGACTAAAGAAGGATCTTATTGAATAGGAAAATCATATCATTAACTTATTTTATAATTTTAAAACCGCGAATGTTTGGTAACCAAATTAAATTATCCGGAAAGAAACAAAAAAAAAAATACATATGTATGCCAAGGAGGCCTAGACAAATGACATTCTACAAGCGATAACGATTGTCAAATTGTTCAAATGTGGAATCACACGCTTTTGGCAATCATTTTTACGTACACTGTCACTGGGTCAACCTCTGACATTTGACAATCGACAACACATTCACACACACACACACATACACACATACACAACAAACAACACACACACACACACCATCACACATAAACTCACATACACATACATACACACACACACACACACACATACATGTACATTTTGACATTTCGATAATCGTTAGATCGCTGACAGAAATTCCTTATGTCTACAACCTCAGATCACATTAAGTCTTTTCATTGCAGGGCTACCTCAAGAACCCCGCGTCTTGGGACGAGTCCTTCACCCCTGACGGCTGGTACATGACTGGAGACGTGTTCCATGTAGACGAGAACCTCAGGATCTCCTTCGCAGTCAGGAAGAAGTTCAGCTTCAAGTTTAGGGGAGCTCAGGTAAGAACCAACTGTATTTTTTTAAAGGGCCGGTTTCGTCATTTTTGACGATTCGAAAATTAATATTTACATATTAATTTGTAGCTGTGAATTTTGGTATGCCTTAAGCAATCATGTTTATTTAATTAGTTCCTGCTCTAAAAGAGCCGTTACAACCACCGTAATGTTACAGTTTCAAGCGAACATTAAACATTCCATGACTTTGGTACAAAGTTTCAACACAAGAAAATTTCCCGAGGATTTTTACAGGAATCGCGTCTCCAAAACGTCGCAACTGGCAAATATCTCAAAGGGATTGAACTGTCTTACGAGAGTTCTATTTCCATCGCATAAAGGAAATGTCAGATGTACCTCTCAGCCCCGTCTCCTTTGTGAACCACCAGCCTACACATCCGACTTGCCATCTAACCCTTACCTGACCCTACCTAGATATTTTAGTATTCCCTTTCCTTGCAAAGAGAAAATATAGGTCGTCAAGATTACCTAATATGTAGTAGAATGTTCGCACGAATAATTATATTATGTTAAGTAGGACGACCCTCGTTACTCCGTGACGGTTTATTACCATATTTTGTTAATTTCAAAAGAACTCCGAACACAAAATGAGCGCTTCAAATATAGATTAAAGCCGTAACTAGCGTCCCGACTGGATTATTGTGGGAGCGTGTACCGGAGAATATTACAATGTCGGGATCTAATTTGGTATAATTTCGTAGTGAGATGTTCTACTTTTCTGTTCGAAATTGATTAACATGTAAGTAGTAACTTTACAACGAATTTTTGAGCAATAAAAAATATTTTGCTTCAATTTTGTAGACGATGATATTTGCATGCAATTTCTGTCCATAAAATACATAGAATCTTTGAAAGCACTTTCGTCTTGGGTCTTATTAATAGTTTAATATTAAGTAGGCACTTATTTGCGCTCACCCTTTTGAGTTTTCTATTTCTTATTAATATTTATCCTGAAATCGCCTGAAACTATATTCATGACAATACACTTTAATTCAAAAAAAATTATCTTCCTTCATAGGTAGCGCCTGAAGAAGTGGAGCGAGTGATTGGCTCGGTACCAGGGGTATATGAGAGCGTAGTATGTTTGTCTGATAATGGACCGGTCGCAGCGGTGGTGTTGGAGCCTCAGGCTGACGTCACCAGGGAGCAGATCAAGGAGGCTGTTGATGGTGAGTCACTTTCATTTGTATTAAGCTATCAATACTTACATGTATGTATAATAAAGCTGAAGAGCTTGTTTGTTTGAACGCGCTAATCTCTGGAGTCAGATTATGAAAAATCTTTTTTTTTAATATGAAAGTCACATTCATAAGGAAGGCTATAAGGCTATACGAGAACGGGAAATTCATACGGGAACGGGCAAAAACGGGATATGCGCGTACGAAGTCGCTGGTTAAAGCTAGTCAAAATATAATATTATTGATGCATATAAAGATAATCAATGGGTGTACTAACAGGCATCTACACTTCGAGAATACACACGCGCAATACACACGCCATGAAGAATCGGTAATATACCGATGTTTACTGATACAAGGTCATAGCTAATTAAGACAGAACACAATAAAGCGTAGGATTGTAATTGTAGCAAAAGAACACGGCGCTCAGAACACATCCCGCGTGGAACATTGCCTACATTAGGAGATAGGACCATTTGAAGATATTGCCACAATCATGGGCGGATTAATGTTAATCACAGAGTGTAATTAAGGTCAAAGACGCTGTATAAATAGATATTTTATTAATACATTGAAAAGTAGATCTGGATTTGAACGAAAGGTTTTTTTGGGTACTAGTATGAAGACGTAGTGACGTTCCATCATCAATAAGAATGATTAAAATATATTTTTTTTGGGATTGCAAAAATACACGCGCTACCAAAATGTAAAGTGGTCAATTCTAATTTAGATGTTTTGACGTCTTCTTTATCTTTGATAGGATGACACTTTGTCTAAAGCCCAAATCAAGGATTATTTTATCAAATCGAAGATTTTTTTTAACATTACCTACAACATTCAAATAGGTACACTACCTAGTGTGACCTAAAATAGTAAAAATAATACTATCAAACATCTGCTACTGCAACTTTCTTGCCAATTTCTGAATTTCAGTTTTGTTATTGAAAATGGTCGAATAAAGTGCGGAACAGGAATTGCTTGCTGCAAACTAAAGCCAAAGGAAACAAAATATTTGTAACTGAAAGTAGATTTAAGACTTAAACTACAGAAAACAATTTTGATTTAATATTTGGTTTCTCACCAATACAAATCTAGATTGCCGATTTCAAAAATTAATCACAACTGGAATTTCTCAGAAGGTACCAGAGTTATGCATAACCCATCGAGGTACATACACGCTGAAATTTTATTGGTTGTTTTCCAGCGGCAGAACGCTTAGCCATCCGTAGTACTAACGAAATATAAAGTTAAAATTTAAAAAAAATAAAAACAAATAATTCAAAAGCTATTCATAAACTCGAAAGCGTGAGAAACAATAGTAACTCATCAGACGTGACGTAGTGGCAGAGCGGCGGCGCGCCGACAAAATGAAAAGCGATTCATAAATGTTCAGAGCAAAATAAGCTCTCGCGCGTAGTAATTTTTTTTTGTTTATCACAATTATTATTCTGCCATTTCTTGATTTTAAATTTATTATTTTTCATAAATCGATTGTATTACCGAGACGAACTCATTTCAATGCGAGGAAACAACCATTAAAATTTCAGCTTGTATATGTAAGCGTAATGTTTTGTTGAATACTGACAAGATTAGGTACTAACATGATAGATAGACAGGGACCAAAGCAGATTCAAGTTCTCGGAAAGCAGTAACTTTTATCCAAGCTTCTATTACCTCAAATTCTCAAAAGTTTCGCATCTCCAATTCTCAAAGGAAGAAAAGCTTTATCTATAATATTCAGAAGCGTCTCTCAAACAGACAGACTTCACACATCCTTAGACATGTTCAACCGTCAGCTTTTCATAAGCCAAGCCTCTTCTATTGCGGTTTATGTCTTGGAAACACCTCTTTTCCAAGAAATATTTCTCCTACACTTTCGAAAACCAACCTTAAAACTCTTGCACTAAAGTTTACAATTCTTTTTGCTATTTTATCTACCATAAGGTTTGCATTTCAGATCATCCCAACCAAAAACTAACTCTGTTCCTTCACATTAAGATTTAATTTTCGTTGTTTCATTTCAGCGGCTCTGAGTGATCACAAGCGGTTGCACGGAGGCCTCGCGTTCGTGACGTCACTCCCTCACACGCACTCCGGCAAGCTCAAGAGGAATGAGTGCCGTCAATTGATTGCAGACCTCCTTAAGAGTGGAGAGTGCTATTAGATGCTGTGATTTTAACGTATTAAAGAGTATTTCATTTAAGGATTTTGGTGTTTGTTTTTTTGGTAATTAATAGCTTAAGTGAAAGGTTTGTTCCAATATTCATCAACATCAGTGATTAGTTTAAAACATAACAAACAAACAAACACTTTTGTATTAATAATTAACTAAGGATTAGGATTTGCTCTTTTCTGTGTTCAAAGTAAAAGAAATAAAACGACCCTAAAAAAATAAAAACATTCTTTCTTTTAAAATCAATCATTAGATATTTTACCCTTTTTATTTTTGTTTCGGCTTTGGGTCTATGTGTACCCATAGCAGGTATTTTTTTTTTTCTTTTTTAAGGATGGGAAATCATCAAATGACTTCTTCCGCTCTGGGTGGAGCGGAAGGGCGTGTCAGACTCTTACTGACTAAAACCCATCCGTGTTCCTTCTAAAGCCCTTTGCGTTCCAGGGCCGCGGTGACTCTTTCGAACAGATTCCGCAACCCTGGCAGGCTTTGGCCCTAGCGGGCCCCGTCTTTTATGCTGACATCTCTTTGAGGCGCGCGTGAAACACAACGCGCCATCGACCCGGGCTGGTGGTGATCGGACAGCGAGCCACCCAATGCTCGCCGTCCGCAGGCCCGCGCCTACGGTGGCCGGGGATCGCCCTGCGACTTCCGACGCCCGGGGCGTCTTCTCCTGTTGCGGCGGTTGGGGCGAAGGCCTTGCCTTTCCCTCGCGCGGCCCTCCTCCTCCTTTGCTAGCATTACTGCTTCGCAGAAGGAGGTGACCGCTTCCCAAGCCTCCTCGCTCCGGACCATGGATTCAACCAGGGCCGGACGCGAGAGGTCACCGCCGCCGATCGCCTCGACGAGGACACGGCGGTGCTCAGCCCAAGCAGGGCAGACCTCCACCGTATGCTCCACCGTGACCCATAGCAGGTATAAGGTAGTCAATAAGTACTTGTATATCATGAAATTGTATCCACGAGAACACTGCCGACAAACTGTACAGCAGTTTGGCTGACAATATGTGTATTTTTTCCATGTAACTGTAACTATTCTTGAATAAAATAAATGAAAAAACGACCTCTAAATTGTGCCAAAGCTACTACTTACTTATAAAGATGCTGCAAAACGTATTCTTTCCCGTCTTACCTCGACCGAAACTTCCAAAGAAATTTGGCTCAATCCACAGCGTTCTTTCTATATTGTAATGATGTGCATAAATTCATATTTGGCGTGTCACCAGCAAAAGGAATTTTCTTAAGGCACAGTTTGGGGATAAAAGTTTTGAACACTGGTAAGGTACTAAATTGCAAAGTTCAGCAGTGCAATTCTATAGACAGCTACCCTACTATGACGTGCTAATGCCATCCAATTCCGATGATGTAAAAGGGACAGTGCTATTCGCTCTGTATAGCTCCGTCTCTCTCTAAGAGCGCAATCATGATCGTTTTAAGACTTCATAGTAAAGCCCCTGGTTACTGTGATAATTTAGGTAGTCTGACGATCCATAGCTTTACATGGAATGAAAGTTCTTCAGGCTCACTTCACCTTAGTTTAAAATTCACTGACTGTCTCACATTATTAAATCTGCATTTAACCTACTGTTACCAGTCGATTGTAACCTTTGATAGGTCTTTTAATCTTTATGCGAGTCCAATGTTCTCACTCTAACAAATTGCTTACACAAAGTAAATATAATACTTTCAGGATTTCCATAGTAAACACTGGTCACTCGAAGAACGGACAACACGGACACATGAAAAACTACGTCTAAAATAATATCTACAAAGTTATCTAGAAAACAAATCTTAACACCAAACCTTACAGCTAAATCTCCTAGCATATTTTAAGAACATTAAAATTCAGCTTCACGAAACGAAAATTTCCATCTTTTCAGAGCATAAAGAGCTCATTTCTTTCAATGTAAATTGACACATTTCCCGTCTCACACAAACTCCTACTTTACTGAATAGGATAACGTTTAGCACTCGCATATTTTTCTTTTAGCACGAGACTATAATCTTAGAGATATTCAGAGAACGCTCAAAGAGATCGTTCTCGATTTCTGTTCACGTATTTCTTTAGTCGGTTGTATGGCAACACAGAAAATTACTTGCATGTTCGGAGCAATCACGCACGCTAATAAATTTATACGTCTTTTGAAGAAGCGGGACCTTTTACTACCACATTCGCCCTATCTCACCCCGTACACTGCAGTCTAATCAAATTATGAACGCATCGTTTCACTGCGCAACCGTTGCTTTTGATGTTCTGCACCCGAACGTGAGAAAAGAGTAAAAAGCGCAATGTATGTGGTACAAAGAGATGTATAGGGTAGAGGTTTAACAAAAGGCTACACATGGGGTAGAGTGGTGCAGTAATAATGGCCTATGTGCTTGCCACTTTAATTAAGGAGGTGGCGGCGGTGGCGCTACCTAATTAGTGTAGGGACACAAAGGTGACTTCCGAAAAGTTATCGCATAATCCCATTATGGAATTTGGTGAAAATTATATATTTATAACGAGAGGACGGTGAAGCAATTGTAGGTTCATTAAAATGGTATGATTGTGTGTGATAATGAGAACTGGAGATAGTTGTTAATTGTTTATAAATGTGCCTGTAAACGTAGTTGGCTTACTGTTCTCATTAGGAAAGTTTGTTTTGATGACACAGTTGCGGATGTAAACTTTTATTCAATGAGTTATATCATGGTAATTCAATTTTGCATTTTTTATGACGTTTAGAGCTAGTGGCTAAATAATAACCCACCGCACGGGACGATATTTGAGGTTAAGCTACGCTTCATTATATACCGAAACTCCTCCTTGCCTCGAAAAGTAAGCCGCTGGTCCCGTCTGTCATTTGAATATCTAAGACAGTTACCATTCAGAAGGCAAAAAATCTCATACTTGCCTCGCCAAGGGTACTGTGTTACCCCGTCTCTGTGTTGTGGTGATCAGACGGACAATCGCTCCATGTAAAATAGTTGTAACAGGCTAGGCAGACAGAATTTGTTGATGACATATTATTAATCAGACCTTGAAGTAATAATAAATGTCCCTTCCATGGGTTTCCACAACTACACGACTAAGCGCGTATTTTGCGCAGCACCAAGCTCCCCCAGCCTCCCCAATGAAGCTCCTCACCAGCAACGCCTTGGTGTTACTAACCATCGCTATAATAAAATAAAAAATAATAATTACGCTCTTTTTAAACAGTACAAATATTAATTTGTCATTATGGAAACTATTGTTTCGAACAGAAAATAACTTCTGTATTAAACTGCAAAACTTTTTCCTTCGCATGATAATACGAGTTTAAAAGCTAATTAACTACTGCACGAGCGCGTTAACGAACTAATACTAATTAGAAAGAAAGCTAATTATAATAAATAACTGGTTCACAAGATATTAACGTTTTTTACTTCTTTTATTTTATGCAGTTTTCGAGAAAACATCCGCTGTGGTTCTGAGATTATAAAGATGGGGCGGGGAAAAAAAAAACTGTCTTTTCAGTTTCTTGAAATTCAGAGAAGTCAGAGAATAACAGAGGCCCTACTATGAAGTCTTAAAACGATCATAATGCCGCTCTAAGAGGGAGACCCCTTTTACATCATCGGAATTGGATGGCATCAGCACGTCATAGTAGGGCTGCAGCAGAGGCGTAAGAAAAACCTATATTATGTCCTATGGTTGTCTAGTGTGTGACTACCGCCAACAGTCATACCTTCTGAAGCGAGGACCGGCTGACATGGCCGCCAGGTATGCCCACAGACGCCCGTCTAATGAATTCACCACTTAAAGTTCTTTCAGCACACCCTAGCCAGTCGACATATAGAACACTTATCTCCCCAACAAAGCCAGGGTGTTTCTGTACCCATGTACATTAATTAATATATCGGTAACAAAACAAACAAGTGATGCGGTCAAACTTGTGACGTCAGAGTCGTCAGGTAGCCGCCCCGGTTGTCGGCCAGGGCGATGCATAATTAAGGTAAATACACCAACTTGCTAATTCACTAGTTGTTTGTTCCGCTACAGTTGGAGGCTGCCCTAAAGTAAAGGTGTTTGCTCACTAAATTGATATTGTCTTTAAGTTTTGATTAGGTTTTCGTGATGGAGATTTCCTTTGAAGGGGTCAGGAGTTTACAAAGTGCTGTTGAATTGTATTTATGTTAAGGGTGTGGGAATGGCGGGACTTTGTACCGAATTAGACGAAAGCGATATTGTTATGTCGAGAGGAGTTGTGGTTTGATTTAACAGTGATCTAATTGAAATCATTTAGTTTCTTAGTATGACTATCAGCGAGATACCTATTGATACTCACTTGTTGCTAATGATCGGATAGTGATTAGGAAAATTAATCGTTCCCCTATTTACAGATCGTTTAATGTTTGTTCAATTTAAATAAGAACCTAGCATTTTATTTTATCATTTCGCGTCTGTCATTCGAACGTGATAAAACGTTAAAACAAATAATTGACATTAAAATGACAACAGAACGTGATTTTTCGAATAACAAACGTTCAGAATTCGAATCTCGTAATTTGAATTCGCCGGGCGACCGTTACACGCGATCCAATATGGCCGGCGATCACAACTAAAATCCGCTCACATAAAATTCTGTTTGATAGCAGCAGCAAATTGCGTCGGCCTAAAACTAACGTTTAAAGAGTTGCAAAAATTGGCAAAATGCAAATTGCAACGTATCGAGAGTTTGGGATGTTTGGTTCATTTGAATATTTTGAGTGAAGTGGCGGCAAATGTTGAGTGCCACTGAGCGCTTTTTAATTTTGTTTATTTTAACTGTGGCTAAGCAAAATGCTTTGATAGGCCACAGCTTGTTCGACCGTGTTTCAGTAGAATTTAACAGTATTTTTATTAGAAAATCAAAATATATTTCACAACTTGAATACGTAGGTACGTAAATTTTTTGGTACTTATTATGTTTTGTTATTTCTATATGCCTACTGTGCCTGTTTCACGTATGTGCTAAATAAATAGTTTTCTTTATTTCTAAATCATTTAGTAACTACCCAAATACTAATTTACACAACAACTAGATATTATTATATTTAATTAAATGACTACAGATAGTTAACCTTACCTAAGAAAACAAAACTAATTGACTAAAGTAAATAAACAAACACTCACACAGTCACACATAAAAGCTTCTTCATTAATTTGGTAATACAAAAATTCACAGATGTTCTATGAATTTACAGAATATTCCATGTAGCACCGACAAGGACGGTCAAAGCCTGCCCGTAATTATATGTACGAGCCTATCCTGGCTCCAGCATTTACCAAGACTGCCAGTCTATTAACTTAGCCAACAGGCGCTGTGTTTAGACCGACCATAGGCACGGCGGAAATGCAGCCGGCCTCCTGCGTCCGATGTAGGGGAAATTCTTGACGTAATAGGGACACGGTTGTAATGGAACAAGGAAGGTCTCTGAATAGACAGGGAATCTGTAAATTAGTGATTGAATATCGGAACAAATAACAAGCAGTGTTAAATTGATACATTAAACATGGACTAATTCTGAGTGTGAGTTTATTGGAGGTAGTTTAAAGTGGCGTAGTTTAAAAGTTAAAAGGAAACCGCTTATCTTGGTACGGTCATGTGAAGAGGAGGGATGAAATGCACGTAACTAAAAGAGTTATGAATATAAATTTGGATGGATGGACAGGGAGAGGGAAAAAGAAAAGATGGATGGATTGTATTAGGAGTGATATGAAAGAAATGGGAGTTAGGGATAGCGTGACGGCTGACAGGACAGAATGGAAGAAAAAAACGTGTTGCGCCGACCACAAGTAACATGAAATGAGGGCAGGAAGATAATGATGAACATGGACTAATTCTACCGTTCAAAAAGCTTGATCTTTTTAAAAGCTGTACACGTTGGTGGCCTAGGTACAGATTTTTTAATTATAGATCTCGCGCTTGACCACAATCTCACCTGAAGGAAAGTGATGTCGACGATGGATCACGCTTGCCTAGAAGTAACCTGGGCTATTCTGTCAACATGTCACCGTAAACTTAAACGGAGTGAGGTTTAAGTGAACTGTTATTCCATCTTGTTTGTATGGATTGTCAGCTCACTTCACTCAAACTTACACAGTGAAATGTTTACAGAATCGCACTGCTGTTCACTCTTGAATTAAAGACCCCCAGTGCCAAACATACACTACCTACAAATTGAAACAGTTTTTTTTTTCATTGAACATAACGGAGAAAATAAATTATCTTACAATATTATTTTCAAACATTCAAACAATCGTTCCAAAGAAACTTTTCCCAAAAAAAAAAGTGAAATCCCATTCCAGCCGAATAAAATCTCCTGAAAAAGCGTCTTTTTGAACCGCAAAACGTTCTTTCCCGCAACATTCTTTCGCAAATTACTTTGTGAACCCTTTCTTGTTTGAATTTATGACCTCCCAGTTGACGAGTTTCAAACTGTTTTAAAGTGAATCGAATTACGGCCGGCTCGTTCAGAGCCGCGCTGTGCGCCGCATACTAAACACCAGACAACATTGTTGGATACACTTCTGTCTTTATTTCTTTATATCTCTTTACAAGAATAAAACTATCTCGTGTTACTCCGAGAAAGAGCATTAACAGTAACACTCCTTGAGCCTATTCTATTAATTGAAGACCATACACTTTTAGAAATAAAAGATAGACTAAATAAATGAAATGAAATGAAACTTATCCGAACTGGTTTGTTACGCTTTCACGCCAAAATCGCTGAACCGATTCGATGAATTTTGGTACAGGACATGTCAAAATTTATATATCTTGGAAGTGTCTAATGTAAAAAGCTAGTTCTAAATTATATGTCACTGCAGCTTAGTTAACTATATGTATTATTTCTTGAATGAAAGTAATTTCCAGAGCTGTCACTGATAATTCTGAAGACAAGATGAATTTTCAGTGTTAGTGAAACTCATTAAAGTAGTGCACCTAAGAAGTGAGCTCATTAAAGAAGTGTCGGGAGAGTATCCACTATACCTATATTACAGTTTTAAAAGATAGGTTGCCATTACGGGGATCAGTTGGCAACAGTTGGCCTATTGTCAACCAATAAAAAGACAGGCTTACTGAAGGTCCGTACAAGCAATTTCCTAGCGCAAAAAACGTTTAAGAAATCGCGTATAAAGGTCGTAAGGGGATCCCTTACGTAAACTCGAGGTTTATATTTTTAGTTGACTCTTTGCGGCCTTTGTGCGCCTGGTAGCTAAGGTAAACATAACGTCATTACTGGAGGTAGTATCTTTGAGATATTTTTACAGCGCTCGTCTTCGTGCAAAATGTTTTGACAAGAATTTGTTATTTGACTCAAGATTTTCTTGAAGAAACTGTCGAGTGGCCACGGCCAGTTCTCTTTCTTTCACTTTAAAAATGTACGAAAGTCACACCCATTTTGACGAAATACTGAATTGTAGAATGTAGGCATTCTGAAACTTTGAAAAAATAGGTTTTAACCATCAATATGTTTGGGACAAAACAAATATCTCATTTTTTATCAATTGTAAACTATACTGGAAATTCCATTCGTATTAGTTTAAAAACGAAAATGTATGCAAAGCAAAATAATTAATTATTCCGTTTCATTGCAATGTGGGGAAGCGGGTCCTGCGGTCACATACCACAATCCCAACTGAACATACTCCTTGCCATAGAGTAGTTACCATACAGTCTATGGTAACTTCCCTTCATTATATTTACTAGTAGGTAAGCCAGTATTTCCTGATTGCTTTCAAGCAAATTGGTGCTTTTGACAAGAGGGAAGCAGTATATTTAAAAACCCGTTTGACAATGGTGTTATTCTCTGGTTCTTAGTTGTAAAGTATCAATTTGTACTAACAATACTCCCTGTATTTGGGGTGAAACACTTGTCAAACCTTATTTTCGTGACAAAGTTTCACAGGTTTTTAGCTTAAGTACACAAATATTAACTTTTTAATTCACATATCGATAGGTTCTGTATTGTAATCCTCCAAAAGTTACATTAAGGCATGAGTATCATCAAAGTCAAAGTCAATTCATTTATTTCAACTAGACCATTAAAAGGCACTTTTGAACGTCAAATTTACAGTTTGAAATTAGAATATAAGTGACTAGTTGTCCATTCATAAAAAGTAGATTCTTATGAAAAATAACGGACGTTCTCGGACGGACCATCTTTGAGCCAATCATCGCTATCGTGCCAACCGGTGATGAACAGCCCGATAATAATCCGTAGAAAAAATAAAAAGAATTAAAAAATATCAGTAGGTGTACTTCCAACATAGGTTGCTGTGGTCGTGTCAGACCAGACAACAAACACTTCCCATTAAAGCCAAACAAACAAAACACGTCTTGATGGCAGTGAATAGTTTCGCTTCAATTAGCGCCGCGCACCCTTGTCAATGTGGCCGCGCCCTAATATAACTCCCGTGATGCCCCTTGATTAATGCGCGACGTTGTAGTACTAGGCGACCACGCAGAAGTACCACGAGTACTGCCTGAGGCGGTAGACAGAAATATTGTTCAAACTCGTTCACCTTACAAGAAACACGGCATATTTACGTACTTGCAGAGTGATTTTTCAAGTGTGCGTGAACAATCCGAAATATGAGGAATAACGGAAAACACTGAAAGTTGAATGAAGCAGCTACTTTATGAAAACTCGATGAAAACTAAAACTGCATCATCGATTTTTGAAAATATATCAGTAGATATTTTATTGAAAATTAAAAAAGTACATATTTTTACTTTACTATAATGACGAAGAGAGTCTGACGGAAGTGGGAGTTCTGTACTTATCTACCAGATACTGTAAAGGGCTAATAATAACAGGCTTAATCGCGTAATATCGCTTTATGTAAGGGATTGAGATGGGTGCTCGTATCCGAGGTGTCTTCAGGTACGTAAGTAAATAGGGTCGCGGTGTTACCAAGCGTTAATAGCACAGTTGGACGCTAATTCATTGTAAGTACGGTCGGATGACTAAGAGTCACGAGGTGTCTTCATAATTTTCGAGTGAATTTTTTACGAAATGTTTTTGTACGTAATGTTTTTGAAAAACGTCGATAATACATATTTTTCATTGCAGTTTCTCGGACCCTGCTTTGGCTTCGACTCGGGAATCTATTCCGCTTCGACTACAATTTATATTAAAATTGAACCACTTGCATCAAAATGTATCATTTTTATTAAATCAGATTTCAATAAAAACCAAGACAATCCTTAAAGCAAGAAATTTGTAAGAGTGCTGAGCCTCGCGTCTAATGGGTCCGTTCTTCGTCTGTTATTTACTGTACAATTACAATATTTGACGTGACAACGTCTATTAAATCGATGAACGCCGGCTACACGCACGAAAAAGGATGACTCATTGTAACGTTATGCTCGTTGTAATGTTATTTTACATTACATCAATGTTTTGTTATGACGTTGTCACGTTAAACTATCGTCCGTAAACCGACTTTACAGACAACCATTTTTTTTTATCTGTCGCAGTCAAACAGTTCTTTAATAGAAAAATCCGTCGTATGTACATGGCAATTTTAGGGACAAGCCCGCACCAAGCTAACACAAACTTCTGAGAGTCAAAATCAACTGTGACGACTACCAGAAAAACAACAGTGGTGAAGAACGGTGGAGGAGTAGAAAAAACATCTAGTGAATTCTGCGTTCAAAAAACATAAATATATCACAATGTACGTATATTCTTCCACAAACATTTTTATTACTGCCTTATTCAGCGATGTAACAGGTACTTCAGCCATCTGAAACCCACATGCCCAATACATAAGTAATGTATTATACAGAAATTCTATTCTTGAATACATTATTTGATACGAAAAGTTCAATAAGCCATCGACTACGAAATAAAATAAACAATGTCACAGCCGATTGATTCGGATTCGTAAATAGCTGAGTCATTCAATATTTTCCTTTTACTTCACAAACATTTGGAGTACCAATAAGAATAAATTTAATTTTGTAAGAAAGGTAAAAATAAATGTTAAATAAGATTGATTGACAGCCCGTCAGTTACACGTCATCTTTTCTGACGCACACATAGAACGGCGACTTCCTATTGGCTCACATCTACACAAATCTATAGTCAGCGGGCGATTAAAAGTAGCCAGGGTTGCCACTCCTGTAAAACTTCCCCAAGTCTGCGTAACTAGTTAGAAATGTTTCCAATTTCTATTATTAGTTAGTCGGAGAGTTTCTAGTGTAATATTGTAATGAGTCTGCTATTGCCGCCCGTTACAGAAGTTAGTTTTCACGTCGTGATTTACATTTAGAAATAACAATTGAATTTGCTGCGTAGTGGAGTTTTAGTGTTGTGTGAAATCATAGCGGTTATCTATTAGTTGATGAAACAGTTTGAAGCTAACATGTTTTGATGATGTGAAGTTTGAACAAACATTGAATAATATTATCCCTTTTCGGCAATTAAGTATAGGTGATCGAGTACTTACTAACATACTTACTAACGAACTTTATAACCATAGAGTAGTTTGTTTGTGACTTCTTGGGGTATCGCAAATGAGGTCGTGTAAGTGCACTTATGTGCAAGAAAGGGCAAAATATGCTACTGTAGACGCATCCCAAACACAATTCAAGTCCCGAACTTCTTCACAGGTTATGCCTCACTTCCTTTCCTGCCCCGCTTGCCTCACTACCTGCAATTTCCAAGATCTGAACTGGTAAATGACAGAGTCGGCTAGATAGTCACCATAAAAAGAAGAAAACGAGAAAAATAAATTTGAATAGCACTTCGACCAATTTCTGACCCAAGGGCTGGAGTCTTTTGGACTCACTTTCAGTCGATAGCAATGCAGAAGAATTTTTTGACGCCATATTTTAGTTTGGAGTTTTTATTTTTATTTTAAGTGTATACAGCTAGATTAGTATTTAGCTACACGATAACTGACAAATGCTTGCACTGTCTGAACAGGTCCATTCAAATCTGTGAGGTACTTTCCTCAAAAGACCACTTTAGACATTCACCTACTTGGTTCTCATATAATTTGACCAGTACGATTGTATGGACTTTAAAAAGAGAATTTGACCTCTGAGTTTGTTTCAGTGTTTTTTCTCAGGGTAGTCAGCTAGGAAACACCGGCCTCATCTAGTTTAAAAATGACCAAAAAAGATTGACGTGTAAATATAATTTATCATTTGAAATATGAAATCCTCTGTAAGGGTTAAATAAATATATTTCTGAGCACAAATTGATCACTTTTCGTATAATTACATGTTTTGAAGTCTGAACACTAAACCTGGTTATTTGAACCAATTTGTATAACTCGTAGGAACAGGTTACATCCCCAAACATCCGTATTGGTGGTAGTTGAAGCAATTAGCGGGGAGAGTCGGGTTCAGTCCGGTGGGGCGGTGGTAGCGGCTGCACGGAGCGATGTGACAATTAGTTGAGATTCGTGGTACACGGGAGGGTGTTGTGCAAGGAGACGCTAAGGGTTTTGGAGTATGTGTGTGTGAATGGGATAATGTCGTGGCATTAAGGTAAGCTATACTGTCGTTGAGGACTTAGGCGAAGTGAAATGCTATCAGGAATAATGATGTCGAAAGGTTCATAGTGTTGAATTCACATTCTCTACCTAATGTAACCATGGTCAATACCAAACCACAAGTTAGTTTTACAAATAAATCATTTGAATTTGAATGTTATTTTATCTAAAACCTCATGGGGCTCATCATGAGGAAAGTACCGAATTTAACTAAGTAAGTGATTACGCGATCGTCGCGTTATTTGTAACGGTAAATCTGGAAGATGCGACGATGCGATCTCGTTTTCCATACAAAATGTGATAGCGACGATCGCTTATTCTGTGCGTTGATCGCTCTATATTAGGACGAAGCGTGACGCACAGAACTGAGATCTATGATAGAAAAGAGTTCTATCTCTGCAGTGGGTGAGTTCTGAACTGATGGGGATGATGATGAATGAGTGGTTATGGTAATCAATTTTCATTCCTTCTCTGTATCTACAAAAGGAAATCGTTTCCCTCGTCATTATCATCATATCAGCTGAAAGACGTCCACTGCTGGACATAGGATTATGGCACCCCCCCCCCCTTTGAGAGAGCTCAAAGGAGGGGGCGGTTCCATAATCGCCATGCGTGGCAGGTGGGTTGGCGATCGCAGTGTAGCTGTTGAAATGCACAGAGAATGCTGCTGCTAATTCTCTGGTGAGTCCCCTAGTCGCCTCTTACGCTGGGATGATGCTATTCTTTTACGTCCGACACCATACAGAACCGTTTCCCTGCAGTGAAAATATCATAAAATGTACTTCAACAAGATTAGCAAAGGAATATTAACACTGCATTCATAAAGTGTTAATACCTGATAGTAGACCCTTTAAAATCTTAATTAAAAGCATAAAAGAGCAGTTTAATTAAACCTTTACAAACTTTAATCGTGTCACAAATTACACAATATTAGAAAGATCGACTTTATAACTATGTAATGAATACTTAAGACGTTTTCGTTGAAAGTTATCTGTTAGCATAACACAGTAATCGAGTTATGAGGAAACTTTAAGTAGATTGTTTTAAGAGAGTTAAAATTGTTAAGAAACTTCAACGTACGTATTATGAAGATGAATAGGACTTTATTTGAGTGCCGTTTTGTTTTTTTTTTTCATGGAAATGGGATCCATCAGTTTAAACATGGTGCCATGTTAGTCGTCTTACAAAGGCGGTCCACTTAATGTACCTACCCAAAACCCGTTTCTTTTACACTGAAACCATGATGGTTTTAATAAGTAGCCCTTAAAGAACCGATCAAATGTGAAAAGTTATTTCACTGATAAAAAATCCAGTTCTGTTGGAGCGACCACGAAAGCGAGCCCTCGGGACAAAGTTAGTGACAGAAACGATCAAAGTCATTGTGCCGTATTAACGACCACGGACCATGTTATATATACTTCCATGTTATTACAGGTGACTAATAGACCCTTTGCATAGTAACACGGGACACGGGGCTCATAAAAGATAACTAAGGGATTAATTACATCAGTAAGATGGGTGGCAGTGTCCTACCTGCTCGCATAAACATTTTACGATCACTAAACCTTCTGCCAAGTGTTAATTGTTAGTCATTAGGGGGTCTATGCTCGGAGGTTTAAAGATTTACGTAGATTAAGGTGTATGCTTAATTCTAACTTAAAATGTGTTGCAATAAACTACATTAGGGCCCATATTTTTGATGACGCGACTGCGGACTTGTCTTGAGGAAGGGCAGTATATTTATTTCATACTTTACGCATGCAAATATGTACAAAGGCACCTCAAAACTTCAGGCATTTTCTGCCAGCCAACCTCTGGCAATAGGAAGTTTCTCGCAATTCAACGAAATCTCGCAGGACCGATCGATAAGGCGATACTTTAGGGGGGGGCCTACGTCCTACATTTAACATAAAGACGTTCATTGCTGGACCATCATGCATAATAAGAAGCAATAATAATAACGGTCTCTTCTGTAGACGTTATTATCTCAATGCATCAAGTTCTAAACGACGTTTTTGTACACAGTTATACCAAGGTAACTTGAGGGGCTTTCTTGTATACCACCCTGCCTATTTTTCTGCATCCATATAAAAGCGCAAGCATTCAAAACCGCTGCGTTGGAATACCGTGCAGAACCCCGTATGTTTCCAACAGATGTGAAATCAAAGTAGTAGGAAGTGGATCGGTTTCCAGCGGTCGGTCCTGTGAGACATATGATGTTGGTTGGACTCGTTCCGTATTGCACTGTAAGAAATAAAGAAAAGAAAATGTTTATTTGGGACTCGCACAAGACAGCAGACAAAAATGTAAAATAAATTAATAACTAACAGTACTTACATAATAATTAATTAACTAAGCAAACAACATGAATTTAACCTGTGCGACGGTAAACAGGTCCCTATCTCAGCATATGCGGCGATATTTAAAAAAAATATGATAGCGCTGATATTCTGGTAGAGAAACACTCACGGAGCACATACTAAATAGAAATATACAGATACAAACAACAGTTATTATAAAATAATGTGTAAATATGAAACAATGAATATAAATATGGAATAATACAAACATACAACAAATAATAAAACATCGACCAACGACCAGAGGTCCTATGCTCCAATATCATTTGGAACGCGCGAGTGCAGGTGGAGGGTTATGGTTGGCTGTCATGTCATAATGAAAAAATGGGAGAAACTTACTATATACATTGTTAATAATACGAAACAAAAAGCCATATCATATGCACAATAAAGTCAAAGTCAAAGTCAAAGTCAATTCATTTATTTCAACTAGACCATTAAAAGGCACTTTTGAACGTTAAATTTACAGTTTAAAATTAAAATATAAGTGACTCTAGTTGTCCATTCGCAATAAGTAGATTCTTATGGAGAAGAACGGACAAGAAACTCCATAGTTACTCTTTTCAAATATAAGTTTTACAATATTTTGTATGCATAGGTACATTGATCAATTGATTATATTATGTGAGCACAATGCATCCAACATTACCCTAATATACAGCACACACTTGTATACTATAGGTACAACAAAGCAATACCAGCAGAGATAAAATTAAGTTTGCTAGTAAGGGACATGGTACTCACATATTTACAATATAATTAAAAACAATGGATCAGTGTGTGAGTTAAATAACATATTAAAAACCTGAAAGTACACCAGTAAATAAAACAAGTTTGACTTTTTCTACTATACCCTCGATTGTCCTATGGAGCAGGACCAGCATGTTTCCAAGCATTCTTATCTTTAATATAATCATCTAGTTTGTAATATGCTTGTTTACAAAGTGTGGTTTTAATGTAAGTTTTAAATTTTCTTTCATTTAGTTCTAATATGTCACAAGGTATTTTGTTGTAACATTTAACACAGTACCCCATGAAAGATGTTCGTACTTGGGCTAATCTATAAAATGTTTGATCTAAATTATTTTTATTTCTAGTATTAAAATGATGTCTATCACTAATTTTGTTAAAGAGATGTCGATTTTTTCTTACATACATAATATTCTCATAAATGAATTGACAAGGTACTGTCATAATATTAATCTTTTTAAAAATTTCCCTAAGAGAATCGCGGCGACGAAGATTATAAATGGCTCTAACAGCACGCTTTTGCAAAATAAATACAGATTCAATGTCAGCAGCACGACCCCACAGCAAAATACCGTACGACATAATGCTGTGAAAGTAACTAAAATAGACCAAGCGCGCGGTTTCTACATCTGTTAACTGTCTTATCTTTCTAACAGCATAAGCGGCTGAGCTTAGCCGCCCCGCAAGAGATGTTATGTGAGGTCCCCATTGCAATTTCTGGTCTAAAGTGACTCCCAGGAAAACCTTCTGATCAATAAATTCCAGTTTTTGTCCATTCAATACGATGTCACATTCGGTGCTTCTAACATAGTGCACTGCAGTCGTGCACTATTGTGCAGCAATTGTATTGTGTTAAAGACTCCCATAAACAATTCTTCTCCGGGAAGTCAATTTAAATACAGTTGCTAAACCATCCTTATTGAATGAAGTCACATCTTGACAATCCAACTCCAACCAAATATTGGAAGTATTCTATTATTCATCAACTTCAAAACAAACAGTAGTACCTCTCGCTCGCACGTCTACATTATTAGTATTACTATGAAGACTGATTATCTCCCCCCCGAGCTCATGTGGCGGACTGGCGGTACTGTAAGCATCTACTATGGTTCTGCAGGTACCGGCTACAAAATGGATCGGTCGCTGAGCCGGCCCGTAGTGGAGTGGCTCACTCAGCTCACTGTCTCGACCACCGACTGTAATGTGCCAGTATCTTGAGCCATTGTCTTTAACGGTTGAAGAATTTATATTGTTCTTGAAAATTGTAGTTGGATGGGAATTAATCAAGCAGTTTAAGCTACTGAATATTGTGCAATTTGATTTTGTGGCTTGTGCTGTGTCATGGATCAACTCAATTACTAATCTGTTTTAATTAAATCCGGTGGCATCAAATCTGTGATTGAACCATAAAAAATACCACTGCTAAGCTGCACCAGACTGATTGAAAGATGAATTTCCTATATTATCTAGGCGCTCTAGGCCAAGGTCCGCCCTAACGCACTCAGTGTGTATATTACACGAAACATTTCGAGTTGTTTTTACCCCCTCATAACTTTGCTTGTAATAATTACAACTAGATGAAATTAGGACAATTTATTACCATCGCCTAGTTAAAAATTACTGGAAACTTTCTCCTACTAACTCACTGACTCATCAAAATTATGGGGCACTTTCAGCCATGCTAGAAACTTCAAATTTGGTGTGAAGATAGGTCTCAGGCTACAATTAAAGAAAAAAAAATCGAAAAAAAATAATACCTATTTTAAAGTTAAAAGGTTGAAATCAGGGGCGGTCCTCATGAGATAATAATTTAATTCCCACGACAGTAAAAACAACGTGGTATGCAAGCAACTCTTGAGAACATTTGAAGCATCAAATTAGAGAAATGCATTATTCTTGATTTAAACGGAATTTGACATCGTCCCTTGCTTTTTATATAAAAATCTTGGCTTAACATTGGTACTTGCCTGTTGTATTTTATTTGGTATTTGACATCGGCTCTTGTCTTTTATATTGATCAATCTGGGCTTGAGCACTCGCTACATTGAAAAGAATCACTTTTTTTTACCTGCGTATATTTGCTTCTTACAAAACAATCGCCTTATTTGACCGACTGGTTCATTTACCTACCTATATTAAAAAGAAGCGCTCATAATAAAAATAAAAAACGCTCGGAATTATTATTATTATTCCTATCAATAACTTGAAAAAAGAACATGATATCCGCCAAAAAAAACAAAAATAAATTGGTTGCCTGTAAAGTTGGTTTATGGACGATAGTTTAACGTGACAACGTCATAACAAAACATTGACGTAATGTCAAATAACATTACAACGAGCGTAACGTTACAATGAGTCATCCTTTTTCGTGCGTGTAGCCGGAGTTCATCGATTTATTAGACGTTGTCACGTCAAAAAAAAACGGCCTATAAAAGTAGTGAGATCAATAAAATAGGCCAAGCATTTCAGAACTACATAATAGTCAATGATTCTAATATGTGTCTTTTGAAAATACCAGTGAACGCAGAGCTTGAATCTTTCCTGACCATATAAAAATTATGAAACGCTCGAAAAATCGTTTTATTAAAAAGATTCCCTATTATCAACTTAGCAAGTTTTTTTCTACAACGTCGATTTTACAATCAATTCAATAAAGAAAAAAACCAGTAACAGTGTGCCACTCTATTACGCCGGTAACAGAGTGGCGCACTGTGTCGACCACCCAGTGTAATGTGCTCCCATCTTGCGCCATTGTCTTTAAGGGAGATTCTCATTGTTCTTGAAAATTTGAAGGCTGGTTAAGAATCAAACTTTTTAGACTGCTGTCTACTGAATGTTGAGAATGAATTTTGTCTTATTTCATTTCTGGATTTTTAGTCTTTGATTTTGTAGAGTATGTCGTGGATAAGACTCAATTTATTTACTGTTTGTTTAATCTCATGAATACTATTTGTCACTAGATTTTACCCTCGGTAAGTAAGTAGCCTTTAACCGTTTCCAGAGTTCCATCTATCTCTGTACCAAATTTCATCAACATCGGTTCAGCAATTTAGGCTAGAAAGCGTAGCAAACACACAAACAATATTAGTTAGTTAAATAAGAAACAGCTACTGTAGTTCAATGACAATTCGAACTTCGACGATTTATTTCCAACGAATACCTAACCGAATTGTATTTCATCGCTTCATTATTTCATTCCCCAATATCCAGAATAAGGTATAGAGAGCAGACAAGACACAGTAAAAAATATTGCTTTTTTTTAACTCACACACAGAGCTCGTGGATAAATAATAACAGCCGCATGGGTCGATCTTTAAGGTTAAGCAACGCTTGCCGAAGTTGGTCTATGGATGGGTGACCATCTTAGCATACCGAGACTCCTCCGTGTCTCGGAAAGCACGTTAAGCCGTTGGTCCCGGCTGTCATTTGTAGATCTTTGGCAGTCGTTACGGATAGTCAGAAGCCGTGTTACCCAGTTAATGGGTTGTGGAGGTCTGGTAGGCAGCCGCTTCACGTAAAATACTAGTATTCAGCTGAATCCGGTTTGACTGGAGCCGACCCCAATATAATTGGGAAAAGGCTAGGCAGATGATGATTATGTTTGGGATCCGATGACCGTCTTCATCCGATCCCAAACTAGGCAGAGCCTGTGCTATGGCAACCAGACAACTGATAAACATACTTATATATTTATAAATACATACATAGTATAGACAAATAACACCCAAACACAGAACAAATGATCATGCTCATCACACAAAGATTTGTCCTGGGTGGGAATCGAACCCACGACCTCCGGTTTAGCAGTCAGGGTCACTAACCACTGGACCAACAGGCCAGTCAAAAATCTCAAAAAATGGCGGTGTTGTCAGCGTTTTAAAATCTGTAATAAACAGAAACAGCACAAATTGCGTGTGACGTCACTCACAAGTCCCGCCATATTGAATTGAAGCCATCCAGTACAAATGACGTTTTGTGGGACAAGGATAGAAGAATAACTTCAAAAGTTACTTCTCTGTTTTTCGACCATATTTATTTATTTTTTCAAAAATCGTAATATTTCAATATCATCTATCAAAATAATAAGTATTCATTCATTTTGATGTTTCATACTAGTCAAATACCCTATTACAAAACGTTAATTTACATTCGGTCTACAATAAACAACATTACAATTTGTTAATCCCTTTCAGAAGATCACTATAAATCTTATTTACTGAACTTATTTGCACAAATTGAAGTGGTCGAGAGATGAATTGCTTATTAAGCCATCTTCGCCACGACGGGGTACGATCGGCCCCCGCCCATTGAATGAGGTACAAAATTACCCCGCACCAAAGGCTGATTGATTGGGTCCCGTGAGTGATGGCGGCTGGCGCTATGGATAGTGTCTTCTTTATGGGTTGGTGTAATTAAGTGTTTTGTGATTAATTTGAGAGGTAAGGGTTCTTTTGGTGTTTGAAAGTAATAATAGTATGGGGTTTTAAATAACTGGGTGTTGGAGTTAATGCATTTACGATGATTTGAATATAATTTGGATATGTGTGTTGTTTTTATTGCAATGCGTCTGTAGTGCCATAACACGTTGTATTTTATGGCACATAGGGGTGGTGTGACGGGACGGTGATGAGACGAGGCGTAAGGCCATGAATTTTAACCACTTCAGCTACAAGAAAACAGTCTTAGGAGAGTGTTTTCAACTTTTTGATTAATTGCTTACCGCAATAAAAGTTTTTTTTTGTAAAATAGAAATATGTAGTTAGCCGAATAAAAAAATGCCCTAACTGGCCCATCTCATAAATTCGTCCTGTTTATCACAAGATTGAGTTAAAAAAATGAGTAAGTACTAATTTTATTGCAAATACTAATATTATAAATTTGAAAGGGAGTTGGTTTCATCGTTTGTTTATTACGATTAGTAATTTTGTTACAGATTTAAATGACGAAAATGAAACAAGTCGGTTAGTAGCAATTTTTGTTTCGAATTTCTATATTAACGCAAGCTAAACGGGGGGGGGGGGGGGGCTATAACATTTATAAAAGCTATAACATTTAGATAAAAAATCCTTTGTATAAACTTGTGCCCACAATTCAACAATACCGACATCTATTACTATTACCCCACAAACACACAAAGTCAGATGTTGTCGAATCAAACTGTTCCTAATAACAATATAATCGTCATCTCACCGAGATCGAAACCAACCAGAATTTATTATTATTTGCGCAGCCATTTGTTATTCAAAATGACATTAGGATAATTCTAAGGGCTGAAGAAAAACAAAACGGGGTAGTGACCCGAAGCAGATGAGCGCAGAAGGTAAACTTTGACCATAATACTTTTATGAAGGAAGAAATTCAAACACAGGTCAGTAGTACCATGAATAATGTTTGGTGTGCAATAAAGTTTACTCTACCTATGTATGTGATAACGAAAACTACTCATTCTTATGAATGTTGGTAAAAAGTTTTTCAAACTGTTTCGTGCGACATATTCTTATTTTGACAGACAAATATTTTTATTTCAGATTAAAAAAAAAATGGCTTAAATTTATTTAAGAAAATATAGATTTCAATTGACTGTGCCTTCTTACCTCAGAAACTATCGAATCGAAAATTTGAAAAAATGCAGTTATAACTCTATGTATATCTATGTATATAACTCTATGTATATTATATATATATCACCATTAAACCTTGTTCTTTCTTTTATGGTGAGAACAGCCCGACGACAGACTCTAAAGTTCATTGCCCTCAGCCTCACTGACTTGTTAATCTTCACAACACGACACGAGCTATCCTCGTAGGCAATAAGCTTGGTCTGACAGACTGAAGTGTCAACAGGCTTTAATTGGTAAATGCTGTAATTGGGTTGCTGAAATAACAACAGGCAATCTGAGGGCCAATTTGCTTACGCATCTCAGTAGCGATCTGTCAAAACTGTATGGAAATTGAGGCTTTTTTGACAGATTGCAACTAAGATGCGTATGCGAATGTTGCTTAAAAATTAGTATAATTGGCCCTCTGATATGAGTTTGACTATCGGCCGGCTAGTTTGACAATCGGCCGGCTAGTTTGACACTCGACCGGCTAGTTTGACAATCGGCTGGCTAGTTTGGGTGTTAAATGACCATTCAGAAAACTGAGGCCAATTTCCGTTCTTCTAAACGTTCAAACATAAATGACAATTTCATCTAGGCGTCAAAATAAAATAAGTGTAAAAATCTTGACAATTTAGGAAAATCCGAGTTTCCTATTCGACCTTCTACCTCAGACAAGCAAAACAGAAAATAAAACGATGAAACTCAAAACTATATCGGGCAATGCATCAGGGCAGCAAAAATGGTGGAGAAGTAACTTTGATCACTGCCAGACAAGCCACTCCAGATTGAAACCAATTTTCAAAAGCACAGGAATTGCCCTTCTGATATTGCAAGTGTAAAAACAGACCTTCTTCCTCCTTCCCGTGATTGTATGCTAATGATTGGCCGGCCAGTCGTGAGGTTGGCACGCTCGACAGCTTGAACAAGAAAACTGACGGCGCGGGCTGGCCGGCTCGGCTCGAGCGAATTGAATAAATAATTCATGAGCGGCTAAGATTCCTGCGCAGGGTTGCCATAATGCTCCAGGATTTAACTTCTTTATTTGAAAAGCTTTTGCACCCCAGACGTTTTGAAATGAGATTTAAAGTTGGATGTTGAGAGGTAGATTGCAATTTGCTGCGATAGCCACAGCCTGGCCTGTACGTGTGTGATCTCATTTTAGTATTTTATGAAGATGTAGATATACAACATGTAACATAATGAGGAAAAACAAACAGCTATTCAGAACATTTTGTCAAGTTATGCACACATCAATGTATGGGGCAGTCGATATTGTTTTCTTGATTTTTGGTTTGGTCCCATAGTAAAAATGGTTTATAATGTAATGATGAGTACAATGAGCCCTTTTCAGGTTTTGAGTTCATTATGTTACACATAACGTTGTTAAGGTATTTTAACAGCTAAATTCTAAATCTATCTCTCAGATTAAGGTGGTTTTGGCAAGAAATGGCAGGTCATTGTAATATCGAGAAAACAATAGCTTTTCTAGTTGAAAATAAATGACACTCCATTGTAACAGTGAGATAATTACAAAGGTTTTCACAGTTAAAAACAAAACATAAACCTTAATTGACTCCAAAAAAACAAATGTCACAAAGACAAAAGCTACAGATACAAATAAATAGTTTGTTGGATCGGCAGAGTATTAGGTGACTGCTTGTCTGAAGGATTTGAGCCTAATCCTCCGCCGGGATTAGGAGAATGTGGAACATCAGCGACTGTGTGAGGAACAAACATATTGTTCTGTTGAGTCAGATTGGGGGAATCGCGGGAAAGGATTGTTAACTTAGCAACAGTTTGTAACATCGGGATTTGTACAACTTGGAGGAGTTATTTGGGAGAGGAAATTAACTTCCTTCTAAGTTATTTGTTTGCAAATAATAAAGGGATTACTAATGCCTGGTTTGGTGATGAAGATAATCCTTAAATTTAAGAATATATAATATGTAGTTCACAATGTCAGCAATGTCTGTTATTTTGGTTCCGTTACATTAGAGTTCTGTATCCCTAAGTGGCTATATTTACTGTCTGGCCATATTATCCTCCCGTACCTTATTTCTTGGCTCAATATGGATTTCTCATTCCTCACTGCAATTTGCGGTGGCTAGTAAATTATAAACAAGATGAATCGTGACTATACCACGGAGGACCTTAGCTTGAACCACTTATTTTTCAGTTCATAATGTTTTCAATTAACTTTATAAATAAACTGGCCGTGTTCCTTTGCCCACGCAATCTCAGCCGCTGCTAGAGATTCATTTCCTGACCGAGTCGTCTCGGGTAATCCATCATCGTTTACATTAATATTTTTATTTATTTAGGCTCACAGGGGGCTTAGGCTTAAAACATAGGCTTCTGAAGTAATTAAGTTCATAGGATGAATAGCAAGCTGTGTAAGAATTTTAACCTAGATGGAAAAATACTTTCAAAATGATAACTTAATTTTAAGAGTATCTTAATGCCAAGGCAGCAGAACTTAGAAATAGTTATCTGAAATGACGTTTACACAATAAGACTTCACAAGATACAGCGGCTGCAACTACGGATGCAAAATAGAAATGGATCCACAAAAAAACTAACTTTTATTATTATTATCTCCTTTATTAATTTTATATACATACAAATTACATTTTTAAATATTAAAATACAATGATATAAAAATATTTAAAAATATAAAAAATAGTAGCCCACCGGTGTCGGGAACAGGGTCCAAGCTACCGGTGGTCAGGGCCCCTGAGAGAGGAACCTCCTAACTATGCGCGCCGTGTCCAGGAGTACTGCTTTCTGGATCAAGCCCTTGATCCAGCTGCCCAACGAGAGCCTCTTTAGATGTTGGTCGAGGCTCTTGGCAATTATGCCATTGGCCGTCACGACTATCGGCACAATGACTGCTGTGTTCACATCCCACATGTCGACAACCTCGCGAGCCAAGTCAAGATACTTCGTTTGTTTATCTTTCTCAGACTTCACGAGGTTCACGTCATGAGGGACTGCTATATCAACAATCATTGCGCGACGCTCTAGTCGATCTATCACAACTATGTCAGGCTTATTGGCAATAATAGTCCTGTCAGTGATGATAGACCGATCCCAATACAACGTGCAATTGCCATTTTCGAGAACTGGGTCGGGCACATACCTATAGTACGGTACCTCCGATTCCACAAGATTGTATTTAAGAGCAAGTTGCTGGTGTATAATCCTGGCTACAAGGTTGTGCCTGTGCAAATAGTCTCCGTTAGCCAGACTAGAACAACCGGAAATAATGTGGCGGATGGTTCCCCGGGCCGGTGACATGCCCGACATATGTCAACCGTACCGTCCTTCACAATGTATTTCCGGTAGTTGTTCGTCATCATAACTTCGTCCATAATCGCACAGACAAAACCTTCGGTTTCCCCGAAGAGGTCACCAAAACGCAGCCAGGCTACGGACGCTAGAAAGTCTACATCGGGCCCATGTAGGACCCGGTAAAAGCGTCCGTGAAGCTCCTTGCTCTGCCATACCTCCCTGCGGTCATTAGTATCTAATACCACAGGTTTGCGCCAGTTCTCGTTAGCCAGGGAGAGCGCAGTAAGGCCTTTGTCCACTGCTACCACATCCTGATGCATACCCACGTCGGCCTTTAGGAAGATCTCCCTAAGGCTGCATATCTCACGGTTGTGCAGGGTCTTAGCATTTAAGAAGCCACGACCCCCGCACTTCCGCGGGATATACAGCCTCATCACCGATGACCGTGGGTGATGAATCCGATTTGCGGTAAGCAGTGAGCGGACCCTCCTATCCAGGGCGTCAAGTTCCGTCTGAGTCCATTTGAGTATGCCGAAAGAGTACATCAATACCGGCATGACCCAACCGTTAAAGGCGCGCACCTTGTTTCCGCCTGATAAAAGACTATTTAGTACTTTGTTCAGGCGGCCAAAGAAGCGCTCCTTCAACGATTGTTTCACGTCATTAGCATTGATGCCCAACGCTTCCGACATACCCAAATACTTGTAAGTTTCGGTTGAGCTGAGGGATCTAAGGTGTATGGAATTCGAGAGTTGGGTTCCCACGGATTCCATAATCTCCCCTCGCTTCACATGCATGACCGCACATTTGTCCACACCAAATTCCATACTGATGGCGCTACTGAAGGTTTCTGTTACCTTCAGTAGCTTCATCAGTTGCAAGTTGTTGGGGGCAAAGAGTTTCAGGTCATCCATGTAAAGGAGGTGAGATATGACCTGACCACCTCTTCTCAACCGATAGCCTTGGCCCGAACCTTCCAGCAGTGTACTGAGAGGGTTGAGGGCCAGACAAAACCACAGTGGACTCAGGCTGTCGCCCTGAAATATACCACGCTCGATCCTTATCGGGTCGCTGTTCGCCTGGATCTGTCGACATCCTGGATAGCGAAGGACCATCCTCCACTGCCCCATACACGACATCAGGAAGGTGCGTAGAACTGCGTCAACTTTATACAGCTCCAGCACCCTCATGAGCCATGTATGTGGCACCGAGTCATAGGCCTTCTTGTAGTCTATCCAGCATGTCGACAGATCCCTTCGGGAACGACGAACCTGTTGGCTAATGGCAACATCGATGAGGAGCAGCTCCTTAGTACCGCGGGACCGGTTCCTACATCCATTCTGAGAGGCAGACATTATCGAATTAGTTTCAATGTGTTGGTTAATCTTTGCTCTCAAAATGGATGTAAGAACTTTATAGACCGTCGGAAAACACGTGATCGGTCTATAATTTTTAGGCTCCGCGGTACTTCCTGATTTATGGAGCAGGTGGGTTATTCCTGTAGTTAGGAACTGGGGCAGCGACCCTGACTCTAAGGCAGACTGGAATTGAGATGCCAAGCGAGCGTGCGATCTTTTGAACCATTTGATCCAAAAATTGTGCAGCCCGTCCAGCCCTGGAGATTTCCAGTTAGGCAACGGACGGACTGCACGAGCTACATCTTGGGGGCTGATAGTAATTGCCCCCATTTCTGGTATCGGATCGCACGCGCGCTCGACCTCCCGAGTCCAGTCACCCTCAGTGTGACTGACAGGCACCGACCAGATGTTGCGCCAGAATGAACACATGACGTCATCATCCGGTAGGCGCGTATCAGTCACACCTTGGTCCGGTCGCTCCCAAGCCCTATAAACCCACCTCTCATTGCTTTGGAATGTGCGATTCTGAGTGTATCGCTCCACTCGCCGCTTGTACCGACGTATACGGTTTGCCCATGCATAGATTTTCTGCTTCAGGAAGTCGATACGCTCTGTGACGCGGGTCAGATAATCCCGAGGACTAGTATCAGTCCCCGAGAATGCCCGCCTCACAAAGCGCATCACTCTACGGCGGGTGTTGCCCTCCCTGAAGCAGATAAGTTAGCCGATGAGTGCTCTAGCCTCACCGATACGACGCTCGATCCTGCACTGCCAAGCTGGTACAGCTGGTCGTGTAGCTCTATCACTGTTAGGAAATTTGACATGAGCTACACGACATGCCGCTGCAGCCGCACAGTATAAGATCGAGTGGGTATCGGCGAGGTCTTCGCTGCTATCAAAACAATTTGCTAGCTGCGAATCTAGAGCACACACCAGCGCCCTATTTTTGTTATGCATGGGCAAACGAGGTAGACGGGGCCTAAGCTCAGGCGGTGTGGAGCGATACTCTCGGAAAGCATCCTCCAAAGCGCTCCTCAATCGCTCATTGCATTGGGTACTCACGGATATAGCCCCATCATCATCATCTTCCCCGACGATGTTGGGTCGCGGTGAAACACTAGATTGTATTTGTACCGCGGCCGGTGGTGAAGCAGCTGAGACGCGGCCATTCCGTGATTCCAGACGCAGTCTATCAAGTACGGCGTCATCCAACATACGGTTACGCTGGATGACCCGCACCTGATCCGATAGTCGTTGGGCTGATACGTTGACAGCTGGCTCAAGCACCTGAAACAGAGAGAGCATCCGACCACGGTACGCAGTCAAGTTAGTTCCCCCCTCTGTAGCCCCATAGTATGAGCGCATGACGTTTTCATTAATGGTTTGCGTCCATCGCATGCGCTGCACACTTCCACCGGGAGCTGGGACACCCTATCAGAGGCCGGTGGGCCTCGAGGTCCTAAGCCGTCCGGCGGCCGGCGTCCTCTTCGTCGACGTGCAGGTGGTGGCGACGTGGGCGGCGAGAAGTACTCATCACTTGAGCTCGACGCAACTGCTACGGCCGGTATCACAGCACTCACGGTGGGGCTGGGTTCCGGCGGCGGCGAGGCGGAGCTGAGCGATGAGGCCGGAGGTGGTAGGCGTGCTCGTTGAGCTGCGGCTCTTGTCAACATAATTTTTTCATATTAAATCAGTTTTCTTCATTTTATATCAGTTTTATTACACTATTGCAGTCTTATTGCTTTTTTTTTCCATCTTATTGTCATTTTGTTATGATTTATTAACGGATTTATTGATATTAAATTTATTAAAATTGGACGTGAAAAAATTTGTGTCACTTGGTTGACAGTCGAGCCACAGATTATTTATTATTATTATTATTATATACTTTATTGTACACCTCATTACAATTTTAAGTTGTTTTTAAATTGATATGCAATAAAGAAGGAAGCAGGCACAGCTCTTTCCCTTATTACACATCCTGTACAAAAAGGTAAAAGAAATTACCAGTGTGTAATGTAACCAACAAAGAACATACATAGTGAATTACGAAAATAACAAAACTAACCACTTTGTTAATTAATTAACCAACCCAAAAAAAACTCATCACAATGAAAGCTTCTGAATGAGAACTCCACAGACATGACGATGTTACGTACCAGGAAAACATAAGCGAACAAGGGCAGCACCGAAGAAAACCCACCACGTATTCCAATTTTGAAATTGCTGCAACTATTCCGGTCTAAATAACTAAGCAAACTTGATGCTTGAGGCTTGCATTGTACAGCAGTCGTGTACCAGGGCAGCACTGCGACAGAGCAGCGAGGACAGATGCGGTTGTGTAATGAGTAGCTTCCTTCGCTTATTACTTGCTGTACAGAATGGCAGGGAAATTAAGGTCGCAGCGTATCACACCGCAGCCAAGTTTTTACAGTGGCTTCCTTGTTTGTTCAAAAGAAAAACTTAATGAAAGAATAAGAATGACTTTAAAATTCGCAGCATCGTTGCCAAAAACGTAGAGAAATTATTAAAAAAACCGGTCAAGTGCGAGTTGGACTTTTACACGAAGGGTTCCGTACCATAAATCGTAAAAACACGTTCCTTGCATTCGAACCCCCTTTAATTTTTAATTTATTCTAAATTTTATTATTTTATGTTACAGCGGCAATAGAAATACACACTGTGAAAATTTCAATTGTGATACAGCCAACAGACAGACGGACGGACGGACAGCGGAGGCTTAGTAATAGAGTTCTGTTGATTGTATAAATAAAGATACGTATGAATCGGAAATTAATAATACAATCAATTCAATAATTAACTGGTTAGATAACAATAATTTAAAGATCAACCTAAAGAAAACAAAAATTATGTTCTTCAGTCAACGCTTAGAAGCACCAAATGTTAATGTTCAATACAAATCGACCGTTATTGAAAAGGTGGATACAGCTAAATTTTTGGGCCTAATCATTGACAATCGTCTGAACTGGAAAGCACACACAGAAGAATTAAATAAAAAAATATGTTCTTCTGCCTATGCTCTCTATAAACTAAAACCTATCATAGGTACGGATGCCCTTATAACTGCCTACCATGGTATAGTCGGCTCGATATTGAGGTTTGGAGTTTTATTTTGGGGAAACTGTACAAATAGAGACATTATTTTTAGGTCACAAAAAAGATGTATTAGGGCTATGTTTGGCTTGAAAATAACTGATAGTTGCAAACAGTATTTCATAAAGTATAAAATTTTAAGTCTGCCGTCCTTATTTATTTATGAAATAGCAAATTTTGTACAAACCAATCCCAACCTATTCAAGAAACTATCAGACGTATCTATTCGTAATCGACGGGATAATAATAAATTATGTGTACCAAGGTCAACCACGGCCTTGATGCGAAAAAGTATTTTTTGTTTAGCACCAATGATTTATAATAAAATCCCAAAACCTATTAGACAAATGCCTACTGCTCTATTTAAAATACATTTAAAAAAATATCTTGTTAATAAATGCTATTATACTATATCGGATTTCTTAAATGAACGAAATTAATTAATTGTATTTTTTCTGCAGTTACAACATTTAAAAAAAATTTGAATTGTAAATCTATAAAACCTAATCTGTACATGCTCTTCTTTTTAAGTAGTATTACGATGGAAAAAAAAATTGTTTTTGTTGTTTAGACTCAATCTTTTGTGGTTATTTTAAACCAAATATTATGTTGTTTTTGTACGCCATAAATGGCAAAACATGCAGATCTGACCATTATTATAAGACCTTGCACATGTTATGATGTATACTCATGTTTTACAATAAAAATATATTCTATTCTATTCTATTCTACCCTTCGGTTAAAAAAACTTTAAGGTCTCCATGAAAAAGTGCGTTGAAGTTTTAAGATTCCATAACACCTTTAAAATTTAACGCACTTTAAGTTTTTTTTCATGTGTTTTTACCTAGATTAGTGACAATCACGGAGAAGATCTAAAACTATGATAAACATTCAGCGAATAACAAGCATGTACACGTACAGTACAGTTTCATGTTACACTGCGGTGTGTATGGAGGTCAGTGTATGTTCGTTGATAATTGGTTTCATTTTTAAAGACCCTGTGCAAATGGCTTTGTAGTTGAGTTTAAATAGTCCTTTTACAAGAGGACGTATAATGATTGCTTAATTTGCAAACAGCCTACTTAAAGCGAGGACAAAACTCTTAATTACTTTGTTCGTACTGTGTCTGAAATAACGAAGCTTCGTTTTTTTTCATAGTGTACCAAGTTGTCAGTAGTTTTCCTTTAACGACACTGTAATAATTATTCGTATGAAAAACAGGAATAAGGCTCCAGACACATTGACGTACTTCCAGCAATTGCCGATAGTCACAATGCAGGAGACTGACCACGTTTTGAGCCACACATTTGTATATATGTCACCGGAAAATTGCAAACGCATTGTAAAATATCGCGTAAAATTGTAAACTACGTTTAACCGACTTCAAAAAAGGTGGAGGTTCTCAATTCGATTGTTTTTTTTTATGTTTGGTCAGCGATATTTTCGCCAGTTGTCAACCGATTTGGATAATTCTTTTTTGTTTGGAAGAATACATTTTTTATACTTGTCCTATTTGTTGTTGTACACCAGTTCATAACATCACGCCGGTACGCTGTGAAGGGGTACGCAGATGCATACAAGTCAATCTGAATTAACATATTCGACAGATGGTCGTCGAAGCTTTTGGCCATCAGGCCATTGGCCGTAACGACAATCGGCACAATGACAGCCAAGTCCACATTCCACAACCTCGTGTGCTAAGTCGAGATACTTGATTTGCTTCTCTTTCTCAGCCTTCACGAGGTTCTCGTCATGCGGGATGGTAACATCGATTATCATTGTGCGGCGCGCTAATCGGTCTATCACCACTATGTCAGGCTTATTGGCAACAATAGTCCTATCAGTGATGATAGACCGATCCCGGTACAACTTGACATGGTCATTTTCGAGAACTGGGTCGGGCACATACCTGTAGTACGGCACTTCTGAGTCCACAAGAGAGTATTTCAGAGCAAGTTGTTGATGTATAATCCTGGCTACTTGGTTATGCCTGTGCAAGTACTCGCCGTTAGTAAAAAGAGAACAACCAGAAATAATATGTCTGATGGACTCACCCGGACGGTGGCATGCCCGACACACGTCAACCGTCCCGTCCTTCATAATATTCCTCCGGTATTTATTCGTCAAGATAACTTCGTCCATTTATTGTTACCATTATTTTAGTTAAGATTTAGATTATTCACTATTGTTAATTATTAGGATATTGTTATATACTGTTTTTTTTTTTAATATGCTCTTATTTTAATTTGTCGTTTTTATGGGTTTTGTTATATTTTACTTTCTACACATTGTACATTGTTGAGAAATAAATGACTTATGACTTAATTAATGAGTAAAGAAATCATTATCAGAAACAAGCATGTAAAGTAGTCAAGGAATCACTTTTCAAAGTATCGGATAGTTTTGTAAAGGCCTCGCAGTTGTACAAGCCCTTAGAGATCTACGTTTATCCAACCTATTTACTACTTAAGGACTGGTTTTATTGACAAGGACTGGGATACTTGTTGTCACAGCTTACATAGGTCACAGATAATATACGACGTGACGGGCGGCTGTTTGGGGGAATGTCTTGATGTAAACTTAGACACTGACACTGTCTTTAAATAAAATACGTAGTTTTTTTATATAATAAAATACTCTTTAGCGTCTTTAGTCTGGTACAGTTTTTTCGAATTATTGAAACCAAACTACTGCATTATCATCTTTTAGCCAAAAGACGTCCATTGCTGGAAATAGCCCTCCTACAAGTTTTCCATGTCGTCTGGGCCTGTGCTTCGCATCCATTTTACTTCCGTGGCCCTCACCATGTCATCGGCCCAGTAAGTCCGTATGGTTCCATATTATAAGTGGAGACTTTATATCCAACCCTAATTCTGATTTAAGAATCCGTACTTTTCTGACTATCTTTTTATTGTCACTTCACGTCTTAACGGCTGACCAGATTTAAATAACACTTAGGACATGGGTAGACCATGACCAGGAATAGATATAAGCTGCTAGCAGAAACTGAATTAAATTATCCAGAAAGTATGATTGTTCAAGCCTTTGGAATGTTACATTCTGCAAAACTTCACAAACCAGACGCATTCCTGAAGACAAAGTCACGCGAATTTCAAGACACAACTTTAAGTCTGTAGGCTCAGTAATTGAGTTGAACTAGAGCTCGTCCGGTAATTGTGATAACCGTTTGGTTAGCGGTCAGTCCACTATAATCGCTGTAACAACCGCGCCTAGGTGCGGCTGGGTCGCGAGCTTCACGCTAAAGAAAGACATGCACGTGACGATTATATCGAAGAGTCGAAATCGCTGTGCTCAAATAAAGGATTAAATAGATCAAAGTCTTTATTTTTTCTTATATTCTAACGTTTATTCTCATTATTATTTTTGTATATTTACCCAGGCGGAGATGGCGGGACAAGCTGGACGCCTATCGACAGTATTGGTCCATACTAGCCCAGAGCCGGGAAGAATGAAAGGAAGAAAGGGAGGCCTTTGCCCTGCAGTGGGGCTAAAAATAAATCAAATAAATAAATATTTTCATTATAAGTTATAGTAATTTATAATTATCATAATACCTTAATCAGACGAAGATACTGGTCCTTTTGATACTGTTAGCACTAGTTTAGAGACCAGGAGATTCATTATTTATATAAAACCGGTTTTTTATTATTATTTATACTTACATATATATTTATAATTTTGCACCCATATTTATACTTATTATTTTATTTGTATACAAGCTGTGCCCGCGGCTTCGCTCCCTTCACCAACAACCGTCAACCGTTACCTACCCTTCTCTACCTACCCTACATACCTACCCTACATACCTACCCTACATACCTACCCTACATACCTACCCTACATACCTACCCTACATACCTACCCTACATACCTACCCTACATAACTACCCTACATACATACCTACCCTACATAACTACCCCACACACATACCTACCCTACATACCTACCCTACATAACTACCCTACATACATACCTACCCTACATACCTACCCTACATAACTACCCCACACACATACCTACCCTACATACCTATCCTACTTCCCTTTTTTTTTGTTTTTAAACCTTCCCTGTAATCTGGCGACCAAAACAAAAAAGAATTAGCCAAATCGCTCAAGCCGTTCTCGAGTTTTAGCGAGACTAACGAACAGCAATTGATTTTTATATATATAGATTTATTTTATATATGCTCCGTGAGTGTATCCGTGGCACCACCTGACAGGCCCTATCAGAATACCAGCGCTGCGTTATTTAATTTTTAGATATCGCAGCGTAAGCTGAGATAGGGACCATTTTGGCTTCGCACAGATAATTATTTTAATATAAAATTATCCGTTTGTTACATTATATTACTGTTTACTTATTCATTTTATTTTACTGTTTTGTCTGTCTTGTGCGAGTCCCAAATAAACATTTTTCTTTCATTCTTTCTAAAACCTTTATGCTACTTTAATTGACAGCCTAAAACATTACCAGCCCGCTGTAAGCGCCTTTACTAAACGGAATCTAGCTTTTCCTTTGCCAAATTGTACAGTCTTTTGAGAGAGTAGAGTATCTTAAAGCTTAATTATGATTGTGTAATAACTGTCCAGATTGATCAATCTGCTAGGTGAGCAATGACAATCGTAATTGCCATAGTGATCCCAGATTTAAAAGATATCGTACAATAGTTATTGTTTAGTCACATCTAAACTGTGAGCCGAAACTCAAAGGTATTATCGTAACGGTGATCGCTCATCAACAAAACTAGCCGACTAATCGCCTTATCCACAGCAAGCCTTACAAAGGAAATTAGTTTAATGAACGCTCCAGGGGTTAACGATGGTAAACACGCATTTAGTATAACATATAACGTTCAACATATAACGTAGAACGTAGTGTTGTACCTGCGTAATGGCATCGTCAACTGATATGATAGTGATGTGCTCTAATGGCGCTGTTTGCGGGCTTGTTTAGTGATGTGCTTCAGTCAAATAGACTGGGGTTATGAAGGGTTTGGTTGAATTGTTGTGTCGCTTACATGATTTAAAATACTAATAATTAGTTGTATATGAAAGGAGACTTACAAAATATATAGAATTAGCTTCATATGTAAGGTTATATTTATATTTGATCAGTTTCACTTAACTTGTTTGAGTAAGTGTGTTGAAAAACGTCGTTAAGTACACGTGGACGTTTGTCATGTCTTTTCCGCCTCGCTATAAATGACAAAGTTTTCCCACTTGCATCATAATGATAAAAAAACATTAAAACTCTTGTCGCTGTGATTTCCAAACAGTGATCAGTTAAACACCAGACACAACACAACATGATGGCACCAGACGTGATTATCAAGCGCTGCTACAATTACTGCACTTAGGGTCGCCATGGTCAGGCTAACCGCGTTACCACGGCGACCACGAGTCAAAGAGTAATCGAATTACCGGCCGCGGAAGCCCGCCCGACGTCCGTCCGCTACCCGTCCGGCACTCGTCCGGCGTCCGTCCGGGCCGGACACGGGAAATTCATTTATTTAAAATAATACTGCATTTTTAATGTACACATTTTAAAAGCGTTATTCAAATTTTTGTAACGGAGTGAACTTTATTTCGGTGAATCAATATTGAATTCATTTTAAAATATGAATGAATATTGAAAATAAATATCGTATAAAGTGTTGACTTTCTCACAAAAGTAATTGGAAAGCGTTTTTAGTATTACGTAGTATTTAATAGTTGATTTTAATGAAATATAAACATTTTATGAATCACCACTGTTTGATTTCTGAATTACATTGTTCAACAATTCAATTTCCTTTTCGTTTAAAATAGTTCTCATTCAGACATGTTTTTGTTATATTGCACAACAGTTTACACGGTTTATTTTAAATTATCGAAACATCAACTTTTAACAGACTTCTAAAAGGAGGAGGTTCTCAATTCGACTGCTTTTTGTTTGTATGTTTGTTATGCGATCATGCCGTCAATTATGAATTGATTTTGATGATTCTTTTTTATTCGAAACCCTATACTTCTGAGGTGGTCCCATCGGCACTAAGTCAGAATCTGATGATGGGATCCTAGGGAAATAGAGGGCATACCCTCAAATTTTAAAGGCATATACAATGTTTTTCACATACTTTCTATCGCAATTCAGATATTTGTGCCTGGTAATAAACATCTCATCTTGCTGAGCTGATGATGGAAGGTATAAGTCAGGATCTGATGCTGGGATCCTAGGAAAAATGTTTGTTTAGCGATGTTTTCGAAAATTGTCAACCGATTTGGATGATTATTTTTTAGTATTTTCCCAAACTATCCCCATTTCAATTTGGTGATGATCTGATGAAGGGTTTCGGAGGAAGTTACCTACCTCTGAAACCTTTCATCAGATCATTACCGGAACTCTTCAATAAATGATAGCAAATCTCCCGGGATTGCTGAAATTGCATGTCTATTTATTGATTACACCAGTTCATTACATAACATCAAGCCGGTAAGCTGTGAAGGGGTACGCAGATGCAAACAAGTCAACCTGAATTAACACGTTTTTGGGGTTATCTATTCGGGCATAACTTTATTGTTTATTAACCGATCTCGATGATTGTTTTTTGCATAGTTATAAACTATGCAAAAACAATCATCGATATCGGTTATATTGCATCTGCAGTGTAGGGTGAACTTCAAAGATAAACCAGTGACCTCCTCTACCTAAAATCAATCAAATCTAGTAAAGTGACATATTGCGGTTTATGTCAATCCCAAAGCAAACTATGAGCTGGTCTGGACTTGGACTGAACGATGAAGTCACACAAAGTAACTCCTTAACGGCAAATAGCGCAACCACTCACTATGGGAATAATGCCAATTTAGTTGTGGAGTATCACGACTAAAAAGTGGAAAATAAAATAACTTTAATTTCGGAAGTCGGTGTCAAAAACGAGTAAAACAACCAAAACTACCTACAAAGTACAAAATTAAATTTATTTTATACTTTGTAGTGTTTTTATTTGGAAGTCGGTTGATTTTTTTGGAAAAGTTTTGTCGAGGCAAAATGTTCAAGTCCATGTCGATCCCTTTTCCGAATTTCATCAAAATCAGTCCTACCGTTGATGCGTGATTGATGCACAAACAACTAAAATACGCCGACGCTCACATTTTCAATATTATTAGTACTACAGGAACAATACGTCCTGTCTCTATTAATTCAAGCTCCCATCCATTCCATCATTCTTCTTTGCTAGAAAATTGTATCTGTAACCTAATAATTGGAGTCGTGATGTATTGTATCGCTACAGTACGATCTATTACATAGCTCTCTGGCACTACTAGGATATTTCCCGAAGCTGCTCGGTTATTTACTACCAATACTAGTAGTTACCCTGACAGTGATGTAGTACATATTTTTATTAACTTTTTGGACTCATTTGTTACAGTGATGCATGGTTACTGCGCTAACTGCAATTGTTTAGAGATGTATTGCTCGGGAATCAACTGATCAATGAGTTCTGAAATGGTAGCCAGGTTTTGGGCGGTTGTGTTCGTACAAATAAGCGGATTCATACAGTTGGCTATGGTTTGTGTTAGATTTTAAGGTTTTAATGGATGTTAAGACGAGTATAGAGAAAAATATGTCATTATTTGAATGATTCAAAATTTGAGATAATTTCAAACTCTGAAACAACAACCTCTAACAAGACAAAGTACAAACTCCGAGCATACAAATTCCAATAATACATAATGATTGACTTAATGGCAATGAATTGAAGTTACCTTTATATATAAATTCAAGTATAGTGCCTTGAAAAACCACCATGAATAGATCAGTTCTCTGACATAAGAAATAAACAAAATAATCAGTCTCTAGAAATACAATTGATTCATGGAAATATGCTTAGATCAAATTAGACATAAGAGTATATATACCTGCCAAAATATGCAAAGAGGAAAAATTGCTTTTGCTTCGACAAGAGAGTGTGTATCTCCACCTGCTCCCTCGAGGAGCAGTCGTGGAGTTACATTCTAGTAATTTGAGAAAGTGAAGGAAATAAAACCAAAAAAATATACCGTCCGTGCATGAAGGACTACGAACAAAAGGTGCACAGAATCTGCCTCACAAAAACATAGTAATTTATGGTGAAAACTGTACCAAAATTCAACGGCAGTGGTTTCGAAATTAGCATACATGTAAATTGGAATGTATGAAAGTTTACCCAGGTGGTGGCGCATGATATGTACGTACGAACGACTCGTTTATTACGATTTGATTAAAGGTAATTTAGAAATAATTTCAGTTGGGGTTCAACGAGCAGAGAAAAATTGCTATAACAAACACTTATTCTAGGAAACTAACGAATGCTCCCTAAGTTAATAGTAAAATCTAGAATCTTGATTCTCGAACCTGTAATCCCGATTCCCGAATCTTAAATCCCGAATCCCGAATTTTAAATCTTGGATATCGAAACTCTGAACGCGAATCACGAATCCCGAGTCCCGATTTTTGGATCTTTAATCTTGAATCTCATATCCCGAATCTCGAAGTCGAATCCAGTATCTTGTATCTCGAATCTTGAATTTTGAATCCCGAATTTGGGATTTTGAATTTTAAATATTAACATCTTTTCTCGTAATGAATATTTATTCTTCTAACCCGTATTAACCAAACTAATTAATGATGGAAGTAATTTTCATTAATTCACAGTACCTGACGTTAGGTGCTTATCTATTTATCTAATATTTTAAACATTTGACTACCACGCATGTGAAGCCGCTGCGCGCTGGCAGTAGATATCATATACATCTTAATAGATCAGAACATACCGTAGGTAGCATTCATAGTCTTACATGAACCGGAGTCACCTACACAATACATATCGTCCCCTACCGCGCGGTTGACATTACTTGAAACGACCACAAAGCGCCAGGAAGGCATCAGCTAGCTGTCAGCCGCCATCATAATCCCATTTACACACGATACGATGTTATGTACGAGTACGTGTTCCAGGAAAACGCCGGGGAAAGGCAATCATTTATACTTAGATATTGTTGAAAGTGACTAAATAATAACAGCCGCACGGGTCGATCTTCAAGGTTAAGCAACGCTTGCCGAGGTCGGTCTGTGGATGGGTGACATCTTAATATACCGAGTTTTCTCCGTGCCTCAGAAAGCACGTTAAGCCGTTGGTTCCGGCTGCCATTTGTAGATCTTCGGCAGACGGATACGGATTTTCAGAAGCCAGAAAATCTGACAACAGTCCTGTCAAAAAGTACCGTGTTACCCAGTTAATGGGTGTGGAGATCTGGTAGGCAGCCGCTCCACGTAAATCACTAGTATTCAGTTGAACCCGGTTTGACTGGGTGCCGACCACAATATAGTTGGGAAAAGGCTAGGCAGATGACGAGAAATTGTTGAATTTACTGAGTATTTTAATGAGAATTTTTAAATTATCTAACATTCCATGACAAATATTATCATAGAATGTCAGATAATTTTAAATTCTTGTGACTCACAGGTTTGATGAGGTTATCTTAGGCATCACTGATATCGATGGGAGAAAACCTCGTAAGACAACCTGGGCCTATACCATGAAGTACCAATTCCATCATGATTCCGTCGTGAAAAATAATTGGTGCTATTTGACCTACATGGCTCCATCTCTCTCTCCGCTGAACACGCTAATCCATCTTGAACCAGGGTTGTGATCAATGATCACGCCTCCTTTGTACTGCTGTTGCCTTGGTACTAGATATTATTTTTGGAAACAATTTCGTTCACCTTCGCAACGATTTATAAGTCAGAATCTTGTGATTTTATCATTCTCTTCAATACCTAATCCGATCAACACTGAGTTAAAAAAAAAACTAACAAAAATTGATAGTTTGTTTTAACTCAATATTTGATATTTTGATGACAATAAAATATGGACAATTCGAGGTTTTTACTCTTTTTTTTTTTTACAAACCAAATGTTAGTTTGAATCATCACATTTAAGAAATAGGTTTACATTGCTTGATCTTTCAACCGAGGCTCAAAGCGTTAAAATTGTTCAGTTGTTTTCTTCGAAAAATAACAATTCTTAAGAAATGTGTATATTTTACTCGTGCGGCTGTTATACTCTAGCAGCTACAAGCTGTAACACTCGGCCACGACGGCCATATCGTAGAATTGGCCATTTCACGATGTGGCCGACAATTTCATTAAATGTTTGTATTGCTTGCTAGAGTATAACAGCCGCACGGGTCGATCTTCAAGGTTAAGCAAAGCTCTCCGAGATCGGTCTGAGGATGAGTGACCATCTTAACATACCGAAATGACCGCGCGTGGAGGCGCTTCGCCGGGGCGAAACTCCGCGGCCGCAGCGCGGTGGACGGAGCTCCGGCAGGATACCATGGCGGTATGGAGACGGCGACTATCGCGACCTAGCACTGGGCACGCCACAATTGCGGCGGTAAGGCCACTCTTTGGGGAGTGGCTGGAGAGGCGCCACGGCGTCCTCACCTTCCGCCTGACGTAGGTACTCACCGGACACGGTTGTTTCGGGAGGTACCTGTTTCGGATTCAGCGGGAATACACGCCCGGGTGTCAGTACTGTAAGGATCGCCCAGAGGACACGGTGGAGCATACGGTGGAGGTCTGCCCTGCTTGGGCTGAGCACCGCCGTGTCCTCGTCGAAGCGATCGGCGGCGGCGACCTCTCGCGTCCGGCCCTGGTTAAATCCATATACAAAAATACAGAAACGTAAGAAAAAAGAGAAATGGCATATATGTAGTTTGTGTCATACAAACTACATATATGCCATTTCTCTTTTTTTTTCAGAAAGTTGGAATAGAATCACCCATTATTACATTAAATATAACAGCTATACGGATGATGGAGATATGTAGAACGCCTGGTAGACCGAGTTGGTATGTACAAGTTATTTGTTTTTTCATTGTTTTAGGTTCACAAGAAGTTAAAAACAAAAATAAGTAAAGAGGCAACCAACCGAATAGGTGCTTGGGGCACCGCATCTTTGACATAAAATAATAGCTTGGCATTTTGATGAGCACACTCAAAGTCAAATTCATTGGCTATTATTTTGTAGCCGGGAGCTCTTCTAGCAGACTAAAGCTTGTTTTGGAATCTAATATATATTTTCTTTGTCTAAATATAATGAAACTAGCTGTGCCCGCGAATTCATCCGCGTGGAATAGGGTCTTTGGGTAGCATTTTTAATAATTTAGGCTAATTATAATTTTACATATTTCGATACAAACTTTCATCCCCTATTCCCTATTGTTATTTTACACCCTTGAGGGTAAAACTATTACAAACTTTTAATGTCATATTTATTCATGTCGAATCAACAGCTTAAAAAATAAGTTTCAAGCTTCTAGCTCTAAAAATGACAATACTTACATACAACTTATTTTCATCTCCCTTTCAACCCCTTATAACACTTTTTTCGCATTCAAAAGTAGCTTATGTCAAAACAGACAAAGTTACTTTCGCATTTATAATATTAATATATAGTAAGGATTTTGTACTAATGCCATATTATTTTATAGCTGCAGGTCATGTTTTTGTAGTGAGTAGGACTTCAAGTTTCAAGAATCATCCCGCCTGTATCCCCCGAAGTGATAGGCAGAGTTGTACCACCCACATGTTGCCAGTTATGTTTATACAATCTATTGTAGCAAAATTTGCTACAAGACTTCGATATACAGGGTGTTCCAGAAGTCATAGGGGTAGATGATATACATTAAGGAAAAAATACCGAAAAAAATACAACAGAAATCGACAAAAAAGTTCCGAAGAAATACTTTTCATCCAGTCTGATACAGTTGGTGACATCAAATCTGTGATTGAACTAAAGTAAATGCCACGAACTGAGACAAACTGCTTGAAAAGTCATTTATTTGGTATTATATATTTAGTCGTTTTTTTTTAAAGTTTTTTTAACCCTTTAATATGACCACGAGCTTTTATTTTCAAATTTCGATCAATAATAAAACATAACTTTTTGTGCAGCCACTTTAGCCTTTGGTTCTATGAAAGGACCAACATTTTCTCTTTAACATCTATTTTAAAGTAGAGCTGGGTGGAATTGGCTCCTTTTAAAAGACCCACCTGGGTCTTAGCAGCATTGAACCTGACCAGATTGGCATCAACGCATTCAGAGACAACCTGTAAGGACAAGTTTGAGCGCTCAACCATAGCCTCTCGGAGAGACCGGATCTGCGAGCCACCAGCTCGTGCGTTGGACACGTATCTCTCAGCAACAGTGCTGTCGTCAAGCAGATCAGCCTGCCTACAGGCAGGCTGATCTGCTGATCCAGCTTTGGAGGTATTATTTTAAAAGCGGATACTTTTCGTCGGCACGAATCTCCACGTTCACGTACTTTTTTACTATGTTTAAATTTTGGTGTTACATTACACAACTAGTATTTATGAAGAGGATTTTTTACTTTTAAATTTCTGACTTAGCTTCACGTCATTACGGATTCTTTTCCACCCGAATGTTTAATTTAATCGGTTGCAACTGCGTTGAAGTCAGGTACGTTTGTTTTGTGGTAATATTTTCAAAACCAAACAAAATGTAACTCTTAAGTTTTTTCTGTATTTAACCTTTGGGAATACTCATTTCGATTACCATATCTACGGCTTTTTCTATATACAAATTTAAGTGTTTTTTTACCTTTTTAGGGTTCCGTAGTCTACGAGGAACTCGTATATACATATATTATACTTATAGTTTTACCATGTCCGTCTGTGTGTCCGCGATTTAGCTCAAAAAAGATTTACGGGTAATAGTCGACCAACCCATAAAAAGAAACTGGATAATTAAAAAAATTGTAACAATTCCATAAAATGACTTTAAGAGTAAGTACCTATGTACAAACAGTTCATTTTGTACATACAAACATTGATTTCTAGGTTACGTTATCGACCCATTTTGAATTAAAATAACTTTAATAGCTTTGGCAAAATTGATCCCCCCATTATTTAAAAGTGTTTACGACAATTTGAACATCAGTCTTTTCAGTCAAAACATGTCGAAAATGTTGTACGTTAATGAATGACTCAAAAGCGGGAACGGATTTATAATGAAACGCCTGTCGGACATAGAGTACTTTTCATTCCAGTAACATGAGTACATTCTCGAGGAATTATTTGACTCTTTCGCGGGCAAGGCGCTGGCAAAAATTATCTAAAAACAAGTCTGACTCATAGTTAACACGAGAACAACACGTAAATGTAAGTGCGATGTTTAAATGAAAATTATTTAAATAGTTCTCAGCAGTTTTACACATGAACAAAAGAGAATTTTCGCTAATTTCAATAAAAACGGGCGAAGTTCGCAAACGCCGTAAAACAAAGATTATGCTAACCAGGGTCGGCCCCAACTAGCGCAACTTCGCACAACTTATAGTTTATTCAGCTTCTTGTTATTTCAAGTTATGCCAAAAATAATCTGTGTTAAGGGGAATACGGGTGAGATTAAAACCTACCAAAAAATTAAATTTAAAGAAAATATACTTTTTCTATGTTTAAAAATGCGATCAATATAAATCCAAATGCAAAAAAAAACTGCATGCAACATCAAAGACTTGTCTCTAATTAGGTTTTTTTAATGAAACATAATATTTTCAATGTCATCAGTTATTTTAAACTGCAGCTCTGCATACAATTTACTAATAACGTAGCTTTAAAATATTTGTTGTGCGGTTTTCAAGTCCTTGTTCTATAATAATAATTCATCCAATAATTTTATGCAATTTTTTCAGATTGACGTAGAATAGGTACATATCTATTAATAATACAAACATCCACATGAATGTCGTCAGTGTAACACTTTAAAGCCGTAATTAGCGTAATTAACTTCATGGCTATTTTCGCGGTAATTGTGAAAATGTTAACTCGCCGAATGTTGGCTACGTGCCCGAATACCGGGAAAAGGCACTGCCAACCGAACGATGTGCTTTCGAATCCCTTTACATCGGAAACTGTAATTCAATAGTCACCCCTGGATGTCAAGCTGCCAATTCTGCTGGAAATCACATGTTTAAACTAATAAAGGTTTAACTGATTGAAATAACAAAAACCAACCTTTTTAAGTTAGTATAATTATAAGGGTATTTTGACTTCCACCACGCTATTATTCACTAGCGTTTGCCCGCAACTTTGTTCTTTCCCGTTCCCGTATAGCCTAGTCTTCCTCATGAATGCGGCTGTCGTAGTATATAAAAAGAATTTTCCAAATCCGACTGGCAGTTCCAGAGATTTCAAACAAACAAACAAGCTCTTCAGCTTTATTATATTATATTAGTGTAGATCAAATCGTTTGTTTAGAATTGTTATGCAGTTAAATGAGTAAGACGCAATTTCATCAAAATGCTGAAAAAAAGATTAAAGTATATTCAGAACGAAGATCAGGACTGTCCTTACAAATTAGAATGAAGAACAAGATTCCTTGAAGAATAACATTAACAGCCTTAAAAATGTACCTTTTTCTAAGTCTTTCAACAAACATAAGCCCTCTGTCTCCACTCGTCATACTTCACAAGATTTCAATCATGTAACCGAAGTCGAGTGTGTTTCATTAGTATTCTCAAGGTTAGAACACCTCTCAAGCACAATGAGGGCCCTCCCGTCACTCTGCTAACGACCTCCCATTGTTCTAGACACATTGCCGTGCCCGCAACCATATCCCTCCGTCACTCACGCAATAACCGACCTTATGACAACGTTATAAGGGACATAAAGAACTGAATTATGACTCCAGACGCATCCCTATACAAGCACACATAATCTGTCAACGTAAACACGACATTTTCAACCTTATTTACGTTACATAAGGATCATAAAAGAGTAACTGGCAGTTGCAATTATCTCACTAACGTATTATGTCACCACTTTCACGCAATTTTCAACTTTATATGTGAGAAATAAGGGTTATTAATAGGAGAATGGGGGCAGCAATTATAAAATGTAGCTTTTATATGGGTAGTGTTGCCAGTACGTGATCTCCATTCAGAACTATTTGAACAAAGCGATGAGTGCAGAGGAAATATTTATTTATATAATTTAATTAAGGTTTGTTTGAGGTTTTATATTGTCTTTGGAGATAAAATTGGTGATTACTGGAATTACACAATCATTGTGTACCATGATTGTTTTAATAGAATTCTGATGTTCGTGGGACAATTATTTACTACATCAATATCATGTAGGTGTATGTACGTAAGTTGTTTACTTCAGATTTTCATTTTCAGCGACAGTCAATATCAAAAACTTGAGTTTCAGAAAAAATTTGATTCATAATTAAAAATGTCTGGGATTGACATGCGCTTCTGAAATGTTCCATGGTCAATTCCAAACATTTTGGCATTACAACAATCGATGACACGAACAGAATTTCAAATTGTCAAAAGGTTCTTATCTAAAGTGAAGCTTTGAAGAATTTTTGATAGTTGAATAAAGAATTCGGGAATAGCCTTTGATTTTCAAGTCTAGTGGCTCGTCAATACAAAAGGCTAAAAAAAAAGTCATCACAAACAGAATTAACAATCTATTTATTTATTTATTTATTTATTTATTTATTTATTTATTTGGAAACTCAACAGCTTATTATTAACATACATGAGTTATGAATATTCAGTTCACCTCCCCATCAATGAACAGCCAAATGCAATTGCAACACAGTTACTGGCATCTTAAAGCCTGCATAGACTGAACATTGATGGCGAGATGATAACAATTATCTCTTAAGCCAATAATAGAGTTTCACGGCATTGACAAAGCTATAGGTTATCTAGAAAGTGGCGAAAAGAAAAACAGAAAAGAAATTATAAAAGTGAAAAATAATGCGGAATTGTTGACACATTAACAAAATTAAAAAGAATATCAAAACAATTACAACTTAAGAGAATGAGTGATGGCACAAATTATTCACTAAACAGTATTTGCTTGACTTGTCTCCGAAATGATTGCTTGGATAAATTAAATATATCAACATTTTCAAAAGTCTCAGAGTAGAAACGAAATCTAAAAGCAAATAGAACTCAAAAGCTTTTAGAAATTGCGTAGGAACTGTGCCTTAAAATCTTCCCTTAAAATACAGAGAATGTAATAAGTCTCATTTACAAATAAAGTCTGGAATTTTTACTTCAAGCTAAGACCTCAACGTTCACTTACAAAGAGAACAGTTCAACTTAATCCTGTAGACCTGCTTTGTCACTAGTTTAAAAAAAGAACCTAACCCTCCAAAATGGCCTTTACATTCCAGTCAACAAAGCTGCAACATCGCGTCAGTACGATACACTGCTCAATCCGAATCAATCCACTCAGCCATTAAAACGCTTTTCAACTACACTGTGCTGCTAAAAAACTGAGGGGGGTTAGTGAACAAGTGGTACTTAGAGCGGGAAGCGTGCCGACTCAGGGTGACACGGTGGCAGCGTGCCAGCGACACGGAGTTGCCTAATTGATGCCACGGGCCCTCGGCTTTTAGCGAACTACGTGTAATTGGTTTCTGCCGGTGACACTGCGATAAAAGGCAAGGTCTCGCCACCAGTAGCAGGTGGCTGACACTTTTGACCTGCGGAAATAGAATAGGATTGTGACCGAGTTTTTGGCACCTCAATGTTACAGACTTTTGTTTTATTTGGTTGTGTATTTCTTTTGATGTCGATTATATCTGGTTTCGATGGCTAAATTAACGAAATTCCCCATAAATAAGGTGTATTTTAATTCCTGAGGACGATAAACTTAATAGTCATACATGATGCAATTCAACTCCATACAATTTCAGGGCCTTTTTAATACAAAAGAGCATAAAATATTGAGCTTATTTTAATGTCGGTTGAAAGTAAAACCGGAAAAACTAATTAGAAAAAAGATTAAAAGAATGAATAATCTCTACAAGGTAATCCCATAGGGAGCGATGGCCATTTAATGCCATATTTAGCGAGCCCAGTGGAAGCAAGTGGAAGCAGTATGTTGATTAAACAACTAGAGGCAATTAACACTAAAACTGCCGAGAACAATTATGTTTACCAATTTAATCCGTTGTCATCGGGCATAATTGCTTTTTGGTCGACCAATCACAACAGCTTATATTTGATTGACATTTATCGAAGCCATTTCAGGTTTTCAGAAACCAAATTCGTGTCCACAAATATTTTATTGCTATTGAACCAGGGAAACTCATCAGTCACTGGTTTTGCGTGACATCGACCGGATTTTACGGTAGTTGAAGACGTACAATAATTCAAAGTTGTACAATGGAAAAGTTTTGGACAGAAATCAAATTTATCCTACTAATATTATAAACGAGAAGGTCTGTATGATAGGATGTTTGGATGATTGTCAGGTGTCATAGACTACACAGATTTGAATGAAACTTGAAATGTGGGACGTGTGACTTATGTAGAAGGATATAGAATACCCTTTTATCCCGGTAGTGCGTTTCCGTAGATTATATCGACTATCCTGGGGGTGAAGCCGCAGGCAAAACCGAGTGGTTTACATTTTACTACTTTTTTCATTTTACTTATATTTTCTACATTATTGTTTGCTATCTTGTAAATTCGTGACAAAGACTAGGTATGATCAAAGAACAAAATAAATAGTTGTCGTCAGAACAATGAGAGAAATATGAGGCGAGGAGTTTTATTACCTGTCCCGTCGCCTCTCCACAGCTAGCTTTTAGTTATCGTGAGTTAGACGTCTGGCTGGATGTCTTGAATACTATAAATTGTGCTTAGAGACACTTTATTGTACCTACAATTACTATAATAGTCGTATTATTCTTCATTTGTCTTGGCTCTGAGATGCACGGAACACCTGTATTGATGAGGATAAACTTCCAATATTAACTAACTAAAGATTTAATTTTATAATAGTTTTTTGTTGTCTGCCTCGTTGGTTTTGTGACGAATATCAGCAAAGTTCCTTGATTCAAATCAAGGATGGGAGAAAGTGATGTTATGGGGTTTTCCCCAGTAGGTTAGTAACTTAGAAAACACGTTTCCTTATTTCCTAATTAACACCATGTGTTCCAAGAATTTCTTCCGTATGCCGTCAAATATGTGCTCACGTGACGTTGTAGTACATAGAGAGTATTTGCAGCACATACGGAGGGTCTGCGAGAGTTCCCTCACCAAAGGTTTGACTAATTGGCTTCACGGCGGCTGCACAAATTGCCAGAACACCTTCCTTAACACTTGGCGAGTCGGTTTGAGCGCACGTTTGGCAGTTTCACTGTGCCACAGAGTAAAAAATAATCAGAAGACCCGTGATTAGTTTTTGCATATCACGAAGGACTTTGGTTCGTATGGTAAATAAGTCGAACAGTTAAGAAGGCGATCCATTTAAAATACTGTTGTTCAGTTGCATCTGAATAGACTATACGACGTTTGTTAGTACTGTTTCAGTCTTTGGGGGAATTTCTTATCACCTGTTCAGTAGTTCCAAGTTTATGCAAACACATAGGTAGGCGTAAACTGACATGAAAGTAGGAACAGAAGAATAGGTACAGAGGTGATGCTTATTACTAAAGAAATCTCTTCTAACATACTTGCAATTTTGTGTTAGTAAGTCCATTACGATATCTACCTATCTGAAAACTAATGCATCAACATTTTTTTTGGAATGGGTATTCTGTTTCTCTCCGGTACAGGGTCCCCACACTTGGTGTTGGTTGAAGTACCTCTTGAGTTATATTGTGGCTAATATTTATTGTGGTTTTTGTTGCCTCAGGGAATATGTAGCTATTTGTACTTTTGTTATTGTAACGGATTAGACTTGGGAAAATAAAATCCTGAAGCAGAATATTCTTTTGAAACTACAGGGGAAAATAAGCACGGGGTAACGTTTTTGTTATGAATAAGTCAATAAGTGTTGCTGATAAGTCTTTGATAAAATTCAGCATGAATAAAACAGACCTCTAAACAAATCCAAAACTTATTACAACTTATTCCTTGCACACAACAAGTTCAACACTATCAAATTCAGAAACTAAAACTTAAACAAATCACTATCCAACCGTGGTGACTTGGAAACTATAAAAAGCCTGGCAGCCAACACAACATGTTACAAGTTCACAAGAAACTCGGCGCGAACTGCGATACATTATAAAGCGCTTATAAGCTGACAGGGACGGGCGACGCGATGGCCGCACGATGCTAATACAAGGGACCTTTGAAGGCAGTTTTGAAACAAAAGAGGATCGTAAGATCCCCCTCTATAGGATCGAAATTGAACGGAGAGGGCTGATTCAAAGATTGAATCCATTGTGGACAACCGCGTGGCCATCTCTGCTTGAAAGAAAGCAGAAGATTAATGTGTGTATGTAGAGGATTTGTCCTTTACATACGTTTCGCTTCAAGCTCTACTGGCGCGGACCTGGGTAACACCTGGACGAGATGCGCAATGACCAGAAACGCATGAAGTAGACTAACTCAGTAGCGGATGGACAATGGTGATCATGATCAAAGGCAAAGAATCACTAATCAAACAAGTGTCTTAGCATTCCAGAGAAAGTCTGAAATGGCACTTCATTAGTGATCTTCAAAAAATAATAAAAATAAAGCTTAATCCAAAGCTCTCTGTTCCCCTCGCGATAATCACAGTATCTGAACTCAGTATGGCTTGCACTCTGTTGAAAGTGTGAACTAAAGGTTTAAGTTCTTTAGCGACGGTTTAGTAAAAAGAACTTGTTCGTTCACCGACACCGCCATTATGAGGCTTACGAGTTCTTGGAAGTTCTAGTTGCAAATATATTTAAGTAAACGATAAGCTTGTTTACTTGAAAGGTAGAAGAAAATGTTCGTCGAGATACCGAGGTTTCTCATGATTTCTGACTTCTTAAGACTTGAAAAGGAAGTTTTGGTTGACCACAAGCTATTTCAGAAAGTGCACAGTCTACTTCGTATTTGAAATGAAAATGTTTCTTACTGTTTTTTTATTTATTTAAACTTTATTGTGCAGAAGTGGTGCATACTCGGACACGCCTTTGGATTTCAATTTTATTTTTTTGCATGTTGTTTAATTATTTTTCAATAAAGAATTGAAAGTAAAAAAGTTCTTGCTTAGAAAATTAATAAAATGTAAAAAATATGCTAAATATGACACGATTCAATATTATCTACAATGTTAGCACATAGGATTTGGGATGTAAATTTCAAACCACCACAGAAGTGTAAAAAATTCGATAATTTCAACGACTATTAAAAATCATGAAAAGTACATAGTAATAAAGCAATAACAGCCGCCGTGCTATCGTGACCGCAGCCCTCATTAACATAATACGACTGTTGATCACCGCGTGCTGACCAAGTACTACGATATTTGATACTACACGCGCGACCCGGCGTCGCTCACAAAGAACTAGAATATCTGCTGGCTTTAATGCTCGCATGAATAATGCTGTATAGAGATGCCAGATACAATGCGCAGTTTATCGCAGAAATAATGCTCCTGGCGAATATAAATGCAATAGAATTGAGACTACCTTTGGAGGTAGTGAAAGATATAGAGACAGAAATATTTTAGCTTTAAGCTCCCTTCCTAATTAGTAAATGTTGCTCAAAACCAAACCACCTGGTCATGTCAGTTACAATACTGCCACTGTTGGACAAATGAATCCACCGAGCTTTGCCACATCGACGGGCCCTATGTTTCCCCTATCCAGCGGACTCCCGCGACTCTCGCTGGGTTATCAGTCCACAGTACAATTTACGCATCATGTGATACACTTCGGTGTGTAGTGTGCCGCTAATCCAATTACCGACTGCATCAGTTATACATGCATATCGTACGAGTACTGCGATTAATTAAGAATATGTTTACAATGTTTTAGTAATAGATACTTTCTGCATACTGCTAAGGAGTGGAATTCCCTGCCAGGAATCGCCCTAGGATCAGGAAACGCAGACTGCGTTTCCTGATAGCCTAGGGCGGGGTCTTTAAGTCAAGAGTGAATAAGTTACTTCTAGACAACCGTGCTGCAACTACATCATCGCTCACCATCAGGCAAGATAATGGTCAAACGCCAGCCTATCGATAATAACAAAAAAACAACGTTTTGCATTACGGGAGTGCCGGCAGAAGTGAAAACTTGAATATTAAAGTTGTGCATTTTTGATATTTTGGAATGGTTAGGGAATAATTTCGCACGAATTTCATATGCATGCATTGAGGCATACATTTTCGTCACGCGATGGAAAGAGTGGGGAATATTACTTCCTCTCCTACGCCGGCGGTCTACTCGCTCTCCGGCTTACGAATTTTCGATCATATTCATTTTTTACCCATCCCAAAAAGTGCACAACGCAGCTAAAGAAGTTTTCACTTCAAAAACCGTGCTTATTATCAGGCGTGCAGAATGCATGAAGCACTTGCATACACGAATACCCAGACAGGATATAACTACAATCATAGATTAAACTATGTTTTCCAACATGCACTCAATTTGTCGATTTTGCAGTTACTTACATTCACGTTTCAATTGAAATTCAATTTTGTTTCACGCCATATCCACATACAACTTTTTTACAAATAAAAAACATAAAAGCAACAGCTGTGAACGAAACGAGATAATACCATTTCAAACAAAATAAAACACGATTCAAATAACATAATAACAGTTGTTCGTTTAATAAATTAAAACATAAATCATACGACAAAGCTGCACACGTCCAGTCGCTGTGAGCAAATGTTTAACAACATTCAGATGAGTGGATTTATCTGCGGACTTATCCGCTGTGAGTTACCATGTGGATTACAGGAATCAGTGAGTGGTTTACTTTCAAGCGGGGTGGAGCGGCTATTGATATACATAAGCCGCTGAGGAAGCCATCGTGGAGAATTATGATGTAACCCAAATAGCTTGGAGGTAGATTGGTGTGATCGCGCAGGTGGCTACGTAGCAGATTTATTCACATTTTAAATATTGTATATATATTTATTTTTAGTAATTCCTACTAATCATAAAATATTCTACCAAAACACCATTTTATAGAAAACAGAAGCTATGATTTGATTGAAAATGGTGTTTTGGCTGACTTCACAGCCTATAATAGTGCTAGTTTGACATGCAACCACTCGGGGGCACCGATCATCACCAGACTGAAATTTAATTATAACAACGCAATAGGACGCGTCTCGCAGATTGTAGGTACGAAAGACTTTGTAATATTTCTGTAATGGATAAGCTCAAAAATCTCATAGATTAGAATGATCTGCTGAAACTAGGTGCGGGGTGCACCTAATTTACTATTTACTAATGAAGTCTTACATAACAAATTACATAATAGCGCACCTCCCCGATGCATCACTGCCACTTTTGCAATTTAAAAAAAAATCAACTAAATATGGCATGAGTGACCAGAGGGCCAATAAATAGTACTTATGTTTGAGCAATGTTCGTAACGTTCTTGAAATTTCGTAGACTTGGCTCTCTGAATTCTTTCTGAAACCTTTAATTTTCATAAATCACCTAATAACCATATTCTGTGTACTTTATGAATTAATAAAAAAAACAATTTAAAAAAGAAAAACTGTTTTCTAGTTAAATCAAAACAAAACTTGCGTTAATTTTGGGACATCCTATATAAATTAATGTTTCTGATGTCAATAATATTTCTGAATCCTAGGGTAGCGGAGGAACCGCGGTAGGATCAGCGGTAGTGGCAGCTGTGGTTGCAGCGGTAGGAACCGCGGTAGTTGCAGCTGTGGTTGCAGCGGTAGTTGCAGCTGTGGTTGCAGCGGTAGGAACCGCGGTAGTTGCAGCTGTGGTTGCAGCGGTAGGAACCGCGGTAGTTGCAGCTGTGGTTGCAGCGGTAGGAGCCGCGGTAGTTGCAGCTGTGGTTGCAGCGGTAGGAGCCGCGGTAGTTGCAGCTGTGGTTGCAGCGGTAGGAACCGCGGTAGTTGCAGCTGTGGTTGCAGCGGTGGGAGCCACGGTAGTGGCAGAATTGTATCGCACCCTGTAGAAGGAGCGCGCTATTCGCGCTGAGACCGCGATGCCCTGCCACGTCTCTTCGTTGATTTGGTCCACGAACTGTGGAGGCACCAGGAAGCCGTTCCCGTAGCCTGGCAGCTCCAGGGTGTACGAGAAAGGCACACCTTTCAGCTGTGGACAATGCGGTTTACTGAATAAAAATAGTACAACAATAGGACAACTTAGTACTGCTGACCTACCCTAATTATCCTTAAATGAACATGACTCAAAAAAAAATTAAAACATTGGCCAAGTGCAAGTAAGACTCGCGTGCAAAAGTTTACAAACGTATCATCATTTTTAAACATGTCCTTTTAAAACCATAGGTCTCTCATAGGTTTTCTTTTAATAACTTAATCTGTTAAAATAATAAGTGAAAAACTATTTCTAAAACCATCGAAGTCAAACACACAACCCTGGAATCTGATAAGTAACAAACACGCATCAGTTCAATCTCCAAACACCAAACATCCTCATCACGTTGATCCACCGCGCCATTGCCCCGGCCGCGCCGTTCCCCCGGCCGCGCGGAACGCTTCACGCACGCGTTCCCCCACCGCGCCATTGAGCACCACGGTACGTTGCTCTAAGCATCTGCTTTCGAACTGTTTCCCTTTGTTTTTCCTTTATCTATCGGCTAGTTTTATTGGCAGGTCTGTTAATTAATCCTACAGCATCGTTGTCGGGATCTTGTAAAACAATGATTCGTGTTTCCTACAATTATCTTATGCCCGGATAACACACGCTAGTTTTTGAAGCTAGGATATCAAGCAAGTACCCGTAACATCCTGGCTTATTATTGTGGCTAGGCAAAATTTGAATAGTTCTATAAACATGAGGGCTAAGAAAGTGAGAAACTAGACTCGAACGAAAATAAGTGATATTTCATTTCTTTCAGCTTATAATGTGCGGGATAGACGAGTCTAGTTTCTCACTTTCTAAGCCCTCATGTTTAAAGAACTATTCAAATTTTTTTTGAACACGCTTTTTATAGGGTCATAAAGAATTATAGAAAGATAGTGAAGACGCCCGCCCACGTGAACATGTGTATGAGGCGTTGCAATATCCATCACAGCTACACCATCACAAGTCATGTCGAATACGTGCTCAGAATGTGTGTCTACAATAAATTGCCATTAATCGTCTGTCATAATAAATATCGTTATCAAAAACACAGTAAATTCTGACAGATAAGATTAGTTTAGTGGCGCTCGCTCGATTGCACCAGACCGTACGTACAGACGAATGATCGAGTATTTATCAAATACTAAATCGTTATTGTTAGCAAAATTGCTGGCGGATTATTTCAGGATTAACAATACATAACGAGCATCTGTAAAATATTTTTTTTAAAGTAATGAAACAAAAATAAAAGTAATTGATTTGAAACAAATTGAAACAATTTTTTTTTCTATATTTCTGTTACGTACTGTGTATGTGAGTAAACTTACCTGACCATAATCCTGGGCACTTCCCGAACTAACGTACAGGATAGTCGCACTGTTTCCTACGCGGTAGAACCCAGCTTGAGGCAGCTTCATCGAGTCCATGACAGCACCCATGGCTGAACCGAGGTGGTACAGTTGAGCGGCATTCGGTGGCAAGCTTTTGTCCCCATAACCAAACAGCACCCAGTTCCCGTGGCTATGGATGTCCATGTATATCTGGATCCTGTCCAAGTAATCCACGAGTATGTCCCTGACGTATCCGGTCTCTGGCTCGGAGAAGGGGTGGGTTCCAGGATAGGTATTTTCACAAGGATCATCAGACACTCCTAAGGTATTGAAGTTGGCATCGAAGTTCCTGTTGCCGTCGACTCCGACGCAGGTCGGATGGACTGCTAGGTTGACCGATCTTGTTTTACGCCAGAGACGGGTCTAAAAAGAATAAATTAAATATAATATTAGCAAACTATTCACAAGATGGAATTCGACGACCTTATGAAAGTCATGATAATCCGTTGAATGATAGAATCACAGAAATGATATGAGATGAAAGTGGCCACCTACTGGACGCCAACTGAAATAGGCATGACCCTACAGTTTGTGCCCGTCGGTGCACTCGCTCGATTTAAAAAGAAGAATAGGAACGATAGTTGTGGTGGCTTGGACCCAAAAAATGTCAAGTTTTGGACTCCATATGACTGTATAATGATGACCTTAAAACGTCAAAGAGTACCGTGTTACCAAGTAACTGGGTAAAGAGATCTTATAGGCAGTCGGTTGATGGTACGACACTGGTGTTCAACTGAACCTAGTTAGATTGGAAGCCGCCCCAATATAGTTGGGAAACGGTGAGGCAGATGACTGATGATGAAAATGATGATTTTGGTCTTTAAACTCACATCGGTATGTGAGAACTCGTAGCCGTCGGGGTTGACGAGTGGCATGACGATCCAGTCCACGTCGTTGCGCAGGTCGCTGTCGTCGCTGCGCAGGTTCTCCACCAGCCGGTAGATGGAGTACAGTGCTACCGGAGTGGTGACCCACTCGCGCGCGTGGATCATCGCGTTCATGAAGTAGATCGGCTTGCTCGGGTCGGCGAATTTCGTCGATGATATCTAGTTTAGAAAGATTGAACAATCAATATCAAAACAAAGCTAGATGCTTTATAGTTTAATGCGATCAATACTGGATGGATTACCGGTACTATTAATCTTATATACACAGGGGTACATTAGCAATGATTGAAATTATATTTTGATGCGATGTTAATAATGGTTTTAATGACAACTACCTTTAAGTACTTGATATCTCGTCCTTCGAAACTCTTTCCTGCATTGACCAGAGTGACCAAGTCGGGGTACCCTGCAGCTATTCTCTCCATGTAGGCATTGATCTGAAAGAAAAATGAACAGATTGTTACGTACAATTTTGGAAGGAACACTGATTACGAAATTATCGCTTTCCATCAGGTGAGGTTGTGGTCAAACGCTTTCCTATCAATAGTAAAAAAAATACTGAATACTTATCATTTTTAAATATATTTTTAGGGATGGATTGATTGACGTAAAGAGCTAAATAAAATTTCATTGTTATTGAATTTAGTTCAAAAGTGTTTAAATTGGAACACCAAAAAACTGTGACACATTGACCTCAAAACTTTACAGACGAGTAAATTCAATATTGATTTGATTACAAACACACTTACTTGAATACATTTTAGCGTTATTTTGGCTAAAGTGATAAATTTCACTAAAAATACGTTTTTAAAGTCTGGGTTGTAAAGGAATTTCAATTTTGCCTTATATAATTATATTTCGCGTGAGGGCGTTGAAAAAAGCCGCCAGTTTTTTTTAAACTGTTGACTGCGATGCGGAGGAACATTCCACACCATTTTTAAGTTTAACTGTTGCGTTGTTGTTTTAGGTGTATAGGTACTTATTGTTCGTAAATATTTAGTTTAAAGTAATCAAGATGTCTCACTTCGTCGTATCTCGGGTAATCCTGGAACAACAACCTGTTTCTTCTACTTCTCTTCCACGTTGCTATTTCTTCTTCGTTTTTCTCGATGGCTCTGTAATATAATTTCATTGATATGATTACTTTATTATGAATATAATGTATGGCTCATTTTTTCTATGATTTAATAATAATATCTTGGGATAACTCACACACGGTCATCCGATCCCAAACTAGGCAGAGCCTGTGCTATGGCAACCAGACAACTGATAAACATACTTATATATTTCTAAATACATACATATTATAGACAAATTACACCCAGACACAGAACAAATGATCATGCTCATCACACAAAGATTTGTCCTGGGTGGGAATCGAACCCACGACAAAGCAGTCAGGGTCGTTAACCACTCGACCAACAGGCCAGTCAATACCAAGATACTGATTATACATTCGATATTAATTATTAGTAGCGTGACAAATATCCTAGACCTGAGTTATTTCTATTTTCAACACACTATTTCATTAAAAACTAAATTGACAGTATTTTTGATGAAATGGTGCTGACATTTGAGCACCTAATTATTTCGTTTTGAAGTTCAAATATTTAATGGAGTCTGTACTCTATATTAATATACATGCGCAAGTTTGAATGTTTGGAGGGATGGGTGATGGATGTTTGTTACTCTATGACGTCAGAACGGCTGAACGGGTCTTGATAAATGAAATGATGTTTGAATTGACGAGAAGAACTAAAACACCTAAAGAAATGTAAGAAATGAGGAAGCGCCCTGTTAGTATAGTTCTTACTAGCTATATAATTCGTTCTAGTTTTTTTTTTGTTAATTGTACTGTATATTGCTATATAGGTTTCGCCTGTAATTTTATGTATGTTGTTACATACGTACCTATCCACCTGGTTATAAGTAGATGTCTCTGCGACACATATCAAGCGCAAGCGTCGAATACATCACTGTGAGTCAGTCCATCTTTGCTTTGACACCTCTGTAGGCTTCCTACGTAACACATATTCACTTAAATTAATAAGCTCACTTGGCGACATTGTCCGTGTGCACGTAGTGCTGTATGCCCTGGTTGTCCAGCACGCTCAGCAGCGCCGGCCGGTGCTGTGGCGCCACCATGAGCAGCGCCTCCCGCTCCTGCGGCGCGCCGTACTGCCACACGTCCAGGTCTAATTGGACCTCCAGCCGCTGTAGCAGTTCCATGTCCGAGGAGTTGCGGGGATACACTCCGTGGACTGTGTAGCTGGAAGATGGGAGTCAATCAATAAATCTGCCTTTTCCTAACTGTACAGGGTTACTTCGGAGACAGACCGCATTTTTCTTCCATCAAATCGGTATCATTGAAATAACAACATATTCAAGTAACGTCGTTGGTTAGTTTGATCTAAAAGTGAAAAAATACATTTTTTTTCTTGCTTACTGGAAAAATTAATCAAAAGTAAATTAATTATAGTCATCTATGATTACTATGCTTTTGTTTTTTTTTTTGTTTCAAACATGGTAAAACCAAAAAGTACGTTTCTATTTATTATTTGCGCACTGTCTCCGAAGTAGCCCTCTATGAGGGGTTGGCTCCCAGTCTGACCGAATGTAGCTCAATATAGGACGTGAAATATGACAAACAAACACATGAAGGAATGATTCAACTGGGTTATGAAGGTCAAAATGGCAGTCTTTTTGACCTTCACAAATCAGTAACTTCGTACAACGATAAATCTTTTTTCATATATTTCTCTTCACTGTGATCTTAGTAGCTTTTTGTCGTAGTAGCAATTTTATCTTTCAAATCTACCCAAAGGTTGTCTGTAAAAGACCGCTTTTAGCGATAAGACCGCTTTTGACCGCCCGTTACACCCTACCAATTTTTAAGCTGCAGTATAGTTTGCTATGGTGTACAATAAATAATTTTTAATTTCTATTCACACAACTAATTTATCAATTCTCTAGCTTTTACATTAATACACAATATTTTCTTCACTCGTCTGCATCACATGTCCATACGATTACAACCAACATTAACCGCACCCTGGACCTTGTTGCTAACAGCTGGCAGTCTACACTTGTGCACGAGTTAATCAGACAAGATACGAAGGAGAAGATTCCCTAAATAATCATTCATCCATACCTGGAGTACGCGTCATGTCTCCCTGCCTGCACCAGGCTCACCACAGCCACACACAGCACCAACAACTGTCTCATCTCCATCGCTGACACAACCGTGCTGCTTAAAAACTGGTTCAGAAACAACTTACTCCGGTTATTTTACTTATCTTAATTCTTTAATAACCTCGTCATTATCTAGATTGTTTTACGATTCAATTTAATCGATGAGATAGTGTCACTTTTATTGTTTGATATACGCCGATAAAATCGCTGGTATACGTTAACGTAACTAGCTATTTTAAAGTTGAAGAAACTGTTACTATTAATTCTGTATTTTTGTATTATTAGTATCATCTAATCGTGCAACTGGGCCTTAACCACTTGCAGAGAGAGAGAGTTTTATTTTAATTCAAAGTATGTTGCTACCACACAGTTAACACGAGATTGAATAACAAATATTTCATACATGATGGCTCCTGGTTAACAACTAAGTTGCAGTTAAAAAATGACTCTGGCTTGTGCAAGTGGGCCAAAGAATAAAATTCCTTACGTACTGACTGACAAACAACTCATAGCTCAAGGCACTTGTCTCACCGCTGACGATCAGCGAGTAAAACTAGAAACTAGATACGAGTTGACGAGTGTATAGTTCTGATAGTTTTGTCGCTCAGATATAACCGAATGCTCTTGTGCGACGGGCGATTACTCGCACCACTCGCTCCGACCTGCACTTTAGGTAGAAATGACCGCTGGTTGATCTCTCGGCGTGATTTCTGACCGTCAAGCCAGCATCGCTGAGCGAGTATCGATGAGCGAGTTTTATCTTTGATAGCTCTTGTCGCTGCGACAAACTAGTAATAAGGGTGTTCTCGACGGCAGTGTGCACAGCCAGCTATTGACTATGATCTTCATTTACTCGCACGGGATCTATATGTTTAGTCAGTTTCCTCAGCGAGAAACTAGGTGATAGCTAATCGCTTCCTCGTCGGCGGTGGAGACAAGTGCTTTAACGAAATTGAAAATTCGAGGGTATATTTATCTTGATGTGCAGAGGTGTACTAAAGTGGAGAATTATTTGTATGAAAAATGGTATTCCTTGATTAAGAAACTTGAAACAATACAAATACTTATCAAATTCAATAACAACAGATAGTAATGATAGATATTTCATCACTATCCTTTAAAAGGGGGTGGAGGGGGTGCTGCAGTTCGTAGAGGCACGAAACCACGTGGGTGAAGTCGCTGTTAAAAGTGCTTGGTTTAATATGTACTTTATTATGTACCATTATTAGCATAAAAAGAAAACTATTAACAGAAACATATACTTCTATACGTAAATGTTTGAAGTCTGGTTGATTTATGCGAATTTCTGCGATTTGTGATCTGTATGCTTTTAGTAGCCAAATAATTTTATTTTACCTTGTTGCCAGCCAAAAGGGAAATACCGTTTTTCTCTCAATGGCCAGTAAAAATATTTTTTTGTTCGCGGTTGATTTTATTTTTATTTGTCTACTTATATCGGCTTACCAAGTATTTCTACGGCTCTTGATGTTTTGTTTCCGGAAAAAATTATGTTTCAATTAATGTCAAAGAGCACATCGGTGGAACTGTGAAACAAATAAAAATTGTAAATGGTAGGTATTTAGGAAATAACTGATTGTTGCGTACCATCTATTAAAAAAATATTGGAAAGTTAGGGACTTGCAACCTTACGGTTTATGCCAACCCCAGTAAAGAAAAACTAAAAATGGTGAAATATCGATATTAACTAGTACATTGTTCTATATTCAATTTTTGAAGCAATTACGGTAAGTGAAAAGAACACGAGACGCTAGACAAATCAATTGAAAACTCGTTGTTATTTATTTATATCATTCAAATATTTATAATGCAGGAACATAAAACGATTTTCATAAAAAAAAACAGTAAAAATCCCTCGAATAAAAAAACTTTACAAAGTATAAAATAAAATGTATTGATCCTTTTAGTTTAATATAGGTACGATTATTTGGGCCTAGCGTCTCCAGTCAAGCGTCACTGTCCTCATCAACCGGGCATTGATCAGACAAATAATATTAGTATAGACATACATAACATACATACAAATCTTTTTATTTTAATTTTTTTAATTAATATTCCTCATTTCCTTTCACGTGTAAATTATTATACTAGTCAAGACCTTTCATTTGATACCCATATTTAGGGAGTTGTGAAAAAATATGTAATCCGCCATTTTGTGACGGCGGCCATTTTGGATCTATTTTCATCAAACATAGTTAAGAACACTTCCAACTAATTCACCTTTCAAACAAAAAAAACCAAAATCAAAATCGGTTCATCCGTTCGAGAGCTACAATGTCACAGACAGACAAATACACACACACAGACACGTAAAACTTATAACACCCCATCGTTTTTGCGTCGGGGTTTAAAAATCACAGAAAGAGAGTGAGTTAAGAATCACAAAGTTAATTTTTCAAGCGATTCGTGCTACGCCGTAGCAGTGCTACGCGTTACGACGTGCTACGACGAGCTACGAGCGCTACGTGTGACGGCGGGAATCTTTGCGAGCCTTTGTGTCGTGAGATGCTGCAATATAATGATATATTCACGTTAGGTGAAGTTATTTGTCGTGAGAGGAGGGAATACTAATGTTGTCGTAATACGTCGCGTTTTGCATTGTGGCTGCTGTTGGAAGTTTTTCACGTTCTATACCAAATTATGACTATAGAGTAAAAGGCGAATGATTCAGGTAAATATCTATTCTAGTACGGTAATTGAATGTCTGTCAAATAAGATAACTTTATTCTGAGAGCCCATTATACTAGTTTTAGAGCAACGTTCAATCCCAGTTGCAATCTGTCAAAATGTAGGCAAAGTGAGGTTTTTTGTCAGTTTGCCACTGACTTACGAATGCGAATGTCGTTTAAAAAAAAGTATAAGTTGGCCAGTCCGAACTTTTTTTTTATTAAGCAAAAAAGTTCAGATTCAGATTTTTCCATGATTATAATATTATTTATAAGCTTTGCGATTTTGTGCAGTAAATAACATCTGCCAAATCTCCACCCTTTTGCCGCTCGATTTCAGATCAACTTTTGGTCGATTTTTTCATAAAATTTTCGTAATATTTTATTCGATAGATATTCTATTTATATAATAATAAATATTCTGCTTTTAGTGTTTAAAAAATATCACAATACGACTCTTTAGATAACGCCATAGAAAAAAATCCGGATCTGTGAAATCTGTTGAATTTGGAGGTCAATTAACGCTTTCGATTAATTGCCTACAAAAAGTTCGTCCCAAACTTCCACTTGTGGATCATCCTGTAAAATCACTCGTTTTTTAGCTATCCAAATTAATTTGATAAATAATAAAATGGGATTCTTAAGACGGTTGTAATGGAGGTCTGCCTTGCTTGGGCGGAGCACCGCCGTGTCTTCGTCGAGGCGATTAGTGGCGGTGACCACTCGCGTTCTGCCCTGGTTAAATCCATGGTCTGGTGCGAGGAGGCTTGAGAAGTGGTCACCTCCTTCTGCAAAAGTGTAACTAGTGAAGGCGAAGGCGGGCCGCGCGAGGCAAACAACAAGGCCTTCACTCCAACCGCCGCTACAGAAGAAGACGCCCCGGGCGTCGGGAGTAGCAGGGCGATTCCCTGGCCACTGTGGGCGCGGGCCTGCGGACGTCGAGCGTCGGGTAGCTCGCTGTCCGGTCACAACCAGGCCCGGGTTGATGGCGCGTTGTGTTTCACGCGCGCCTCAAGGAGATGTCAGCATAGAATAGCTAAGGCCTACTAGGGCCAGAGCCTGCCAGGGTAGCGGAATTTGTTCGAAAGAGTCAAGGCGGCCCTGGAACGCAAAGGGCTTTAGAAGGAACACGGATGGGTTTTAGTCAGTAAGAGTCTTTTGATGATATCCCATTCCAAAAAAAAAAAGAAACGTTTGTCATCACCGCCCACAGTAACAGCAGCCCCTGCTATCTGGGCTCTTTTAAGAAGAATAATAAATCCAGTCGAAGCAGGTTAAGTGATCCTGCGTGGATCTGCTGAGAAATCTCTTCCCTTCAATTGTGTTTTTCTTTAGCAAATCTAATTTCGTTCTCCAAAATAGCTTTTTTGGAAAAATTCTTCAATCTGCATATGAACTTTCGCAATAAATTTCTGAAATAAATACAATAGTCCTGGCTTTAAAAATATCCAAAACAAAATCGCAACTCTTTAACTAAAATTAGGACACCAAAAAACTGCAAAATTTGTGCAATAAATTGAAATGGGTGCGAAACAAAGTTGTAAATGTCACCGGAAAATTGAAAACGACATAAGATGACATTTATGTACATACATCCGATTTGACCACCCTATAGAATTGATACTCTGTTTACATTTTAGTATTTTTTACATGAGCCCATTTTGGTGCACATCATTTATTTTTTGAAAATTTAACAAAAAATGACACTTTTACATTAAACTCACTTTAACATTAAAAAAACTAAATTCATTTATTTTCAGACTAACAATGTCCATAATTGTTAGTAAAAAAGGTCTTAAAATAATGTTAGTCAATACTAAAATCTATAGTAGGCGCCAGATAATCGTGGAATAACGGTCATTGACCCACCTACAATTATTGACATTTTTAATTTGAAAAACGGAATTAATGACACAAAGCTGTCCCGAATCATCATCTCTCGTGATCCTTAACATTGTCTAATAATGAAAAACGATTCATATTTAATTGTTCAGGTACCTATGAACAGTTATTAGGGAAAGGTCAATATACTTTATTCCACATTTATCTGGCGCCTACTATAATCAGGATGGAATGCAGTAAATGAAATTGATTAAATTATGGGAAATCAATTGAAAAATAACTCATGTATGTTGTAGATCATGACGTAATATTGCTCAGTAATTGAAGTAAATTGCCTTAATCATGTTGTTTGTCAGCCGGGCAGCTATTTTCAGAATTATGTTTCAACATGAGGGCAAGTAATGATAACTTAAGCCTACTTTCGACACATAACAGCAGATTTTATTATAAATTAAAAAAAAAATCATTTATTTCAGGTAAAGACCCATAGGTGTTCGATTAATACAGGAACATAAATATTTAAATATTTAATTATCCCGTAAGAAAATTGTTGTGTTTTTAAGTATGTATTTATCCGTAAAGCACTGCTAAAAATGCACTGCAATGCATTTGTAGATCTTTGGCAGTCGTTACGGATAGTCAGAAGCCAGAAAATCTGACACCAGTCTTACCAATGAGAACCGTGCCGCCGCTCCACGTAAAATACTGGTATTCTGCTGAATCCGGTTTAACTGGAAGCCGACCCCAATATAATTGGGAAAAGGCTAGGCAGATGATGACTGCTAAAAATGACAGCCAATGTAAACTTAAACGTTAGGTATAACGTTGCCTAATCTAAGGGCCTTAGCAATTGAATTTTTTATGACAAAAGCGTGAATATACGCACTAGTAGCACGTTAAACTCCTTACTCCGGAAAGGCTTCCTTCCTGTTTAAAAATAACTATGGACATGATATCTCCTATATTCTTCAAGATGGCAATGTATAGTCCACGAAAAAATCATTCGTCTAGATTACAACCCCCAGCACTGAGGACAAACAAAACAAGGAGGAGGAATAAACAAAACACACTCAAGTATTCCCACTTTCCGACCACGTGAGGAACTTAACTGTCTGAATACTAAAGCAAGGTAACATCAATCATCATTAATTCCGTGAAGGAAACGCCTCAATTCGGCGGATAACGTCGTGTTAAGCCGCTGATACACTTGAGTATTCAATTGTAACGAATGTTCTCTTGTTTAAAATACTAAGAATCGTTTTAGCGAGCACTCTAGCGAGCATTAATATTTTATCTATTGGCATTGTTATTAATCCATTTTTTAAGTTTTATTAATTTCTTAATGTGTTTAATTAATTCTTTATTTGCAATATTAATGTTTAAAATTAGATATAAGTAAGTAAAATTCAAGGCAGCACTATTGTTCAGGTGGGGGCTATGTACGCCTTGAGTGTTGTGTTGTTGTTATATGCATTAGTTATTTTGTTATTAAGCTTGTTTTAAATTGTGCAGTGTATGTGATGTGGCTGTACTTAATTTAAATAAATAAATAAAAGCATTCTAGCGAACGACAGTAAGTTTGCGTCAAGCCAAGTAATTTTGTTATTTTTGTAAAACATTTTCATAAAGTTAGTGTAGTAAGTCATTTTTTTAACGAGCACTTACTAGAGTGCTCTCTTGAATGATCGTGAAAACGTTCGTAGCGATTTGGTTCTATACTCGGCTCTGTTCGTTGTTTAGTTCGACAAATTTAAAAACGGCGAATGCTCAATGTTACGTTTCAAGTGAATGCTCAAGTCTATCAGCACCTTTAGACGATCGGAACAATCTCGGTTACACGCGGAAGGGAACATTTGCATAACTCTCTGAAAGCAAGCTATCGTAAATCGTTTGGAGGCGGGGCTCGAGCGGTGGGACTTATGCGACTGTGAATGGGCTGTCGTTAATTTGTTTTTATATTCATTATAAAAGTGGTTTAATTGTCAATTATTATTATGTTGGTATTTGTATATTGATTAGTACACCTTATAGTCCAGTAAATTTAGATATGATATATCAAGTTGGACCGCAAGGGATGAAAAATATGCCTATGTTTAGGGAAAAATCCCCTGATTATTAAATCAAAATATTTAAGCTGCACGTGAATCAAAAAAAAAATATAATTAATTAAAAACTAATGAGAAAATTTGAAAATCCACGTTAATTATTATCTAATTATAGGAAGTTTCTGCAATTTTTGGGAAAAAAAAACATCAATTTATAGATTTTATAATTCCCTTTGATACGGAGTTAGGAATGTAGCCAAAATAATTCAACGTTTATTTACATTTTTTTTTTTCGTTCAATTTTCGCCAAACGATCAGCTGATTGTCTAATGGCGCCGAGCCCCAGTCACGTGATGCACGCCATACGCAAATTAATATTAAAAGTGAAAAAAAAAAAATTATAACAAATAATAAATAAAATCTAGATTGAGTAGACTATTAATAGGTACATAGTAATTTGGCGCAGTGTCTGCATTATAAGTTAAAAGGGTAGATTTAATGCCTCAGGTATTCTCTACTATTCAACTAAGAATGGAGGAGAAATCAAAGGACGGTGCATAAAAAAAGGAATTGTTTGACTGGCATTTTGAAAAGACATAAACTTTATAAAAACTGGAAGAGAGTTAATTTTGCCAACGAATTAAACAAGAAACTTACCGTTTTTAGTTCTTCATCAAAATTAGATACTATTTTGTTTCTTTTGCGCGACGTATTTAGTTTACAGTGTATCACTCTCGACACGCGATAATAACATTTATTATGTTGTGTCGAGAGTAATACGAAACTCGCTTTTTCAGTTATATACACAATTCTCAATCATCTATCACTCACATATGTATATTTCTCGTATAAACGTTTTTAACAAGTTCACTGTCCAGGCTCCAGAGTGGGAATGGCCCATAAGTCCAGTTATGTTTTTATTTAAAGTCAGTTTATTTGTGATTAAAATGATGTGTTCTGCCAAGTCCGCATTAAATATGAGACTTTCTCCTTACGTCCACAGTATCAGCACAGTAGATAAATATACAGTAAAACATCTTCATACAAACGTGCCGCTCTCGGTTTGAATGTGTGCGTGCGCGCCGCGCGCCATGTCGGCACGCGATTTCACGCACACGCTAGCATAATATATGGGGGAATAAGGTGGCGGCAGTGCGGGCTGTGCAGCGCGACTGTGAGCACGCGCGTACGCTACATGACCGCTTGCGTTCGTCAACTCTCGCCGGCGCGGGCGGCGGACACTTGTCGTAAATTACGAGTATCATGACTTCAAAAAGAGGAAAAAAATATTGTAGTGTTTTCGGGTGCCTCAATAATGATTTCGCAAACCCGGACTTATCATTCTTCATACTTCCTACTCAACCAGAAATGTAAGTACCTACTTATACTTAAATATTATTAGAAAATATGGTATATTTTCTAATAATATTTAAGTATAAGTAGGTTGTTGTATTGTTTATTTCACAGTTTATTTGCTTTATTAAGAGCGTAGCCGAGTCGCATTTTTCTGAATACTATGTTTAGAGCTAAAGTTTATTTTAAGAAGTCTAGTTTTACTATAAAATAGAGGATTGAGTACGAAACATCGTTTTGGTAAACATATTTTTCGCGTAGGTATAGTTGTAATAAGGTCAATTTCACAATAATTAATATTGCAAATTAATTACTTTTGAAATTATTATTTTTTCTATTGTCTGATTATGATGAAGCTTTTTATTTTTACTAAATTTATAAATTGGTAAAATATTCAATCATAATATGCTTTTCATTTTATAAATTTAGATCAAGTGCTGCTTGTTCGAAAATATTAACTAAAAGTAAAAGTGACAACCCTGGGTATCAACTCAAGAGTAGGCTAATAACTCGGCGGGCGGCCTTAGATAACCTACTGTATATTTATCTACTGTGGTATCAGATGGCTTAGAAATTAGTATCAGACAGTGAACCTCTTAACTTTAAATTAAAAAATGCATTTAAATAAATCTGTTGCATTATATTAACTTTACTAGCTTAGCCAACTTGATTGCATTTCTATTTCTAAATTGTATTCCATCGTGGAAAGTAATCGGAAATTTTAATTAAATTGCATTTGTATTTCAAGACTACAGGTTCGAAGCTGTTAGAAAAGAGATGTAATTGAAGCATGCGATGAATATTCCTGGTCAGATATAAGTCTTTGATTTACATTTAACTCACAGCAAGTTAAAATAATAAGTTGCGGAATTTGTTCGAAAGAGTCACCGCGGCCCTGGAACGCAAAGGGCTTTAGAAGGAACACGGATGGGTTTTGAGTCAGTAAGGGTCTGACACGTCCTTCCGCTCCACCCAGAGCGGAAGAAGTCATTTGATGATTTCCCATTCTTAAAAAAAAAAAGTTAAAATAATAAAGCAGGCTTAACTACATAATGCTTAAACGGCACACAACTCCAACTCAGATTACCAGAACATGCAAACAAGGGAACACAAAAGTCTTCGAAATGTCTTGCAAAGCAGAACAATGTACAAATTAACAATATAAGCGTTAAACGGACCTTACACGTACGGAATGTGTTTGCGGGATTCCGGGATCCCGGGCCCCGGGCTCGCGCGGGATTCAAATGGGATTGTGCAAAACTAAGCAATTTTAAGTTCCAAATGCTGACGTGCGGGATTTCGCAGTTGCGATTCGCAATTACGGAACTAGCAGCATCGAAAATTGTTCAGAGGAATGTTTGAGCTTGTTGTTTTGTTTTAAAGTTGCTGACTCAGCTGCGAAACAAAAACATAGGAAGTTAAAGTGTTAAAAACCGTATCCGTGTGAACCACAGCAATACGTTGGGACGAGTAGTTGACATAAACGCCTGAAACATTGAGAAACCAGAGAAAAAACCACTTACAGAATAAATACAAAACCTGAAGGATTCTTGTTATTTGAATCTCCTACGAAGGATAACCAGTTACAAAATAAATCACAGTAATGCAAGTGTTTCAAAGAAGTTGCTCCTTCAGTTAGGTGACAACAGCGTGCACATAATAACTAGGTGAAAAAGTTGACTTCATAACTGAGCAATAGGCCTCCAAACACTGTAATTGGCTAAAGCCTCCTCATACACAATGCACAAATAACATAACGTAAAGCTCGTTACACATCAAAGCGCGTCTTAACCCGGCGAACACAAATCTAAGTCACCGCAGTGTCCCCGCAGCGTCCCCGCAGCGTGTGCCCACCGTTTGAACTACATCAACCTTTGTACAGTGTACGTGTGTTTGTGAGCTTCAGACAACCGACAATCTGTCTCCGCACGACTTAATTAAAGTCCAAAAACGATTCAGTGTTTTGCGTATAGTAGAGTACTTAGTAATGTGTTAGATGCGAGTAAGTGGGGAATGGATGCGGTATTCATATTACAGGCGTTGCTGTTATCTGCTCATGTTATGTTTTTGTAGTTTAGTGGCAAAGACAAATAAAAAACTTAATAAGTACCTACCCACAAACACAAGTACGTGTCAGATTGTTTTATGTTGGTAAGTACGCGTCAAGTCATGAAATGAAAGCTTTAAAACTAGCCTATGTAATGAGATACCTGACTCAGGAGCCTTTCAATTATTTAGGTTTTATTGACAGCTGTAATCATAAACTGTAAATCCCACTAGCATCGCGAATCACTAAAATAAATTTAATCATCGTCCTTCTTTCTGTCAATCGTCACTGTCGTCCATCCATGCATCCTCAAACATTCACATTTATAAAACTAAGTATAAGTAGGATATTTCATAAAGACAGTCTGTGTGTAAGTAGGTACAGCTTAACTTGTAAAAACTAAAACAGCAAGCGAGTTTATAATCTCTCCGTCAGATCAGAAAATCCTGCTCATGTGAAATGAAGGGCTAATCAGGGGATGTCCCAAAACATGTGAATGTTAAGTTAATTCAACTAAGTTGCGAGTGTCAGGGATTACGGAGTGACACTTTAATTACGTGTTTCGGATTTGTCGGAAGGAGAAAAGGGCTTGTGGTTTTGTGACAGGCAGATGTAGTCGCTATACAAACGACTGAACAAACTGGGTCAGGTTATTATAAGTTTTCTTGCCTTTCATGTCAAATTGGTTGCAGCTGCTCAAGGTTTCATTCTCATATAGAAATATATTGTTAGCATGTGCGTCTGTCATGTTATATTCGTCGTAGCCATATTTTAGAATAGGCCATTTCGTGATGAGGCCGAGGTTAGGTTACGGTGGCCCGCAGATGCGGGTCGGCACCAGCCGGGGATCACGGAAGTCACATACATTCCCGCGATCTCCGGCGTAGGTGAGAGATGGAACACCGCGGTGGTTATAGTCAGTGAGAGTCTGACAGACTGACAGAACATACATGGGAATTTGCCCCCATAAAAATAAAAGGTTTGAGGAGGCTAGTTCATGAAGTGGTCGGCTATTTCACATAATGGTTGAACGATTGTTTTTAATTCAACGATCTGACTGCGACTTATCCACAGCACCGGGAAAAGTGTAGTCGTATTTGAAAAACTTTAATTTTCCGAACCGCACTCGTTCCTACCCTCATGTAACCTCTCCCTTATATCGTGACCCCGCCTGCTCACCGCGCGGTAAAGCGGCCGACCCGCCGGCCCTATGATTCGTCCTAAACGACCCAAAAAAACGGTTAAAAGCCTTTGTCTTAGAACTGGCGAATGAAATTAGTATTTTTTGACGGGCTCAAATAGGACATTTTGTCGAAGATACGAATTAAACTCCCATCCAAAAACCAACTTTACACCTTTTAAAATAAGGTTGGATTTTGAGTAGGTATGAGGGGATGGACCTTAAAAATCACATTGTAGAATAATATTTGTTTAAGAATACTTGAAGCTCAATCAGAATATCTGATTCCGACATTAAAAGGTCTTGGCTTATTTTATAAAGGATTCGCTTCTCGGCTGGCGAGGACTTTTGTTCGCTTGGGATTGGACTTTACGTTCAAGTGAAAATAGGAATTCAACCTCTGTTAATAATGTGCTGTATCTACCAGAGAACATTATTTAACCATACTTATTTATAAATAGCTAGATGGACGGATCTAAACATTAAGTACTCACAGAAAATTGAGAACTCATTCGTATGCATAGTACCTATAATGATTTTATTCTTACCCAGCCGTCTACTGAGATTGAATATGTTTTATCTATACATATCTCTATCAATACATCTATAGATAAATATAATAAAAATGTTACGGATCGTTGTCTGTACATGGGAGATATATGAGAAAAAATATTATTGGGACCTTTATCAACGCAAATAGCACCCAAAACAATTATTGTTAGAATTTTTGTATGTTTATCTGTTTGCCTGTGCGTTTGTGCACGCTAATCTCAGAAACTCGATATAGATGTGGTTTTCACTGATCCATTGAAGTAGCTTCACTTAACATTTAGTGTTTGTTTCATGTCAATCGGTTTATAAATAAAAAAGTTGTGCCAATTTAAAGGATCACGTCGAAAATTTGTTAAACTATCTATTCTATATCTTTTCAGTAGCATTGACTGAAACTTTACTAAACTTCATAATCTTAAAATAATATGTCTGCCCCAAGTAAACTCAAACTCAAAGCATTTATTTCAAATACTTAGACTGTAACATGCACTTTTTAATTATCGAGGTTGGTCAGTCAAGGAGATGAAGCTAGGAGCACGTTCCAAAGCGTAGATCTACATATACTTTCAAAGAAGCACCAGAGTTACTTACAATCATAAGTCCTAAACGTTAAAACACATGAAGCCTTATTTTCAAAAACACAAGATTCTCACATTAGTCAGTATTTATATCTTGGAGTTATGTAAATTGGTCCGCAAATTCCCAGAATCCTACAACACACGGGGAGACATACAAACGAGCCATTCACTGCGCCATAAAAACAGGCTAAATTTGCCTCCGTCCCGCCTTAAGTTACATGCTTCTAGTCCACATTCTATGTCTATCAAAATATATAACAAATTACCAGAAAGCATAAAGCAAGAAAACAAAACCAGTATATTTCTCAATAAGTTAAAACAATTCTTAATTAAAAAAAGCTATTACACAGTGGAAGAATACCTTACGGATAAGTTTTAATAATAACAATATAGATATGTAAACTTAATAATAATAAATAAATGAAATTCTATTCTATTGGCAATAATAAATAAATAAATGACATTCTATTCTATTGATAATAATAAATTAAGGACATGATTTTCTTAAATAAATGACATTCTATTCTACTGATAATAATAAATAAATGACATTATATTATATAAATGATAATAATAAACAAATGACACTAAATTCTTATAATAATAATAAATAAATAAAATACTTTTTTAATAATACCTGATAAAAAATGCTAATACCAATGCAGATAATTATTAATAATATGTATAAAATATTTAATAATAGATACAAGATGAACAGGAAATAATTACACAAACATTTTACAAGAAAAGTTTACAAAACGCTCTTCCTCTCTCCTAATTAATTATTTTAAGTTTTGCTGTGCCCGACAGGGTCCATAATTGTTTCTATTTATTAATTCTAACACCTGTTTATGTGTACATTATGGATTGCAATAAACTATTTGAGATTTGAGATTTGAACCTCGCTGCGTTGTGGGGAAAGTCAAATTCAAAGTCAAAGTCAAAGCATTTATTTCAAATAAACCATTATCAGGTACTTTTGAATTGTCAAAGTCAGTCCGTCAAAAACATGAAGCTATTTGCACGTTCGCAAGCGTAGATCTCTATGGAGAAGAACGTGCAAGAAACTCCACGGACACTCTTTTAAATAATTTTATGTTTACAAAAATCCTGGTTACATAAACTTTGTTGCTTCTATATATGAGAACAATGTAAAGAAAGAAAAAAAAAACAATTTATAGTATGAAATATTAAAATGAGGCAGTGGCAATCAAGGGATGACCAGTCTCCACTGACGGCGCCCGTTCACGAACATGACGCGTGCATCAGCACCATTCAGCTCAACCATTTTGAAGGGAACTGAATGATCCGATACACGCGCCACCATCAGCGAGACATTGGAGTGAGCATGACACACCCTCAACTGCCCCTGCTATTTCATGTCAAACAAGGAAACTATCTATTAACATAATGGTCCAGGGTTCTCACATTTACAGAACTTGAAATAAAAATTGCTTCTAAATTATATAAAACTATGAATATCAATCTGAAAATACAGAAAAAGAAAAGTTTATTCCAAACATAATATAAGATTATGTGGAATAGTATTATTATTAGACATAAAAGAGGGTGAGCATCTCTTCCAAATATAAAACCTAACTAGTGGAACCAAGCGGCTGAGGCTGTGGAGCAGGACCGGCATTTAGCCAAGCATTTTTATCAAGGATATAATCTTCCAGTTTATAATATGCCTGTCTACATAGAGTGCGTTTTATGCATGTTTTAAATTTTTTCTCATTCAGTTCGAGAATCTCACGTGGTATTTTATTATAAAACTTAATACAATATCCCATAAAAGAAGTGTGTACTTTAGCCAATCTGAATCGGGGTTGATCTAATTTATTCCTATTTCTAGTATTAAAATTATGCCTATCACTAATCTTATTAAAAAGATGAATATTTTTCCGAACATACATAATGTTTTCGTATATGTATTGACAAGGTACCGTCATGATGTTAATATCCTTAAACAGTTCCCTTAGGGAATCGCGCCGACCCAGATGGTATATGGCTCTGATGGCTCTTTTCTGCAGAATAAATATAGACTCGATGTCTGCAGCTCGTCCCCATAATAAGATACCGTAAGACATTATACTATGAAAGTAACTAAAATAAACCAGCCTCGCGGTATCTATATCAGTAAATTGACGGATTTTTCTGACAGCATATGCTGCTGAACTTAGCCGTCCTGCAAGAGATGTTAAATGAGGACCCCATTGTAGCTTTGAGTCAAGCGTGATCCCTAGGAAAACCGTGTCTTCGACGAATTCAAGTTTCTCTTTGTCCAATACTATGTCGCAAGTATTACTTTTGACATTCGGTAAAGCAAATCTGATGCACTTAGTTTTTTTCCCATTTAATACTAAATTATTCGCAGTGAACCAATTTTGGACCTGCTGTAGCGCATTATTTACGTCGTCAAGACTTGTAGAACGTCTATCTATCTTAAAAATTAAGGACGTATCGTCAGCAAATAACACCATCTTTGGTTGATTTTTTAAAAAAGGGAGGTTCAATATTTTTGTCAAATAGGCCACAATAAAGTTGAACTCGCTGTTTTCTTACTACTTCGTGTTCAGCATTGGACTCGTAAATAACACACTCGTCTTCGCACTAAAAATATTATTTGGTAAACTTTTTTGGACGTAATGTGGGGACAGAAGGTTTATTTCACGATGAGTATCTTGTATTGCTGACAATGGTAACAATAGCACGAGGAACCTTTAGGAAATAATTTAAATGGTATCAGACGGCCATATCGTACTTAGCAATCGTTTACATTCAAGTCATAGTATCATCTTGGCGACAAGTGAAGCAAGTAGCAAGAAGTGTGTTTTGAAGATATTGCGACTGCGATGCGAATATGGAAGTTCCTTTAATACGGGAACTATCCTTCAGGCTTTATATTACACAAAATTAATAGCAATAAAAAATGTTAACTGATTTCATTTTGTCTTTTTTTGCAATGTGTTCGTGAAAGTCGTGAGCCTTCTGCACGTTTCTACTCAGTGGCAGTTCGTGAACTTGCTACTAAAGATAGAAATTTATTGTCAAAAACATTGTACAGCGGGATAAGTACTTAATCCTTCGGGGGTCGTCTGTGAAATGGGAGCATATCAATAAAAATATTGTAGTTTCGGATGAAACTTACTTTCGGCATTCGTTCGCTCTTGTTTGTTAAGATTATTCTCTCGTTCCGCTTCTGTCGGGCTAAACCTCAGAGTAATGGGCTAAATTACGGATATAAAAATATATTTCTTTATGTTTTTCTTCTCTTAGTTTCAAGTTGAGTACGAAACTCGAATGTTCGGTTCTCACTTTTGGGTAAAGTGTGTATCATGCTTTACTAGACCGAGAAAATGATTTAAGGAAAAAGGTTAGGTAAAATCTGTTGTCATCGTGGACTGGCCACAGGACTCAAATGGCACGTCAGTTAATTCAAATCTCGGATGAAAAGGTTCCAGGAAGATTGGAATTGTTCTTCGAAATAAAACAATAAAGTATGAATTTAGCTTGGAAAATGAACTTGCCTATAGTGGCAATAAAAGTGGTAACAATCGAAATAACATACCTAAGTTAAGTTTTTATTGGTAGGAGCTGATGCCTTTTAATTATTTTATTTAGGATCGACCCGAAAACCTTTACACAAACTTTTAGTGGAATTTTAGTTTATTTAGTATTAATTTAAATAAAAGAACATAGACATCGAATAAAACTATCCAGTTTGCGAATTGTTCTAGTACTACTACTATTTGCAGACGTCGAAGAAACAATTTTGTTTTGTATTTTTATGAGGTAACCAAACTCAGTACTCGTGTATCTACCAATACAGGAGTCAGTTTTTATTTGAACGCTATTTATTTTTCTCAGGCAGACTTATAAAGTAATTTTTTTTTTATGTTTTTCTATAAGTGCTACAGAACCTTTTGTATATTTAAGTACTTATTTCATGATTACACTTTCTAGTAAAATCTCAGAAATGCTTTTTGTACATTTTTTTAAAGATTTTGTAGCCTTTGTTAATTTCACATCACATTGTATTCACGACTAAAACTAACCTGATGTAAAAAAAATCTAATAAGTAGCCAGTTGCTGACTCAGGGCTTATTTATCTTTTGCCTTACAATTCCCACAAGTAAAGGAAAATCTAAAGAAACCTTCAGTACAGAACTAATCCTTCTACATCAACAGCTCAATACCACCTCAATATCAGCCGCCATTAAGGGCAGTCGTATAACCCGCATAAATCCGCAAGTCACGCTCCCTCCATCACGGCCCCCGATACAGCGGCAATACAAATTAGCCGGGTAATAAGACGCCCGCCATTGCGAGATATTGGACATTTTTGCTGGCCCACTGAGCAGGCAGGCTGGTTACACGCGATATTAACTTTTTATAGAGAATGTGGGAGGTTCCGTAATATGTCGCAGTTTATACACTTGATTAGGTGTGAGTTTGAAAACCTGACTTATTGATGAAACGCGACAGTGATTTTCACGCCTAAATCAACAAACCGATTTTGGTCAGCTTTGGTGCAGAGATAGATGGGACTTTGGAGACCGTTAGGTGTAGGATAGGTTAGATATAGGATGAACCCCCCTCCCCACCACCACCACCACCGTCGAAGTAGGAGGTCGTTCGCTAAGCGCTCTTTACAAATTATCCTAAAATATTAGATATGTCGGGCAAATCTTTGGGAACGACTATCTGCAAATTGACAAAAAAATTGCGCTCACTGGGAATAATAATGATATCACTAGAGAAGGTCGTGTTGGACCAAAACCAACTTATAAGAAAATTAATTGGTGTTAGTGATGATTCGGCGAAAACTTCACAAATCGGAACAAATGTGGGTAATTTCAAGGAGCGAAACCTTGAGTATTTAGTCAGAATGGCCCCGAGCCGTATGCCCGACCGTAAACAAAAATCGTCTACGTTCCAAAGGACCGGTGATTAAAATTTGTAAACAAATTCAATGTAAACTGCATTAAGTATATTCGGCTGCAAAAACCTTAACATAGTTTAGCAAGAAATGTCATTGGAAAAGATTTTGTATTTTTTAAATACTACTTATATAATGTCTAAGTAAAGCTGATATATAATTCAAACAACTCAATTAAACTATTCGTTTTTTAATTGGTTAGGTTAAAACCTCAAGTTATATTAATTAGACTAGATAATTCCATTTGATTCTAATTAATAGTACCTAATCAATTCATTTGCAACTAGAATCTAGTTCTGTGATATGTAATTAATTGGTACTTGTAATTAATAGATTAAAATAAGGCATAGATGTCATGTGCATTTATGATTTTAATTAATATCAATACCAGACACATGAATATAAGTAAAAAACCAAATAGTAAAATTTTAAACTAGCAACTTCGTACACGCTTATCCCGTTTTTTTCCGTTCCCGTAAGAATTTCGAGAGATCCATTCTCAGTGCTCCCCTACACTCCCCAAGGAAGCTACATGCCAAACTTCAGCTTTCTGCGACCACTGGTATCGGCTGTGCGTTGTCTGTCAGTCACTCAGTCACTCAGTAACGGAAAAGTTTTTTATATATTTTAGACGGCTTCATTTGTCTATTCCAAACCAATGAATTTGATCTATTCCGATACCTGCAAATATTGATTTAAATATCTACATGTTAGTCAATCCTTGCAAAAATTAAGGTATTTCACCAACTGCTGTCAGCTACTCAAATTAGATCATGGGCATTCCGCCCTAAAAGGAAATTAGTTCAGAAAATTATTTTAATAATTTCATCGTTTTCCCTGAAGGAACGAGAATTTTAGGATAATTTCAGGAATTCCCTGAGCAGGTGAGCTTTGGACACCGGCCAAATGAATTTTTGTCATTGCGCGCTTTCAGCTTGGTTTTTTCGGCAACGTTATTAGGAAAATGTTCACTACGTGTATTTCTCTATTTGCATATCTGATTTATGTTCTTTTATCGAGCTGTACCGGTTCTGGGAAAATTGTAGCTCTTTTGTGATGACGCAGCGAGTAGGAATGTATCGCATACGAGTTAATTTTAATAGTCGTAATGTATATCAGCATTTTTCTTCTTGGTTTTACTGGTACTTTAGTGCACCGACGGCAGTTTCATAAACAATTAATTTGATTGACAAGGAACAATTCAACGTCGAAATCTTTCGTTTAGAATAACTTTCAGTAATAGTAATTTTGAATTTATGAATAAGTAATGTTATAAACACCACTCTGTGCTCCATAACTAAAGTAAAAGATGCTGGGGAAAAAATAACCAGGCTAAATAGGGAGTGGGCTGGCCTCGTCGCACGAATACACCCAGAGAGATGGAACTCACTGGTCGCCTGAGGAAGGACGTCGTCGTCGAGGTCGACCGCGGCGAAGGTGGTGTGACTATCTCATCATGTTTGAGGGGCAGACTTGGAGAGAGCGAGATTTGAAAAGAGAAAGGAGAGGCCTTTGCCCAGCAGTGGGGACATAAGGGCAGGCTAAAAAAAAGTAATTAGTGACATGATCAAAATATCGAATATCATCAAAATATGATAACGGCGAGGACTGAAACCTGACCGCAGGTAAACAAGCGGACACGAAAAATTGAATTTAAATCGACCGAAATAACTTTAGAAAGTTTTTCTTCTTTTGAAAACAAATTCCTTAAGGAAAAGAAAAATCTTGGATTTAAAAAGTTCAGCCATGTTTTAGGATGTCGACTTACAGTCGTAAAAGTGGGGAAAGCCGGATGACTATTACTTACAAGTTTATGTTGAACAAGTCTCCAGTAAATGGAAGGAATATTTGTGTTCTGTTAACTATCTAGGTACGATAATGGAATCTGCTTAGTTAAACGTTTCATTAAAAGATTGAAAATAATATATTGGTATAACTTTTAAATAGGGTTGCTAATATTTACATTTTAACTGGTTGATCAGACTATTGCATATGCAAGCTACGGCGCATTGAAGTTGGTAAATTATATTTATTTTGCAAGTAGGTTAAACATAACACTTTTACACGTCAATCTTTTTTGGTCATTTTTAGCTAGATGAGGCCGGTGTTTCCTAGCTGATTGTGTATTAATAACACAACACAGTCTCAGTAATTTCAGCTTTCAAATACATTGTGTGACTGAATAACAGCAACATATTCAGCTCAAATGTACCATTAGCACAAACATTCAAAATAATCAGTGCGTACGGAACAAGCCACGGCTAAAGTAAATTACCTAATAGCAAAGCCACATTCTGCCATCCCGACTACAAATGTTCCCAACATCACAGCGCCCGCACTAATGCAACTGTCACACACAAACGATTCATAGTCTTATGCACTAGTGCACTATAATGACAGCCAACAAATCCACTAGTGCTGTAATAACCGGAGATGGGTCGTGTGTGCCGGCCTAACAGTGGTACCGCCATCTATCGCCGGCGAGTTACTTACGTTCAGTGTAATGGAGCACCAAATTAAGTTCTACTAGGTAAGGGAGGGAGTAAGTAGTATAATGGGGAGGTGGATACTAAGGGTAGTTCAAGACCTAAACTGGTGCTAATCTAAGTAATTTCATTTAGTGAAAATGTTGACGTTTTAGTATAGTGTTTTTCTAAAAATTGTCCTTGGTTTTCAAGTTGGAGTGGTTTTACTAAAATACAATGTACACTCGGCTACATGTAGATGGTTACACTTGGTCCTTGACTTGGACTAGCATAGAACAAGGTTTCAATAGAAAAACAGGCCAGCTCATATTTTTGTTAACAATTTTCGAATAGTCCATATCCATAAGCCTAGACATCAAGAATCGTTATAAATGCCAAATAAACATCATTCGAAAGTTAAAGCAAAAACAAATGAAAACATCATCATAAAATCAAATTATAATAATATTGAAAGTATGTACACGAAAATCATATAAAGCATTTACCTTGAATGCACTCAATTACGTGGAAATTAAATAAACTCCACATTTGCTTCCCCTGTGATTAAACTGCGTGATACAAAGGTAAAAACAAAATACGATCAGTAGCGGGACTCAGTTGAGTTTACTGCAATGACTACTGATTGCGGAGTGCTCTCTGTGAACCACAGAGTAGATAGGTACAGAAGGAGCTCCAGGCACACTGAGATGGGAAACTCGCTACTGAAGTGTTACGTGGTCAATACTAAACATTATTGACTTTGACTACGGGTTAAGATTGACTCTCTATGACGAGCAAAAACAGTTGCATGCACACATGGACGCATACATTCGGGCGATCTCAAACAAATGCAGGTCGCAAGTGCGCTTGCACTAGCTGTACCTACGTGAAGAGTGTCTATGTGTGTGTTATCTATTTTGTAGTATCCAGTTCAATGTGCCTCCATGCGGCAAATTGAGTTGTTTCAATAAGTAACGGGTAGTGCTAGCCGGTAGGTCTTATTTGTTGTTCGAAGTTCTGCCGTTTCAAGAGATCAATATTTTTGGCGATGATAATAATAATAATTATTATTATTTATTTAACTGCCTTAAAACTACCATTACAGGTCTTAACCTAATGCGATAGCTAAGTCACACACCCAAACTTAGAATTAAACCACAAAATACTAATACAATACCTATTATGTTAGGTTTTTGTAACAAAGTGTAAACAATACTATTTTTGCAAATTCACCCCAGGGACATGTGAATATATCAATTTCGACCTGAATACAATTGATGGTGCGAATAGCTCGATTCAGAGGAGTTTTGGCCAGCAAGTTGGTCCTGGCTGATGGTACGACCAGCAGTGGCGGGAGCCGTCGCCTCCACACATAACGGTCGGGTACGGACAAGTAGAACCGCTGCAGCACAGCTGGGTTGTGCTCTATGCCTCGGAGCAGTTTTACCATGTACGACACTAGTGCAAATTCCCGTCGCACCCCGAGTTGATTGTACCCCACCATACCCAGTACAATCAATAATGATAAAAGTGTGAATTGACTCTGTTTTTGATCACTAATAAACCTAAGGCCGTGAATTACTGATGCAACTGCGACTTTAACGCTACATGCAGATCATGGGATCAATTGTATTACAGTTCTGATGAACTGTTTACGTACGTGAAGACAGAAGCTACTAAATAGTCAAATGCGGTCCTTTCCTATAACATACAGAAATAGTACTACCCCAAAATTAAACATCAAAATTTACCAAAACATGAAAACCAGCATTCGAAAAACAATTAGCGTGGCACAATTTAAAGCGGTCACCAGTGACGGCAATAAGCAATGAACATGTCGGGCATGTTGATTTGTGCGCGCATATTAGACGCAGTTCATCTCCGGCGGTCACTCCCTGCCACTATTTAGTGACGAGCAGGTCACAATGTGCCACTATTAGTGACCAATACACTATTTTCTACTATTTGTGACGAGCAGAGAAATTGTTTACTGGGATGTGATGAGAATTTTGAGTGAATGCGGGTCTGTTTTAATTTATAGAAACGCACTGCAGCTGTTTTTCTGTTAAAGGATATAACAGTTGATATTGTTAGTGCAAGCTAATGGTTCACCTAATACCTAGTATTTATGGTGTCATGAGGATTATTGCGGATGCCGATTATGGGCTTATGTTGTAGTAAGTTGTATAATTAAATCTGTTCTGAGACTTACATTTCCTGCACCTAACAAGCAAGAAAAAAGCCTCCTCGAAATAAAGCAAGACGTTCACGTTATTTTTATCAAGGACGACAAAACAAGTCGTTTGACTGCACACAAAAATATGTGCCTTATCGTTTATGTATTTTGTGAAGGAAGAAAAGACAATGTTGATTCAACTGCTGCTGATAAGCCGGCAGCCTTGGAACACTGCCCACAGTACCCGAGGAGCCCGGAAAAGGAAAATGACGGTACAAAAAATAAACGCTTCATAACATTATTATTTGTAGCTTCGGACGCTACGATAACATCTTTCTTAGGTGCTATACACATAAATATTTCACAGACAATATCTCGATTCCGATATAAATACATATTTCAATTGAAAGATACGATCTCTTTGTACAAACCATTTACAAAAATGCGACAGAAATGGTTAACAGAAACAAAAAAGCCATTATGCAATTCCAGTAAATAAAATCTCTGAAGCAAACCCGCACCTTAACCAAACAAAGCAACTCGACAGCCTTTTATGTAACTACAGTAAATGCAATAACTAGTTCCGAACTCACCGCAGCTTGTCAACAAACGATTTCCACGCGGACGACTCGCAAGGTGGTACTTTACAGATTCACCAGCGTCCAACATTTCGTCCAACATTTATCTCAATTTATATTAGGGCTGCGTTGACAAATGCTTCGTTCCCATCCCTGGCCATATCTTACGACAAACTTTTAAATTGCGCTCCTAACACTTAAGAACATCGTCCATCCCCCTCTGACCAGTGATAAGGTCTATCCTACCTGCTCTATCGCAGATCGTGTCCGAAGCTAAAGGAATTGACCTAATTTAAAAAGTTGGTCGTACAGTACGAGATACGGATTTCATCGTATAATTGAATCATCGTTTTATTTCAATGTTTGCGAGCGACGTTTCAATTTAAAGTTAACGGCCATATATTGACACAACAGACGACATAAAACAAAATGGAAAATATAATTTAAATGGAGTTTCATTTGAGTCGCGAAATGGCAGCGAGCGAAGTTTCTCGTTTATTCATTACCTGTGTTTGTATCGATACACACAGCGGCGATACACTCCGCCTGTATTGTTTTATCAATGCGCCGCTGTCACTCCGATGGACTTTTATTTTGTTCAATGTTCAACTCGTTCAATAAGTAGCGACAACTCGGTGACTTTTCCATTCAGGGTGGAAGTAAATAGTACTGTCGTTGAGTAGCTGTCGTCTGGTGGTCGAGAGTGAGAGTGACGGAGAGTGGAAGTTCACAACTTAAATTAATATGTTCTAGTGTCGAACCTCTAAGCTACCCAGTGGTCACTGGACACAGGCCAAAGTACTTTGGAAAACCAGATTACCTCCGTGAAAGAGGTCAGTAACAATTTGAGGAGCTGTGTTTTATCTAATGACATATCACATCATTATTGTTATTATTATAATTTTCCTACCCTTAGGCGAAATATGCGCTTGGACGTGGAGATGCATACACCAGCACAATATACACTCATACAAACATAGTAGACATCGTCAAAGAACCATTAATGTAACCTTTTTTGAAATAAATTCCTCTATGAACTTCAGGAAGCGAAAGAGTAGGAATATTTGTAAAGTTGGTAGAACTTGAGCTGGCAGCGGAAGTGGGTTAGAGATTGCATTCCTAATAGATATTGAAGCTTGCGACTCTTATCTCGAGCGGCGAACGAATATTTATGAAAGTTTTCAAAAGAACCTTTCGAAATCATGTTATATTTCCTGCAAATGCAATGTGAAAGTAAATGCTTGAAGAATAGACTATATTTGGATAACTTTTGACTTTTGATGTCAAGCTAGAGAAAAGCAATTTCTTTTATTATTATTAATCGTAGTTGAGAGTTAAGTTGACAAACAGGCCGACAAACAATCTCGAAGTTTGGGTCGACACCAAGGGACTAGGCCTTCACGATAAACTTTAGAACTAGATTTTGGCAGCAGAAATTAGGTCAAGTGTAGTGGAACTTCTTCGATGCATTTGATGCTAATAATAAATCGGGTGCAGCTCATTTTGAAGTTACTCATTTACAAAATATTAGCTCTATTATCAAAACTACAATGCTCATATTACATATCGTTTTCTTTATCTGATAACAATTTTTATGTTTTTTTTTGTTATTTAATATGGGTTTGCTCTTGACTCTAGTCTAGGTCATAGATGACAGAGACAAAGTCGACGATGGAGCGAGCTTACCCAGAAGAAGCCTGTTCACTCTAATTTAAAAAAAACAATTTAAAATTTTCTATTAACATTATTTTCATTTAACATAAGGTTCAGTTAACACAATGTAATAATATATTTTTCTCAAAGTTTTGACCAGTCGCCATATGAACAGATTGCGTGGATGTGCGAAGGAAGGGTAGGTCACTAGTGTCTTATCAATTTTATTATTGTTATAAACGAGAAAGTCTGTTTGTTTGAACTGCATATATTTGTATAGAACGTGACCTGGATTATTTAGGAGTTCGTAGCTAAAGAATAACAGACGCACGGGTCGATTTTCAAGGTTAAGGAACGCTTTCCGAGGTCGGTCTGTGGATGGGTGACCATCTTAACATACTGAGATTCCTCCGTGCCTAGGGAAGTACGTTAAGCCGTTGGCCCCGGCTGTCATTTCTAGATTTTTGGCAAACGTTAAGGATTGTCAGAAGCCAGATAAATCTGACACCAGTCTTGCCAAGAAGTACCGTGTTACCCAGTTAATGGGTTGTGGAGGTCTGGGAGGCAGCCGCTCCACGTAAAATACTGGTATTCAGCTGAATCCGGTTTTACTGGAAGCCGACCCCAATATATGTATAGTAGGCGCCAGATAAATGTGGAATAAAGTATATTGACCTTTCCCTAATAACTGTTCATAGGTACCTGAACAATTAAATATGAATCGTTTTTCATTATTAGACAATGTTAAGGATCACGAGAGATGATGATTCGGGACAGCTTTGTGTCATTAATTCCGTTTTTCAAATTAAAAATGTCAATAATTGTAGGTGGGTCAATGACCGTTATTCCACGATTATCTGGCGCCTACTATAGTTGTGAAAAGGCTAGGCAGATGATGATCCCCACCGAGAGTGTCCCCACGTTGCCGTCGTGGTGGGGCTTGTGTGTCTCAATGATCTTTGGAGCTCTGCCGGTAGAGTTACTCATGCCGGAAAGGTCCAAGTGAGAGACCAGACAAAGCGGGACACGAGAGGGGCACACCGTTCGGAGACCTGAGCAGTGTTCGGGTCGTCGGACGGTGTGCGTTTCGAACGGAAGCTTGCTTACTGTTCTCTGGTACGCGTCTGCTCATCAGACGTGACTGTGAGGACAGTGAGCAAGCAGCGTGAGAGAGGCCCTGTGAAAGGGCGTAGGGGTGAGGGACCACACCCTTTAAAAGGAACAAAAATTATGAGTAAGACACACGCAAGAGAATTACCCCAGGGCGGTACCAGCTGCTCAGCAGATGGAGAATCCGCCACGCTCCCTTTGGGAGCGTCAAGCCCCTCGTATTCTGGGGGGGGCAACGTAGGTCTTCAACCGCTTGCCAGTGGCAACATGAGCCGAGGAGGCTCCCGATCAGCGTCCTTTGAGGACCTGATCCGGCACAATTTTAAAGCGCCTGACGAGATGTCGGGCAGGCGTGGCGCGAAAGACCCGGCCAAACTGTGGCGGAAGAGCCCGCTGACGTGTGGGGGGGATGTGGGGTCAGACTCTGACTCCGCATCTGGCGTCAGCTCACCAAGCTCGGAGCGAGAGGGAGTCGAGGCTGCTGCGGAGAACTCTAAGTTCTTCCGCAAGCGCCCTAGACCGGAGGACGACCGAGGGTCGACCTCCAACAGTGAGATGGCCTCGGCCCGTAAAATCCCCACCAGCAGGCGGGGTAAGCGGGCTCGCCTCCCAGGAAGCTGCCCAGCGAGCCGCGAAGCTCGCCGAGGAGGAGCGCCACCCTGGAGTGACTGGTCGGGAGGTCCTCCCCTCGGCATCTATCGGCGGTGAGCTGGTCATCGCTGGCGTTGGCGGCTCCGATAAAGAGCGCCAGGCCAGGTTTGCGGAGGCCGTTGAGGCCGCAGTCCGCGATGTGGCCTTGAAGAGGACCCAGGCCTCGAAAAACAAGGCCATAAGCGCGGCGTCGGCCTCCATTCTGGCGGCAGCGGAGGCCAACTACAGCGGGCTTTCGTCAACGGACGAAATGTCTAAGCTGCGGTCGGAGGTCACCCGCTTGGCAGCCGCCACGGAGCTTCTCCAAAAGGAGAATGCGAAGCTCCGGGCAGACCTGGCCGGGCTTCGAGGAGCCAGCTTAAAGGAGGCACCTCAAGGGGGAAGCAAGCGTGGGCCAAGCCAGACCTTGCCTGCGGATTACCAGCTCCTGAATCTGGTGCGGCAAGAGCTGGCTGCCTTTCAGGGGAGGTTCCAGGACCGGTTCTCTACCCTGGAGAGGATTGTCTTGCGCCCCCCGCTGGCGGCGAGCCAGATAGCCTCGGACCAAAAGAAGGCGGCCTCGTACGCAGCCGCTGTGGCTGCCAAACCGGGGCCCTCCGGAAAGTCCAACCGAGGGGTCGCGGCGGCTCTGGGAAAACCGGCACAGGCACAAGTGGCAAAGGCGCCAGCGGTGCATAAGCCATCACCGCCTTCAAATTCCCCGCCTTTAAATTCTCCTGCGGCGGAAGCCGAATGGCAAGTGGCCGGGGAGAAGAAAAAGGCGGGCAAGGCAGCCAGGAGGGCACGGAAACAGGGGAGGAAGCGGCGGAAAAAGCAGCGTAGCGTCGCGGATAGGCTTCGCGCCCCGAAATCCGCAGCTGTAGTGATCACACTACAGCCGGACGCGGAAAAGAGGGGCGTGACGTACCGCGACGTGCTCTCGAAGGCGAAGGAGGCGGTCAACCTGGGGGAGCTCGGCATCGCTGGGGGCCTCCGACTAAAGGTGACCTTGACTGGGGCCCGGATGTTGGAGATCCCCGGTGCAGCCAGTGGCCCGACCGCTGACGCTCTAGCTGAAAGGCTAAGGGCGTCCCTAAATGCGGATGAGGCCCGAGTGTCCAGGCCTACCAAGCGCGTCGACTTGCGTATTCAGGGCCTGGACGACTCCGTCTCCGAGGGGGAGGTGTCGGCCGCCGTCGCCAGGACTGGGGGGTGCTCTGCCGATCAAGTGAAGGCGGGCACCATACGTCCTGACCACACCGGCATGCGAACGGTTGTGGTGAGCTGCCCCGTGACGGCGGCCAAGAAGATAACGGAGGGCGGTAGGCTCCTTGTGGGCTGGGTTTCTGCGCAGGTCAAACTGCTGGAACCCAAACCTCTGAGGTGCTTCCGCTGCCTGGTGGGCAACCATGTGGGAGCTGTTTGCACCTCGGAGGTTGACCGCACCGGTCTCTGTTTCCGCTGCGGTCAGCCCGGTCACAGGGCCGGATCGTGCAACGCCACGCCGCACTGCACCGTATGTGCGGCAATTGGCAAGCCGGCCGATCACTGGGCTGGGGGCAAGGCCTGCGCTCCGCCCGCCAAAGCTGGGGGCAAAAGGAAGCCCTCCGCCACCGCCGTCTCCGCCGTCGCCACCGCCGCCGCTGCCTCTACCGCTGCCGCCGCCGCCGCGGTGGAGCCCTCCCAAAGGGCTCGGGAGGAGGCCGTAATGGAATGCCAATAACGGCCCCATTACGCCTCCTCCAGGCGAACATCAACCACTGCGCCGCCGCTCAGCACCTGTTGCTCCAGAGCATGGCGCAGTGGTCGATCAACATCGCCGTGGTCGCTGAGCCGTACCTTGTCCCGCCCAGGGATGACTGGGTGGAGGACCTCAACGGCTCAGTGGCCCTAATTTCTTCGGCCGCCGCCGGTACCCCGTCTCTCGAGAGTGTCAGGAGAGGACAGGGGTGCGTAGCAGCACGGTTTGGGGAGATTGTAGTAGTGGGGGTCTACTTCTCTCCGAACCGATCTCTCGCCGAGTTCCACAACTCCCTTAGGGAGTTGGTTATCGTCGTCACCGGGTATCGTTCCCTCCCCGTGCTCGTACTCGGGGACTTCAATGCCAAGCACTTGGCTTGGGGTTCCCGTTATACGGACACGAGGGGTAGGATGGTGGAGGACTGGGCTCTGGAGGCAGGCCTAATCGTCCTAAACCGGGGTTCTGTCCCCACGTGTGTGCGGATGCAGGGTGAGTCGGTGGTGGACATTTCGTTCGCCAGCCCTGCTCTGTCACCGCGTGTCGTCGACTGGCACGTCATGGAGGAGGTGGAGACGTATTCGGACCACCGGTACATCCGGTTTGACGTCTCCGCCCAGACCTCAACCGCGCCAGTCCGAGAGACCCCGAGTGGTCCGCGGTGGGCGCTAAAGCAGCTGGACCGGGAGCTTCTCCTGGAAGCCTCGATCGTGCAGGCCTGGGTGTCACCACCAGACAGGCCTGCTGACATCAACGACGAGGCGGAGTGGTTCCGGGAGACCATGTCCGAAATATGTGACGTGGCAATGCCCCGGGTCCGGCCAGGACGCGCCCGCCGCCAGGTGTACTGGTGGTCGCGGGAGCTGGCATCGCTGCGCGAGGCATGCGTTGCTGCACGGCGCCTGTACACCAGGCATCGCAGGCTCCGCATCCGTCCTCCGGATGCGCAGGCCAGGGAGGCGGAGCTGTACGAGGAATACAGAGTTGCGAAGGCCGCCCTCCAAGCGGGGATCCTGCGAGCCAGGGATCTGGCTCGTAAGGAGATGCTGGAGTCTCTGAACGGGGACCCGTGGGGACGCCCTTATAAAATGGTGCGAGATAAACTCCGCACCTGGGCCCCCCCGTTGACGCAGAGTCTTCGGCCCCAGCTGGTGGAGGACGTGGTGAGCGCTCTGTTCCCTTCGAGAGGGGAGCATGCTCCCCCGCATATGGCTCCGCCACCTGCGGTGCCCGATGCGGACCACACCGACGTCGGCGACGACGATGACGACGCTCTGGAGGTGACTGAGGTAGACCTGAGAGTGGCGGTAAACAGGCTGAAGGCCAAAAATATCGCCCCAGGACCCGACGGCTTACCTGGGAAAGCCTGGGTCCTGGCCTTGGAGGCTCTCGGGCCTCGACTAAGGGGGTTCTGAAGCGCATGCTTGGAGAGAGGCCAGTTCCCACTTCGTTGGAAGACGGGGAAACTGGTCCTCATTAAGAAGCCTGGGCGCCCTGCGGACTCTCCGTCCGCTTACCGGCCCATCGTGCTGCTCGACGAGGTGGGCAAGCTCTTTGAAAGAGTCATAGCAAACCGCCTCGTCGGGCACCTGGTGAGGGTGGGGCCGAATCTGGCGGAGAACCAGTTCGGTTTCCGCACGGGGCGCTCAACGGTGGATGCCATCATGCGCGTGAAAGCCCTCACGATGGGGGATGCGGTGTCCCGGGGCAGGGTCGTCTTGGCGGTGTCTCTTGACATCGCCAATGCCTTCAACTCCCTGCCCTGGAGTTGCATCAGGGAGGCACTCCGGTATCACCGGATGCCAACCTACCTCCGTCGCGTGGTCGAGGCCTATCTGACGGACAGGGCCGTCATCTACCCCGGTCACCGGGGAGAATGGAACCGGCGAGAGATGTCGTGCGGTGTTCCACAGGGTTCGGTTCTGGGGCCGCTCCTGTGGGACATCGGCTACGACTGGGTGCTGCGCACCGACCTCCCTAGCGGCGTCAACGTAGTCTGCTACGCTGACGACACGCTAGTCTTGGCACAGGGGGGGTCGCACCAGGCGGCGGCCGAAGTGATGACACGCGGGGTTGCGACAGTCGTTGAGAGGATCCGGCAACTGGGTCTCGAGGTGGCCCTGCACAAGTCCGAAGCCATGTGTTTTTATGGTTCTCGGAACAGGCCACCAATGGGATCCCAAATAACGGTAGGAGGGGTTCACATCGGCGTCGGGTCGACGATCAGGTACCTGGGGCTCGTTCTCGACAGCCGATGGAACTTCGAGGAGCACTTCCGACGTTTGGCTCCAAGACTGGAGCGGGCCGGGGCTGCCTTCAAGCGGCTCCTGCCCAATCTAGGGGGTCCAAACGCCTCCTGCCGGAGGCTCTATGCGGGGATCGTGCGGTCCATGGCCCTTTATGGGGCCCCAGTGTGGGCACTGACGTTGAAGGGGCGACCTGCCCGCCAGCTCAACGCATCCCAAAGGGTCATGGCCATCCGGCTGGCTCGGGGATACCGCACGGTCTCCGGCGAGGCGGCGAGCCTCCTTGCCGGATTAACGCCATGGGATCTGGAGGCAAGGGCCCTCGCGCACGTTTACGCGTGGCGCTTGGAGGCGCTTCGCCGGGGCGAAACCCCGCTGCCACGGCAAATTGCTACGCGGCGGACGGAGCTCCGGCAGGATACCATGGCGATATGGAAACGGCGACTGTCACAACCCAGCGCTGGGCACGCCACAATTGCGGCGATAAGACCCCTCTTTGAGGAGTGGCTGGAGAGGCGCTACGGCGTCCTCACCTTCCGCCTGACGCAGGTACTAACCGGACACGGCTGTTTCGGGAGGTACCTGTTTCGGATTAAGCGGGAGGACACGCCCGGGTGTCAGCACTGTGAGGATCGCCCGGAGGACACGGTGGAGCATACGGTGGAGGTCTGCCCTGCTTGGGCTGTGCACCGCCGTGTCCTCGTCGCGGCGATCGGCGGCGGCGACCTCTCGCGTCCGGCCCTGGTTGAATCCATGGTCCGGAGCGAGGAGGCTTGGGAAGCGGTCACCTCCTTCTGCGAAGCAGTTATGCTAGCGAAGGAGGAGGCGGGCCGCGCGAGGGAAAGGCAAGGCCTTTGCCCCAACCGCCGCAACAGGAGAAGACGCCCCGGGCGTCGGGAGTCGCAGGGCGATCCCCGGCCACCGTAGGCGCGGGCCTGCGGACGGCGAGCATTGGGTGGCTCGCTGTCCGATCACCACCAGGCCCGGGTCGATGGCGCGTTGTGTTTCACGCGCGCCTCAAAGAGATGTCAGCATAAAAGACGGGGCCCGCTAGGGCCAAAGCCTGCCAGGGTTGCGGAATCTGTTCGAAAGAGTCACCGCGGCCCTGGAACGCAAAGGGCTTTAGAAGGAACACGGATGGGTTTTAGGCAGTAAGAGTCTGACACGCCCTTCCGCTCCACCCAGAGCGGAAGAAGTCATTTGATGATTTCCCATCCTTAAAAAAAAAAAAAAAAAAAAAAAAAGGCAGATGATGATGAACTGAATTATAACCTAAAATACCTTTTTACCTCAGTAGCACGTTTGTAGGATCATTTCCCACTTTGAAGCAGGCGAAGGCACTAGTAAAAGCGAAATGAACAAAGGATCATCAGTTTTCTACAAACCCTGTTGCCAGCCCACTGGTCTGCATCCTCCTCGAGGGTACGGAAGCAGCGGACGAGGAACAAAAGGTCCAGCCACAGGTCATTATTTGTGAGGTACATTATTGTATGACGTATTATTTGCGTTCGGCTAGTTTCATGTCCGCGCTAATGTGTTCCAGTTGATGCGACTGCTCATTTAAATTAAGGCTAAATGGACAAACTGATGTTAGACATACATACATACCATATTTACTTATAGTATGATATGTGGATATTGGGATAGTTGTTTATAGAACACGATTGAAGGTTTCTATAATTATATCTTCTCACTTAAATTTTATGATCTCTATGTATTCATAAAAAAAACACATTATTTCCAATCTGAACAATTCCAACCTTATTTTTAGCCCCTGTACTATGACGTCCTAATGCGATCATGATTCCATTGTGAAGAAGGGATGGTGCTGTGCGTTTTTCATAGCTCCTTCTAGCTCCCACATCTTAATCATGATGGTTTTAAGACGTCATATTACGGCCTGCACAAATATGATCACTTTCTGAATTTCGCACAAAGCTCAAGTGGCTTCCCATACGACTTCGCCGGGATTCTCATATTTTATTTCTGCTCTTTATTATTCTGTTCAATCCTACAACCCCCTCTTACCTTAAAGACTATTAGAAGTTTCTTTATGATACACATAATAGATATCTGAGGTCATCGGAAAACTTGAGACTAGAGATACCAATGCATTCCACCAGTTTCTACGACAAATCTTTCTTCGATCGGTTATGGAATGCCTTACCCGTGTCGGTAAGGCGTGCTCAATCTTTGCTCACTTTTAAAACTTTGGTCAAAAACCACTACCCCTCTTTAATCGTGTTTTACTAGAGTTCTCTGCTTTTGTTTCATAATTATCATAGTATATATGTATTTATTGTGTATTTATTATATATTTAAATAATACATCTACGAGTACCTACAGTACTGTCTTTCCTTTTCCCTCTAAAAATTCATCTAAAGGTTGTCTTGAAAATATCGCTTTTAGCGATAAGGCCACCCGTGTGTCTTTGTGATGTTTTCCTCATTTATATTTCCTGTAACTTATATGGTGTACATAATAAAGAGTATTTTATTATATTCTCTTGCTTGTGGATGGAAAATCATCAAATTACTCCCCCTGCTCTGAGAGGAGTGGGAGGGAATGTCAGACTTTTGCGTTCCTATTCAATTGCCCTTTGCGTTCCAGGGCCACGGTAACTCTTTTCAATCCCGCAACCCTGATAGAATAGTTGGTCTCCTGTCTTCAACACCTTCTTACAGTATTTCTCTATCAAACCGTATTCCCCTGACAATCCTTGATCTCTGACTGGTGTAAGTGCGGGTGTCACGCCTCATTATCTCCGAGAAGTAATAACTGCGGCTAACTTACAGCTCACACGAGGAGCCGCACTCCCGCGTAATTGTTAGATACTACAACTCGGAAATTGCTGTTCAGAATAGCGAGTATAGAGCACAATTGAAATAAGTTATTATGTGCATAAATTCCTGTACAAGAATTGCGAGGTTTGAAGTTAAAATTGGGAAAAAAAACACAATAAAGTATAAAATAACTTTAATTTCGGCAGTCGGTGTGTTTTGTTGTTTTTTGACACCGACTTCCAAAATAATAAACTAAAGGTAATAAAAAAAAAACGAATCGAGAACCTCCTCCTTTTTTTGAAGTCGGATAAAAAATGAAAAAAGGCTTTTTCGAATTGAAAGGTCAAATTAAATTCACTGTAGAAACTTGGTGGGTATCGAATGCATCGTATCAATGTATTGGCAAAGCCTATTACTAACTATGTCAGGATCGTCTCTGACTGCATACAGCTGAGTACCAGTAATTTACATGGAGCGCCTGCCTGTCTCCTCCACAACCGAGTACCTAACTGAGTAATACGATACCTCTTGGACAGACTGATGTCAGATAATCTGTCTTCTGACTATCCATAACAACTGTCAAAGATGTAGATCTTTGACAGTTGTAATGAATGATAGCCGGGACCAACGGCTAGACGTGCTTTCCGAGGCACGGAGGAGACTCGATATGTAATGGCTGGACCGCGGCAAGCGCTGCTTCACCTCAAATATCTAACCATGCAGCTGCTATTGCTTACCCAAGAGCTCCATGCATCGATACCAAAACCTAATAAAACAAAAATATTTGTTTTTTTTTTAACTGCTTGCAATCACAGTTTGTGTAACTAAGTATAATTCCAGCTATTACATATTATAGCGTAATAAAAGAAACAATTTACCACATTAAAACGTATAATTTAATGTCTAGTAAAACGAAAATTAAACAAAACAATATGAAAAACTTGATCTTATATTAAGGAGAAAGCTGTCGTTATCAATACTGTACTGATATAATTAAGCCGAAGAGTTTGTTAGTTTGAACGCGCTAATCTCTGGAACTACCCGTCGGATTTGAAAAATGATTACATGACACATTCATAAGAAAGGCTAAAAAAAGGCTAAATGCTTTTTTAAAAAAACGGGATATGCGCGTTCGAAGTCGCGGGAAAAAGCTAATCTTAAATGAAATTAAACGGAAATATCAAAGGATCGATCGAGGCACAAAAATTAGGACATTAAATTTTCTTTAGTTATTTTTTAATAACAATAACAAAGAGGCATTACTATCCCTTACACGGTTGCAACCTGTTTTTAACTAAGCGTTCCGTTAACACATTTTACTGACGTGATGTTTCTGACCAAGAACATTTAGCTTAGAGAAAATCACAACACAATTAAAGGGTTAGCAGCTAGAACCGGCTATGTGCGCTAGGAATAGCGAAAAAGATCTCTTTCCGGTTTCTTAACCCCGAAGAAGACCGAGGGTGTTCCCGTACCAGTAAACTGGAAACCTATTTCACAGTAACGTAATGAGTCCACTCACACAACACTCGCTATACTAGCGGAATTGCACCACAGCTTAAACAATGATTTAGAATAGAATATCATTTATTTGCAAAAACCATGGTATAAAGATGGTAGCGTGCAAATTTTACATGCATTACGAAACAATCATTCATCATGCGATTTTATGTTCCAGGAGCTCCTTAACACTGTAAAAACTATTAGCAGATAGCCGTTTGTATAATTAGATCACGGGTATTCACTGTACTAGTAGGGACTCCAAAATGACACAAAATTTTCCAAACAAAATGCAAGTCTAGATTTTGTGGAACGAACTCTTAGAAAAAATAAAAAAGCCTATCCAAAACTCCCCAGACTGAAAACTCAAATAAAAGGTTACGTCAAAAGTCTTGTAGCGTATAACGCTGCAATATGTATAGCTACTTAAACTTCCAGAAAATCATTCACCTACCACGTTTGTGGAGCTACACCAATTATTTTGATTCGACCTAGTATTCATAAAGTTCCATCGAAAAGGTTACGTTCTGCTCTACATTTTCCGCAAAACCTAACGCTAACTAAACCTGGCATCGCTTTACTCCGTTCTGCTGCATACCAACTCGCTGTAACGCCAGTAAAAGTTGGAACAATGGCGCCCGTACCAATAACAATCCCTGAGCGATGTTCAAAAGTTAATAACGTTAAAAATATCCGAATCAAGCTCGGTCGGGATGAAACTCGCTCGGTCGGTTCAATATCGACGATAGTTTATGTTGCCGATTGTCCGCGTGAGACACTGGTAGAAAGGACGACTGACATGTTAGAAACTAGCGTAAGTGTCGTCCTCCTGATCGTCCTTCGGTCATGGCGGCCATTCTTATCGGAGACTAGCCATCGGTGCTGGAGATATAATTATAGGTAGTGTTTATTCACAGGTACTTTATCTTTCGGAACTTTCATAGGCAATCCGATATGACTGAAGAGAGATCAGGCGAATTGTAAGTATTTCAGCTCCACTTGAAATTTTAATTAAAAATTTAATATTATAAAATATAGTTTACGAACACAAATATCGACTTCTGAGTTTTATTTAAGTAACCACTTGATACCAGTTGAAATTCCAAAGATAAATGATATTTATTTTGCAAATAGGTTACAAGTAACTCTTTTACACGTACATTTTTTTTTTGTAATAATCTATGATGATGATGAGGCCGGTGCTTCCTAGCTGACTGCTGCCTAGTGAATACAATCCATACTTTTTTAAAGACTTCTTTAAGGTTTTAAAAAGGTATGGATTGTATTGGAATTTCAACTCTGTATTCTTTGATAATATGACATAGATTGTTGTGTCATATCATTTGATAATAATATCGAATTCTGAATTCAAAAACATTTCAAATTCTGAATTCAAATACAAGGATTTCTGAAATTCGACACGATTTCTGTTTTCCCTAATAAAACAAAACAATGATCGTGCTAAAAAGTTGTTTTATACTTGGCACATCAATCGTACTAATTATAAAATTATCAGGCGAAATTAGTGGATCGTGCGCGCTATCAGCGTTATCAATCAGATTATGATAAGTAGATTTAAGGATTATCCTATTCACATTCATAATGCCACTAGTCATGATGAAAACGGACACTATTTTCTTGCATAGTGAACTATGTTATAAGTATATAAGTTCATTCGATTTTATGTACCGAACTTGTGTCAGGGACAAGTACGTGCAAATATACATTCCTGTATAACCTTGCGTTTTGCCTACTAGGTAAAAACAACGTAACAGAAAATATTCGACAACATCATGAACCTTTCTGCTTATTTTTGTGTTGTTACATTCCCATTTTAAAAGATTTTTAAAGCCTAACGTTACTACGTTTGTTTTTCTTTTTACATATCACTCTGGGGTTTAATCTATCAAAAATTCTAACCACACGCTTTGTTTAATGACTGTTAAGCAGATTTTAAAATCAATTCTTTAAAAAATATTGGATTTAAGAACCAACAAATTGATTGGAAGAGAATATAATGTGCCCCTTGGCAATCTCGGCAGAGAATGCCTACTGGGCATCAACTTTTGGGTTCCTGCGACTCAAATTCGAATTAAAAATCTGCTTATCATTAGTTAAACTAAGCATAGGTATAGTTAAATAGTTTTTATGAGTATAGCTAATGTTTCGTCATTCATCACATTTTTGTCAAATTATATTTATTTGAGGCTATGCAAAAAAAAAGTATTAATCTTAACTGTATTTCTTAAAAATTGGTTTTTCAGACCATGTTGGAAATAAAAGGCTGTAAACTTATGTGCAAATTTATTAAAAAAACAACATTCAAATAATGTGCGCTGCGCTAATCTGCTGCACAACATGCTCGCGAACTTTTCCATCCATTAATTCTGCGTCACGCAACTAGTTCGCGAGCATGTATCACGGCGCACGTACGAAATAAAGACTTAGTAGAATTGTTTCAACGAGCGGAACTTTAAAACAACGCCCTCAGTAATACCGACCGAGATTCTTTTACCTCAGATATCTGAGAAATGCGCGGAAAATTTATTTCTATTACTGGGAATTTTCTACCGTTTGTTCCTGTCGGTAATGAATGGGACTTGCTTTTGATGACAAAACATTGTGTGGTCCTAAATTTCGTTTACGATTTTTATTTGTTTCAGTTTGTACTCATATCTGCCCACGGATGTTCTCTTTGACAATTGAAACACAATTAATTTCGGCAACAAAACATCAAGTGCCGCAGGAATGTTTTTAAGCCGATATAAGTAGGTATATACACAAATGAAACGTTAGAAAACTCATATTTTTTACCTTCGAGAAAATCGAATTTATAAATCCTTAAACTATGAGGTACCCAAACACTAAAATTCCAGTGTCACTAATCGGTGTTTAGCAAACAATAAATTGACATTATCAATCCATCGATTAATTACTAATCTACATAAACAGACAATGACGAAAGTATTAAAAAAATTGACAAGTAGAAAAATTAGGACGAATTTAAGTTTCATACTGGGTTCTTACGTGGGACGGACGTGAGCAATGATGGAGACGAGACAGCTGTTGGTGCTGTGTGTGGCTATGGTCAGCCTGGTGCAGGCCGGGGGACATGACGCGTACTCCATGTAAGGCTTTTCTTTTAACTCATTTAAAAAAAACATAAAATAAATATACTCTGCTGGAGTCTGTGTTTCCTGATAGCTACAACCTGGAGTTCATTCTATATATTAGTCTTCACGGGTATAGAGCCACCTAATGCCCTTTACGTAAAAAGGCATTAGGAGGAACACGGATGGGTTTTAGTCAGTAAGAGTCTGTCACTCCCTTCCGTTCCGCCCAGCGTGGAAGGAGTCACTTGATGATTTCCCATCCTACAAAAAAAATGGGTTTGTATATCGATAATGACTTGGTTGTTAGAGTGCTCAAAAGATTGAGTAAGTAATGATTTTACTAACAGATTTTAATCTGACGAAGAATTTAAGGAATATCCGGACTTAGACCTGGCGCCTGGTACCTGGAAGGCGTTTTATTATTTGTTTTAATTATTACTTTTAGTTATTTTAATTAGCTTCGTTTGTGATGAGACACCCAGAAGAGTACCATTGTTACAAGTAAAGCACATTCTATCATCGACCATTCTGTCTTCTAGCTACACAGTCCACGCGGCGTTACCGCGCGACTCTTCAGATGTGGAACTGCTGCAGCGGCTGGTGGAACAGCTGGAGCTAGATGTTTGGCAGTATGGGGTACCCAACGATCGGGAGGCGCTGCTCATGGTGGCGCCGCAGCATCGGCAGGTACTGCTGAGCGCGCTGGATGACCAGGGCATATAGCACTATGTGCACACCGAGAATGTTGCCAAGTGAGTTTGGATCTTATGGGCCAGCGTTGGAGCATATTATAGCTGTAATAGAAGCAGTAGTAGTGGTAGTGGGACTGTTCAGGTTGACAAAAAATAGTAGTAGCTAAAGACAGACAAGAATTATTGAATGAATTTCGACGTTCGGTGGAGTAAAAATAATTATAAATAAAAGTAATAAAATACTCGTATCCCTAATATATATTTTGGGTTATGGAACCATAAATCAGAATAGAAAATAGGTATATGAAAAAGATCTCGTACAAAAAATATTATTCAATAAAATATTTCATTAAATAATCTAAAACGAAAACGGTATAAATCATAAAAGTGTCAGCACTATTTCATCCACACTGCTGACAATTATACGAATCGTTAGCTGTGAATGAAATGTGAAAATAGTGCTTTGATGAAATAGTTCACTCTATCAAAGCAGAAATAATGAGTTTTATCTTTTATTTTTTTTCTTTTATAGAGCTCTCGAGAAAAACGATGAAGAAATATCGGTTTGGAGGAGTACTAGAAGTAAAAGGATGATATTCCAGGATTACTGGCGATATGCTGAGGTATTACTCTTGAACTTTTCTATCGAAATTATGAAGACGTATCAATATACCATTAGGTACCGGCACAAGTGACACCTTGACATTTAAGATCAATTATATATAATATAGGCATACCATTCATGTAAACAACGAGGAAGATAGACACAGAAGAAGTATTTAAAAATGGAAAGCAAATCATTTATATTTAATTATCTAATAACATTTTATCTCATCAAACTCATGATTAATATCCTGATTTAGAAGTGGCTTAGCTTGACTGTACAGTATATTCTTTGATAGGTTTAGTATAATCAAAGAGTAATTTAACAATACACAATAGCACACCATGACTACCCTGGTCTCTCCTATGGAAATCATCAGCCAAGCCCTAGGTCTTAATCAGGCAGTTATCTAGATAAGCCTGAATTTAAGCTCACTGACTATAATTTTTATTAATTAGTGTAAGGTACATATTTAAGCCACTTTTTTCATAATCATGCGTCGAGGTCGGCGTAACACGTTTTTATTGTCATGCTGTCACTGACTCCCTTTTCTTCATATCACTCCTCAACCAACCCATCCATCTTTGTATGTTAACCTGTGTTACTTACAATTGTGATCATTTAAAATTTTATAGCCTTCCTTTAAATCACACATCGCCAGTATAAACACATACAGTGAAATACAAATAAGTACTTTATCAGTTTAAAATGAGAGCTGTGAAATATTAGCTGTATCCCCAAACGACGCATCAACGTAATCAGGCGTAATCCGATGTTTGTATGATTGAACACAAAACTGAATGCATACTACTAGTTCACAGTAATGATATAGTTGCTTGTTAAATCTATTTGCTTTGAAATTATTAGTATACTTTTTCACAGGTATAATTTATGGGATTACATTGTTATGCAATTGGTATTTATCTTCAACTCGTTAGTATTTTTATCATCCCCCGACGCAAAAGCGACGGGCTGTTATAAGTTTGACGAGTCGGTGTGTGTGTGTATGTCTTGCTGTGGCATTGTAGGCATTGTAGCTTTCGAATGGATGAACCGATTTTGATTTTGTTTGAATGGTGAAATAGTCGGAAGTGTTTTTACCTACTTTTGATGAAAATCAGTTTAAGATGGCCGCCGCCACAAAATGGCGGATTACATTTTTTTTTTCACAACTTCCTAAATATGGGTATCAAATGAAAGGGCTTGACTAATAGAATACTATATACTGTGATACATTTCAAAACCAAGTTGGCCGCCTCCTCAAAATGGCGAATCACGTTATTTTTTTCACTATTGCCTCAATATCACTCCCACTATACGCAGTAGGTCTCTCTTCTTTCATACTATGTTCAGTTTTAGCCCTGTTATTGTATTCCCCTATTGTATTCTACTTACCTCTTTATCTTAGAAAACATTTATATTATGATTATTTATCTTCTTACAGATCGATGCTTACATGGACAGATTAGCTGCACAGTACCAAGACTTGGTGACCGTGGTCAACGCTGGAAAAAGTTTTGAAGGTCGAGACATCAAGTACCTAAAGGTTCGTACTATTTAAATTTTGAAGCTGCAGTAAGTATAATGTTCAAATTCAATTAGTTAAGTTTTAAGTTAAAATTAAGCCAGTCATAATAACTCAGATCATGTTTAAACCCTTTTCATTGAAGTTAATGAAACCTTGGCGTGTTAATCATTAGCTAAGCCGATTGTACTTAAATCACTAGTTCAATTGCTTTTGATTTTAGTTTAATGAAAAGCTCTACTCTGTAAATGCTTCATTTTTATTCTACTTATACCAATTATCTTCACAACACTGTATTTTTATGGAATCAGATGAATGTGTCTAATGTAAGCTTGATCTTGGACTTTCTAATTTACAACTTCCTTTCTTCACTAGATATCAACGACGAACTTCGCCGACCCCAGCAAGCCGATCTACTTCATGAACGCGATGATCCACGCGCGCGAATGGGTCACCACTCCGGTGGCACTTTACTCCGTGCACCGGCTGGTGGAGAACCTGCGCAGCGACGTGGACTGGATCATCCTCCCGCTCGTCAACCCCGACGGCTACGAGTTCTCGCACACCGGTGTGAGTTAACGTTTAAAGACCGTCTATGTCATCGTCTTTATCATTTAGCCGAAAGACATCCACTGCCGGACATAAGCCTCCCAGAATTATCATTTTAACCGTCGGTGCTATGATTTGAGCAGTCGACGAATCCCGCGATCTTCATCAGCCTGTCTATTATGTTAACAAGTCACCGTGAAAACTGAATTGAACCGTCAATTCTCCTAAAGCCAGAGGTTGTCAGCTCACTTCAAACCCCCTTCACCTTAGTTTTCAAGGTGAGTTTTTTTACAGTATTGCACTACTGGTCATCAGTCCGCCTTGTTTTCATACCCTTCCCATGCATCCAAATAGTTTCGTAATACTAATTAAATCAATGTATTCCTTTCAGGATCGTCTCTGGCGAAGACAAGATCGGTTAACCTAGCAGTCCACGAAACCTGCTTCGGAGTTGACGGCAACAGGAACTTTGACGTCCAGTTCAATACGCCTGGAGTCGTGAACAACCCGTGTGCTATGACGTATCCTGGAACCCAGGCTTTCTCGGAGCCCGAGACCCAGTACATAAGGGATATCCTCCGGGACCCGCAGTTTGCGGGCAGGATCCAGCTGTATATGGACATCCACAGCCATGGGAACTATGTGCTGTTCGCTTATGGGGACGCCAGCCTGCCACCGAATAACGCTCAGCTGCACCTTGTGGCTGCGGCCATGGGAGCTGCCATGGACGCACTGAAGCTGCCTCAGGCTGGTTACTATCGGATTGGGAACAGTGCTACCGTGCTGTACGGTAGGTACCTCGGGAAGTGCCCAGGATTATGGCCAGGTAAATCTCCTTAAACATACATAATAATAAGCTTTATATTTAAACTTTATTGTTATGTAACCATATTAGTAACAGAACGTGCATGGATTATGAAGGCATCAGTAGTCCGATCGCTAAAAGCGATATTATAAACACGAGGGAGATAAAAAGACAATACTAGACGTACACACATCCCTACCTATATTTTTATTCAATATCCTTTTATTTCGATATGAAAATAATGAATCCGAGTTTCATATTTGTTTCATATATGGTGGAGTGATAAGCATATGTTGTGGTCAGTTTTAAGCAATCTATTACAAACTTTGAAAGGCGGACTGTTAGCTTCATAAAGTGTTAGTTATTATTATGTGTTTAATGTATCTTAGGGTAACTGCATTTACTTTGATTTTAACCGACTTCAAAAAAAGGAGGGGGGTCTCAATTTTTTTTTGTATGTTTGTTCGTCGATATTTTTGCTAATTGTCAACCGATTTGGATAATTACCTATTTTTTTTTTTTTGAAGCTTATTTTTCCATACTAGTCTCATTTCAATTTGGTGAACATCTGATGAAGAACTTCGGAGATAGGTACCGGAACTCTTCAATCAATGATAGCAAATCTTTCGGGACTGCTGAATAAAAAGAATAAAAAATAACGTTTTTTACAAAAAAAAACACAACCGACTTCTAAATAAAAAACACTACAAAGCATAAAATAACTTTAAAAAAATATATTACACATGCATTTTTAATCCTGAAAGAATCCGCCAACAATATCGCAAACAATAACGATTCAGTATTTGATAAATACTCGCTCATTTGTCTGTACATCTGGTGCAATCGAGCGAGCGCCACTGAACTCATCTTATCTGTCAGAATTTATTGTTATTTTGATAACGATATGTTTATTATGATGGACTTCGATTATTGCCAATTCATTGTAGACACAAATTCTGTGCACGTAGTCAACATGGCTTGTTATGGTGAACCTGTGATGTATATTATTATGTAGAACGTCTCATACATATTCTCATGTCTTGAGAACGACCGCCACATGATCGCTGAAGATCTGAAAAGTTAGGTACTGATTATATTACCATGGTGTTTGTTGAAAAATATTTATATCATTGTGTCATTTTATCTACTTTAACCTCCCTCAAGCATCAACAAATCGAAAGGTTCTGTGTTTCTTCCATCCGACGGATTCCCACGCCTTCACCAAGTCATCGGCCCACCTTGTGTGACGTCTTCCAATGTAGGCCAGTTACAAATTATGATATTGTATTTAATTATTTTTCCTTGCCTACAGGTTGCTGGTGTCCCGTTCTCGTACACTCTGGAGCTTCCGGGCTACGGGTACGGCTTCCTGGTGCCTCCCTACTTCCAGGACCAGATCAACGAGGAGACGTGGCAGGGCATCGCGGTGACGGCCAGACTCGCGCGCTCCTACTACAAGGCGCGGTACACTGCTGCTCAACCTTAGATCACAGAAAGAAAAAGAGTTAATTGCGCCACACACTGAAAAGCTTTAGATGATTAATGCTAGTTTTATCTATCACTAGGATCTCTTGGCTTTGTGTTTTCTTTTTTCCCTTGTACCTTAATAGAATGTGGTTCTATCTAAGCTGTTAATAACTTAGTCTAAGTCAAATAAAAATACTTTAAATAATACAAAACCAAAGTGTCGATAGTTAGTCGAGACTTACACGTACCGTCTACAAATCAAACCCACTAAACGCCACATTGGAAGACCGCCAACGGAAGCCATTTAACAAACGATCCGATGAGCAAAGTTTTTCTTCTGTTGCCGACGCTACGGTATTGAGCTGAGATGAATCCTTATTGCTTGTCGGATGCATTTTCACACTGACGTTATTTGTGTACTTTATTTATGTTTACTATCATTTGATCCTTGGATAGCCATTCTTAAATTCATAGCAACAACCACTGCCTGCTCGTTGCAATTATCAACGTAGGTCGATGGTCCCTTGAAACTCTACAAAATCAACAAAATAAAAACATCTAAATCAACGCAATAAAAATATTCGGCTATTTATGCATCGTCTTTGCGACACATTGTGATAATCGAAAGAAAAAGAAAAGAAAGAAAATTGTGTTTATTGGCATTGTAATAGAAACATAAAATTTAACAAAAAAAATAAAATAATGAAAACCAACAATGCCAAAGGGCCTCAGCTCAGCATAATGCCAGATGGCAACACAAGGTATACCACCTGACGCTGATTTTCAGCTGCAGCCCACGAGTGCCATACCTACGCTCGAAAACATAGACACACATAAATTTTATACATAATACATAAACTAAAATATTCAAGTCAGACAGAAACTAAAATATTTTGTACAAAAAGTAACTAAAATAAAATGTTGCGACTCTTAATTTTAAAACAAAAAGATAAATAAAAATGTATGTACTCAAAAATAAATAGCTAGTAAATCAAAACCTATAGGGTACTTCCCGTTGACCTAGAACTATCAAATGTGCCAGAAGCAAGGTGTACTTACAGCAGAAAATAATGGAAGAAGTCTGAAAATGATTAATTTGTTCTTATATCACCAAAAACATATTTTGATAGCTATTTATTAAAACTTATATTTTCAGATAAATTTAATATTAAAAAAAAATCATTACCGCGACGCAAATCGACATATGGGAGAACATATTTTCAACTATAAAGTTTAACTAATGAATTTAATTATAAATTCATGTGTTCAGATAATTTACACCCATTGCACAATCTATGAACTTCAGTAGGTAATGTATACTCGGAAATACATCAAGCAACGATTCCCGTAACAGAAGAATTACGTCTACAACCGAACCCTCGGTGCGCAAGTCAGACACGCACTTGACCGTTTTTTTTATATATTTACAATGAAGCATGTTTGATATTAATGAAAAACTAGTTTTATTTTACTTTAACGCTTAGATTCAAGAGACGTGTAAATCCAACAAAAATCCATTGTTTAGTGTCAACAGCGGCTGGGTATCTAAGTATACTTTATCCACGCTAATGGTAACAGCTTCCATTATTACAATAAAGCGGCTGAACAAAAGCGGTGTTTATACACAGCGCGCGCCCGCAGCGTTGCAGCGATGACGTCACGCGCTGCAAGCACTGTAATTTTACGCTTACCCTCCCGTTGAACCGCGACCCCCGCTGTTGTTTTATACGCAGTACCTACTAGTTGGGGTTTTTTGTATTGTATGTATTGATGAACCGACTGACGGCTTTTCTGATCGAAAAAGTTTCGTTAGGTGTAGTCGATGAAATTGCAATGCAGTTATGACCTATAAGCAGTTCAATCTGTCTAACCTTTTCCCAGATTCCACCGAGTACTTAAAGACCATAACCCTAACTGGGTAATACAGCAACACTGTCCCTTGACATCACTGATGTCAGATTTTCCTCTTTTTCTCGGCTTCTAGTTATACTTAACAACTGCCAAAGATTTTCAAATGTCAGCCGGGACCAACGGGTAAACGTGCTTTCCAAGAAAAAAAAAGAATTACGGAGGAGTCTCGGTAATTGATGATCACCCATCCACGGAATAACCTCAGCAGGTGTCGCGTAACTTTGAAGATCAAGTCATGCGGCTGTAATTACTCAGCCTCAAGCTCCTCGACTCTCAAATCAAATAGAAGCCAAGAAATTCTCAGTTTGTAAGTTATCTCCACACATTATCGCCATTCCGGACCTACCACAGCGCATTACCATTCAGCGCTTGCAGCGACCATCCGCCATCCGCTATAATACGAGGAACATTTTTGCATGATCTAATCTCTAGGCGGCGCAGCGCTGGAGCGCAGCCGTCCCGCAAGACAAACGGTGCGGCGCGAAACCTGCATTATTCATACAGATCTGATCGCGTGGTGGGTGCGCTAATATTTGTACGAACGCCCTCCGAACTGAAAACTACCTGCGGGGGCACTAATCGTAGTGGCGCCTTGCAGATCAGGGAAGCGTTTTATTCGATTGATTAATGTAAAAGATTGTTCTTGGAGATTTTTTGTACGTTAAGTTCTTGTAAGGAGAACCTTAGAGATTACGCTTTGGAACTACCTTCACGTTTTTAACTGACTGACATGTCTTCATGTTTTTGCCATTTAAAAGTAACTGTGAATGGTTTATCCTAACTTTAATAATATGAAAGCGAATACGAGTTTGTTTGTTACACTTTTACGCCTAAATATTATCAATAGTGATGATTTTCCAAAGTTTGAATATGTACTTTTTAAACAAGATTCTTCACACTGCTAATATTTTAATGGCATTCATGTGCATCGCAAAATAGCACTACACCTTTTATTTATTGAAATCAGAGATTATTTAGCAACAGACATGATTGACTGGACTTGTTGCTATATTAGGTAAAGCATCAGCCATACCCATCGAGTCACCAATTAAATTAACATTGCAGCGTCAGTATGTCCCGTCGTGCGTGCAACCTGCGAGACTATTGCATTAGTACAGTTCCGTGATGATCGGCTCCCCCGACTGCCCCCGAGTGATTTAGCGCGAGTCAATGCGCGCTGCACTAATAGCCTCGGGGCTGCGAGTCGCACGGTGCACAGTGGTCACTCTACCATGGTCGGCAGAGTCCTTGCGAGCGATAACGAGGGTAGTGACGGTTCTAAAAAGACATAAACTCGACAGAATGGTCATGAAGAATTTGTGAAAAAACACGATTAAATATAAACAGGTCAAGTGCGGGTTGGACTTCCCCACCTTTGGGTCACAGAAGTTCATATATATGTAGGTGCCAAATTTTAACTGTATCGGTCCAGTAGATCCGGAGAAAATTGCTGTGACCAACAGACAGCGAACTTTTGGAACCCCGTAAGTAACTTGGTATAAAGCTTAGAAAGGGTATCGTTCACAAAAGTGATTAATATAAGGTATTTTCTTTGATAAAATCATCTTCTCATCCTCGCGGATGTTGAAAGAGATGAATTCATTTGATACGCAGCGGGGTTCACCTTAACATAATACAGAGGTCACCATCCCACCACCAAGCAATTTGGATTACGTCATAATTCTCCAAGATGGCGTCCTCGGCGGCTTATGTTTATCAATAGCCGCTTGAAAGTAAACCATTCACTGATTCCTGTAATCCACATGATAACTCACAGCGGATAAGTCCATCCTTTCATCTGAATGTGGTGAAGCATTTGCTCACAGCGACTGGACGTGTGCAGCTTTGTCGTATGATTTATGTTTTAATTTATTTAACGAACAACTGTTATTATGTTGTTTGAATCGTGTTTTGTTTTGTTTGAAATGGTATTATCTCGTTTTGTTCACGGCTGTTGCTTTTACGAATATATATTGGTAAAAGGTTTGATTTTATTTATAACGTGAATTGAAACTGTTTTTTTTTGGAATATTTTTGTATGAACTATAACTAGGGATAAAAATTCACTGAATTTTTATTGGATTTGTTTATTTGGATTTTTGTGTTTATGTGAATTTGTTTTTTCTGGAATTTGGTTAAATGCATGCGGGATAAATATTGACAGATTCCTAGGGTGTTCGTGTCTGAATATTTAAACATGAATGCACTGCTGAAACTGAGCGCGATATATAAACATTGTCTCGACACACCGCAGTACCTACTCGCATGATGCGTGAGTAGCTGACACAGACAGTGATTGGATTGGCGATGCACTACAGAATGATGTGTAACGAACGATATGTTGATGTTATGAACAGTATCGCTGCACTTGGTCAGCTCGCGGTCATCATTACTCGTATTATGATGAGAGCTGCGACCAACCACGGCGTGGAGGCTGTTAATGCTTTACTGTAATTTAAGGTTTTGCAATGTATTTTAACTTTATATACAAAGCGAGTTTTGCCCCCTTTATTGGAGATGTACACCAGTCTAACTGCATGCAGCTGAGTACCAGTATTTCACATGGAGCGCCTACCTGTCTCCTCCACAACTCAGGAACTAGGTAACACGGTACCCTGAGGGTAGAATGGTGACAGCGTTTCAAATTTTAACCGAAACACACCCTCAATAAGTGTGAGCTCTTCAGCTTGTTTCATAAATGTCCAAGCTACGAGAAATATTATTATTACTGTAGGCATGAACATCACGTTGTAAATTACTTGTGACGGGCTGCCAAACAACGTGATTAAAGTAATATACTTTTATTATTGAGCAATTTAATCTCAAGCGTTCTAGAATAAACGTGTTCGAAATAAAGTTATTTTTACATTAAAACCTTATTTTCAAAATTCCAATAAAAATCATTCAACGAAAGAGTATTAGTAGTAAGCAATAAAAAAGCTTTTTTCTTTGTTGCATGCATGCATGCTACGTCGTAGCCGCGTAGCACTGCTACGGCGTAGAGCGGATTGATTAAAAAATGACTTTCCTGATGTTATGTATGGAAATCGTTTGATGTTTGCATAATAACTCATCTACCTAGCCTTTTCCCAACTATATTGGGGATGACTCCAGCCAAACCGAATCAGCTGAATACCAGTATTTTACATGGAGCGACTGCCTATCTGACCTCCACAACCCAGTAACTGGTAACACGGTACTTCTTGGCAAAACTGCTGTCAGATTTTCTGACTGCTGATAACTGCTCCGTAACGGCTTAAGGTGCTTTCCGAGGCACGGAGGAGTCTCGGTATATTAAAATGATCACCCATCCACAGACTAGCCTCGGTAAGCTTCGCTTAACCTTAAAGGTCGACCTGTTCGGCTGTTTTTATTTAGCATAACAACTATTGTTATAAGTGAAATAGGTCAAGAATTAAAATTGTTCATTCAATTGATTGGTATATTGGCCAATCACTTGAATTTAAAATTTAACCTACAAGTTTTAACTTGTAGTTTCTTTTAGGGTTCCGCATCCAATTGACAGAAAATTGAACATAGTATACTCGTATACATTCTATTTACTTACTTTAATACATTTAATCGGCAATATAACATGTTTAAATTTACAAATAATATACAAGATTTCATCAAAAATTACTGAATATTTCAAAAAAAAAAATTTGACTCTTAAACATAGGTAAGTAAGTTTACAGTGGCGTTCAAGTATTCACTAGTGCGGCGATGCAATCGTCGCTCGGTGCGAGTACACTGGCGAGGTCAGACCTTGTTATAATAATATTATCAGCGTCTGTTATCAGATGCTGCAGATAAGCAGCAGCATCTTATTAGCAGGATGTTTGTGGACGTCGACTGCAAGGAGTTTAAATTAAATGTTGTAGCTCGAAGGAAAATAGAAAGTATAAGGAAATAAGGTTACATTTTAATAACAGTTAGGTACTTAATAATTTCTTTGTAAAGAATGGAGAGCAATAAAATATAGTTGACACTTATAATTCAAGAAAATGACAACATTATGGAAACTAGCCAATGCCTAGCCAAAAACTTTGCCAAGACTTAAATAAGTAGCTAGTTGTAAATGTTCCAAGATGGACACAAATGGATGTTATCACATTAAGAAAATCCGTAAATCGCTTTGTCTCGGGATTATTAATCTAATTATAACAATATTCATTGATTGATAACGAAATTTATAAAAATATTCTATTAGGAAGAACTATTTTCCACACAAGACAATAATAACAAATCTGATTAATTATTTTCCAAACAAGACAGTCATAATAAATCTGATGCATTATTTTCCAAACAAGACAGTCATAATAAATCTCATGCATTATTTTCCACACAAGACAGTAATAATAAATCTGATTCATTATTTTCCACACAAGACAGTAATAATAAATCTGATTCATTATTTTCCACACAAGACAGTAATAATAGATCTGATTCATTATTTTCCACACAAGACAGTAATAATAAATCTGATTCATTATTTTCCACACAAGACAGTAATAATAGATCTGATTCATTATTTTCCACACAAGACAGTAATAATAGATCTGATTCATTATTTTCCACACAAGACAGTAATAATAAATCTGATTCATTATTTTCCACACAAGACAGTAATAATAAATCTGATTCATTATTTTCCACACAAGACAGTAATAATAGATCTGATTCATTATTTTCCACACAAGACAGTAATAATAAATCTGATTCATTATTTTCCACACAAGACAGTAATAATAGATCTGATTCATTATTTTCCACACAAGACAGTAATAATAGATCTGATTCATTATTTTCCACACAAGACAGTAATAATAAATCTGATTCATTATTTTCCACACAAGACAGTAATAATAAATCTGATTCATTATTTTCCACACAAGACAGTAATAATAAATCTGATTCATTATTTTCCATACAAAACAGTTATATATAACAAATCTGATTCATTATTTTCACCTCTAAACTTTAAGAAAACAAAACACTGCGTAATCAAAACAAGTCCATTTTAAAGTTCTTCAATAACTAGAGGATAATAACCGGTCTAGTTCCGAGCTGGTCCGTTTGACCCGCGCCTCCTCTCCGATAAGCCCCGTAATCCTTCGGAGGAGAACGGAGGACTCTTTGTAAGCGAGTGCTCGAGGACGGGGAGAGCGGGCAGGTTTAGACGTGACTTATCTTGTTTTGTTAAGTGGGTACTTTTAACGGTCCTTTTTTGCAAAAGCTTGGAAAATACGGTTTTCGTAATGTTGATGAAGTCCCGTGTGTTGCTCAATGAAAGGATGTACAAGCATCACTATTTGGTCGGAAGTGCTTCTTTCTGCTTATGCTGACCCTATTTCTGTCTTAAATATCGATCACAAAGAAATCGCCCTTTTATCAGTTTTTTTTTTGTTTATTTATTTAACTTAATTTTGCCCGTGGCATTGTTCATGTTATAGTACCCTTAAACCGACTCCAGGATCCATCTATGTCTGTAGGTACCAAAATTCAAACAACCATATGTACATTCGAATTTATAATTTTAGTTAGAATTTCTCGTTTAAGTGGACCAGTTTACTTGATAGGAAATCCGTTTATTTCGCATTCTCAATCTAAAATAAAACAAGCATAATGGAGTGATAAAATTATTTCTTAGAACAAATTAAAATGAAGGCCGGTTCCCGGGCGGCAACACAATAAGTTAATGCACGAGTACGTGCTCGTACACAAACAAACGCTTGTAAAACTCGACACCAAAACACGCCAGTTTTCAGCTTCCCTCAAATATTCAGCATAAAAAGATTCTTATCTTCTATTGCGACGTCTTTTCCTCATTGTGTGCTTTTAAAAGATCGCATCACTTGCTGCTCCCGCGGATTTCGTTTTTAATTGGAATGTTTCGCTTTTTCGCGTATTTTGGGAAGAACTCGAGAAGCTTACAAGTTATGCGATGAAATGTACTTATGAATGACAACAGGAAAAATAAGATAAATTGTTTTGTGTTAATTTCAAGTGACATTTTAAACAGGAATGAGGAATATATTTTTACTAAAGTAATTTAGAATTACGACGAAAAACAGAATGTATTTGTTTAAGCGGAAAAATTCGAACAATTTTTTGAAAAGGTTTTGCCGAACCTTTTCCTGTTAGGCGTTTTTGGAGGAATCTATTCATGTATTTGGTGAGTTGGATATCTAATGAAAACTGGAGTTCAGGGCACACTATCAGCAATTTTACAGATAGTCAGACGCCACAAAAAGCAGTATTGCCAAGGCCTACCGTGTTACCCAGTTACTGGGTCGTGGAGGCCTGATAGACAGTCGGTATATGTCAAATATTGGTATTTAGCTGTATCCGGTTAGACTGGAAGCTGATCCAAACAGAGAAAGCTAGACAGATTAAATTCAGAACTTTTGGGAAATATCACGTGGTCAATCTTCAAAGTCAATCAAATCTAAGTTTAGTACTTTTGACAATCGTTACCGCTGTTAGATTGCCAGTTTGGCCCCCTTATGGTACGCAGTGTCTTAAGGTGGTTTAACACCGGCAAGGCGAGGCGTGGATAGGACGGGCGAGAATTGAAATTTGTGTAGCAAATTTTTTATCCGCGTTTGCGAGAATTGAAATATTTGGTAGTACAATATTGGACTTTATTGCTGTAAGAATAGAGTATTAATTTACTTTGTAATGCGAATATATAAATCTAGCATCGGCCATCGAGGACGGACCCGCACGGTCTCTCTCCGTCAAGCGCTGACGGTGTCTGTCGGTGGCACACGCCGGCTAACTCCGACCATCGCGAGACACCGCTGCATACTATACTCTCCAGAGTAGTAGGCGCGCGGGACACGGCTGGGCGGGCGGCGCGAGGCAGCGCTGGTCATCGCGAGACGGCGCGGTATAGCGATGGACATCTTTTGGTGTAAAAGGGTAAGCGTGATTTCAATTCTCTCCCGTCCCATGCACGCCTCGCCTCGCCAGTGTAAAATCACCTGAAATGTTAATAGTGTAATAGCTTACGGACGGTTCGTAAATTTTGTATTCTATACTAAACAAAATATGAAGTCAAAAAAAGTCTGTTATTAAACCAAACCAGCCGATTGAAAAAAACTAAGACTGAATGTAGGTTACCGATTTTAGGTACGATATAAAAGAGTGCTGCTTCGGAAACACGTCGACGTCGGTAGCGTCGAATTCCATCGCTAATGGAATAGCTAGTCGCGACACAGGCGACACGAGGCAATACAAATACCTATATAAAAGACAGATACACGGAATGTCACTGCATAATATCACGCCTGCATTTAAATGAATTCGGCAGAGGTTACACGTGGCTCTCGACATGAATTTGATTTAGTCAAATGGCGCAATAGTTGATATAGATTCTTCTTCCCAGGTAAACCACTAGGAAGTGGTGACGGGTGGGCGTTTAGGGGGTGTTTTGTAAACGCTAATGTTCAAAAAGTGCATGTTTGATTTTGATTTTGAAACGATAGGTTCGCGACAGAGTGGGTCTAAATAACGAATGGTAGGTTGTGGGTTCTAACCCAAGAGCAGGCTCTGTCCTTTTACTCCTTTTTTAGGGTTCCCTACCCAAAGGGTAAAACGGGACCCTATTACTAAACTCCGCTGTCCGTCTGTCACCAGGCTGTACTTTATGAACCGTGATAGTTAGACAGTAGAAATTTTTACAGATGTATTTCTGTTGCCGTTATAACAACAAATACTAAAAAACAGAATAAAATAAATCTTTAAGGGAAAAAAAATGTTTTTTTTGCCGTTTTTATACATAATGGTACGGAACCCTTCGTGCGCGAATTCGACTCGCACTTGGCCGGTTTTAATACATCACCACCGTTCTCAGAAACATAGTGAGAAAACCAGCATGTCAACCAAACATTGAGACATGCGTCATCCACGTAAAGATGGCACGCGTTGTGATTGAAGGTCCACTCCCCCTCACAGAGAGAAGGCCTGTGTCCCAGCAGTGGGAACATTATGAGTTGATGATGTATAGCAACATTTGAGGAGCTCGAGGCTTTAATAATAACAGCCGCACGGGTCGATATATCAAGGTTAAGCAACGCTTGCCGAGGTCGGTCAGTGGATGGGTAACTGAAGCCATCTATTGAACGTCTATTGATCGTCTGTGATCAGTGACAGCACGTAAAGCCGTCGGTTCCGGCTGTCACTTGTACATCTTTGATATTATTTTTCTGATAAAACCCAGTTTAAATCGCAACCGAACTTATAAGACCAATGACGATAGTTTATTATGTAAAGAAAACAAATTATAAATTGTATACTACGAATTTTAAGGGATTTCCGTCTCAGTGGCTCGAATCTAAACAATACGGGGTTTGTTTGATGTCAGTATAGATTTAATTACTCCACTGAGAAGGTACGTACCTAATGCCAGCCGATATGATTATGTCATATTCAACGAGCTGATCATTGGACGTGATCAAATTAGTTGATGACGTCATGATGTCGCCGCGAAGACAGCCAATTATTTAGATCAAGCGAGTTACTAATATCCCTTTTATGTCATGTGTACCGGTTCAGTTATAGTATGTATATTGGAGGCTCTCGAGTTATAATTTTCAATATTTAGATTTATCTCTCTTATCCTTACTATTTACTAGATTATTCCTATATTCTCATCTATTTCTCACCAAAATTCATCAATATCGTTTCAGCGATTTACGCGTGAAAGCTTAACAAATAAATTCACGGTACCTTTGCAATAATGAAGAGGATTGTTCGGAAAAGTTTAGAATACCATTTTCATTGGTTTAGTTTACGTACACAAGCAAGCTTTACTAAGAATTGGGTTCTGTAACGACAAACCTTAATGCAATGAAATATGAGTTTACATCTCATTCAGTAATTTTATTGTCCACATAAGTAATTTTATTTCGATTATTTTAGTTCGCTTTTGAACTTTCAGGTTTATTAATTGTTTGTTTACTTTTTAATAGTATTCAATTATTGACAGACGAACATCCTACCCTCTACCAACTGTCATCTTCAACTACGTTCAACGATTGTTTTTAGTGTTGTACCAAAACTACCAACCTACACACAACACAAGTTATTTATTGAAAGTTTCAGTTACATTCTCATTCCAGCTCATTTTATTAATCTCAAACGCATGCTAATCTCTCCCTAATGGATAGTCGGGTACAACACAAGGTACTAACCAGTAGGCACTAGGTACTCAACAAATCGCTAATGTTGGAGATTGATAGCCGCCACCTCGCGAGGGGAATATTGTAATGAAGGATGGTGCCTGACTACAGAGTATGGATTGGACGAGCTAATGGATGGACTATGGAGTTATTAAGTGTTTGTTTTAAGTCTGACACTAAACCATCAAAAACACAATTATTACTGAACGGTGTAAGTAATTCCAGCACACTTCATTGATCTCTAGAGGATACTAATTTCTCCCTAATAGATGGCTGGGGTACATCACAAGGTACTACCTAGGCGGTAAGTGCTGAACAAATCGCTAATGTTAGAGATTGATAGCCGCCACCTCGAGGGTAGCATATTGTAATGAAGGATGGGGCCTGACTATAGAGTACGAAGTAGACAAGCCATGGGATGGACTATGGACTTATCAAGTGTTTGTTTTTTAGGTCTGGCACTAAACTATAAACTATTATTAAACGGTTCAGTCTATTACAGCTCACTTCATCGATCTCTAGCACATGCTAATCTCTCCTTAATGCATGGTCGGGTACAACACAAGGTACTAGCTGGCAGTGGGTGCTCAACAAATCGTTAATGTTCGAGATTGATAGACGCCACCTCACGGGCGCACATTGTAATGAAGGATGGGGCCGGACAGAGTATGGAATGAACTAGCTATAGAGTAGAAGTTGAGTAGGTAGCGCTGACTCAAGCCAGCTAGCTAGATGAAAATTCGTCTCAAAACAAAAAATAAATAAAAATATAGTAGGGTAGTCAAAATCCCGAGAGTCTGATAACCAGGTTTCTCAAGGGTTTCTATTGTGTTACTCAGAAAATTGATTTTGGAGAGTCGCTTAATGTGAAGCTGAAAACTCAGGATGACGTGTTCATCCACTGGTTTATTTGGCCAGTCTATCAGAGGGCTTAGTACCACTTTTTTAACGTTCGATGATGTCAAATTTTACGGAAAATAAAAGGTTCTCCGTTATCGTCACCGGACGGCGCTTATTCAGTTTCAATACAAATTGAGAACGTTAAAAAACTCGCACTAAAGCCACTGTATAACTTGTCTTATTAATACTCTATGGTTGTAAGCGATATGACGTCATTATGTACTTAGAGGAAGTTGCGCGGCTGACGAGGGATGACTTGATGATGTGTAACTATCAAATTATGGAAGTTTCCTCACATTACAACTTTGTGCGTTATAAATAGTTCATTGTGTTAACTATGAGGTTGTTGCTTTAACTTGCCTTGTTTGTTAACTATGAACGCCGATTAATTATTAGCTAAAGCGAGGCATATTTCGATTTTTTTAAGAAGTGGTTTTTTGGGCATTGTCAAATTGCATTTTTACTAATTTATTTTGTGCTATTCTTCATTTTTGCTCTGTGTTTATTGCTGTTGTGTTGTGCCTGTGTCGAATAAATTATTTCTATTATATTTTGATATTCCCAATATCTTCAGCTCGTCTCTACAAAACGACACGTGTCTACTTGATTTCAGGAAAACAAAACATCTTCAGAAAGACAATATAAATTTATTCATATAAACATCAAATAAAAACACATTACCTCAAAGTATATAAATCAGGATCCACACGAAAACAATGCAATGGTTTAAGTTCCCATACCCTTATTACATTATACTTTGTTTTTGTATCGTTAAAGCGAATATACCCAAGATTTATTCCTTTAAGCCGATTGTTTTTACTTCTTAACATGTTATTGTTACCCTTACCCCTAGGTACCCTTACCCTAATTTAAATATTGGAAACATCACCCGGACTTTTACTAAGATAATAAGGGAGAAGTTACTTTTACACATTTTCAAACCCATTGCGTCTACTTTTAAGATATGTTCAAAAGTTTGGAGAAGAAAACACGCAACGGATGTCTACATATTCAAATTGTTTTGTATCAGAAAGTTTGAGAACATTTTGTTTCCGAACATCTAAGTACTCCAACATTGTTTCGATATTTCTTGTAAATGGAAAAGTTTTACAAAGAGGTCAGCACTGTTCAACAAGTTTGCCAAAAGGATGCTCAACCTTGGACCGGTTTTAAAACAACTTGTGATTGACTACAGGAAATCAAAAGTCGATGTTTTGATGTCAACCTGTCTTTGGTACAACTTCTCCACTTCGATTGACTTTTGTGTGTTTAATATTGTATTGTACTGGCCAAGAATCGAAAATAGAACAAAAAGCAGTTTTGCTGGCGTAGAATTCTACATAAAGACAGTCCCCCAAAACGCCTGCCCGTCACCACTTCCTAGTGTTTTAGCTGGGAAGAAGAAGTGGCGCAACAAACTCCCCAGCAACAGAACTAAGCACGCGTGTGTCACGTTTAACAGAAAGGTCGGATTTTATCTAGATAGACTTACAGTGAGTGCCGACTGACCCGGTTGGTACCCGGAGCAACGTGTGAGAAGTAGGCTTTATCTGTAGTGTGTGCACAAGTATGTTTGTATATTAGAATAAGTTTCTATTGTTTGCAAATCGGCTTTTGTATTGTGTAATGTGTTCTGTATTGTTTAAAGCCTATCTAAATCTTCAATGACTTTGTGTGTACCTATGTTACTATTCCATATTGAAACAATCTTTACAGATACTTAAATGTTTACCTAATATAAAATTTTGGTAAAAATATGGAAGATAACCTTTATGCAGTTTTGTTTCCTCAATAACTATACATTTTCAGGATATTGGTCAAAGACATTGACCAGTAGCGTAGCTTGAACTACCACTGAAGACATTTTCGTGATCGAATCAGTGCTTCCGGAGAATATCTTTTACAAACATAACTAAAATATTAACCATCATTGTACTATTAATTCACTATATTCATTGAATCTATGATTAAGAGGGCTTCAAGAATGCATTGTAAAGACGAAAGTCGCGCATTGTTAACTTCAACTAGCTCGAGTAGATTGTACAGTTGAAGTCGCTACAACGTCGGAACTTTCAATTGAGATCGCTTCAATTTGAAGTTCCAACCTTGCAGAGTTAAAACGGGAGCGTCGTAGCGTCCTTAGTTAAATAAATTGAGTTTTAGCTGCAAAATCTAGGATGAAACCTTGTTTACTTATATTCTTTAAGACCGAGCTTGGGATCAAAGGTATTTATTTCGTAGTTTCAAAGTCAAAAGTAGACGTTCGTGACATTCCTATAATTTTATCGCTTTACCTTATCGCTCAAGTAACTAAGAATTTCTAAGACCTAGGTAAGTGAGATGCTACCGTTTATATCCCAAAGCTAAGGTCGCCGTAAACTGCCACTGTTCATGGACAGGACGGTCCTATTTATAGTCTAGACTTGGAGCTTAGTGCGTCTTGAATAGGGACTATTAATAGGGCACATGGCCGGTCAATGTCGTTAGGATAGAGGTCCACGGCCTATAGTGAATGATATCGTGACCACGTGTCGGGGCTCAGAGAAAGATAACCGACATTGATACACAATTACACAGGCCTTCTGATAGTGACATTTAGTTAATAAATGACACGATTGTTAGATATTAATATAACAAGCTGGATTGTCTTGGGAGATTGTCACCTATAAGAAGAAAATACTTCACATTAATCAGTTTTTATTATGTTGTTAATATTGGTGCACTTCTTATATACCTGCAACTGTATATATAGCAAAGAAGCTCGTGGTCTAATAATAACAGCAACACGGGGCGATGTTCGAGTTTGGATGGGCAGAAGGCAAACAATTTGATACGAGTCTTGGCAAGGTGTACCATGATACTCAGTTACTGAGCTGTATAAATCAGAAAGGTAGTCGCTCCTCGGCTGTATCCTCAGGATGTTGACCCCAACATAGTTGGGAAAAAGCAAGGCAGAAAAATTTTGTTAAGAAACGAGCATTGAACACGTCCATGATAGGCTGCTAGCACGTTGGTAATCGAAACTCATAGTCCCCAAAACCAAATCCTCTACATTTTGTCCATTCCCCCAGAAATAAAGACAAACCGCCACTAGCCGACAATCGATAAATAACAGTGTCCAGATATAAATCAACAAATTGTATCAGTAATTGGTGCGCATAGCTGGCGCGGCTAAGACCGGTGTTAATTGCGCGCCCGACAGATGGCGTTGATTGACGAGGGTGCGGGGTCCAGTAGACCCCACCGTGGGGTCTCCGAGATACGGGGTAGATTCGATGTGACTACAATGAAATTCGTTGATGATTTGGAAAAGATTTTAATGGGATTCAGTTTGTTATCCGGTAATTAAGTAGGTAGGTAACTGCGGCTGTGAAACATGATATTCCATTGTTATGGTTAACCACCATTAGAAGATAATTATCCTTGTTATTGCGTTTTGATGTCTGATACACGCAAGTGAAGGTTACAATAGGTTAGCATTAAGATAACGAGAGAATTTGGTGGATATTATTATGTTGTCAACCATAGTTATTTGACGGACGTAGACAAATTGCCTTTTTCTTGGAAAAAAAGAGCAAAGTTTTGTTCTCCTAAAACTTTAAACAATAAAATCCGTAGCTACTCGTCCTATGTCTTCAAACACTAAAAGAACAATAACGGCACTTAAAACAACGTTTAAAATAAAGGTCAAAAGGTGAGTTTCTTAAAACAGTTTATAAATCGGTGTTAAAAGCTTTAGCCGAGGTTATAAAATTCTCTCTTCATAAATATTAGCATTTAGACCTTTTGTGCCCAGAGCTGAATGCTAATGTGGCCGCGATCCGATAATAACAGGGTGTTAACTTCAAGATAATGGAAAGAGCGATGAATATGGTACGTTTGGAGATTTTTAATATTTAATATCAGCCTTACATTTTCTAACTACATCATTGAATGCAGACCCTGTTTGTCCCTGTACCGTGTGGGAAACACGGTACAGGGACATCATCACTCTTTTCCCAACTGTGATGAGACTGGAAGCCTATCCCAAATCGACGTCCAGTAATTGCCTATCTGAGCTCCTTAATACTATATTCCTAACCTAAGTTCTGGTTGTCCGACTTCGGATTCCGACTATAAAACGACGGGAAAATTAAGCTTTCCCAGGCACAAAATTTTCAATTATCATATATATTATACCGCTTTTAACACCGCTCGTACATATTTATTTATTTATTTATTAAAACTTTATGCACTAGTAAAAACACTACACAAAGGCGGACTTAATGCCTTAGGCATTTTCTACCAGTCGACCTTAGGGTGGTGCAGAGACAACATGGCAGGTGCCACTTAAAGAAAAACTAAAAATTAACTTCTATATAACTTTAAAACTACAGTTGAAATATAAATTAGTATTCACTTCAAGTATTGAACTTGCTGCATGAGAAGCGGACCCGTAAACATTCACGCAAGCACAACGCAACAACTTCTAACAAAACTCCGTCCCCGCTGAACCACACTGCACGCTAGCAGTTCTGTCCCACAGTTGTATGCACTTGGAAAAATACAAAGTTCGGGCAAAGAAGGCAACTCAACTCGTACGGAATTCAGCGGCCACTGACTAAAGAATACGGAGCTCGGCATCCGAAACTTGTCGGAATACAACCGACGTCAAGCGGGGTCGGTTCAGTTAGGGTGTTAGCAGACATGCAACTTTTAGAATTTACGATCGGCGATTATGCAACGAAAATGCTGGTATCGCGTTTTGGCGATTCTGCCTTTCGTCACGATATCGCGATATAAGTCGCACGTTCCAGCGATTGATTTGAAGCTGCATTACGAGACACCTACTGGCTGTCGCTTTAGAGCCAGCAGCAAAGTTGAGTCGTCCCTCCGGGACTCGTCGAGTTTCATTGCGGCGGTTTTCCGGCTATTGCAGTTGCAGTGGTTCGGTTTAGTGAGGTAGACTTGTCCAAAAAAAACTGGTCAAGTGCTAGTTAGACTTGCACACGAAGGGTTTTATGGTGGCCCCCTTTAAATTTGCAACAGAAATACATCATCTGTGAAAATTTCAACTGTCTACCTATCACGATTCATGAGATACAGCCTGGTGATAGACAGACAGAAAGACAGTGGAGTCTAAGTAATAGGGTCCCGTTTTTACCCTTTGAGTACGGAACCCTAAAAAATAAAGTCAGACCCTGTATAAGTTCTCGAAGTGTAACTAAATCACTGATCAGCAATGCTAAAATAAGGTGCCCGCGGTGTACCTAGTGCTTAGTTGCTGTATCAAGTTTCCGAAAACTACTAAATAGCTAATCGCCAAAGCTAAAAGCAGCGTGTCTGCTCATACCCTTAAAGTTCGCTGTGTCGGCGCCACATTATACAGGACTGGACAGAGGCTCTAAATTAAATAAGTTTCTTCATAAATATTTATCAGAAGAGGACGCGTTTATGCAGAGGTGAGGAACTAATAAAATAGTTGTTGTCACCGAAGGGACGCTTAGGGAACTGTAATTTGTTACAAAGGGGAAGATAAACAGAACAACACTGCGGGTTGGAAGTAAACAGACCGGTACGGTACGGTATAAATATCGGGAAAAATACCCGGAAACTACTCCCGGAGCGTGGGAGTGATTAGACAGATTAGTTCGCCGTTTATTTTCCAGCGATTGTTTAAAATTGAACTCCAGCGTATTTTCAAACGGTCAGTTGGTATTTTCTAACTCTCTGTTAGGATCAATACCTAGTATGGGTAAGTATGAGGTATTTACTTGTAAGCTTAACGGCTAACAAGTTATTATTATGCTGTTAAGGGTACCTATATAAAGTTTCCATAACAATACTGCGTAAACGATAAACACAACAAGGAAGGTACAACGGAGATGAAATCTCTCGGCGAAATATAAGGAATTTATTTGTTCGTAGCTGGCGGAGGAAAGTCGCCGTAATCCGAAACAATCTCATTGTAATATCCGGCCGATGTGGGCCAGGTAAATTACTTAACGATGCAATATAAACAGACTTACCAACCTACATACAACTGTATAGTTCACAAGGTAAACGGTAAAGTTATAGTGATACGTCTTGTTATCATACCAGCTCCGGACTAATGTTTCAAGACAAATATCGTCGTAACTAATATTTTAAATGCAAAACTGAGTTTGTTTGTTACGCTTTCAAGCCTAAATAGCTAAACCGTTTTTGATGAATGTTGTTGCAGAGATAAATACGACCCTGGATATAGACTACTTTCATTGCGAAAATATTCATTGACGCAAGCGTAATATTACGAATTTGAACTGACTTGGTCACCGCCGATGTTCGATAAATTGTGATAACAAGGCTTAACACTTTCTAATCCTGTTTTTTTTTTGCAGCATTTTAAATTTTATTTGGGGCAAAAGTCGCTCCTTTCTCTTTCTAAATCTCTTCGTCTTCTGTAATCTTGAGCCATGTTAAAAGACAATTTCCACAAACGCCTCACAACTTTGCTCCTAGATTTTTGCACGTATTGCAATTCGGCACAAACAGAATCGCCTCGGTCAGCAGTCCTGTCTGCTTGACGGACGGACGGTGATCGCAGTTTATTGTTATTGCTGCGTTAGCTGGCTGGACTCCCTTTACGACGTCTTAGGGCAGGGGAGCCTTTTTATTGCCGAGAAACACGCCATTTTTATTTTATTGGCAATTTATTATGATGCACATAAAAACGTTTTTAACAAACTGATATACAACGCGTAACAGAATAAACGAAATACCTGGAAATTGGTAATTCTACTTATTATAGACGAGCACTGAAATACATTGGCGCTCTTTTCAGGTATTGCGTTTATTCAGTTACTCGTTTTATATTCAGTTTGTTTTAAAAATATTTCAATCAAAAATATCATAATGAAAACGCTATTGAATACTAACAATAGTCCTGACTGTTAAGTAACAGCCAATAATAGTAATACGTGAATTAATTTAAAGGTTTTTATTAACTAACTAACTGTACCACTTTGTATATCAGTTTGTTAAAACGTTTTTATATGCATCAAAATCAAAATTGTTTCATGTTGAAGCAAAATAATTTATTCTAAATATATTTTTGTTGAAATTTAAATATTTACTGCTGAACACAGTAAACATAAAATATATATATTTTTATTATGTCAGTAAACAAATCGGATAGTGGAACAAACTAGATCAAATCGAGGGTAGGTAATTGATTTCGAACCCTCTTCTACCCTTTACTGCTTGCTGTCACGTTTTCTAGGGTTTCTTTTTTAGGAGATTATTTAGGATAGCATCTATCACACCTGAGTCCATTTTTCCAGGTGCCTGAAATGTAAATGTCTCCGTTCCGACAAGTTTTTGTTTCGTAAATGTCTTACTTTAAAGACAAATGTTTTTGTAACTTTTGCTTTTTCAAAATCATAGGATTCTTGTAGTCTTAGACTTGTGACTGGATTTACAGAACTTAAATATTTTGTCGGTTAGGATCGTAGCAGGTTGGTTTCTACAGTTTGTGACAGCCTTCATGAAGAAAAAGCGTAAGTTTACAAATACATATTTTTTATTTAAATTATGTAGGTATGTCACCGAAAAATTGCAAACGCCGTAAGATTGTAAAATAACGCGAAAAACTATTTTTTCTTAATAATACACGGATATATTGGAAACTATTGATTTCGATGAGATTTATTGTTTACAAAACTATTTTTTTATAATATACCGAGGAATTATAATTTAATAAAAACTGCCTCCGGTTTGCGTGGAAGCCGACCCCAATGTAGTTGGAAAAATGACTGGCAGATTGATTGAGTAATCACAAAACTGGCGCGACTGGAAAAACATGCTATTTAAATGGCGAACAATTTAAATCCCATAATTTCTCCATTATCATCATAACCATCATCATCTGCCTAGCCTTTTCCCAACTATATTGGGGTCGGCTTCCAGTCAAACCGGATTCAGTTGAATACCAGTATTTTAAGTAGAGCCTACCAGACCTACACAACCCACTACCAGGGGGACACTGTACTTCTTGGCAAGACTGGAGTCAGATTTACAATCATCATAACAGTAAATATCGATAAATAGGTCAAAGTTGTTAAGGAAAAATAAGTTTCTAATTCACACATGTCCAACTTACACACATCAACAAAATCCCTCGATCGATCTCATTCGCCAAAGGCTTTTCCCCGTGTCTTCTATTTAAAGCCGTTATTCTTTCACGTCTGCCGGAAACCGGTCGGCGCCTGATTGTGCGGCGCCGGATGTGAACCGGAACGCACGGGACGGCGGCAGGAGGAGCATGATGATGAGAGTGAGTGGCTGATCGATGGTACGGTATTGATTTCTTTATGTAACTGCTGTGTTCAAGTTAGAGGGCCGGTTGCCTTCAGCGAGTGTCAGCGAGACGAGATACCGGTACACCGGTTTTCCTTGGAATTGTGATCATATGCAATAAGAACTTAATTTGCACTCATCTAAAACGACATGTTTAATGTTGATCAAATTTTCTAACTGCAGATTTTGTTGTGACGTCGATGAGAGATTTTTTTAGAATAGGTGTACTCAGGTTAAGCTCTCCAGGTACAACGCTTCTTTATAAAATAAGGTAATCCCATTACTTGGTATCTAAAAATACCTATATAACCTATACCTTTCTCTTCCGCAGTAACAAGCGTGGCGAACATTCTCCGCAAAACACCATCGCGAACTCAAAACAAAACTTCCCCATTTTAAAACAAGAAAATCTCATTTTAATATCATTGGAAAGGAAACGCCAGGTAAATAAGGTAAAGTTGAAACCGCAATATAAACATCAGAGCAAATCCGGGCCAAGCCAAACTTTGCGGATTATCAAGAAAATCCCTTTTCAGAAGAATAGGAATGAAAATGTCTTATGCTTGTCATTCTGAAGACGTAAGTCAAGCAAGATGATGGGGGGGTTAGAATGGTGGCCGGGTAATCGGATTTCTTACTTAGCTTAGCGGTAATGGTGAGGTTTTTTGAGTGGCTTTTGACGAAGAATGGCGGCTGTGGAGGGCATGGCTGTACAGCGTATGGTAGTGCTTACTAAGAATAGAATAGGGTATAATAGAAAACATTTTTCGACACAAAACTACAGCACATAAGAGATCAGTATATAACATAACAATGATACAGTAAACTTGCGCTGAGCATGCCCATACCGAAAGGGTTACCATATCAGCATTTGCTGGGCGTCAGACATCCAGCGTCGGTTAAAACTACTTACAGTTTTACATAGAGGATCAAATCATAAACTGTCCTGTTGAGTTTGTATTTGTATGTGCTTTAAAGCATAAGAAAACAGAATGAAAAAACTCAAAGTATTTATTCTAAGTTAAAAGTTAATATTGAGTAGTTGAACAAATTATTATAAATGGTTTATACAAACCTCTGATGTCTACCAATCGAGCAATAAACTTTAATTTAAAAGAACTTGCTACTTATCACCATTTTCACGAAAACTATGTAGTCGGACCAATAAGTGGAGTATATAAAAAAAATGGAAGCAAAAAGCAAATTATTTCTAAATTCCAAACTTTGAAAACCTATAAAATTATACAGGTACTACGTGCGAGGCACAAACAGAACCTGCACATAAATTCCCTTTAATCGACACCCCATTTTCCCCCTAATAAAAAGTACCTTAGTTTTAAACCCGAAAGTCCCCCATTCTCCCAATGCGCCGCACTATAACCGTATCAACCCGCTGACGTGGCCCGCTGGCCCGCTGGCCCGCTCGGCGCCCGCGTCAGAGCGACATAAAGCTGCGTCTACATTTCTGACAGTTCAAAAGCTAATGCTTCGTGACTATGCCGGAATACAAACTTGCACAAATAGGTACCAGAGGGAAGTGACGCGACACTATAACATCGATGCAATGCCGCGTCTTCATACAAGTTCTTTGTCTCTTCTTCTTCTCTGTCGGTACGCCTATGCCCGAGCGGTCGTGACCGTCACGTAGTGTTCCGGGCAGTTGCGACCTTCTTCACAATTTCTCGCCATTTATGCCGGTCATCCTGGCTCACTCGTGACCGCCCATCGCATGAGTGATCTACCACGCGGCCTGGTGCCTTCGACCTTGTACAACGTGTCCGAAGAACTTGAGGATGCGAGTTTGTACTTGAACTAATAGGTTAACAAATTGTTATTACGTTACTGTAAAGATATAAATATATTAATCATAAATTTAAAATGTTTAAAAATCGTTACCTTCACAATATTTGATCCATCCCGTAAGTACCAAAATGAAATCCCGGAAAAAAGGCTTATCCATGTTATGGAATATTCATGATGCAAGTACTTAAAATCAATCTACCTACTCCGATCACTGATTATGAGACCCCGGAAATAAAAAAAGATAAAAAACGCAACAGAAAAAGTGATTAATTATCACTTTTTATGATGCGTTTTTTTTTCATGATCTCATTGTCTCGTTCGTTGAGTATCACTAAAGTAAATAGATGCAGCATAGCCAGCCACTGATTATTATTGATCTTTGTACCTACGGTCACAAATGTACATGCAGCCTTAGTCACAAGGAAGGTATAAGAAGTAGAAACTATAACAAGTTTAGTGTTCGTCGCCCTACATCGACCACATCTAGCCTTTCCACTCCGTCTCCCAGTAACGAGCGAACTGCTCGCGATCTATGGACGCCTGGTACCTTACGTGTTTACACCTAATACACTGGAAATATAGGAACTATTTTGTTATCATTGGGTCATTTAATGTGGGATGGGAAAGTGATTAGTATTCATATCAATATTCTTCCCATGTTTACTCACACAAAAAAACATGACATCAAAACATCCATACTCCTATTGCCTATCCAACGGACTAATATTATAAACACTAAAGTTTAGTTATGTGTGCTAACTGAGCTCTTCACTGAACGGATTTGGGTAAAGGGCACGCAGGTAGACCATGTCCTGGACATTAGGATACTGTTTGCAGACCAGCTTCTGCCCGCGACTTCGGCTGCATGGACTTCAGAATTGGTGCTAGAAGTGGAAAAGCTACTCTAATACTTCGTATTGTTTGATTGAGATAGGTGAGTGCCTAAATCAATGCATCGCTACCTTTCTGTCTATACCACTATCTACTAAGGTATGCAAGTCGCAAATGCGTCCATTTCTCGACGACATCGCGTTATATGGAGCGAGAGCGATGAGAGCGGAGCGAGCGGTGAGAGCAGTGTTGTGTCGCTCTAAAAGCAAACGATAAGTACTTGCATCAGCAGGCATTTATTTTCACTGGCCCGTAAGCTGGCTACCGGGATGTTTTTCTTACATTATTTTATACTCGCTTCGGCTGGTCTAACTTGGGACTAACTTGGACAGCCATTATCATTGTTTCTTAACCAAGTTTGAGTATAATGTTGTTTTTTAATGAACTGAATTTACTCGACTAGTTAGAAAATTAATGTTAAATTCGAGGACATTATTATTAACAGTGCGCTTTTCTGGTTTAGTCCCATATAATATTCCCTCGTGCGTCCCATTTTTCTCCTATTAAAAATCTCTTAAGTGACAAGCCGTTTGCTTGATGGGACTTTGAACAAAAAACGATGCAAACTCTCGTCCCCTATGTTTTGGTATTATTTGGTTACTCCTTTTGGTATGTGTGTCAGTGAATAAATGGATCAAATCGAACACATTTGTATTCACAGGTACAAGGTAGGTGTTACAAAACCAGTGTCTCCGTGTTCTTCCATATACAAATGTTGGTATATCGAAAGGGACCTTTCAATTCAAAAAGTAAGAACAGCCTTAATTTGTCACAATTTCTTCCCCCATCCCACCTCTACACAAACTTTCTAATACATCGAAGATTAATACGGCACCTCGACCGTCCATAATATCAGCTAACATGTACAAGCAACTTGCTCATATTAACTCCCTGGGAGGCGATGAGCGGCCAGGGATAACTAGGTGGCGCGAACTTTAAATCCGCCGTATTATAGTGTTACCTACGGCCGGCCGGCAGAGCTGTTCCGTTCAACTATGAGGCATCCCGGGGGACTTCAGCATGTGAGAACTTTAGTTTCAGGTGGTTCATTTTTGAAGGGATTATTACAACATACCGGTTTTTGTCGCCGAGCAGCTTTGATGTGTTTTTGCTGCCACATGCTGAAAGACACAGCGTTGACAATATTTGTGTTTTTAGGGTTCCGTACCTCAAAAGGTAAATAAGGAACCCTAATAAGATCACTCTCTTGTCCGTTGATTTTCTCAGGAACGGGTGGACCTAGCAAGTTGAAATTTATCCCAGATACTAAAGTCTATAGTCTCTTTCAAGTGCATAAAAATTAAGGTCCTCTATCTTTTTATTGTGTTGACACAATAAAAAGATATGGGCAAATTTAGATTTTTGCGAAAACTTGTAAGTATCAAAATTTCCCTTAATTTTCAACTTTTTTATTTTTCGGATTTTTACAAGTCTAGGTCAACCAACAGTAGACCGTTGACGAAATTTGGCAAAACGCAAGGTCTTACAGCACAAATAAAGGAAAAAAAACAAAAAAGATGAAAATGAAAGGGTGTCCCCATACCTACATACATAGTTGACGCCTGCCACCAATAAAAATGATACCAATTTTATTATGGCGATATAATGGGTAGGTACGGAACCCTCGGCGCACGAGTTCGACTCGCGATTCACCGGTTTTTTTGTGAAAGCTGTGATTCAAAATAACATTTTATTTATAAATTAATTTATTCTTTAAAACTGAAAGGTTTGATATTAGACCACAAACAAGGTTTCTGAAATAAGTTTACTAACTTGACATAAAAGGGTTTTGTGTTGTCTAAATAGAGCTCAAATTCATTCTTACTGAGTACTTAGTCGTATTCCAATCTACATAACATATTCACACACTTTTTTTAAATTACTCTTACGAAAAAAATTGTCACTAAACCAAAACGTATAATTAGTTCAGTAGATACGTTTCACATCTGACCCAAAAATGTTTTAGTTACAAAACAATCCTCATTCACATCGGGACACATCATTCATCAACAGTAATACCGAGCCAACGATAAATTGTTTAGTCAAAAGTAAATTACCCCCGCGAGATAATTACATACACATTTCAAAAGAAGTGCTTAATGTACAAACGTTTTTAATCTAGCGTTTAGCCGGCGTTGCATTCTGAATAATATTTTAAATCTAATATTTTGAGGACGGAACCGGTGTGGGGACAGAGTCAAATATTCAGGCAATCTATCACACTGTGGGAAATGTTGACTGCACGGGATGAACGGACTTACACTTTTTCTTTAACAGTTCTTTGTTGAAATACAATTGATTAATGCAATCCTAACAATAAATAGGAAACCATTTTTCTATTATGCTTTTCTAATAAATAGCTATTGGACTAGTACTTCGACCAAGTCACATTCGTTGGAAATATGCAAAGTGGAATGCACGCGTGTGAAACACACTGCTTAGATCCTTTGCATTGGGCTCTCACACGGAGTGTTATGCTTAAATCCGCCGTCGCCGAGCCGTCATGTTTAAATCAAGCCGGGAACTTTATTAGAATACAATCTACTGCATATAAGCGCGTGATAAGTTCATTTCTAATGTTTTTCGTTGTTCTCACATGGACCCCTTAACTTCCCCTTTACATTGAAAATGAAAACTGACAAATACTTATTGCATTTCTTGCAGAAAATTTGACCATTTGCACCTTCTTTTCTTTTCTTTCTATTTCGTCAAACTTATGTGTTCGTCAAAGAGTTAACCTTAATCAAATTATCAGTCTAGGTACAATAGAGGGTCTTGCACGAATATTTTTAAAGTGAAACTTTTATTACATCGTCTCAAATTTTTTGGTCTGTGTATCGCATGTCGCGTGACGGTCGGCCGCGGAGTAGGGATTTGTGAAAGGCGCTCGTCAGAGCAGCAGAGACCAATATGGCGGCGTCTATAGTTCCATCAGCTGACCGTGTAGTGTATAGACTATTACTCATTTGTGCCAGTGCTCCACGCTAATTTGTTTGTTTTTGTCAGTGTTTTTTATACCCTTAATGGAATATTATTCCGAAAATTTTTAGTTACATATCTATAATGTGAAAAAAAGTTTCACTTTTACCGTGGTTTCATAAAACCTAACAATCCTTTTTATTTGACGTACCTATAGTAACGTAACGCAAAATTTTACTATAAATATAATACTCGATTTGCACATACCTATTAAGAATTTGAATTGGATACTAAATTCATATGTTTGTATGATACAAATTGTGTAAGTCGCATAAAATTAAACCAAGATATTATGCGGTTGTAGATTTTTATATTCAAAAAATCACTTACGTTAACGATATCTACCTACTGTTACGTTACTATATGTCAAAACATTAATGCTAGGCCCTCTGCTATGAGTAATGTAATATCTCACTGACACTAACACACAGCTTAGCTTGGTACGCACAACATAACTAAACTCCCCTTTACGTTACATCGCACTCCGCAGGTTCACCACAAAAGGGCTGCACTCGGCTAAATATTATACCACTGCATACATCACACACACATACGTACATAAGTAAACATAACACGTTGCCAGCACTGTGAGCCATTAAACAAGCAGGTGCAGAAGGTTCGTAAGAATGTCTCGCTGCTGGCACAGTTAGCCACTTTCTGGGGGTAATGGACTGAAGAGATGGTGCAAAGTGTTGGTGGTACCTAAGTATCTCTGTGGTTCACGGAGCGTTGCATTTTATAGATAACTTTAGTTTTGTAAGACTTCTAGTTTTGTTTTTAACTTGTGGTTAGGAGCCAGCCACCAGTCTTGCCAATGTCGTGTTACCGAGGTCAGATTGGCACTTGCTCCATGTTAGATACCGGTACTCAACTGCTTCAGACTGGAGGGCGACCCCAACGTAGTTGGGGAAAGGAACTATTTTTGGTGCATCATTTATGACTTCGCCTTACTTATAAAATGTTATTGTATCGGGTTAAGACTTTCCTAAAGTCAATGCATTGATATAATATTTTTATTCAGTACTAGTGTAGTTAGTTAACAGTTAAGGTCCCCGTAAACACGTTTGTTGTGACGTTTTCATAGAAATTGTTCCGTCGAAGCGTCTTCGCATCGTTATCGTATCGTCGTCACTTTGTCTGCTTGAGCTTTACAAGTTAAACATCTCGGACCTTCTGCTCGCAATATTTCACATGGCCTTGCTATTTGCTCAGCTTCAATTACAACTCAATGAATGTTAAATAGCTGCTCTTTTCGCGAGCGTTTAACTATTTTCGTTTAGAATGTAAACTGCGCGAATGTTCTACATTATATCCCCGTGTAGAACAAAATATGCTCACGTTTGTTCTCAAATACTTCGCAGTATGGAATGAGGAAAATACTGCAGATTTGCTGGCTTCATTGGCAAAGAAGAATTGTAACGAAGGCTTTTATAGAAACAGTGTTTTTTTCTACAATGGAGAGACATTTACTTATACGATCCAAGAGGGGCATCCTTGATGACCGAGACAAATCTGCGAGGTTAAAGTGGGATCAGGCGGATCACATTTACAGGATGCACCAGAACTGAAGAGCCAGGATCGTGACGCGGGGGGTTCCTGAAGTTGAACGTCGTAGCAAGGCTAAAAACTCACTGGCGTGACGATTTGGATTCGTTCCTGACGGATTGGCCGGAGACGGCAGTAGATAAATAGAGCTAGAAAAATATGGGGGAGACTTTTCCGCTTCAGTGGAAAAACAGGGAGTTAAAAAAAATAGTTTTTTTCCCTAGACAATTTTTATTTTATGTATTAGTGGTCCTATGAAAGTACGTCAATAACTCTTCTCATTCCTATTTCATATTACAAGACGCTTCTCCTTTTATCCCTGAGGATGCCTTAGAGGGATATCGATTTTATGTAAAACAGTTAAAGGTTAACCGTCTGTCTTGGTTATTTTGGGTACGTATATACATTAGCTATTTATTTTGTGTTCGTACATACATAACCTACTTATTTTGTGTTCGTACATACATAACCTACTTATTTTGTGTTCGTACATACATTAGCTATTTATTTTGTGTTCGTACATACATAACCTACTTATTTTGTGTTCGTACATACATTAGCTATTTATTTTGTGTTCGTACATACATAATACTTATTTTGTGTTCGTACATACATAACCTACTTATTTTGTGTTCGTACATACATTAGCTATTTATTTTGTGTTCGTACATACATAACCTACTTATTTTGTGTTCGTACATACATAACCTACTTATTTTGAGTTCGTACATACACTATTTTTATATATTTACTTTGAAATAACACACACAGCTTGTGAATCTCAAGATGGGCATATTATAATGTGTCTGATAATGAAACATTGTATGATCATAATATAAAATCAGAACTATTCCAACAGTCTTTAAATCCAATAACACTTTGCCCAACCCGGGAATCGAACACTGGTTCTCAAGATCAGTGGTAGCGCTAGATACCACTACTTGTATGATTACTTGTCAAACAATAATAGCTTATCCACCCGACTTACATTATACGTTTAGCAACTATAAAATGATTGACCGGAGAACCCGCCAAGGTTATGTGTCACGAAAGGTTTGCTTTCACAACACGTAATCTTCACTACCCAGTTGTCAAGCCCGATTCACTCACACATACACAAACTAGCAATCACACAACGATTCTATCTCAACCTTTATTTGTTTTCGAGTAAAAAACGATGTCCTTGTGTGAGTGAACAAATAACGAATGAAGGGAAGATCGTTCATCTTTTTATAGTTCTTAATATCTTACAAACTAAGAAAATGGACTGAGCGATACTCTCACAAAATTGACAACTCTGCAAAAAGAGAATGCGAACGTACAGAGAATACATTGTGTTCTGTAGGTGGTGGTGGTCTAGGTGATGGTGGTCTAGGTGGTGTAGGTTAACGAATCATAATAATAATAGCCAATGTTATTTCGGCTCTTGTAAACAAATCTAATAATTCCTCATTTAATTTTACAGCGGTTTAGGCTACAGGGCTTTCCAAAGAAATAGAAATACAAACATACACGCAAACATATTTACACACATACTCACAAAAAACATTACCTTCCTTCTGGAGCAGTCAGCTAAATAAAGGCAACAAAGATCCGCCCGGCTGCCTTATCTCTCTCACACTCATTTGTCGAATTTGACTTTCCATTTGGCTAGGGAACGCTCACTCCATTATTTGTCTCAGGTTCTTAACGAAGGTTACTATTTCAGGCTAGAAAGGAGTTTCACATGTAAAGGAAGCCTGATTGATGACGTCACTACGGAGATGTATGGAGTGTCACGCTGCAGGCTATAAGCGCTGTGTTACATAAATATATCTCAGGGACAGGATCGGAAGTATTCGCGCGTGTCCGTGATTACTGGAGTGGGGTCAGGGTTAGTGGAGGTTTGACCTCGGGATCGATTAGCCAGAAGTTGGTCGAGAAGTTGTGGCTTTGTTTGGTGACAAAATAGATAATTATGGAGGTCTTGTTTACGGAATGCATCATACCATAGCTTCCAGTTTTCCTTAATATTTTACATGGAAATAAAATATCGATTGGAATTATTGTATATGTAAAGAAGACATGTTTTATAAAAAAATGTTCTATGAAACACGTTGTTACATATATCGTTCACGGATTATCGCGTCGCACCTATCTTTAGGAGCTTTAAATCAATAGAACTTGACTTGAACGAGAGTGTGTTACACATCTAGGGTATTACTCTTTATGCGGTACGTATATTTCAGAGGATTCAAATTACGTCGGAAAGCCAACACTTTTAGATTTGCAAACACATATTATATTTTGAACCACATTTCCGCTAACACCAAACTAAGCCTAACGAGACAAAAGCCACCCTTAATACCATCAGTAATTAATTAACAATAATGACCATAAAGAAAGCGATAACGATTATGAGCCCTCTATGGCAGCTTCCCGCCCGAGTACATTAGCTGGTCACGACCAGCCCTGCGCCGTCCACGTAACGACCGTGGACATTAAACTTGTTACTGGAGAGGACGAAGTAACCTTACGGACGAGACGCACTGTTATTTTCTGTCTTTATGGGCCGAGGACTTTATCACGTTATTAGTATTGTTCACTTACTTTCTTTAGGGGATTAATAAAGACTGTTTTTCGAAAATTAGCAGTTGTATTTTTTCATTTGGATCTCGGAAACGATCGGTCTGTTTTACTAGTGCCCGTCTCTAGCTGTCCTCTCCCCAGCGACGCCCTAAGCCGAGGCCCGTACCCCACAGGGGTTGCCCTTAGCGTGTAGTCGCTTAGTTTGTAAGTTTTTTGTAAGCCCTGGCTGGAGGCTTTAATATTATATTACGGTAACCACAGGCAAGTTCGGTTAAGCAGTCGACAACCTCATTGGTTGAGCTGCGAGACACCACAAAAAAAGAACGGTCCGTTTTAAATCCAAGAATAATCTTGTTTTGGCCATCTCTCTGTCAAAATAATTTTCGCCAAGTCCGTCTGTCTGTCTGATTGTCTGCGGTTTAGCGCAGAGACGCTTAACACTGGAAAGTTAAAATTTGGTATGGGTAATTGGGTATACATGTCAATCACACCGACAATGTGGTAAAACGAACAAACAAACTCATAGTGCATAACCATCTGTAGGATTCAAATAAAATACTTATGGCCGAGTGTTGTGTATTTATGGCCGAGGGGTTTGTCACATTATTAATTACTTTCTTAAGGTATTTGAAGAAGATGGGCTTCAAAAATAAATCCTTGGTTTTGGTTTTTTGTACTGGGATCTCGGAAATGATTGATCCATTTTGAATCAAAGATTTATCTTGTTTTGTCTGTCAAATGCCTGATAAGGCACATCCCTGGAGAGACTGTAAAGGTGAGCACTTTACGAAGTCTTTATAGTACCTACCTCTTCCCCTACACTTGTGTGATCCGATGCGTGCTGGCCTTGACTAAACAAATCCAAGTTCGTAAAGATGTTAACGATTCAGGATTGTTAAAAGCAGATTTTCAGCTGAATTTTATGTGTAGGAATAAAACGTGTGATAAACCGCGACACTGAGAGCCAATCAGTCGGCGCACGTGGCTCCGCCCGCCGGCAGCCGACGGCAAACATTTGCATTTCAAACAGACTTGTTTGCGACACAATCTTTTATCGATACTACAAACATTTTTTTTTGTACGCTACAAAGAAAATCACTCACATAAACAATCCGTATTTTTCCCCATAAAACGTTTTACGTTCGCAATTGAGAGCAGAGCTGTTGTTCCGTATGCTGACGTCACTCCGCAATCGATCCAATGAAAAGTTTGGCGTGATTTATAGCCATGACGTCATCGCACACGCGCCTCCTGCTGCCTCCTGCTAGCTCCTGCCCGCCTGGTACCTCCTCCAAGCGCGTACGGCGGAGGAAATTAAAATTTTTACATGACTCGGCAAAAGCTACCGCCCGCTCGGCGGAAAATTACGACTTGAAGCTTAGAACGAACGATCGCGCGAAATATATGGACTCCAATCGGTTTGTAATGACTTCCACAGAACTCCCTAAACCCCTGCGGTCATCACTTTTCGCCTTATTTATTTTTTCAAAGGTTTTTCCCCAATTTTATTTTCATTTACAGGCGTATGTATGAGTGTCTGCGGGTTCGGATTACATCACATTCAATAGGGAATTGTTGTGCGGCTATCAAAACATTATACCATTTTTCAGCAATATAAAATGTAACTGAACGGTTTTGTTCCCCTAAATGGTGCCGAAATAGTTGAACAAAACATCCATAGGCATTGCACGTAAAGCCTTTCAAATCGAAACTAGAAAAAATATACCGTCAATATCACTTACAGTTAGGATCGGACAGTTTACTAAACCCTTCGGTATTCGTCCAACGTATCCACAATTACTTAGTGGATATGTAATCGAATGAAAACTGTATTGCGGGGTATTCTATTTCATTTAACGATACGAGAATAAGGTAGGCTCGATAAACAGGGTTATGCGACTGAGTATGAATAAGAAAAGCTTAAGAAAACACTTTTGCAACATTTATACGTCAAAACAACTACAACACAGACGTTTCCATTTCCAAATACATTAATTGCACAAACATACAAAGAAATAGGTGTCCAGTGTGTTTGCGAGTCGTATAAATACAGAAAAAGCTGTTGTGCTTGGAAAACCTCGCAAATAAAGAACAAACGGTTGTTTAGCGACAAGAGACATGCATAACATAAAACACGATCAAAAAGCTTGTCACAAAAAACAGGTAATGTGCACACTGCGCCAAATTGTCCGGTTCAGCATAGCACCGGACAAAGCGAGCGATTATGTAAATATGCCTTATTTTCGTTTATTGTGGCCGACAGTTATTGGCGTATATATAGGTAGTTTTCAGACAAAAACCGGTCTCAAAATCAGCAATATACAGTCTGCAGCGTTAGATTGTTTAGATGAGAGCATGTTAAACTCGAGACAATGTGACTTTCTGTCAGCAATAACGAATGTCAAAGTGGATTGATCACATGCTATATTAGTAGCACGTATGAATGGGACTGTTTTGTTTAAAATTAATAAAATTGCCTCAAATTCCAAACGTCTTAATCTCAAGTCACCAAGCCACCGGCTCTATATTCCTATTCATACTCCTTGGTAAGTCGTCACGTAGGCCGTAGAATCGTGAGTGCGGTCACGATCCGGGCCAATTCTATCAGCGCGCGTGACACTCTCGGCGCGTCGACTAACCAGCGCCTCGGAATACGGACACTTACGTATATGACAAATTAGAATTTGCCGGAGAGAATGGATCGTGGCTAAATTGAGGAGCGAGTGTATTGCGTAAAAAGATAGTCTCAGAATACGGGACACTTGTGTTGGACAGATTATTATTTGCGAACGAGTATGGAATTAATAGGTTCGTAAATCTATTTTGCGCTTGAAACTTTCCGCAAACTTCAAACCTCCACAAAGGTTTGGCTAAATGTAGGGTTTCAAACATGTTCTGGACATGCAAGCATGACGGATATCGAGCTAGTTTCGGCTATAATTGAAACGGTTTGTTGAAGTTTGACAAACGTGTGGCTCCGGCATAACAGTGTTGATAGATAGCGGAGATTACTGGTTGAGGATTCCATTATTGTGAGGGAAGTAGAAAAGGCAAGCTTAGAGCTTAAAAGCAACAATATTGATAACTGCACTATACTATGACGTGCCATGCCATCATGATTGCGTGATAAAAATGGGATGGTACCTACCATTCGTTCTGTTTAGCTGTTTAAAGAGACCTGCAAGCACTGCGGAAGCTGGATGATGTTTTTTTCCGGATTCAATACTTATTTCACATGTGGGTGTACTAAATCGCCACAAGTGTCAACTAGCGATACAATCAAATTGAGTGGGCCTAACATATATTAAACTACTAGCTTTACGTATGGGGTATACTAAGTCGATGTAATTACCATTTCCAATACACAAGAAGACATCAATCGTAACCCGTCAAGACTAACTTGCCACTCGGTGGAATAATAGTTATCGGCTTACCTCGTGCTCCATGTTCTCAGCTCCTCACAGGACGGCTATAACTCTCGCCGGCCGATAGTTCCGACTTGTTAAGCCATTAGCTCAAACTGCCAGGAGCCCAGGTCCTCTACCCGCCGCGCAGACGTAGGTACTACTCTCCGTTCCAATCGCTCGGCTTTGTAGATTGGTATTAAAGGTATGGTTCGCTCGATAGATTTGGTTTGAATCTTGTTTTGTAATTAATTGGGTTTAAATCAACGCATATTCGCAGCAAAACAACTTCTGATTTTAGTTGTATCACTATAATTACATTTCTTTCACTAGATACATATTATAAAACGAAGTATCTCCTTGTGTAAATTGGCTGAATTAAGAAGATGTCTGCTCAAGATCTCGGAAAAAATCATGCCGACTGTGTACTGTAACACCAGCGACTCACGCTAGTGCTACTTATGATATTATTATCAAATAAAACTATATTTGAGATTTGAACTTTAAAATATATTAGGCGTCTGCCTTCAAAGAACGTTGGTACCGGAGTCCCATATAAAAACAAAACATATTTTTATAACCTATTTCAAATTCTTTTATTTTTCGCCAGACGCTTCCAAAGGCTACCTTGTCTGCCAGTGACCTGGAGCCAAGGATATCCTCTTCACAGTACACTCAGTGACACCGGTGCGCAGCCGGGAAAGCTTCAAATATAATTGCGGAAAACGACGAATGAAACTGCGATTCCGAGTGACAACTGGCTTATTTTCACATAGCAATCATCAATTTACCCTACACTTTGTTCTGGGATCTTCATACATCAGCAATGTCTTAGTTTTTTTTTATTTGATATGGGTTTGCTTTTGACTCTAGTCTAGGTCATAGATGACAGAGAAAAAGTCGACGATGGAGCGAGCTTACCCAGAAGAAGCCTGTTCACTCTAATTTTGAAGAGATTAGGGTTTTATGCGTTCGGTTTTTACATTTTACTCGGTCAAATCATCTTTCGTTGTCGAATTGTTCCCCCGAATTGTCTCAAACAAATGGGCCTAAGGCCTGCCCGATGAAGGGTGAGTATCATTCATTGTGCTTTGAACGAATAGATACCTGCGTGTCATCAAAGGATTATAAAATTTATTTTAGAGGGAATTAAATAATAATGGAAAATATTTTAAGAACAATTAAGATAAATAAAACTTCCAGTAAACTGTGATGTATTCACAGTTACTACTTTCAAACAGTTATGTGTATGATCAAAGTGTTATCTGTCCATGATGTTCCTCAACAACTTGTGACCCATCGTATCATCATCATTTCCCTACGTCACAGCACAATATGTCGATACTACGCGAGCTATTTCAGTCCGTAACTAAGTCTCGCATGAATCTGTACCGATTAATATTTCCTGCGATTAAACATTTCATTAAGTGCCGCCACAGCGACGCGGCTCTAAGGAGCGCTACACACTGATGCGGGCCAACACAATCCGCTACGCCGTATTTGCTGAACGCAAGGCTGGCCCGAATCAATAACTACATAAATGTTGTATATTTTTTCAGCGAGTGCCGATCGGGCACTCGCTCGTTGATTTTGTCCCGCATTCTTAGCATTACCGACTGACATAGCCGGCCAGCCTTTTCCTCGAATATTCATCTATATAATACATTCGATTTTGCCGCCCGGCTGTGCCAATTAATGTGCCCGCTTTAGTGTGCAGCACCCCTTACTGAGTGTGCACTCTTGCACACTGCACTTCCTACCAATATCGGGAAACGCTACCTATAATACTAAAACCAGTAATTGCCGAATGGATACGAAATTCAGAAAAAAGCGAGTAGTTTGACTTTAATTTACTTCGTTTTCTCAATAAGGTTAGTAAATGATACTTAGAAAGGGTTTTCTTTAATCAAATCCTTTTGTTTACAAAGAGTTGGCAATTAGTCGTTCAGTTATTGTAGCACTTTGAGATGGAGCCTAGACTTAGTGGAACCTTTGTGTAATGGCGTTCGATTTCTTTTAATAAAATATCTCTTGGATAAGAAATTGAAAGATTATTTAAGTGGGCTATAAAGAAATGTGATTAGGCAGTGAAAGAAAATAATTTTACTGGCACAACTACATACAAGTAAAACAATAAGTAGATAGACATCGATTCATTACAAAAGATGCTTAACAAGAGCGTGTTGTGGCCGCTGTGGGGCACTTCATGTTATTGTCTTAGGGTGCTCCTACACTACTGTTAATAATGTTTACTAACATTAGTAAACATTTTCTAAACAAACATTTGATCACAATGTTAAGTCACCACATTTACTTACTTTTACGTTACAAGTTACTTTACGTTTGTAAAAGTAAAGTAAAATATACTATATAAATTAAAATTTCGTATAATTGTTCCTACATCGTGTGTATCTGTGTGTGCCAAATAAACACGTTTTCCTTCCTTCTTTCTTTACATGTCAAATAGACCTCGGCATAGTGACAGACTACCTACTGACGTTCATAACAGCTGAAACCCATGGGTTCCATTCGCTCAAATGAGCCTAAATTATGTCCAACAACGTACACGAAGTTTTCTGTTCATGAAAGTGTTCACTTTGGTGTATTATCGTAGTTTATTAGCTTTTTAGTATAGTATGTAATATAGTAGGCGCCAGATAAATGTGGAATAAAGTACATTGACCTTTCCCTAATAACTGTTCATAGGTACCTGAACAATTAAATATGAATCGTTTTTCATTATTAGACAATGTTAAGGATCACGAGAGATGATGATTCGGGACAGCTTTGTGTCATTAATTCCGTTTTTCAAATTAAAAATGTCAATAATTGTAGGTGGGTCAATGACCGTTATTCCACGATTATCTGGCGCCTACTATAGTTCATTAAAAGCTGGTTTTAAAAAGATTTTTGAATATACTTATTTTATTACAAACTAGGTAGGACCCCATACTTTTCTGTAAAACATGTCAATGATATCTAACTCTCACCCGTTTCCTGTGTTTCCCATTCAAAAACAAACATCAAACAATCCACGCCAACCAGTTTCCTACCCCAGCCCATAACAACTGTGCCAACCAATCAGAAACAATTAAGCGAACAAAATAATAAGTTGAGCGTTTGTTCCCGTCATTTGTTATTCTTCTCTCGGCCGCTCCTACAATACTGCGACAACTTCGGCCATTAGACGAGCACGGCTGACTGATTAAAGTGCGCTTCTGAACTGACGTTCGACAGGGCTGGCTGATGTCTATTAATTATTTTTAAGCCATGATTTAAAGGAGACAACCCTATACTGTAAGAACAGCTATTATTGTTTAAAATAAAAAATGTGAAAAAAAACAAGATTATCGAAATACAGACTACATACATAAATGTGAAAGAATGCCACGTTCTGTAACGGCTTTGCTTACAAAAGAAGTGAGATTAACTGTATTCCAAGTCTTTCGAAGTTCCTTGAATCATAGCTCCTGCCCTACATAACCTTCTGTAGTTGGTTTAATAGAACCCACTACCAACTTAAATCTTTGTTTTTATTTAGTCAAGTAAACACCTATAACTCAGAAGAAAAATCTAATAAAAATAGATGAAAAAACTTTTTAATACTGGTGAAACTAATGTTTTGAATGACTAACATTAGTTTCACCCCTGCATTCAATTAATAAGTGAATGTTGAGCGAATCAATCACCGCATCCGCGCGACATGTTCACGTCGCGTCCCGTCGCGGGGAGCGTGCGCGGCGGAGCGTGACCGACTCTGACTCGCGGGCGGTGGCTAATAGATATCAATTTATTACTCCTTTCCTTCTGACAAATTGACGGTATTTTTCAACTGATGGTTTTGATTAAGATCAATGAATGCAAAGTTTGAAGTATTTTTATTTTTTGTTTGTGTAGCCGCGGCTAAATGGTGTCAATATTAATTTATGTAAATTTTCTATAAAAAAAGTTGGATTTCTGTTAATAAATCACTTGGCTACAACTGCCGCACGGGTTGGGTCTTGAATTTTCGGGGTTTAGCAACGCTTGCCCAGGTCAGTCCGTGGATGGGTGATCATTCATTATACACCGAGATTTCTCCGTGCCTTAGACATCACGTTAAGCCAATGATCTGGGCTGTCATTGGTAAAATACTGGTATTCAGCTGCTAAATTTGAAAAAGTGCAATTAAAATGTCTTCCTAAAAGAGAGATAAGATTACGCCTCGCCCGCTCTTATACCTCTTGGTTAAATTAACACAAATACATGTTGGTAACATTAAGCTCGTTAGAGTTTAGAATTATTTATTGTTGTTAAACCTGAATGATAATCGGTTTTCGAGCAATATACTACTAATATTATGAGAGAGTTTTTCTGTTACGATTTGACTCACAAACTACTCAACTGATTTTAAAAATTCTTTTGTTATTACAAAGCTACGTTATTAACTTAAAACATAGGATATATGTTATTTCGAAAAAATAGAGATCATTACGAAAATTGCAATAATGTAACCCAAAGTACACACAAAATATACATTCACACACTCATAAACACACGTATAAACACACATTTATACAAAACACACTCTAGTTTCACACACTGCCATAAACACGATTTTCATTTTTCTTTTTATAGGGTTTATAAAAAAAAATCTGTAACTTATACCTAATTAGCACAACGAAACGATTGTTAATTAATCGAAGAAGAGCGAGGTTTATCCCATCACAAGTATCTTCGGATTACTTTCTGGGAAGCCCCGGCAACTTAATTGTATAGATTTAAGATAATAAACACATTATTTTCTTTTTTTTTTTTCTTTTTTTAAAGTAGCAAAATTTTTCATTATTTGGCTTGTGCTGAGAAAACTATTGATGATACATAAAAATAATGAACCACATAATTTAAAAAAGGCTGTACGTCTAACTATTATGGTTGAGTCACAATGACCGCTTTTGTTACAATTCAAAGCCCAGCTGGAAAGAAAAGGTGATGATTTTAATATGTTATATGTTGATTACATTTTATATTATTCAAATCGGACCTTTCGTTTAAAAGTTACGACTGGTATAAAAATGTTCTTAGTAAGAAAAATGTTGCGGTTTGAGCGAACGAGAAAATCTTAATGTTTGGTCCGATGTAATTGAAACACGGCATTAATGATTTGGATATAAAAATAAGAATTTCAAATGTTTGGATTTTTTTGAAATAAACCCCTTAAGGGGCGAAAAGGGGTGATGAAGTTTTTAGGGGATGACATTATTGCTAACTTCAATTTACGTGGAAATTGGAATGAACAAACTCAAAGTGGGATATTTGAAACAGATGTAACAATTTTTCCATAATCAACCCGTGATGGGATGAACGGGATGAACAGGGTAAACAGTAGGCTGATCCTGAGACCGTTGAATGGATATCGTAGTGCTTAATTTTCCAACACTATCCTTTAAAAGGGTTTAGAGATGGCGTTGAAGTTTGTGGAGTATTCGTAATATGGATTTTTTATTACCCCATTGAAAAATGAATAGGACAAAACTACCACCGTCTATTGTAAAACATGTACCAAACTTTCAAGTAAATGTAGAAAACTATCAGTTTATAGATTCTCTATCAGTTTATAAACAAATGCGGTTGAGAAAGCCGTTTTGAGAATTATTTTTTCTTTCTCCGAAGGGTAACCAACTGAACCCTATCACAAAGCCTCCGCTGTCCGCCCGTCTGTCTGTCAGCGGGCTGAATCCCAAGAACCGGTAATGGGCAGATAGTTGAAACTTTTAAGGATTGTGTATTTCTATTGCCGCTTTAACAACAAATAATAAAAAATCAATTCAATTCAATTCTTTTCAAATTCTTTATTGCGAGATAGTGTACAGAATTAGTAGTATAGTACAGAAAGTATCACAATCATTTTAATATTAAATAATTATTTTTCTTCAAGGAATTATTTTACAGTATAATAATATTCTGTTTTTTTAATCATGAACTCTTTTAGCTTCCTTTTAAAAATACCAATTGAATGTAGGCTCTTAATGTCTATGGGAAAGAAAGAAAAAAGAAAGAAAAAGTATGTAATTGCCACAAAACGGCATACCGACATAATATAATACAATAATAATACATATTTTTATTTTTCTTAAACTAAACCCTAAACGATAGTGTTACTAATGCTACGAGTATATACTGCAGTGTGGGATGTTTTATTGTGTAATGTATTTTTAAGTCTACTGTTTGTCTTGAGGTTTATGAAATGAAGTTTACATGAATCTGTTTGGTGTATCCCACGTATTGATCTGATACACTTTTTTGTGCCTTGAACACAATTTCTTTATCAGTTGAGTATCCCCAGTATCCCCTAAGATAGAGTGTATCCCACATAGGCATGATAAGCACTAAGTAGTGTGGTTTGGTTCGATACTGTTTTGAGCATGTAGAGGGCATTAGAGAATTGATTTAATTTGTTACATACACTATTTAAATGTGTTTCCATTAATATTAGAATTTATGTAGACACCTAGAAGTTTTGTACTTCTAACTTCAGATGCCGTTGCATTATTGTACTCTGAATTGATTTTGCGTTTTAATTTTTGAAATTCATGTAATGGGTTTTTGTAAGATTTATTTTAGGATAAAAATATTGTAAGCCAATTTATTAATTTAGACAGGGAATAATTTATTTCTAGTTCATGATTTTTATTTTTGTTTTGTGAAAAGAGCCAAAAAAATAATTAAATGAATTTGAAAAAAATTAAAGTTGAAAAATTTAAAAATTCAATTAAATTTTAAATTAAAGGGGGCTCTAATCCACGAAACGTATTATTTTCAGTTTATGGTACGAAACCCTTCGTGTGAGAGTCCGACTCAGACTTGGCCGGTTATTGCCTTTAAGATTTAGCTAAATTTTAAAGGAATACACAATGCGAAGAAATTTTCTCGATAGAAAAAATTGTAAAGCACGATCTATCTTTTTACAATTTTCAATTTCATGGCGTCATGCATAAGATTGAAATAAAACTGCTTTTAAACATAGAAAGTAACCTTACCCAGCTCGATTTAATCACTTGTTTTTTATTCCAAGCCGGTCATACCATCGCCATGTCTCCTTTTGCCTTTTCAAAGCACTGTCAATTCAGATGGTATCTGGACCTTGTCAAAGTTACACCTATGTATGTCACTTTTTTGCACATCCGTGCTCTTCGATTTTCGTAATTAAATATGTTTTTACAATATTGTACATAGTTCAGCAGCTTAAAGTTCGTATTTATTAAACTTAGTGTTGCAAAAGTATTTCTTGACTCCGTGTAGTATTTCGTGCCAACATTGAAATTATTTACAAAAATGGTATGAAATAAAAACAAAAACTGAATAAAGTACACGATCTACCTGAGGGCGACAATGGACTCATTTCACAGGATAATAATGACTAATAACACCGGCAAATTATTATAAAAGCGACCCTAAGTTACCACCTTCATTTCTGTGTATAGACCTACGACAAACATTATTTATCCTCCTCGTATATTAGGAAAGTACTTTATTTTTAGCATTTATCTCACATTTTATCTCAAGAACTGTTTCTGACTTACTTATTTTAAACCCTGAAATGAAATAATTTGTTTCAGCACAGGCACAAATTATGTAATTTCAGGGTTTAAAATACGTAAAAAATCAATATGTCAAGTAATTAAACTTGCTAGCTTATGAAAAGAATTGAGTTTATATACGACTTCGTCTGCGTGAATTTAAAGGTTGTTTATAAGAGTATCGATATATGTTAATATTATTTGCGTGGCAACACTGAATAAATTGGCGGTTTGAATTAGTTGCATGGTCATATTCGATTTTTTTAACTTTCCGCGTGGAAGCACGCGGAGTGAGTGCGGGGCGCTCGGGGTACTCGATGCTGAGCCACGCCTTTTAAACAATCAGAAATAAAATCATTGACATACGCTCTTAACAACAGTCCCCTCTTTCTTCTTGGAATAGACACGTGGAGTCATGGACACGGAATCCTATTACTAAGCCTCCGCTGTCCGTTCGTCCATCCGTCCGTCCGTCTGTCTGTCAGCGGGCTGTATCCCAAGAACCGTAATTAGTATACAGTTGAAATTTCCACAGAGTGTGTATTTCTAATGCCGCTATAACAACAAATAATATTTTTTAAGATATTAAAAATTAAAAGGGGCTCCCATACAAGAAACGTGTTTTTTTCGGTTTATGGTACGGAACCATTCGTGCGAGAGTCCAACTCGCACTTGGCCGGTTTTTGTATTTTATTAGGAATTTCCCAGTAGTAGCCCGGAGCTTTGATCCGTGCCCATCACTGCCCATTTATTGACCTACGTAGGAATTAAACTTTACTGATGAACTGGAAATTATTCTACCATTCGCGAAATGCAGATGTTAGCTATGACAATCTAAAACAAAAATCACATAACACACTCTCCGACTGTTCATGCCTCGCTAACTCGCCTACACTAGTTTTTGTGCGTGACTCCGCCCGGCTTTGTCCCGCTAGTCCAACTTTGCAACATTCCTCACATATTGGACAATCAGGCCGCAGTTGTGGAACTTCCACAAAAGGCTGCGTCAAAGTACGAGTATATACGCGTATTGTTGGATTCTGTTTGAACATAATATTTTTGAAAGCGACGCGAGGCTTCTTGCGGCTAAATGTGCCGACGACCTGACAAAGGCCGGGTACGGAAGCCGTAGAAATGGATTTTGTGGTTCTAATTTTAACAGGTTCTATTTAACTGTGAATTACGGTAGGCCGGGTTGATTGATATTTCTTAATTATTCTTTTTCAGTCTCACGGCTTATCCTACAGGAACTGTTTAACAATAGTGTAGCATTTCATCGGTGAAAGAATTTCTGGAATCCGATCAGAACTTCCAAATGAATAAATCACCAAAAAAACAAGTTTCAATAATTAGATCAAATATGCAACATCAATTATAGAAATACTTGTATGTCTATAAGTTTACCAGTTATAAATGTTATACGATTCCTACTGCAGCTTTGCGGCAGTAATAAATCCGGAGCAAGCCTCGTTTCGTTTGTAGAAAGAACTGTTTCACAAAAAGCTTCACTACTAAACGTATAAATATAAAATCGGACATTTTATATTTATACGTTTAGTACTGAAGCCGGCTATGGCTCGAATCAAAGAGAAGCCGAAGCACGCCAATCCTTTGTCTTATCGCCGCCGACGAGATTTATTTGAAAGTAGCGGTAAGTACAGTCCGCACCGCGCACCGTGCTCCGGTACCCGGAGAAACGTTCGCATTGTGCTATCTTTGAGTCCATTCTTGTTACCGTTTCGCTCAAATTGTACAACATATTTTAGCAAAAGATTAAAGATAGACACAAATGTTTCCATATTTTTCAGTTTTACGCGAACCAAAAAATAAACTACCTTAAACTGCCTAGATATTTTTATTTTATTTGACTGAGCTTTGAAAATACAACGAATAAATCTACTGGCTTTTTCAAATAAAATGTATATTTAAAGTTTTATGAACCGAGTTACTTAAAAATATGTTGAAAATAAAACGTGATAGTTTCATAAACCTGCACATTAGCATGCGAGCCCCGGTCGCGCGGTCGCGCGGCGCTCCGGAGGGCAGCACTCCCACATATCGTCCTAGCCGCGCTAGATAGCGCTCACGCTTGGCCACGAGCCAGCATCCGCACATCAACGTTCGAATTCAGCGCCGATAACCGGTTCCTCTACCCCGCGTTAGGAGAAGACGGTTGTCACACATGATGGAAATATCAGAAGGTTCAATCAGTAAAAAACTTTAAGTACCTAGGTAATACTCAGGAGTGGACAGCTAAGTCTACAATTTTCAGAAATAAGTTCATTTTTAAGTCTCGTATTCTCGGAAATGTAAGGTCACAATATTATAGTCGTCACAATCATAAGTTGTGAACTTTCATTGAAATACCTTTCATTGGCATCGGTATAATGGTAGAACGTAACTTTATTACTTGAAAAGACTCTTGCTATCGGTTTTTATGAGACAGCACATTTCCGTTACACTTCTGTCCTTATTTTATCCAGTGGCATTTCTCACAAGACGCTTTGAAATATCAGAATATCTTCTCACATTACGAGTTCAAATAAATGCAAAGTTAAAGCTCCGTTAAACTTTATCGCCGGGAATCAATTGTTTCTCCGGAATTTACTTTATGTCATATTGCACCAGACGTCAAACAACTCAAAGTTCTTTATTCTTCAGTTTGACGTTTAATATTAAATTGTTTGCATGGATATAGAAAATAAAAGAGCTGTATTGGTAGGAACTTACTTTTATGCATATTTCTTGAAAATACAACTACTGTTTTCATGGATTTATTCTTCAAAACCAATTCATATCCATATTCGCTTATTTGCGTTCCTCAAGGTAAAACAAGATGTTTACAAACATTTTTAGAGCTCCGGTGTAGATCCTGTTAGGGCGCAGCAAAAGATATTGATACAAAACTATTTCTTAAGTCGTAGAAAGTAAAATTTGAAAATAAACTTTTATTCTGAGCAATTCAATTCGGATAAAAGGTTAATAACAATATTTGCTAGCTAACCACGGCACTATTTCTTTTCTTTATCAGAGGGACAAACGGAACACTATGTACTTCATAGTATGTAGTCAGCTGGGTCTAAATCTTTGATTTTAGTCCTAATCCACAGTCCTACTATGTCCCTCTGGACATAGTAGGACTGAGGTGGACCAGGCAACCATTCCGAACTATGATACAATAATGAATGCATTGAATGTAGCATCATTTAAAGATACAAAGTGAACTACACAATACAAGAGTGCACAAATTAAAATAGGTCGTAATATACCAAGATACTTGCATACTTATGTGTGAGTTACAGGCATGTGTATAACGACTTTTACTCTTGCTTTCTGTCTGTCTAATCGCTCATATTTTCTTCGCACCCGCGACAAACAACGACATCCCCGGCTAACATGATTCATCCGGCGACAATAAAAACACGCACTTGTCCCGTGCGTGATGTTAGTATGTTAGCACTCATTGCTTACTAACACTAACAACGACACACTTATATATTTATTGCGTACACTACGAGACTGCCTCGGAGTTCTTCTGAAATCGTATTACTTATAGTTTGTGATGTATTGCGACAGCGTTACGTAGGTACTGATAAAACCTTTCACGCGTAAAGTTACGATGTTAGATTTGTTGTTCTACTGTTATTATAATCGTTTATTGGCTGATGAACACAGAAAGTCTGAAAAGCTAAGAGATAACTTGGCCTTAAATCAAATGTATGACGAAAGAAAAGATTTTTTGTTAACTCGATACCATACATTGTTATAACAATCTATTCTATCTATATCTATACCTATTTATTCTATACTAAATACTCGAAAGTTTGGATGTTTGGATGGATGGATGGACGTTTGTTACTCAATCACGTCAAATCGGCTGAACGGATCTTGATGAAATTGGCACGGAGGTAGATTAGTCTGGAATAACACATCGCACCTTAAAGTAAAACCGTTACTAAACGAAAATTTTCATGAATTGAGGTATCAATGCCATCTATCTAAGGCTCCCCTATAAAATTTCATAATTTCGTTTAGTAACAGTTTTACTTTAAAGGTGCGACCTAGGCTTTTATCCCGGGAGTACGTTCCCTTGGGACAAATTTTGACATTCACGCGGGCGGAACCACAGGTGACAGCTATCTATATCTTTTATAGGGTTCCGTAGTCAACAAGGAACCCTTATTGTTTCACCATGTCTATCTGTCTGTCTGTTTGTGCGTCCGCGGTTTAGCTCAGAGACGCTCAGAGCGCTAGAAAGTTGAAATTTTGTATTGGTAGAAATTATTAATTACGCCGACAAAGTGGTAAAATAATATCTTGAAATACAAATTTTTTTTTAAGGTACATGCAAAGTAGCGATGTTTTTTTTATCGTCTGCCCCATGGTGAGAGGTGTCGTTGGATAGGTCGAAAAATATTAAGGGGTTTGTGGAAACTACTTTTCCATCCAAGGATCCGTTTGCGAAATATTAAGCTTTAAAAAGCTAATTTTTGTCATCCTTCATCCATCTTTGATGTCCCCCCTGTGCCAGCTAAACGATTGTTTTTGGAGACGTGAAAAAATCATAGTAGTAGTAAATTATATAATGAATTTAAAAGGAAAACTATCACAGCTAATTAGGCTTAACAAAAACGAGTAATATTCGACCAACTTCTAACATGTACTAATTAGGTAAAAACTTCTTAAAACTAAGTGTATTCGTAACTTTGTAATGTCATAGTAAAATTTGCTATTTTTTGTCATGGCTACGGGACGGGTAAATACGGAGCCCTACACTGCGTGGCCCGACACGCACCTGGTTATCTACACAAGGGAAACTGACTGACTGGTATCAAACTACTGGGACTAGGAACATTTAATTTTGCACAATAGGTACTTCCTTTTATGATTTAGGTAAGCACTAAGAAAGACTTTTTGGAAACTTAACCTTTAAGGGAATGAAAAGGGGAAAACCGTTTGTACTAATTCTGTGCAGACGAAGTCGCGCTACTCAATGATATTTTATTATTAAATCTTTCACTGTTCCAATACAACTTCTCGACTCACAACATTGCACTTGTGTCTAACTTCGCAGACTAGAGCTAAGCGCTTTAAAGCGATATGCGTCTAGTGAAGACTAACTTCAAAGCGATACAGCTGCTTTGTGTGCTAATTGCGATAATTGGTAGCCAGCTAGTTGCAGCCCGAGTACATCGAATTTGTAGTTGTTTTCAAAGTTCTATTTTAAATATTTCAGTGGTGATTGTGAATCAATAACTTCAAAACAAAATCTGCAGAAACTAAATTTTTATTAATTAGTAATTTTCAAAAAAGGAGGAGGTTACCAATTGACGGATATGTGCAAAATTATTTTTTATTGGAAATGGTCCCATTTAAATTTTGTAAATTTCTGTTGATGAACTTCGGAGATAGACAGTTTAATAGATACTGGTTCGAATTTTTGGTGGATAGCACTAAAAAGTGAAAACTAATAAAACCGTTTTACAAAAAAATACAAAGGACTTCCAAAATAAAACACTACAAAGTATAAATAACTTTCATTTCGGAAGTCGGTATCAAAAAACGTAGAAACAACCAAATCACCGACTCCCGAAATAAAACTTGACTTGACTGTACAACAAATAAATAAGATTAAAACCTTTTTTTTACATTTATATAATCTTGAGATAATAGCTGACTTTGAACTTCGAGGAACAATACCAGATTGTGAGTAGTTTTCCACACTGTAAAGGGCACACGCCCACACATTACGTCAATCAATACAAAGAAACGTTTTTGGGAAATAAATTCGTATAGATGGACATCGATAAAAATGGGCTTTCTTCTGAATTTGAAGGGGCTATTTTGGACTATAAATCAGATAGAACGGGAATTATTTAGGTTTTTCTTAAAGGATTAGATATAATTACCTTAAATTGTACTACCCGAGTTAGTACGGCCATGTGCGAGTCGGACTTGCGTGAAGGTTTTCTTTAAAAGTTTACTTTAAAACCATATTCCTCATATATATTTTCCTGATACAAGTAAAGTACTAGTCTGTACTTTTTCAAAATTTTAGGCTCAGTAATTTCTGAGATAATTACATTGTACATACAATATACATTTTCATCTATTTTCTTAAATATATATTTTTTTTATCATGGCAAAACCACCGACTGATCGACATTTTGTGTCACCAGAGGGCTTTGAGGGATTTAGAATGCTGCCAGTCTAAGCACGTTTCCAGAAGACAGTGATGCGGAGGAGTAATTTGACGCTTTATTGTATTCGTAGTCATACCACCAACGTCTCGCGACTAGTCCTTCCAGATCAACAAATTAAGGTAGATAAATATTGTGGGAGACTGGTGCCTAAGCTAGGCTAATAACCTGTGTTATAGGACACCAGGTCCCCACCCCGATTAACAATGTCAGGACGTACTAAATCAATACACCATTTGTTGCGGCAAGTACAGGGTGCACAGAGAACAGAACATGGAAGGTGCACAGAGAACAGAACATGGAAGGTGCAGAGAGAACAGAACATGGAAGGTGCACAGAGAACAGAACATGGAAGGTGCACAGAGAACAGAACATGGAAGGTGCACAGAGAACAGAACATGGAAGGTGCACAGAGAACAGAACATGGAAAAACAAACAGAAAAGGAAATTCAGAAAAGTGTATCATACTTAGATACATTAAAAAAAACACTGATGATACTACCATCTTCTGGAGAATACGTTCCACACACTACATTCCGTTCTTCACTTTAAAGAAGAACCGACTGATTGCTGCCGTCATGATATTCAGAGGGAGCGCATTCCAAAGGGAGATCGTCTGGACAAAGAAAGGTAGGTAGGAGCGGTGATTTTTTCTGTGGGCAAAACTGAGATGAATTTTCAAGAATGGAAATCTCAAAAGTAACTCTATTGTGAAAATGTATTAATCAATATTAGGGTATAGAAGTTAATATAACAACTGAATCGTTTCAGTGGATTCGAAGTTATTTGAAGTGACAGCCGCACAGACGGACGGGCACTCAAGAGTTCCTGTAGGGGTTCCGTTTTTTTCCCACGGAAGTGCGAGTATGTTTTGAGCGCAGTGCTCAACAATAGCTTCTAACGAAGGACTTCATCACATGCTTCGGTACGGTACACAAAAATAATATCAAATGAAACCACCAGTTTCATGTATGCCGAAATAGCCTCGTTTTAAACGTTATTTCTATGTAGATACGACAATAACAGCTCTGTTGTGTGTTTAGATTCCAGTTTGTTTTCATAAAAGTAAATAAAACGAGTCGTTTTACACGAGTATGTCCTCTCGGCCGCCACTCCAATTGAAAATTTATTTTAATATCGTACACATTATTGTCATGTGTTTAAAATTACGTATTTGTTTTGTTGACCGTATTCTTCGAAAATGTTTTTAAATGGGTAAGAATGTAAAATAAACTGTAATGTTGTCTATTTAGAGTATTTATTCGGGTACGGCAAACTGTTATTAGATTCTTTTGTTACCAAATTCTTGGCACCGGCCCGCCGTTTGTAAAACATTGGCTAGTAAATAATAATGAGCTCGCCCGCTGTTACAAAATGTTATAGTTTAATACCTAGTTAATATTAGTTGTAAAAGTATAACAGAACAGGTAAAGCCCAAGGTTTTCATTTTTCAGGCTTCTCAATTGAGAAATATTTTGGCAGTCAAGTTAATCTTTCAATGTCGATTTTGTACAAGAGTTTGTGAATAACAACAGATCAAGTAATCTATACTTGATCTGTGACTACATTTCAAATATAAATTAAAATAATATTATCTAGCCCATGTGAAAAACTATCGAAAAGGCTTTGTGATTTCTAAGAAAACGAGATAAGTCAAAGTCATATTTTTTCTTAGTGTTGCTCTTGAAATAGGACCTAAAACAACTCGATGTGCCTCCAGTTCTAGTGTTTTCTTAGAGTTACGAACATTCCTCTTTCCGTCGACAGCCGGGTGGCACATTATCTCACATTCTATCTGTTTCCATAATTCATATGAAAACATTCGAGCGCTCAAACGGGCTGCTCAACCTTTATATATCACATTACCGATAAAATGCCTCATTCGAATTTCAAGGAAAAACCACAGTGAAAGTAAAAACAGTGATTCAACTTTAAATGAACGGTGAATTAGCATACATCCGTGCCGATCAAAGGAGTTATTTTTTTGGTTTTGAGATCAGTCCCCTCGCGTAGTGCCTGTATAGTAATGAAACGCATATTGATCTGTTCCTTATGATCTCTGAATTAAAGTAGTAGTAATTTTTTTTAACTTCTTAACGTGCAAAAATAGCTCCACGCATTCGAAAAACATGTGATCGGAATGCGTTGCGATTATTATGACACTGGAAAATGGTATTTATAATTTTAAGATTCAATCTTTAACGCTCGCATCGCAGTATCATCACATTCTAGTCGTATGGCAGTCAGGTTTGTTTCTATTTACGAAAATAAATGTTTTTTTTAGTAGCGGTATTTTATTACATTAATTTAATGTCCAAATTATCTGCCTTAGTTAAATTTTAATTAATAATAAATAGGTTTGGACATTTTTCTATGGGAGCTGGCTGGCATAGCTACCCGTCGCATTAAATGTCTAAAAGAGACGTCATTCTTGCTTACCAAAGTCAAAATTTAATTAATTTTGTTATAAACTCTTGCTGAAATTATTCTCTAAAGATGATTGCATCATCATAAGAAGAAAGATCATTTCTCGAAGTAGTACTATTAGCCATCACGATACCTTTCACCTGTATTGGTATTGCGCAAGCGCTGCTGCATTTCGTATTCAGGAATAGGGCGTCGTTAAGACGTCGCCTAATAGGTACAAAGCGATCATCGCGCTAATATACGATTATCGCGTTAATTTGTAAGACAAACCCGATCGCGGCAACTCGGACGCAGCGACAGAGGAAGCGTTTTGGTTTTTCCGAACAAATAATTTGTATTAGCATGACGTCTTAGCGGTTACAATATAGAGAATGTGTGAAATAAAAAACATGTGAAAACGTGTGACAGCAGTGACGTTAACGCAATAAAACCCCTTGAAATATAATGTAGGAACCTCACGGATGAACGCAACTCGTTGCTATTCATCTGCTAGTTGGCGCCAACATTATCAGTACCTTCTTCCTACTTTATGTGTGAAAGAGTAAAAACATTCATCAATCCAGTCATCCGTCCTTCCGAACTTTCGACCATCTGTAAAATACAATACACAGGCGTCAACTATGCACCCCTTAATTAACATTTATTTACCTTGCTTTTTGCCAAATTTCGTGATTCTAGGTCAACGGGAACTACCATATCGGTCTTCGACCCAAAACCTTTAGGGTACTTCCGGTTGACGTAGAATTGTCAATTTTGGTTAAAATCAAGATCTAACAGCACAAGTAAAGGGAAAAATCCAAAAAATAGAAAAAGTTCAAAATTAAGGTAAATTTTGGTACTTACAAGTTTTCACAAAAATCTAAAATTACTCATATTTTTTTATCGTGTTGATTCAGGACCTTCTTTATACACCTAATAGGGACTACAGACTTCGCTATCTGGTATAAATTTCAACTTGTTAGGTCCACCCGTTCCTGAGAAATCATCGAATGAAATGGGTGGTGACACTTGAACAGACAGACGGACAAACAGACAAGAGAGTGATCTTACAAGGGTTCCTTTTTACCTTTTGAGGTACGGAACCCTAAAAGCACAACTAACTACTTATTACTATATTATTATATATACTTATAAAACTCACTAAAACTAAAAATAAACTAAAATAAGGCGTTGAAAACTTCCTCCGCATCGCTGGCCACTGGTATATTACCAATTAATTAGTAATTTACTTTTGAGCTGAGTGCTAGTACTTTTTGAACGTCAAAGCTTACATAAAGCCAGCCCCCAAAAACGCCCACCTGCCGCCACGTCTTTGGTGTTCTAGCTGCTTTCCCCATGGCATGATCCTCAATTTTAAGAAATGTTTCTAGCTGCACTCCCCCTGGCATGGTCCTCAATGTTAAGAAATGTTTCTAGCTGCACTCCCCCTGGCATGGTCCTCAATGTTAAGAAATGTTTCTAGCTGCACTCCCCCTGGCATGGTCCTCAATGTTAAGAAATGTTTCTAGCTGCACTCCCCCTGGCATGGTCCTCAATGTTAAGAAATGTTTCTAGCAGCACTCCCCCTGGCATGGTCCTCAATGTTAAGAAATGTTTCTAGCTGCACTCCCCCTGGCATGATCCTCAGTTTTAAGAAATGTTTCTAGCTGCACTCCCCCTGGCATGGTCCTCAATGTTAAGAAATATTTCTAGTTGCACTCCCCCTGGCATGGTCCTCAATGTTAAGAAATGTTTCTAGCTGCACTCCCCCTGGCATGGTCCTCAATGTTAAGAAATGTTTCTAGCTACACTCCCCCTGGCATGGTCCTCAATGTTAAGAAATGTTTCTAGCTGCGCTCCCCCTGGCATGGTCCTCAATGTTAACAAATATTTCTAGTTGCACTCCCCCTGGCATGGTCCGCAATGTTAAGAAATGTTTCTAGCTGCACTCGTCCTGGAATGGTCCTCAATGTTAAGAAATGTTTCTAGCTGCACTCCCCCTGGCATGGTCCTCAATTTTAAGAAAAGTTTCTAGCTGCACTCCCCCTGGCATGGTCCTCAATTTTAAGAAAAGTTTCTAGTTGCACTCCCCCTGGCATGGTCCTCAATTTTAAGAAAAGTTTCTAGTTGCACTCCCCCTGGCATGGTCCTCAATTTTAAGAAAAGTTTCTAGTTGCACTCCCCCTGGCATGGTCCTCAATTTTAAGAAAAGTTTCTAGCTGCACTCCCCCTGGCATGGTCCTCAATGTTAAGAAATGTTTCTGAGTGAATATTTTTTATTTGAACATCCGTTCACATAAGAATATACTTAACACTGAGTTTTAATTTGTAAACTTTTATTTTCATTTGCTCTACGCTTATTGCTTATGCTTTCCATGAAATGGTCTCATGATGCAGAAATAAACTCGTATCCTATATATACCCGAGGAACTCCTAATAAGTATGGAATCTGAAAGGGAGAAATACATTAATTATCATAGATTGCGTATCATCAACCAAATTCTAAATCTTTAGTTCATCAAGCATACTATTTTATGTAAAGTTCTCAGTTCCAGTCTTTTCCCAGACCTCTCGTGTAATGTAATCAAAATCACACATGGGTGCTTGAAAAATGGTGTAGATTTCGATTTCGAATTACAATGTGCACCCAGTAGACCAACCTTTGCTGCAACACCTCTGCCTATCGTTTGGAACAAGTGGCTCCATTTCGGTAAGGCTTAGTAAGTCTGTCATTTTTTTCAAACGCAAGGCTGCTAATGAAATATACGTCTAATGTGAGACGCCGCCGCAGACAATACTGAGAACAGCTTTTGCTGCGTTCTCTACGTCGTATTACCACGAAACCACCGTCTATACAGAGCCCGATTAATGAAAATGACCACCACAGGCTGAACCCACACGTTTTAAAGTATTTCACAACACAGACACAACCATTTACTATAGTCGCTTAACTGAACAAGTTTCTACTAAATAAATCTTGGTTGATATGACGTTTTTAAGGATTAAATAGAGAAAAATTTAGAAATATGAATCTGCAAAAGCTACAAGGAGTTAATCGTTTACTGGCCCGCTGTGTAGGAATAGCTTTTGTTCTAATTATACCCAAAAATAGTAGACATTTTATCATTTACATTGCTAGCTTTTGGCAAACGGGGTTCACAAAATCTTAGTTAAAAGTATTGTTTTGATACATTTATTGGATGATATAGTACAACAGCCATACGCTTAGACCACTGGCCCATTCTTTCTTATCCGAAAGGTAGACCCCCTTTCGGATTCGCGGAGCAAGGCTATCCGCTGTCTCCAAAGCTCTTCACAGCCACACTTGTAGAAATTATATGCACACTGGCGGGACGACGGCATTGTCGTTAGGAGCACGAGATCACAGCACAAATCTACGTTTTGCCGATGACATTTTCCGCAACTGAGCTACGCCAGCCTCGAGTTCGAACTCAAAATAATTAATAATTAATGACAAACAGCACAAAGCAAAGTAGACATTGAGGGTGTGAAGGATTGAATATGTCCATGAGCACAAATATCTCGGCCATATCATTCCAGGCGAGACACGATAAAGTTGCTAGAAGCACAGAAAACGCCTGGAAGAGCTATTGATCGATGAAACACCTAATGAAAAGACCACTTCCGCTCTGCCTTAATAATAAACTCATGGACATATGCATCCTCCCCACCCTCACCTACGGAGCACAAACGTGATCATTAACGTAACGTCAAAAGTCCGCTCTCGGGGTCTACCAACGAGCAATGGAACGAAACATAATCGGAGTCCAAATTAGGACCAGAGTGCTTCGTTCCAAAATCAAGTCGCAGATGTAGGCAACACAAATGCCAAAATAGAACGGAACTGGGCAGGTTATATCTGCGGTATGCAGTAGCCACGGATTGGGTCCCAAACACTAGGAGCCGGCGACGCGGTACATCCAGGAAGAGATGGCGAGACGAGCTTGGACTAGGCCTCAAAGATTGGATTCAGGTAATCCAGGATAGATCAGAATGGAAAAAAGGAAGGGAGGGCTTTGCCCTGCAGTGAGACACACTACGGGCTAATAATAATAATATGACGAGAACCTCGTGAAGGCTGAAAAAGAGAAGCAAATCAAGTATCTCGACCTGATGGCCAAAAGTTTCGACGTCCATGTGTTAAAGCTGGCTTAACGCAGTTGGATAAAGGGCCTGATACGTAAGGGACTACTCCTCGATACGGCTCGTATTGTTAGGAGGTTCCTCTCTCTGGAGCCCTGACCGCCGGTAGGTTGGACCCTGTGCCCTATACCGATGAGCTAACTGTTTTTTTTTTTTTTTTTTTTTAATTTTTGTATATATGTTTTTTAAATATTTAAAAATGTAACTAATATTTAAGTAAGAATTATGAATTAAGATAATAATAATAATTGCGGTTCAGTTATAGTTGTAAATGTCGGAAAACTGCATGTATTGAAGCGCTAGCAGCGCTTCAATACATGCAGTTTTCCGACACGGTTATTTGGAAAAAATAACTTAATACAGTTCAGGTAACTAAGTAGATAATTACAAGAAATCAAAAATAGCTTTGAATGTGTTGTAGTTGTTTTAGGTTTACAACGTTTTTTAATATGAATTATAAGGTTTTTAGCGCTCGTAAAATTTAAAAAATCAACGTGAAACGAAATGTAAGTTTCTATTACTTCCTAGTTTTTTGTAATCTGTGCTTGTCATCTAGACTCAAGTGATGTTCAATTACTAACGGTCAGGTACTCCATTATCTTGCTTATATAAATAGATTAGTAAATCGATCGTTAAACCTGTAAATTCCATAAGTGTTAAAGTTAATTAATTAAGTACTGGTATGATGATGATGATGAATTAATCCAAAAAAATACAGCTGACTTCTAAATAAAAGTACTACAAAAGTAGGTATAAAATATTTCGGCGTTTTCAAGTGTAAATGTCCGTCATACCTATACTCGAAGCTTGCGTGGATAAATAGTCACCGGCAACGCAAGGCCGGGCGTTCTGCTCAGCATCTGACTACCCTGCATCACCGTACTGCAGCCTTCCGAGGAATTTTCGTTACGCGGCCTCCAAATGTTGCAATAACATTTCCCCACCCATTAGGGACCTAAAATATAAACTTTGACTGTTAGTAGGTAGGCTCTACGCCCTAGAAATAGGCAACGTTTGTATTTCCTTCACTGGCTTTCTCTTATTTATTAAGACGATGGCAGCTACTCGATAATGTGTCTCCGCGTCGAGCGGCCCGCATATTTTATATTACAGATTCATATGTACTTTAAAAAAATCTCTCGACAGAGTAGCATATATAAAAAAAACATTCTTTTACATTATTTATGTATTCTAAAACATTATCACCGGTGATCAGAAAAAGCTAAACTTCAAAGAACAGAGACAAAAACTGGAGACTTCCTTACGACAACATTTTTTTTTCGGTAAAATGTCCCGGTTTCGAATACAGAAAACAATTGAATTCGTTTCCTGTTTTTATTTCTCAAAATAAAATTAGTAAATGTTAAGCTAGAAATCTTGAGCTTTGTATTAAGAGACATTTGTGACGATATAGAAAAAACCGGCCAAGTGCGAGTCAGACTCGCGTGTTAAGGGTTCCGAACGAACCTCATTTTTGTGACTTAAAATCATAGGCTTCTTATAGGTTTTCCTGTAATTTATAGGTGTAGTTTCGGGTGTTGGTCAAAACAGTTTGTCAGTAGTTTGTAATGGTATTTTTTCATCTAATTTCTTAAATAACTTCAAAATTTTTTTTATTAATTATGAAAAATAAAATTTCAAACCCTCACAATAAGAACTTTCGTTTGATATGTCACACTGCAGTTTGAAGTTTGAAAAACCTTATTTTTTATTTTGTCCCCCAAAAGTGGCCCCCATCCTCAAAATTTATTTTACTTACATAGCGCGTGCGTGTTTGGGTCATATGTGGTCAAATCGTGCAATGAAACTGAATACTCCGTTCCTGATACTGTAGCGATTAAGATTAAGGGACAACTTTCAACATCAACGGAAATAATATTCTGACTGTGTGTTAGAGTGGTGAGTTTCTTAATTATTGAGTTTGATTTATGTTTACGTTTTGTTGCAATAATTGTACAAAAATAATAATGTTGTGAAACGCTATAAAAACTATAACATTGATTTTATTTACCTTTACCTTGTTAGTTATTAAAGCAGGTATGTAAATTCCATTAGTTTCCGCGCTTTTTTACATCGTTCAATCCAAGACAAGGAGATTACCTTTTATTTTTTTGAAAATAATAAAAAACGTGTCTATTGGTTCTGCGTCAATTATGGGAAATAAAAATAGGAAACGAACTCAATAGTTTTCTGTTACATTAATATTAAATGTACCTACTTTAATGATGTCCCAAAACCGGGACTATTTTCCCAAAAAAAAAATGTTGTCGTAAGGAAGTCTCCACTTTTTGTCTCTGTTCTTTGAAGTTTACGTAAATTAGCTCACCTTTCTCCGATCACTGATTATCACCTACCATTATTACCTTAATATAATATTCAAGTATGTATTTATTCTATTTACTTACATCCGTGTGTCACCGCAGGGTGCCACCTGAAAACTAGCGCTGGGTATCTGACGCCCAGCAAATGATGAGATGAGCCTAGATAACCCTTTCGGTATGGGCACGCCCAGCACCATTTTATTGTACTCTGTCATTGTTATGTTATAAATTATTGTTCTCTTTTATTTAATAAGCGTTTGTTGCTGTTTTGTTGGGTTTGTGTCGAATAAATGTTTTCTATTCGATTCTAAATAACTTTAATTTCGTAAGTCGATGTTTTTGGTTGTTTCTTCGTTCCGAAATGAAAGTTAGTTATACTTTTCAGTGTTTTTTATTTGTAAAAAAGATTTTAATTTTTCACTTTTTAGTGGTGATAACTCACAACTCATCATCATCATCATACCAGCTGAAAGACGCTCACTGCTGCACATAGGCCTTCCTCAAGGGGGGGGGGGGGGGGGTTGGGGTTGCCATAATCACCATGCTTGGCAGGCCGATTGGTGAACACAGTGCAGCTGTTGCAATGCACAGAATGAAGGGATGGTGCTAATCTTTTACGTCCGACACTATACAGAACTCCAAGAAGAACTTCACAACTAAATTGACATTATTTCCACAATGCGTGGTTGTGCATTATGGGAAAAGTAACTCCTTAACGGCAAATATTGAGGAGTTACTTTGTGTGCCTTCGCAGTCCAAGTCCAGACCAACTCATAGTAAAATATCTTTATTGACATAAACCTAACAATATGTCACTTTACTAGATTTTATATTTTAAGTTAAGGAGGTAACTGATTTATCTTTGAAGTTTAACGTGCAAGTGCAATATAGCTATAGCTAAACCCAAAAGAATTATCAAGATCGGTTAATTAAAGTTGTGCCCGAATAAATAAGCCCAAAAACATGTTATATGTATATATGTCGGAGGTCGGGTTGCCTCCTTCCCTCAAACATGGCGAGGGGGGTAATGGCTGATCTTTGCGGTATGCTCGTGAACGGGTGCTGCTTGTGGTGGCTGGTCGCCTTGCTGGTCATGGTTTTTTTTTATTCTTTTATAACGATAAACCTACAGTTTATAATAATAACTACGTTGGCTATAGTTCATCACTTGTGGTTCCAGTCACAATCCTGTTGTTAGATTATACCATTGCACGTGTAAGCGGGCACACCGTTTATGCCTAGAGGCTTAATTAATTTGATTTACTTGTTAATGCTTGAGTTTGTTTGTTTTTTTTGATGGCATAATGGAGTGTGCTAGCTAACAGGTGTCAATTAATTTCATAAAATTTGATTTACATATTAGACGTTCAATTTTCTGTGTCATGTTTCGTAAACTTTGCATACTGCTGTATAAATTCAAGTTTTTATAACTTAACAGACAGATTTGTTGCTGGGGAGTTTGTTGCGCCACTTCTTCTTCCCAGCTAAAACACTAGGAAGTGGTGACGGGCGGGCGTTTTGGGGGACTGTCTTTATGTAGAACTTTGACGTTCAAAAAGTGCTGGCACTCAGCCTAATTTGAATAAATGACTTTTGACGTTCTGTTATGAACTGGTGTAAACAACAAACATACATGCGGTTTCACCAATCCCGATAGGTTTGCTATCATTTATTGAAGAGTTCCGTTGCTTGCCTACGAAGTTCTTCATCAGATCTTCATCAAATTGCAATGGGACCAGTCCGGGAAAATACTCTTCCAACAAAAAAAAAACATCCGAAGCGGTTGAAAATTGCCGAAAATATCGCTGAACAAAAGTTTTTCCTGGGATCCTATCATTAGGTCGTGACTTATACCTTCTATCATCAACTCAGCAACATGAGATGATGATTACCAGGCACAAAAATCTGAATTGAGTTAGAATGCAGATGAAAAACATTATAATTATGTGCCTATAAAATTTGAGGCTTGCCTTCGATTTCCCTAGGACCCCAGTATTAGATTCCGACTTGGTGACAATAGGAATACGTCAGGAGTATAGGCTTTCGAATAAAAAAGAATTTTAAAAATCGGACCACAATTGCCGGAGAAAACTGTGAATATATATAAAAAAATATAAGCAGTCAAACATATAACCTCCTTTTTTTTTCTTTATTTATTTAGGTACATTTATAATCGCAATGCGTATGTCAGTCCCATCGTACCCTAAATACACATTAACCATATCTGGGCCATGAACCTAAACAGACTCTTCGCATCATCGCCATTTGGTTGAGATAAGATGTTATTAAATGTGCCTACTTCAAGTCTGTTCAACCTCAAGGCCCTAAACAAGTCATCTCTGCCAGACTCATACCGAACACAGTCCATCAATAAGTGGTGTAAGTCTTCAACAACTAGAACCTCCTTGAAGTGGGTTAAACAAAAATGTTGATGTCTACACAATAGAGACGAATGCAAATCTTTGTTATATTTTTTTATAATATTTCTTTAATTTGAGTGATTTCTCCACTTTCTCAGGAAAGTCATTATACCTAACGTTATACCTAAGAGATAGGACATAACGCAGTGCATGCTGGTTTATAAAACCGCTTTTGTAAAACCAATAATTTCGCGGGTAGCCGATGGATGCGAGACGCACTGGTTCTCTTGTTGTGGCGATACTTAGGGCGATGTCCAGCAGTGGACGTCTTTCGACTGATATGATGATGATGATGATAGATGCTAGAGCAAGCGCAGCGAGTTTAACGTTTTGGCTATTAACTTGTTTGACTTTGTATAGGATTTTTAACCAACTTCAAAAAAAGGAGGAGGTTCTCAATTCGTCAGAACATTTTTTTTTATGTATGTTCCCCGATTACTCGAAGATGGCTTGACCGATTTGGATTTTAATTTTTTTGTTTGAAAGGTGGGTCACTTTCCAGGTGGTTCCATGATCATCAAGTTAGGATCTGATGATGGGATCCTTGAGAAATAGAGAGAACTCTTCAAATTTTACTGGCACACTTGAAGCGATTTGAGTAGCTTTTGGAAGAGTACCTTCTTGGAGTGATCCCATTTCAATTTGGTGAAGATCTGATGTAGAACTTTGGAGATAGGCAACGGAACTCCTCAATAAATGATAGCAAATGGACTGGGATTGCTGAAATCTCATGTCTATCTATTGTTCACACCAATTCATAACATAACATCACGCCGGTACGCTGTGAAGGGGTAAGCACATGTGAACCACTAAAAAGTGAAAAAAAAAAACTTTTTACAAAAAAAAATACAACCGACTTCAAAGTATTAACACACCGACTTCCGAAATTAAAGTAATTTTAAACTTTGTAGTGTTTTTTATTTGAAAGTCGGTTTTATTTTTTTGTAAAAAGTTTTATTAAAAAGACTTCTAAAAATTTTAATTAGCATTAAATTATAAGATGGTAAAACTCGCTTTGACTGGTGAGCATACCAGTATCTGAGGAGGGCTTTATACTCCGCTGGCACAACCACGCATCTCAACTTGTCCCATAGGACATCATAGGAGACGCGATCAGAAACTTTCGACAGGTCGAGGATACACGCGTACACCTTCTCGCAGTGTAATTAACGGCGTGTTTCACGCAAAAACATACACTTTCTGCAGACGCTCCCGCTTTGAACCCGAACTGTGCAATGTGCATCATGCACTTCTACGTATTCTAAGAGGCAGCCATTTAACACACCGTCAAGCACCAAGGCCATGATAGTAGCGAGCGAGTGAGTTGATGGTTGCTCATTTTGGATGTGTCACCCGTCTTGTTTTTAACCACTGAAACTACTATCGACGAAGCGGTTCGGGTAAATATGAGTGACCTAGACACAGAGTGAAAACAGTTACAAAACTCTGGGCAGATGGACTCCCGCATGTTTAAAATGTTCGATGCTGAGTTCATCGTGACTTTCTACGTTGCATTTTCAAAGTAATTGTAACCACTTTTATAGCTGGTATTTTAGGTTCTGGTCCGTCAAAATGGTCTCAGCACCGATCGCACTATGAGGTGCCGTGGTCAAGGGTGACCGAACAGAAAAGTGTCTCTAAAAGCTTCAGTGATTCTCCAGTGGTCAGTATACCACCGACACTCACCGTGACACTTGGCCTCACATTCATTATGTCTGTGTTCTTCCAAAATGCTTGAAATTTTTAGTAGCATGGTTGGAGGCGAAGAGATCCATTTTCAGCTGATCCTGCCTGTTCTGATACCATTTGAGTTTAGCCTTAATACGTCTCCCCGCCTCCGCCATGTCATCAAATACAAGTTGGGCGACCAGCCATTGTCCAGACCGGGAAGTGAAGCCGCGCCTCGCGGTGAGCGAATGCTAGAGGAATAACATAATATAATCATATGATGATGAAGTAATAATATGTTTCATTTAACCGTTAAAAGCGCTTCAATACATGCAGTTTTCCAACATTGACGATCATAACCGAAAGTGAATCACAATTTAAATGTAGCAAATCATTACTTTTAATTTCGTGAGCCTCATTAGCCATCATTAAACAAATCTACAAATATACATTATAAAGTACTACTTTTTATTCCAAAACAAAACGTAAACGATTAACTCCTATGTTGGACATCTACTATCTCTATCTATTATTTGAAAGCCACTTGCACGATATGGTAAGTCCAGATAAAGAACTTCAGAGGATCAGAAAAGTTAACAACTTTAGTGCAGCTGCTTGTGCACAGGACAATGACTATTTCTAAATACTTAATGATATAGTCAAATATCATTTACTTTATCAACTTGAATAAGAAAGAAAAGAAAAAGAAACAAGAAAAAGTATTTATTGTCACAGAACTAGCATGCGTACAAGTTATAAACCTAAACTAAAATCGTATACGATTTGCATACTTCTAAACATATGTATTTATAAGAAATACCAGGCCCGAAAGACTCGGAAACAAATATCCCCAGTTTGGTCCTAGCAATGTTTCCAAGTGAATTGGTTTTCAGAGGCACGTGTTTACCCAGGTAGAAATACATTGTAGGTAGGTAGATATTAATCGCCATGAACTAAAAACTGCAGGAAAAGGTTTAATGGTAATTAGATTAGAGAAACGGTGTGACAAAGGAATCTGGTACACTTGCCGGAATCACTTGAGCCAAACGACACTTGCTCGAATTGACGTTTGCGGGAAAAATACTTATCCACATGAACGAATCCAGAGTGCGAATCATAAAATAATCAAACGGTTTTAATTTAGTGGATAGTTATAACGAATATGAAATCATGGTTGGCTGTCTCTGGCATGCCTGCCTTTCAAAGGTCCAGGAGCCCAATGTATAATGACTTATAAAATAATAATAATAATATCAGATCGATCAACAAAGATTTTGAAGTGAGAACTAGCTACTTACCTACATGCACGAGTATAAGTTGTCAAGTGAAACTGCCGACCGTTGCTTACAATCAACACCACTACTAGTTTACAATCAACACCACTACTAGTGTAACTGACTAAATTAACTAAATCAATTAAATCCTCTTCCTTCCATCATCGCTTCAGCACAGTATCTTGGGAAATTAACAACAGTCTGCAAAGTTTCTGTTATATTCTGCAATAGAAGAGTGATTTTATATTAATTTGGGGCACAGAAGTTCACATACATATGTACCGAATTTCAATTGAATCGTGTTTCTTTCATCAAGTACTAAATCCTTCCTCCAATCACTTGGGCTTCCTATGATTGATTATGATGATTGCTACTCTAATCTATCCCAAGAATTTCTGAACAAACTGGATCGACTTCTTAACAACTGTATTCGTTTTGTTTTTAGCCTTCGTAAATATGATCACATTTCTTCGTTGCGTTCTCAGCTTAAATGTTTGCCTATCCGTCAAAAGAGACCCCTCTGCATGCTCTTCACTATTATGAACGATCCTCGTGCTCCTTATTATTTAAAACAATATTTTAAAGTATTGGGCAGTTCTCACAGTCTGAACCTCGAGCAACTAAAAACTTACTTCTTTATATTCCTTCTCACCGCACCAGGTTCTTGCCTGATTCCTACGCTATTTCTACAATTAAACTCTGTAACATGCTACCCCTTGACATCGAGAAGGCTGAGTCAAAATTTTCTAAAAACTTTTTTCCAAAAAAATTCAGCGAAGATTATAACAAAACATCATATTTATTTATATTTTTTGTATATTCTTTCCGAAACAAAATTCTATTTTAAATTTTATTTTTTAGTTCTACCTACTACAGTGTAGTCTTTTCAAGCCACAGATTGACCGGTAGGGATTGCCTTGTTCCATTAAGTCCACCCATGTACCAGTATTGTACATTTACAGTAGTTTAAATATATCGGTCCAGTATATTCAGAGTAAATTGGCTGTGACAGACCGACAGACAGACACAGCCAGAACCTATAAGAGTTCGGTTTTTACAAACGGACGTTCGGAATTCTAAAACAGGCCATAATCATTAGATCAAAAAATTACTAATGTTATCTAAATAAAGAAGGTCATATCACAGCTATTTCATCACTACCTTTCAATTATGGCCATCGTCACACATGACTCGACGAAACGATTGACATCAGGAGCTTCATCAAATGGCGTCGCGTTAGTCGTTATACCAACAAACCACATGCGTCAAAAGTGTCTTGGAATCAAGTAAAGACGCGCACATCAACCTACAACAATCTTTCAAATTTATTCAATAGATTTTCAACTTCATCGCTGAAGTTTTAGGTTTAAGGTTTATTGGGAAAATTTGACAGTTTCGGATAGCTTATGTGCTTTTCTTACTTTAATTTCTACATTTAAGTTAACAATTTATCTCTATATTTTGTAAAAATTTAAAAAAAATACAATTTTTGCTAATTGTGGGAAATAAACCTAAGTTTACGTCGAAAATTAAATGGCAAAAAAAGGCAAAAATGATAATGGAAAAACAATAATGGTTTGGGCTGGTATTTGGGTCGGTGGAAGAACCGATCTCATTTAATCATTTATGATCAGAGGCCCTACTATAAAGTCTTAAAGCGATCAAAACGATCCGCTCTAAGGGAGAGACGGAGCTATACATAGCGAATAGCAATGTCCCTTTTACATCTCTTTGCGAAGGCATCAACATCCTGCCGTGGCCTGCTCAATCGCCAGACCTCAACCCAATTGAGCATGCACGGGATATGCTCCAAAGAAGAGCTCTGCCGAGTATTGTTGCTGTACATACCCCATACCAACTTTTTGACTTGTTAGAAAGAACGCGGGCGGCCATTCCTCAAAGTGATTTTCATGAAATCGCTGTGATTGTGTGATTTGAGTCAATGGTGGAAAACAGATTATTATTATTTACAATTATAACAGCCACACGGGCCGATCTCCAAGATTAAGCAACGCTTGCCGAGGTTGGTCTGTGGATGGGTGACCATCTTAACATACCGAGACTCCTCCGTGCCTCGGAAAGCACGTTAAGCCGTTGATCCCGGCTGTCATTTGGAGATCTTTGGCAGTCGTTACGGATTGTCAAGAAGCCAGAAAATCTGACAACAGTCTTGCCATGAGGTACCATGTTACCCAATTAATGGGTTGTGAAAGTCTGGTAGGCAGCCGCTCCACGTAAAATACTGGTATTCAGCTGAATCTGGTTTGACTGAGAACCCCAATATAGTTGGGAAAAGGCTAGGCAGATGATGATCTTTACAATAAAATAAAATAAATAAACTTACTCAAATAGAACTCAAGAAAGAATCAATAACGATCTAAAAAGTTGAAACAATAATCCTCAATTGTGGCGATACTCTGAAACGAACTTGATCCCTAGACACTTTTGATGTGTGTTTATAGCAGCGACATTATGCTTACGGACGACGCGTTTGTGTACTGACGAATTATAAAAAAATTACGTGACACAATACAGAATCAGAAAAAACGTAAGGATACTCACCGCACAAGCGTCTATACACACTGTAAAAGGTAGGAACAATACATAGAAATATCCAGCAATTCCAGCTACTAAAAATGATACGATTATGAGTATCAAAAACCACACTATCGAATGGAATAACCCCATTTTCTGAAAATACCAAATTAAAATATAAATGCCGTTTAAAGTAACAAAGTTTATGTCTGATCGAGTACGTGGTTGCTGCAATCGCATAAGAAACAGTAATGTTGTGGCATACGTAGTGATGTCAGAAAAGTAAATATGACATTGGCGACAGAGGAAAATGTCAGTGTTTGGGTAGCATTGAATCTACATATTCGGACATCACTTCCATATCTGTTCAACCGTGAGCAGGCAATTGTTAAACGCGCCAGCAATAGCATCACGTTGTCAGCATTAAGAGCGACTTACATTCGTTCGACGCGCCGGCAATACCGGCTCACCGTCAGAGCTAAGAATTGACCTACTGAGATCTTCGTTTCATCGGCTCGATACACACACAACACGTATGTGTATAGGTATCAATGTGTATTGTCCACTAAATTTGTATATTATTAAGTAAATTATTGTAATAAAGCAGTCATCGAGCTGGAGTCGAGTTTCATTGATCTCCTATAACTCGCTGTGGCCAAGACACCTTTAGGTATCATCGGTCGGAGAATACCATATCCTGTGTACATTGCACGACGTACACAAACTCCTATTCCTACCCAAATTCCGTCTGTTACCGTAGGTCTCTTTGTAACAGGCTTCCCCCACGTAAAACTAATGTGTTTGGTCCAGTTTGTATGGTAGGTTAGGGCGTTAGGATAACTAGGATTCTAGGTAATTGCTATAGGGTTAGGTTTATAGTCAGTAGGGTCTTTAGTAATTGACAGGCAGCGGGCTGAAGTGTCTCAAACATAGCCACACTGTATAAGTGGAATAATAACGGTCCGGTGCGTACAATACCAGAAGTATCTATAATTAATCAGGAGCGCCAAAAAACACGTTGGACGTTAGTTTCATTTTGATCGGAGAAGCTCGTGGTGGTTAAATACTAACAGCCACATGGTCGATATGCGAGGCTAAAAAAGCTTGCTGAGGGTGGGCCGTGGATGGGTGAAAATCCTAAACATACCGAGACTTGTCTGTGCCACGCCTAGCACGTTAAGCCGTTGGTCTCGGCTGTCATTTATAAATCTTTGATACTTGTTACGGAAACTCAGAAGCCGGAGAATCTGACAGCAGTCTAAGCGAGGGCCCGTGTTACCCACTGGGTTATGAATGTCAGCCAGTAGTTGCTCTATATAAACAAACTGGTATTCAGTTGCGTCCGGATGGACTAGAAACCAACCCTCGCATAGTAGGAAAAAGGCAGGCAAATTCATTGATTCTACGCCGCTAGCAGCCAGGCAAGTCCAAGGTTCCTCAAGTGCTAGGGGACGTGAGGAACCTTTCGGCAATATTTACGAAAATTCATGAAAGCGTACAAACGTCGCAGAGACGCCATTGCACTAAAAGAATAAGCAACACAAATCTGTTTGCAAACAACAACTCACCTGTTTTGCTAAGCACTAACTCACGTTCTGATGAAATCGAAGACAAATATATAATTTGTACAAATTTATATCACTGTATTTTATCGGTTGTATTAACAAGGTAATTCTTTTGGTATTTCGAAACCACTTGACAACTGGTCACGTCGATTCAAACTCTGTCTATGGTCCAAAGAGTATAACAAAGATAGGTCTGTGATCGATGTTAGGGGTAGTGCATGCGGAATAATTGGTGCATGGAATTAGTTCGTACCGTGGACTTAGAATGTACGTGACCTGCGCGAAGTTCGTAGTCCACGGCGCCGACAGTATGTTTGTTGAAATGTATCTCCCAAAAAGTGAACCAGCGTGTAAATACGTTTATTAAAAGAAAACATGTAATTTATATTAATTTGACACAGGACAATTGAGTGGTGCCAAACCATACGAACTCAAATACGTTTTATTGCAGCAACGCATTGTATGTGCCAGCGTTTGCTTACACTCTTGAAGTACAGGCTCAGTGACCCCCCCCCCCCCACTATCAGTAATGCGAAGCAGAAAGTCAGTGTTGGGATCGACGAAAAAACGGGTTTTAAATAAAACTAAATGGAAAAATAAAACTATAAGAAAAGCTAATAAAAAACAGCGGCTTGAAAGCGAATCACAGGACGGATGTTTGACGAAAATACTAAGCCATATTAATACAACGAGAGTATAATAGATATTTACATTATCTCGATGTCTTGATGTTACCTGCTACACTACTAGAGTATAATTATATTGGTGACATGCAGAGAACAATATTTCGTGCTTAATATGTTTTTTTTACTTGGTTCTAAGTATCCTGTGAATGCCAGTTTTCTTGTACTTGTTTGACCTTGGACTGCCGTAAAAAGCGATTTCGTGACTTCTGGAATTTCGTGATGGATCTACTGAGCCACCTGTATCACGGAAGTGGTTTTATGAAGTATTTTTGATTGAGTTCAATCTTTCTTTCAAGCCTTCGCGTGTTGACATGCCCGACATGTGAATCTTTTAAATTCGAAATAGGTACCACAGAGTACTTTTTTATAGATACGGGCAGTATCCGTAATAAAGTACTCCGTGGTAAAGTTATTTTTTTATCAGAAATAGTAATTTGACATTTCAAAATGTTACGTTGCAACCACAGATCTATATCTGTGGTTGCACCTGATTGTAACCTTTTGAGGCTATAACAGACTTGATATCCACTTAATTATTTTACTAGCAACACTGAGTCCGAAGTTCCGTTGGTTTAGTGAGGACGTGGCATGGTAGTGGGGATTAGTCTACGTCCGAACGAAAGAAACGATTCTTTTCGGAGATCATTCTTGTTCCTGAGCTCATGGCAAGCAGTCGGTTCTAAAAGGCCGATACGTAATTATTTGCTAGAAGATATTCCTAGAAATAAGCATATTTTTTACTAGCTTTTGCCCGCGTCTTCGTCCGCGTGGAAAAGTTACTTGGGGCAGACATTTTTATTTTAAGATTATGAAGGTCAGTAAAGTTTCAGTCAATGTTTAATAAAAACTACAAGTGCTCGCCACAGACTACAACTTTTATTGGGGATATATTACATATCCATAAACAAAGACAGTTTGGCATACATCATACTAGATGTCGCTAGTAAACATGAATATATTATTTTGATACATATTTAACAATGTTACTGAACTGAGAAAGAATAGATAGATATAGATAATTAAACAAATTTTCGACATGATTCTTTAAATTGGCATAACTTTTTATTTATGAACCGATTGACATGACACATACACTAAATAATAAGTGAAGCTTACCATAATGTATTAGTGACAACCACATCTAAATCGGATTAGCTGTTTCTGAGATTAGCGTGCACAAAAGCACACACAAACAGATAAACAGACAAAAATTCTAACAATCATTGTTTTGGGTGCTATTTGTGCACGCTTGTGCGTTTGTGTATATATCTTTCATGTACAGACAGCAATCCGTTACATTTTTAGTAAATGTATAGATTAGAAGTTAAGGTTAATCCTTAAGGTTAGTCCTTATTAAAACGCATATTTAACGATTCTGCTGCTTCAATTCTGATTGTTTGTTCAAGATATTGACCAAAAGACCGAAACACATTCGTAAAACTAGTCGTAGGTACCACATATTTTTCTTTTGTATTCCCTGCGGGCAATTATAATACTAGAGTTTTTTAGTAATGAGTAACAACTTAAAAAAAATTGCGTGAAAGCGTAACAAACAAACAATTTCACTTTTGTGTTTTTTCATATTAGTTATAATGTTAGTAAAGGTTAAAAGGTTCGAACATTTTGCTGTGGGAGCTGCCATAGCCACCCACCGCCATCTTAATTTCTTTTCAACATCGCGGCGCGCGGTTAAACTGGTATGTATATATATATGTATATGGGCCGAGGACACTTAAACAAACAAATAACGTTCGCAATATGGTAGCTTAAAGTATCACTTTGTCGACATATTTGGAGGTAAAGTGTGAAAACCATATGAGAACTATGTGAGAACAATGACTATCATTAAAAATATACTAATCACGTGATAATATGCAGCAGATTGTATTCAACTATAATTGATTTACTGGCTACCGGCTTGCCCGCCGGCTTACTCGCGTTTGTATAAATTTTCTTGATAAAAAGTCGTGGTAGCATATACCGAACCGATTATTAAAAATCCATGGTAACCATCTCCAGGGTGTCTGTAGAAATTTTTATCAAAATCGGATCAACGAAATCGTTGATCCGATTTCGGTATAAAAGTGTTAAAAATTAACAAACAGCTCACTTTCGCATATATAATATAGCCAATCACTATAGTTAGCTTGCTTGTCGTATGAGTATTGTTTTTGTCTCTTCTCGTACAATCCAAAAAAGGCAACAGTCCAAGATTTCGTTTTCTTCCTTGAAATCAAAAAGAATAAGCTCCAATTGTGGGTTTGGTTATCATACGTAAATAAAGGTACCCCAAAATAAAAACAAATAGACGGCGCTGAGACACTGAAAGGGATATCACGCAGCCACATAATGGGTAGTCGAAACTACGGCGGAGCCTTGAAATATTACTCACTTAAATGCTTATGAATTTCATCTCACGTAAGGAGTAATTCTGGTTAATAGTCCCAGCTATTTTGACCTCATTTATGTAATAATAAAAGAGCCGACAGTAGCGCGGTTTTCGCGACATTGAATTTCGGACTCAGTAACCTTTGTTTATATTTATTTTGAAAACACAGTTCATTCTTTTTAATGTCCCTTAGTAAAACATGGAACCTTTATAGTTTCATGTCGTTGCTGCTACGAAGCTGTAATTTCGCATGGTTTTAAATATTAATCACGCTGGCAAAATTATAAAATAAAATCTAGTATGGTTTTCTTTTTCATGTATCTCCGTGTAAAGAGGCAAGATTATTTTTTAGTCTTCTGTTTCATAGTGTGAGGTATCGTTGGATAGGTCTTTCAAAAATAATAGGTTCTGGTAAAACCAATTTTTCGAATCAGAGATTCGTTTACGAAATATTAAGCTTAAAGTTGGTATTTTATGTTACAGTCATGTGTCATCCCCCTCTTAAAACGAATCCATTATTCTCCGTTGTTGAAAAGTACGCACAAAACGAACTTTGAAGGAAAACTCACCGTTAACTAGGCTGAACAAGTTAATGAGTTATAGTCAAACAACTTATAATTTGTAACTGAATAGTTAAAATTTCGTTATAATTTCATAAGACATTACATAACATTTGCTACTTATTTTTTGTCATGGTTTACAGGACGAGTAACTACGGAACCCTTCACTGTGCGCGGCCCGAATCACACTTGACCGTTTTTTTTTTATAATTCTAGCCTTTATTTCTCTACATCAATAAATTGAAAAGCAAACAAAGCTGTCAAATACCTTATCAAACACACTGTTAGGAATTCATTCGCGTCCTTTTGACCTTGACATTCATGAATTCAATAATACTCGTGACAAACGTCTTGAATTGTTTCACAAAGTTTTTCTTTACAACATTGATTTCCTCGTGTTTTATATTATGACGAATTACATTGGTGTAATAGAAAAAAAAACGTACCCAAATCACTCGAAGCTATTCAAGCATTGTATTCCATTAGCGCGTGACTTACACATTTTTCTTACATAGAAATATATTGAAAGTATCTGAACTTAAGTGTCGAATATTCCGAGGGAAAGCCGAAATAAGGCAAAGATCGAATAAATACTAACAGCTAAGTAGAGAAGAAAGAGTTTAGCTGATGTGAAAATATGCTCGGAGTTTGCAAACATCTAAATATCCCAAGACGTCTTCAAAGATACCGACATATCTGTGTATGTGTGTAGATATGTGTATGTGTGTAAGTGACTCTAGATATGTGTGTGTGTGTGTGTGATCTTGTTAGAAACGCGGAGCTTTTCTTTTGTAATAAAAGATGAAAGACGTAAATATCGCGCAGTTAATGCCGGCTGATGTTTGTGCTTACGGCGCCTTTGTTAGCAAATCAACTTTCATCTCGGTTACATTTCTGTAAACATCCAGAGACGAACGCAATCAAATGTTAATTATGAATGTGCTTGAAAGAATAATTTGTTTTTCTTTATTTTCTTTTATTTCAGTGTAGACCGATCAAAATATATTCTTTTTCTAAAGCAATTCCAGAACAACATTGTTAATGTTTAATGGACAAAACATTGCAAAGACCAATCCTTGTGATTAAGAAATGATGAATTATTCATGTCAGACATGTGATAGCTTTTAGTAAAAACCGCAAATATCACAAGACATTAGACCTAAAACCGTTGACGGAGTGACGTCACGTTCACTTACGAGACTTTGCCTACGAAGAAAAACTGTGTAAATAAAAAATAGCGCGAATTCAAAGAAAATAAATTCTATTCAGTGGCTTTAAATGGCGAGAATTCTCCGCGAAGTCGGCAAATACGAGAACATTTATATTTTGAGGATGTCGCAGGCATTTAGTATTCATAGTTATGAAAGGAAAAGTCTTGTTTCTTTCTACGCGTCATCTGCGACTAGTATTTATAAGCTTACTCAGTTATATTTTTTGCCAACTTAAAGCAAGTGATTTTTTTTTAAAAGTCATTTATTTTTCTTTAAGGCCTCGTTTACGGAGACGCAGGGCGTCGCGCGTCGCGTGTGGCGTAGCGTTGTGCACCGCGCCGGGCGTTTATTCCGTTTACAGACAGTCAGCGCGTGCAGCGGCCCGAATCATCACACGCGCAAACACAAACATATGGCAATGTACGATGTTGTTTATGAAGATGCGGGGCCTTCGGCCGCGGGCATCGCCGCGGTGGACGCGTCGGTCATTGTGAGCGCGCAAACTCCTCATGTTCGTTTGCTGTCAATACTGGGCCACTTCTTATATGAAATAATTCACTTTTGTCCTAACAAGACTGGCAGAAGGATCCGCCGCAGGCACCCCTTCGTCCGTGGTGGCGGATATCGCCGTATGTTTGTATTGCTGGTCCTGATGTCGCTACTTTTAAGCCAGGGCGCAACGCTGCGTGCACCGCCGCGATAAAAGCCGCGGGCGAAGCGGTGGTGCCATCCGCGGGCTCCGCCTGCATTCAAGCAAACGCGTTTAAAATCGCTTCTCCGTAATTGCTTTCATACAACGTCATATGTTTGTATTTAGTGTGGGCTGCGCCGCCGCACGCGACGCGCGACGCCCCGCGTCTCCGTAAACGGCATCCTAATTTCTAACTCTATGGCAACCCCGAAAGTCGCAATATGAATAATATGGCTTTATCTAGTGATCTTCTATATTTTCAACATTTAAGAATAAATTTATTTGTTTTTATAATGGCCACTACCTTTGTGTTTCCCAGTTAAACGTTCATAAACATAAATGTCGTGTTCCGTCCCAGGCGCGTAATATTTCGTAACCGCGCTACGCCGCTACGTAACTGCTACGACGGTGCTACGGTATTCACAGTCCAAAGATACTCGGAGGTTTCTTGTTTAAATAAAACGTACGTTTGTTTAAATGAATGCTGTTTAGTTGAAGAATATTTCATGAATAGTGTCAGTAGTAAATCGCACGTTTCAGAATGTGCATTTTCAAAAAAACGGGCACCAAAGGAAATTGACGGTCCAAGGCCGATATCAATCAATTCAATTTTATTTAATTGTTTCACGTAGACTGTACCCCCAAAAAACAAAAATGTGAAGAAAGGCCAAGTTTCTATCCCCAAAAATGCGGCCTATATAAGTAGTGAGATTAATAATTTAATAGGCCAAGCATTTCAGAACTGCAGAAAAGTCCATGACTCTAAAATATGCCTTTTGAGAATACCAGTGAACAGAGAGCTTGGATCTTTCCTGACTGTTTATAAATGACTAGCTTTTGCCCGCGACATCGTACGCGCATATCCCGTTCCCAAATAATTTTTCCGTTCTCGTATAGCCTATCATGTACAAAAAGAATATTCCAAAGCCGACTGGTAGTTTCAGATATGAGCGCATTCAAACAAACAAACTCTTCAGTTTTATTATTAGTATAGATAGATGAAACACTCGAAACATCGTTTTCTTAGAAATATGACCCTATTATCAACTTGGCAAGTTTTTTCTGCAACGTCAATTTTACAATATATTTAATAAAGAAAAAAGCAGTTTCATCAAGTGATCATTACAAGAAAAGGGGGAAAAACAGCTCGAAATGTTTCGTGTAATATACACACTGCGTGCGTTAAGCCGGAATTAGGCCTGGCAAGATCCTTGTACTGACAGCCCACAAGCTAACTTCTGCCCTTCTTACTTCCTCAGGGCTCTTCTTCAGGTCCACACTTGACGCCTTACGATTCCGTAACGCCTGACTTCCTAAAAACGCTCTATTCATCGCTTTCTTCCAGAACCAGGTCTTTTTTGATTAAACCGGTCTCTTGATACCGTTGCCAAGTTCTGTGGACAGTTGAACGCCTCACATGTAGCTGCTGAGACTCTTAAGTTTACGAACAACCTTCTTCAAGTAGCGCTAACATTTTGCCGGCCCTTATCGCTTTATCAACCATATCAAAAAGTCGTATTTAAAGTAAAAAGAACAATTGAATGAATTAATTAGCATTATTTATCCGAAAAGTTTGAAAATGTTTGTAATAAGTAAGTAGCAGTTCCAATCATTCGCGCCATTCATGAACCTATTTTACAGTAATAATTAGTTTTCTTTGATAATTTAACAAAACAAACTTGGAATGTAATTTTTCCAGCCAGCAAATAGTACGCTAAATCACATAGTCAAATTAATAAAACCTCTTTCTACCTCTATTCGTTTAAGATAGAGAAGAAACTAAAGTCCCCGTTTAGTTGTAAGTAAACAAAGCTTCAACTTTATGATCGAATTTTAACTGTAGACTGACCATTCGTTATCACAATTAGTTACCTACATATGAGCAGACGTAAATAGGAACCTATAATTTTTGTGAAATACAACACAATATTAACTATATAGTAAGTAAATACCCAAATGCTGCTACCACCAAGAATGTTAAGTCTTCATATTATGTAACATACATTCAACTTCTCAAAGCAAAATTAACCTCAAAAAAACCAAAAGCAGCCATTTAAGCTCGTATTCTGAAAGAAGAATTAGAATTAGATTTGTTTTGCTCGTGACAATCAGGCCGTTGTGTGACGATGCTCGACGTCATCACGTCATCTCGCGCCAACTGGGTCAAGTTCCCGCCGCCGCCGGAGCCAGCTGCCAGCATCCACGGGGACAGATCTCGATACACACTCTGAGATCAACCAGATTCGTGCCAAGGAACGATTTGTGGATGATATTGGCCATAAGGGCGAGCTTTTTATCCTTGGTTAACTCAATCAATGGTTATAATTCTTATAAAAATTCATTAAAATGCGTTCTTCGTCCAATTTTTAGTTATTTACTAATAAGTTTTGACTTTTTGTTTTATATTATATTAGCGACCGTTGGTCGCTTAATATTGTTCAAAACACGCACATTTACATAATTTAGACCCCATTATTTTTAACGAATGGGTTAATTATGGATAAAAATCTCGCTCCAAGACAGTCTAATTAGCTTTGTATTGTGAAATATAACTTTTATGCATAAACTAGCTGATGCTAGAGGTGTGATGCGAGAAACTAATATTCCTCAGCTTTGTGACTTATTACTTTTGTCTGTGTGTCGATAGAAAATCTGGACAAACGATTTTGGAATGTAACTTTTCCAACGTAGGTATGTATATGAGCCAACCCCAACAGTTTGTTCGCAGTAATATTTTTAATAATGAAATTAAAACAAACAATTGAGCCAAGATATTATTTAGGTAATAAAGTGTTTGTGGTGTGGCCCCAACATTAAGTTGAAGAACAGGCTATAAACAACAACCACAATTTAACTTTTTGTGACCATAAACTGACTTCAAGCGAAGTGAAATTGCTAAATAAACTTTTATACAAGCTTTACCAAGATTTCTGTTTTTGAAAACCCTAAACATTTGAGGATCATACTAGTTTCATTATAAGAAGATGTTCCTAATTCCATGGGCGGAGCGAGGTACGGGCAGGGGGGCAGCTACCCCACCTCAATACGTTGCTTAAAATTTAGTAGAATTGTCCTCAGATCGCCAAATACTCAGGCATATTGGAACCTATTGCCAATGCGCTACAATCGACGCCCTTATCAATATGTGTGTATGTTGATTTCGCAGCATTAACTAGCGGCCTAGCCTTTTAATTAAACGGCGCCGTTTAAACAGCGGCTTGAATGACATCAGGATAAAACTAAAAGAGAAGTATTGAAACAGTTTTGTGAAGAACCTCGGACCAGACTAAACTTCATTTGTAACTTCTATCCTGGTTTCAAGTATATTGTCATCCCAAAAACGAACTTAGATAAGTTTACTTCTAGGGATTTCTAAGTCAAGAGTTACCTCTAGGCAAGCGTCATCAATCGGTGACCAAATCATTGCTTACCATCAGGTAAGAAGGTGGTCAAAGGCGACCAATAATATTATAAAGATTCACTATATGAATACACAATTTGCAAATAGCTTCATCTTTTTGACCGACCGACCTTGATAATTCAAAAGTGCCTGTTAATGGTCTAACTGAAATAAATGCTTTAAGTTTTGAGTTTTTTTTTAATTATTTTCCTTTGCAAAATGAACACCCAATAGCCTTAGATACAGTTAAATCTGTAATAAGCTCATGACCTGACAAAACACCCAGTACTTTCTACAAGTATAGCCGACGCTCGCAAACAACTTGTACTATACAAGTTGTTTGCGGGCGTCGGCTCGTCTGTCGGCGGTCTTCGGGCCCGCCCGTCTCATGTCGGCGGGGGACTGCTGCGTCGTGAATAACAAGTCCTGTGCGCCATAGAAGTCCACCAGATGTTTACTGACAGTTCCGAGTTTTTGCATTTTAGAGTAAGAAAGAAAGCTGATGTGTGCCATTATACAGTTGGGAAAAAGTTGCAATGGAGTAAGGAATGGTGTGCTAAATTGTGAGCTGTCGTCGAGGCTCATGTGGACTATCTAACTATCGGGGTTGCTTTCCGCACTTAGTCCTTATGTGTGACCGTTGTGCGTGAAAATAGGTGGACTATTAATTCGAATTCAACGATAATATGGATTGAAGTACTAGGTTGGAATTATTTTGGGCTATCGTTTTTAATTTTGTGTCTTTTTTGTGTAAAGCAGCTTGGTGGCACATATTGTCGTTAGCACACACCCGGGTGCAGGTGGAGTTAACAATAATATCTAATACCTTTAAACCTAAAATTCTTGTATATATATTATTTGAATCTCGGAAACGGCTCCAACGATTTTCATTAAATTTAGTATACAGGGGGTTTCAGGGGCGATAAATCGATCTAGCTTTTCATTTTCAGAAAACGTTTACCAAAAAAAAAACCGTGGTACTAATCTTAAAATGCAAACGAATTTGTAAAAAAAATAGCTTTTGTGCATAGCTTCTCCAGGGTCTCATTTATATCCGTACCAAAACTCAACGAAATCGATTCAGCAATTTAAACGTGAAAGCATAACAAACATAGACAATTTCACTTTATAATATTAGTACGTATGTTTTCTGTTTTCTAGAAAACCTAGAAATCAAAAAACATAGTTGTATACTTAGCCTTTGAGTCATAGTTTGCAAGAGTCAGTATTAGGTTTCAGTGTTGTCCCACATATCGGTACTGGGCAAGGTTCCAAGTGCGGTTACTCTGACAGCTTATGTACGTATGTATAACAAAACATTTTCTCAGCTTGTTGTCTCAGCTAGAAGCAGTTTCCATCGCTTCTAGATGGAAACTGAACAGAAATATTTTTTGAAAAATGAGTCGTACCTTAGGAAAACTAACAACAAATAAAAAAGCAATTGGATAGGAGGTAGATTTTTATCGGCACGTTTTGACCACTTTCTCACCGAATGGTAAGCGGTGATGTGATCGACAACGGATGTGACGACACGCGTGCCTACGGCCAAGCAGAACAGATGTTTTATAAAGTAAAACGTGACACTTGTGTTGCTTATTGATACTCCGTGTTATCATTTGACCTGAGATCCCGACAAATTAGTCAGGTTTACAAACATATCATCAAACACAGCTTCAGTATATTGTTACGCGCCAGAATTAATGTCGGGTACATTAAGTTACTACTAGCGCCATCTAGTATCGAGTAGCAGAACTAGTAGAGTCAAGTACCTTCTAGACATTTCTTTGCCAGAACATTCTACACTTCTCGGTATCTGGTCAGTCGGCAGCGGTAGTTACGAGTACTTTCCAGATGTTTCGAGAATGGAAGTTTCTAGAATAAACTGACCTATAAAAGGAGCGCGTATTCCGCGACCGGGTCAGTATTGAATTTGCGATACAAGCGAATACTTCGAAAGCGATCTTCAAGTGCGAATAAAGTGATCAGTGGTGAACTTGTGTTTAATAATTAGTGAGTTTGAAGTTGTAATTAGTGTTGTTAAATTAAAGTGTCATTTTTGGTTATTTAATCGGCTGTTTTCATTGTCACGAACCCCAAGCTCGTAACAATATTCTCGTGGAACAATTACTGGGCGAAACTGTTGACCTACATTGTTGAGCTGGGCGGATTCACTTTCAGCATTCAGACTGAACTTCCAAGATTTATGTTTATTTGATCAGAGCAATAAAGTGGAATAAAGTAAACAAATTCCAATGTCAGTGACTCCGTTCTACGATGTTCGATGTTCACCAAGGACACAGTCACAATGGCGAGGTCCGAACAGATGGAACAAAGCCATATATACACAAAACTTTATGCGGGATCCGATATGATCCAAATATTTTATATTTACAGCTCCGCGGATTCATTTCACGTGAGCTGAGCGAGCGAGCGAAGCGGTCGGAGCAGCCGGAGCGGTAAACAATGTACGAACACGTGTAACTATGACGAACTCGTCGCCAAAGAAAATATTTCTGTCGAATAAGAAAAGTATTATACAAAACTACATATTGAATAGAGTTTTCTGTTATTCAATCCTATTTTCGTGGAGGATCCATCACGCTCCGAACACTTCCTTTTCTTATGTCTATCAATATGGTTCGAATGTAATGTACGTGATTTTTGTTTTAGGTTTTTCTTTTTAGGTCTCCGTTTTTACAAGCTTTTATTTAACTTGCAATGTATGTATGTTCGGGTGGAATCTTGCAACTCACTTCTGAAGCAGATATCTTCAACCAATTGAGCTGAAATTTATATACACATTCAGTTTGGATGACAATACATGGTTAGCTGTGTGACGTTATTCTAAATTCAACATGGTGGAACATCCAAGATGGCGGACTAATTATTTTTAATGCATTTCTACAATATGGGTATCAAATGAAAGGGCTTGCTAAGAATATGTCGAAAAATAAAGTGGAGTCACTCTAAATCCAATATGGCGGACTGAATGGGCATCAAATGAAAGGACTTACTGAGAATACGAATGTGAGTTTAAAAAAACTAAGATGCTGAACATAAATTCCGTTGCTCCAATCCGTCTGGAATTTGTGAGAAACGTGTCCAGCGATAACTAAAAAGAAAAAAATAGTTAAACTTTTTAAAGTAAAGTTTAACTAATTTTTTCTTTTTAGTTTAAAACTTTTACTGTCACCTTTTAACGTCATTACACAATTTATATGATATGAAAGCTTGTCGCGAGATTTGCTTGTCTATCTACACAAGTAAATCTCTCGACAAGCTTTCATATCATATAGAATCGAATACACTTTTTTCCTTCCTTCTGTGAATAAAGGCTTGAAATAATGTTGAGTTTTCTTCAATTACATTTGATAGATCCCATACAAACTTGGAACAAATGTCAAAACACATAAAGTTCTTTTGTTGTTCCCAAAGAACACGTCAACGTACAACGTGTAATAAATAGTAAATAATTTCAATATTTGCGTTCCATTGCCCTTAAATTCCGCCATTAGGTCGGATGGCATGCAAATAACGACGCATACTTTCCTATCGCTCAACAAGCTGCGAGCTGTTTTTATGTGTGTCTGTAGCTTCGCGAGCCGCTAACTGAATGAGCACTTACAGTGGTGGCACAGACGAGGTAATACATGGAAGAATTGATAAAAACAAGCGACCAGCGCACGTCAAAGCAAATACACATGCAGGTTTTTTTTAAGTCTTAGCTAGTTTTAAAAGGATTTTTTTAAGTGACTCTGCTCATTGTTAAAGTCTGGTTATGTAGCCTTTGTTAAGATATTAGTGGCCAATAACTCTTCTTAAGAAGCTCTAGAAAAAAATATCAGGTCACTTTTTGTTTCGCTGTAGAATGAACGATTAACATAGATTTTAAATCGTAGCTCCACAATATTGATTGTGGCACTTTGATTTCTACACCCATCACTAAGAAATAAGAATGTACCTACTGTTAAAGAAGAGTTTGAATTTGTAAAACTCCATTTGCCAACTACTCTGTGGCATTATCAGTCTATTATAGGGGAGAGATTTGTAAGGGAATGGAGCAATAAACATTCTCGTCTCTCAAGGGTGCGGGAGAGGGCGAACCGGGGTGAGGGGGGGGGGGGGTCACGGTCACAGTTAATTGTTTAAACAATCTTCATGGAGCCATCGGCGGATCTCCCGCGAGCGTTCATTACGGATCCCGGCGGATCCCCTGCGGATCTGCGGCGGACAAAGATTCGGTCATTATAAATATTGCGGAGAATAATTAGTGGTCGGTCTCGACGGGCGGAAATTAAGAGTAATTTGTTAAACAAGCCGCGTTATTGCTGCTCTGGTCAAAGGAATGCCGGCTCTGAGGGTTTGGCTCGCTTCAGGGGCAGGCCAGCGGTTAGTGGAATATATTTTTGGAAATTTTGATAATAATTTCGCAATCAGGTGTATGTAACTACCTGTAGTAGTTTTTATTTCTGGATGATGATTATTTTGCCATAGAATATCAGAATAGTAAAACAATGTATTAACGTTGTTTTTCTATTCTAAACAAAATGAGAAACATTGAACTGATATCAACATTATCAAAGATCGTTTCTAGGGTTCCGTAGTCAACAAGGATTATAGTTTCGCCATATCCGTCTGTCCGTTCGTCTATCTGCGGTTTAACTCAGATACGGTTAGCATTAGAAAGTTGGAATTTGGTATGGATCACGCCGACAAAAGTAGTTAAATTAAAATATCTTGAAAATACAATTTTCAAGGGTCGTCTTTCCCATGGTGTGGGGTGTCGTTGGATAGGTCGTTTAAAAATATTGCGGTAATTCCAAAATTATTTTTCCATCCGTTTGCGAAATATTAAGCTTTGAAGTGCCGCTAGCTAAACGGTTGTTTTTGGAGACGACGAAAAAATCATGGTAGTAGCATATATAACGAATTTAAAAGGCAAAATGATCACTGCTAAGTAGGCTTTACAAATTTACGAGAAATAGTCGACCAACCTATAAAACGTAACTGGATAGCCAAATGTCGTAATAACACCATTGAATATGACTTAAGACTAAGTGCGTTTGTAACTTTGCAATCTTATAGTAAAATTAGCTTATTATGTTTTGTCATGTACGACACGGGTAACTACGGAACCCTTCACTATGCGTCCGACACGCACGTGACCGGTTTTTTAGCTTCTATTTCTGGATGAGCTACGAATGATTGTCTTATAATTAATAGATTTTCTTTTCTAACAAGAATCTAGCCTGGGAGTGAAACCTGTCAATAAAATATGAGCGTCAGTAACACAATCACATAATAATGAAATCCCAGCGGATGACGCAAAAGATTCGCAAATTGTTAATATTACATGAAATAATGAGTAGCGGTCTCACCGGACGAAATTAAATGTAATATGAAAACACGGGTGAGGCCGCGGTATTAATTATGTTATTAAGTGGGGCTCGCTGATGGCATATCACTCGGTTTTATGAGATCGCCTGACGTCATGCAATGCTTTATTTATTAGTCTGGCCAAATGAAGATTGTTTGCACACGCTATTTAGGATCGGACAAATATACTTATTTCTTTTGCGTGTTTCCTTAAATAGAACTGTTATTGTAACAGCTCAGCGGTGTTGTTCTGTAAAAATCTCACAGTGATATTACAGCTCACTCCAAGCTCGTTCCAACTTAGTTTTCATGGTGTAAGCATGAAGTGAACTGTAATTCCACCTCGAATAGATGGATGGACAGCTGCTGCTACCTTCATGTTCACTTCACAGTTGTCACGGTAAAATTTTTACTGAAAAGTACTAACCATATAATGACAGTTTGTTTGTTGTACAATAAAATGGCACCTTTACAAATGCATTACAAAACAGGCATTTCCTTTGATTCGCTGAAAGCTCCAGTAACACACGCGGTTTAAAAAAAAGTGCACGAAACGCTCTGCCGCGGAGCCATATTTATGATGCTTGTCACAATGCGAGGCGGTATTTGAAGGATATATCGTGAAGAAAACATCGAAAATAAATTGCTCTTTTTATTCAATCAGTCATGAAACTTTTAATACTTTTAATGAAGGCTGTAAAGTCCCAAAAGGCATTTGACTTTGAGTCTCAAAAATTGTACAAGACCACTTTGTTGTTGTTAGAAGTAGGTATCCTACAAGTATCTTTAGTTCAAAACTGTCTGGCGTTCGGTTCGACTCCCATTACTGGAAGCTTAGACAAGTAATACGTCAGTAATAGACGCGTAACTGTACGATTAGCTTTTCTTGCGAAATTCAAGCGAATTTACGCGGCACGGGATTTGTGCGCCATCAATTTGGGTGACGGGAGAATTTTCTCGCCGAGTCGAATATCGTGTGGAAGGGCCGTAATGATACCAACACTAAATATTATAGTGCTTGATTCGTTACACAAATTTAGCACTTACGCATAAAATGTTTCAATTAAACCGCATGAATGTGAAGTATCCCTAGTGGAAATATTGAATGAAACAATAATAATAAACAGTCGATCAACAACACTGATGTTTAATTACCTCTCCTTTGTGATCGACACGTTGTGCGCTTATTATTATTCAGTTCAATTAATTAGGATATCGGAAATCGTGATAACTCATCCAAAATTAATAATATTCAATGGAACAAACAGTTTATAAAACTAGGCCATAATTGTAATGACAGGATTTAAAAGGATTATAAGGTCTGTGTACTATCTTACAAAACTCTCAGGTTTTATGCATGAGTGGAAAACTCTGTGCCAGTGTCACGAAATAATAAAACAACCTAGGAGGCATTAGATTCTATCTAAGGCTAAAAAAACATGTCATATTTCTCTCGGGTACTGTGCCTAACTTATTAGGGAGTACGTCCCAAATAATTATAAACCACATAAAGGTGCGGACACACGTCTATGTAAATCATAATATAATACAGCCATGTTCGTGTTCACATGTGTGCTGAATGCGCCATTTTAGGTTGAGGCGTAGGAATACGAGATCGTTTCTTGTGTACAACATCATTAATTTGTCGGTTCTACCTTTTTGCTCGCTAGCACAATGTTTGTATAATACGCACGATGAAGAACCCTTATAACACCGACTTTTTGTTTGTCATATTAAATATGTAATAGCTTTTTCTCGCGGTTTAGCTCCCTTAGCCTTCCCACCCGGACCCTGTATGTTTCAGGTTTTAAGTAGCCTAGCTTTCTATCAATGAAAGAATTACCGTAATTTCATACACCAGGTCCGATTACAAACCAAAAATATTGCTTTTAATCATAATATTAGTTAAGATTCTTTGGTTTTTCTGGTAGATTCTTGAGTGTAACGTTGTTTATTCGTCAAGTTCTGAAACGTATTGCGTTAAACATCTCATTAACATTCCCGAACGTAAAGTCTCAAGTTTTCATCATCTAAACTTTGCTGCTGAATTTTTGATTAAGAATTATAAGTTTGTTGATTCAGAATTGTTTGTGATTTAACAAAACAATTAATAATTAGAAAGTCATCATCTTTTGCAAATTAAATTATGGTTTATTCATCGTTACTGCTTGGAAAATATAATTTTAAAGTTAGTAAAGTTCATGACCTTACAGGGCTTTAAATGTTTGTTTATGGAATTTAATAAAATTCTTCTCCTTTCTCCTGTCATTCTTTTAAAACTTTCTGCCACCACCCTTATTTGATATATCTTTAAATGTTTGTTTATGGAATTTAATAAAATTCTTCTCCTTTCTCCTGTCATTCTTTTAAAACTTTCGGCCACCACCCTTATTTGATATATCTTGGAATGTAATACCATTCGATCTGGCCGATAACTAGTACTAGAAACGTGAAAAGATCATTCCTCGGATACCATAACTTCATCAAACTTCTGCTCTCCCAGTACACTGCGAGCGAGTTCCTGTGAGTACGTCTAAGAACTCACTCATCAGTCTTACAGGGAATTACCATAGAGTAGGAACTAGACGACAATCAATTAAAATATTCTATAACTATTGAACATAATAGAACTATTCAGATCCATAAAAACTGGTAAGGATCGTAAAAGCGCGTTTAATAAAAATTAAGGTTCCATAACAAATCAAGGTAGTTTATCTAAATTGAACCCAGAAAAAGTTTTTTTATAAAACGAAGACAGTAAAGTGATTCGCCTACTCGTTCACCTTTATATTTATTATCAAGATATCAAAGTACCAACTATTCCCACGCATTTTTCTACGTCTTGTAACGTAGGCGTTCTGTTGTCTTCATACCCCGAGGCGCTTCGATTCCCTCTACTTCACAAAACGGGTGCGCGGTACATCGGTTATCGGCAAAGCGTTCCAACTCGTCTTATCGGCACAACTTGGAACCCAATCGGTGCATATAATGGCTTCGTCTAAGTTCGGTATTGTTCGGAACTATTCGATTGCATATCAGCCGCTACAAGTGGAAGCGCGGTGAGAATTATTGAGTACCCCCTGCACTGTACCAATGAACACCGATGTACAGAGTGCCAGTCTGCGATGTTCTCGAATATATTACTGTATAGTTTATGAGGCTTACGACACGAGTGTGCCGAGTTTCTCCTCGAAAGGAAACGGAAATATATAAGATAAGTATTATCGATGCCAAAGTGCATGAGAGATTGCTCACTTTGCTGGGTTCCGGGTGGTACAGAGAAGCAAAATGCCATTACGTGCAATGCCTTGCATGAGTTTCATACTTGTAAATGTTTGGGCAAGGATGAGGTGTAACGTGATCAATCTCAACGCCGCTGTGTCCGCATCCCTCCCCACGTGGTCTCCATTCCGGTCGATTCTCTCGTAACTCATTCCAATATAATCTCCCGTACACTTTGTCCTCAATTCGTCATCAGTTGATATGGTTGTCATTGTGACGTATTGTCTATCGGCGCCATTTCCCCGGGGGCCACTCTGGGCCGCTCTGCTGCGAACAGTCTCGGGAGCCAATTTGTCATATATTTCAGGATTTTTTTTATATTTCTACTGTTTATCTATAAATAGAAGTTGGTTAGCTCCAGGCTATGTGAGATGGTCTCGACTAGACTGTATGTTAACTAAAATGTACCTACGTAGGTACATATTGTTTTGTTTTTTTACTTGTACGTATTTGTAGGTTCATACGTATATAGGTGTCTAAGAAATGTCACATACACAAAAATCAAGAACCGGAAAAACCTATCTACATTGGCTATACAAACATCAGTTCCGAGCGGAAATCGAATCCGCGACCTCAAGTTTCTCTGACAAAAAAATAAGAAACTATTCTTGCCAATCCAAAAATAAAATACCAATACAGTTACTAACTGGCATTATTTATTCAAAGGCTCGCTATACGATTACTAGCCTCGGGGAAAGAAACCCAACAAAAAGAAGTACAGCAATGAAAGCGAATAAAACTCGGAACTCGTGAACTTTAGGCGAGCAAGTTTCTGTCGTGCTGCGAGTACATACCGACATACAATGTATGTGTCGTAGCTCCAGACACGCTATATTTGTGCGACACTTAATATACACCCTACAAGAGGCGCTGAGTGTCGCCGGAAAAATATAGCGGAAGTTATGTAAGGGGCAAGAAGACACAGAAGGGCAACTACTTACTTTCCATAATTTAAAAAGACGTCATTGCGGTATTACATCGAAGATAACTGTGGAGGGATTGAATAATCATTTGACAAACTCGGATCGTCCGTTCAGCAAAGGAGTATTCGTTTTCAAATTCTATTTTTTTCCTCATTATTTTCTTTCTTTCAGTTACCAAATCCATATTCATAATGCATTCATATATATAATGATTGATCCGGTAATCGGTAGGTTAATTAAATTGACAATCCACCAATGTTATTGTCTGGATATTCAAGTTAAATAAATCATATGGCACGGTGGTAATGGCTTTACGTAGACTGCCTATACGATTAATCAACACATTTCCCTTATTGTATGCAGCATACCTTCTGCACGCCATGTTCACATGTCTGCGATATTTGTCAGTCGGTATGTACTGGTGAAATATGAGGAGTGTCCCGCGCGAGACCTCGCCCGAGGACAGCTGTGCGGTGAGCGGGATTTATGAGCGGATTGAGACTTGTCACTAAACCAGGGTCTTATTAAATTATGTGATTATGGTATAATGGTTGAATTCAGTAATAACAGCCGTAACATGAAGTGAATCTGTGTAATAAGTTGGTCCTACTTTGGCCAGAAAAGCTCGTGGCTATACTATAGTAACAGCCGCATGGGTTGATCTTCAAGGTTAAGCAATGCTTGTCGCTGTCGGTCCGGGGATTATTGACCATCCTTACAAACCGAGACTCCTCCGTGCCTCGGTGCGCACGTGAAGCTGTTGATTCCGGCTGTTATTTGAAGGTCTTTGGCAGCTGTTATGGGTAGTGAGAAGCCAAGAAACCTTACACCAGTCATGCCACCCGGTTATTTTTTATAGTAAACCGGGTCCTTGGTTGTGGCGGTCAAATAGGCAGCTGCTTCTTGTGGAATACTGGTACTCACCAGTATTCCACAAGGAGCTGCTGCCAGTAATGTAATGACCAGTGAGTACTGGTTATTACATCTGGTGACACTGGAAGCTGACCCCAACATAATATATATAATTGGGAATAGAATGGGCAGATCAATTGGTGTGAAGAACCAATGTGGAGGTGATACATAATATTCGGTCATAAATACATGTCGGTCGAAAGTTTTGTTGACCCAATATTGTGGAACCACTTGTATAGAATCGTTTGCAGCATCGCATATGTCGCTTTGATTTCGGGGGCACAAAAGTTAGGAACAGAAATGGAAAATTCTTTTAAAAACTGTTTAGGTGACGAACCTTAATCTTCCTCGCAAAAAATAAACATTACCCAATATTTAACAAAAGTAAAGGAAAACATTTAGCTACTTTATAAATTCGCGCGGAAGGGTTATTCTAATTCCCGACATAAGTATAATGAAGTTGGCCTCTAAATCCGTTTCGCGAGCAAAGCCGGCTGATCCCCATGGTTCCGGGCAAAGTAAACACGCTTCTATGCGAACTTGGACGAAACCCTCGCTTATGTGGGGAAGTCTTTTCCCACTGTTATTTGTTGACCTTTAGATGTGTATAGTTGTTTTTATTTACCAATATTACCGTTACGTCATAAAAGTAACGATTTTTTTTAAAGATCAACCATAGTTTCACTTAAAAAAAGAAAGTTTTTTTTTAAGCAAGCTTTTGAAAAAGAACTAAAAAGTTAAAAATAATTTAATTCTGAAGAAATATACAATTATTATATTATAGGTAGGTGGTACATATCTCATTTTTTTTAAATAAAAGCGCATTACCCTTTCTTTATTTGTCTTGCCGTCAAAATGTTTTATTTATTATCAAAATTAAATTATTTTGAACTGTTTAGTTACTTTTATTAACAAGTAATAAAAGCTTGTTTCTTTTTTTATTTTAATTTTTAACTTTTAGTATTTTTATTCGGGTTTACTACGGCGTAGTTTGTAGCGCGTAGCGGCATTTTTCTTTAGACCGTAGTAATTCGTAGTACGCACACATATTATGTGATGTAACATATAACACTTAAAGTGCACAAACTTTAAGTGTTATGTCATTTATATTTTATTTAAACAACTTACATAAATTTAATTAGTAGGACTTGTAAGTTCATCGTATTCAATCATGTTCAAATTAGTTATATAATTACTGGTTAATAATTTAGAACGTTTCTCATTCTATCCATTTTGTAACAATCTGATGGGGTTGCATATGGATACTACCTAGGACCAAAGTACTCATCAAGATGAATCAAGCGAGCCCAAACTCGAAGCGGTTCCGTCGTTTTATTACGGAGATCCTATGGCCACCTCCCAGCTTCATCATCAAATCAGCTCCATGTCATCTTGAATCATGTTTTTTAAACATGTTTTTAATAGTTTCATTTATTTCATTTTGGTTTACCAACTATTGTTAACTGTTTTGAGCTAGAAAAACGTAAAAAGGTACCTAACTAATTAAGGTGTTCCTTAATGACTTTTTTCTATGCGTGGTACTGAACTGTAGTACGCACAAGCCTACAAATAACCGGAACAATAAACGCGAACGCAAATTTAAATAAATGATTCGTAATACCAATTGTTTTAGTACTTCCTGTAGGTTTTCCTGTAATATATGAGTACAAAATCATTTTCTGTCTTTATTTCAAAGATTTAGGCGCAGTCGTTTCGGAGATAAGGAGAAAGGAATGGTGCATTTTTGTCTATGATCCTGTTTTTGGTTTTTTGATAACTGTGTAGCTGAAGTAAATCATATTGCCTACCAAAGTCAAAACATAGTCAATTCATTTATTTCAACTAGACCATTAAAAGGCACTTTTGAACGTCAAATTTACAGTTTAAAATTAAAATATAAGTGACTCTAGTTGTCCATTCGCAAAAAGTAGATTCTTATGGAAAATAACGAACAAGAAACTCCATAGTTACTTGTACGGTCTCATCGCCGTACATTTTTCTGTTAACCCTGTAACCTACTTTAGCCTAATGATATGCGTCATAATTTCGCATTATAAAATAATATGACTAATGAATTAAAATATAGTGAACTCACTCTAGTACTGTAACTAATTCATAACTTAATAAACTTAACTATTGCATCTTAGTGGAAAATGTTTCTCTATACTTTACTGAACTTTCAAACCTTCACGACAAATCAGTGTACCTTAACTACTACAACCCGTGCATTTTATGGTCCTTCGAGCCTTCGTTATATCAGTGCGGTTGTGTCTCTTGTTTCGGTAGCGAATCGGTTCAGCTCGTCTCCCGGAAGAGGGTCGCCCCAGTTGGATTGAGAAGGCGCAAATACCTAACAAGGGTAAGGCCACATTGAATACGGACGGAACGAACTTTTACTACCAGAAGAGCCTTCGACTGCTGGAAGAGCTTTTAACTGCGGGAACTGACAGCAACTACCAGAAGAGCCTACGACTACTGGAAGAGCCTTCGGAAACTGGAAGAGTCTTTAACGATAACTAGAAGAGTCTTCAACTACAAAGAACTACAAGGGAGCTATAGCCTATCAAGATGAATAAGCTATCGCTACAATCAACCTGTTTTGAAAACATCAAAGCATTATGCAGCAACTATAACAAAGATAGCAAAACAAGAAAAACAAAAGAATACTTGAATAAGCGGCTGTCCTCGTTAGAAGCTCAATGGATGGACTTCAATGCACGGCATACATTGCTGTTGCAAGAAATTGAAGATAAAAATATAAACTATTTCACGGAAGATGTCCACGGTAAGTAAGTTTGTCGGTTTGTAAGACAAAGAACATGTACGAAGAAACTAAAACAGACATTTTAAAAATGTTGCAAACCACTGAAGTAAATATAAAATTCGACCTGACAGACTTGACGCAGGGAGAACCAGATGAGAAGACTAAGACTTTGCTGACTAAACAGGAATGTAACTTCAAAGCCATGGATCGGGCTATGGCAAAAATTAAGTTTGAAGTCCTTACGGAAAAATGGGAACTTCAAGATCACTTTTCAATCTTGAAGTCGAAGTGGGAAGCTATTGACAATACTCATTGGGAACTGGAAGCCTTACTAAAAGGCTCGGAAAATACATACTTTGATATGTTCAAATGGAAGCCAAATATGACGGAGCAAGGAAACGACTGAAAAGCAAGATGTGGTCCACCGCTCATCACCAACACTCAGCTCCGAGAATCGAGATTCCAGAGTTTTCAGGACACTATAACAAATGGATTTCTTTCAAAGACCTGTTCCTGGAGACGATACACAAAAACCCGACATTGAATAAGGCCCAAAAATGCACCATCTGAAAACTAGGCTGAAAGGTGAAGCAGAAAGACTCATGCAACACTTGAGCATCAGCGCCGACAATTAAACTTCGTGTTGGGAAATACTGAACCAACGTTACAACAACCGTCGACTACAATTCTCATCTTACATGAACACTATGCTGTAGTTGTCTGTAATACAAAAGCCAGACGCTTACAACTTGAGGAAGCTGCATGACGTAACAACTGAATGCCTAAACGGCTTAACAAATATTGGTTTTGTTATAACCAGTTGGGATCCTATGATTATTCATTTTATGTCACAAAAACTGGACTGTTGGACCTACAACGAATACATAAAGAACTTGCACGATAACAGAGAAGTGCCAACACTGCAAGAATTTCTGATGTTCTTGGAAAACCAGTTTATGGCGTTTGAAACCATGAAGACTTCAAAAAAGGACATACAGAGCTCAGAGAAGTCAGCTGGAACTGAAAAAAATGCATCTCGTAAAACTTTCAAGCATAAGAAATGTCATCCTAAAACTTACCACACTTCATACGGACAGTGCCCTCTTTGCAAAAACGATCATTTTTTAATGCGATGTCAGCAATTTATTGACTCGGATACTAAACAACGAAACAACAACAATTGCAAAAAAATATTTGGCGAACTACGCCGTCAGAGAAATTGCAAGAATACCAACTCTGCACTGTTACTTATTACACTAAGTGTGCACCGTGGCTAGCCATGAGAACCATCAAACAACTTGCATACGATGATGGCTACAAATACCCCATGTCTGCCAAAGTAATATTGAACGAAGCATACGTCGATGATGTCATAAGTGGCTACAACTCACTGGAAGCGTCCCAGGAACTCCAGAAATCGCTTATCGATATGTTAAAAGGAGCCGGGTTGAACTTACGCAAGTGGTCCAGCAATCATACAGCATTGCTAAAGAACTTAAGTAATGATCAGATCTCACGCAAAAACACTTTTGATGTCAAGCAAGAAGAATCCATTAAAACACTCGGACTTGGTTGGAATCCTCAGACCGACACATTTGCGTTTAACTGGAAATTTGATGGAAAATGCCGTCCGGAAATCACCAAAAGGCGTCTTCTTTCAGAAATATCACAACTTTATGATCCACTGGGTTGGCTGTCACCCATAACTATTGCGGCAAAAATATTTTTTCTCGTCTTCGTCAACAAACTTAACTGGGATGATCAGTTACCCTCTTATATAGCAGATAAGTGGCTGAAACTAAGAGCTGACATGCCCAACGTAAAAAACATAAAAATCAAGCGCTGGCTCGGTTCAAAAGAGCAGAAGATCGAACTATTTGGATTCTGCGACGCCAGTGAAAAGGCTTACTCGTGCGTGGTTTACAGCTGCGTCAGAGATGAACATAACAAGCCAACAATAACATTACTTGCTGCTAAAACAAGAGTAGCGCCGTTAGCACAAACGATCACATCACCGAAACTTGAACTTTGCGGCGCACTCTTACTAGCGCAACTCATCGAAAAAATCAGAGTAGCGCTGAATGAATTCGACATAACTACAAGCGCTTGGAGTGATTCCCAAGTGGTACTGGCGTGGATACAGGGAGATACATCTAAGAGGGAAAAATACGTCGCCAATCGAGTTGCAAAAATAAGAAATATAATGCCTGCCACGCAATGGCGTTATGTGAAGTCGCAACGTAATCCTGCAGACTGTGCATCAAGAGGATTGCTACCAACGAAGCTCAAAACATTTAATTTGTGGTGGGAAGGTCCTACATTTCTGACCACCTTCCAAGAACAAAGTCGTGAAGAAAATATAACATGCACATTTACAACTAACAAAGGCAACGTTTGCCAGGCGAAATCGAACTCTATGAATAATGAAACCAATAATTGTATTCATAACTTATTAACTTATTGCAATTCATTGAACAAAGTAAACAGAATTGTAGCATGGATACAGCGATTTATCGGAAACGCACGTAACAACACGAAACGTGACACCGGATACCTCACTTTATGCGAATTAAACAAAGCAAATGAACAAATTATAAAATATGTGAAAATTACGCAAGAATATAAACAACTTATGAAGAAAGAAATTATTTCCACGAAAAGTAACATTTTCAAACTTACACCATACTTAGATAGCAGCGGCATACTCCGAGTCGGGGGTCAACTTAACCACTCCAGTTTACCTTTGAAATGAAGAATCCAATCATCCTACCTAAGGGTGGACGACTAACTGAATTGGTGATTCAACAAGCTCATCAAACGACTTTACATGGAGGAGCCAGACTAATTTTAGCGTACATCCGACAACGATATTGGATCGTTGGCGGCAATAGAGCGGTGAAAGCTGAACTACGGCGCTGTGTGCGCTGCCATCGCTACAACCCGTCGCAGTTGAATCAACTTATGGGAGAACTGCCACCACAACGAGTACCACCTACGCGGCCGTTCACCCACACGGGGGTTGACTTCACAGGACACGTGGACTCAACAAAGGGAGAGGGGTGCGAACTTCAAAGGGTTACATATGCATTTTCGTATGCATGGTGACAAAGTCTGTACACATAGAACTTGCATCAGACTTAAGCACTGAAACCTTCATAGCAGCCTTCCAGAGAATGTGCTCCAGGCGCGGAACACCAAGTCACGTGTACTCAGACTGTGGTACAAATTTCATCGGAGCATCGAGGTTGCTTCAGAAAGAGTTTGAAAACTTCAAGCAATACTTGTCGCCTGACTTCTTCAAGAACATCGCAGACATGGGGGTACAATGGCATTTTAATGCGCCCGCTTGGCCAACTGCTGGCGGACTATGGGAAGCAGCGGTAAAGTCAATGCGGTGCGGTGAGTCTTCGTCGGGTCCTAGGAGACCAAAAACTGACGTATGAGGAATTTACTACCCTGCTTGCGAAGATAGAAGCATGCATGAACTCCATGCCGCTATGCCAGCTCACTGAAGACCCCGAAGAATTTTATAACTACCTTACACCAGGTCACTTCCTAACGGGGGGACCAACAATGTCTTTACCACGAACTGACTACACTGAAAACAAAATGGATCTACGCCGACGATGGCAATTACGGAACATATGCACCAACAATTTTGGAAGCATTGGTCAAGCGACTATCTTGCACAACTACAAACACGCAGCAAATGGAATAATCCCAAGAAAAATCTCAGCGAGGGAGACATCGTACTAGTCCGGGAAAACAATTTGCCGCCAGGAAAATGGCTATGGGACGGGTGCTAGAACTTCACCCTGGAGAGGACGGATATGTTAGAGTGACAACGCTGAACACACAAACTGGCGTCATTAAACGACCCTTAATAAAACTATCAGCTCTACCCATCAATACTGACGAATGCAAGACAAATTTACAGGAGTGGCCTCCTGTAAATTTGTCTTGCATTCGTCAGACAACCGAAAAAACTTCCACAAGAAAAAACTCTGAAAAAAATGTCTTACAAACATTTTCATGTATCTGTTCACACTGTTAATACTTGTGAATGGCTCATATTGTTCGCAACTAAGGTCAGGCACTCAAATTACCTGGAACCCGAGCGACCGATTTACTATGACACCATCGGCAAGGTTAAACTAATACACTATGAATGGACTTTGCTCACATACTACAACTTAACAAACTACTGGCAAGGCATCCAACACATTGAAAAATACATTAACGGTGGAAGTAACCTTTGCCAAAAGATCCACCAAAGTTATTGCCAAGCTACAACGGATCAACTTTCCCACGAGATGGAACTACTCGACTTTTACAACACAATCCTGCTGGCTCCCCAAAAACATTTAGCTACACGCAAGAAGCGCGGCTTAATTGACGGAGTAGGCATGGTAGCCAACAGCTTATTCGGCGTCTTAGACCAGAAATTTGCTGATAAATACCACAAAGACATTGAGGCCATACAGCGTAACGAAAACTACTTGCGTGAACTCGCAAAAAACCAAACATCGATCATGCAACTACAAAATGACGTTTTGAAGAAACACGATGAAAATATCAAGCTTCAATGCAAAATGATAGAACAATTCATGGAAGAAACGAAGAGGAACATGGGCAGCATTGAAACAGAAATACAAATAATACTGGCCACTAGTTACTTCAACTCCGCATCGCTTACAGCATCCCTACTACTACAAATCTTAAGGAAATTCAAACTATGCTGCTCAACACTCTCACTAATGTTTTACTTTTCAAATATAAACATGGTACTCACATATTATTTACAATATAATTAACTATACATAAGGGGTCTCTGTTCTAAACTCATCCTTCAAAACTGGTCTGTGGCACCAAAAAAAGGATCTCGAAACCTAACGATGAACTTTCACCGATACAATCCGCAACACGAACTAACGATATCTCGATACTTCAGTTTCAATCGCTTGTATTGACTTAGTTGTGGAATATCGAATATGAGTCGGATCGGCAGAACATCGAGTGCGGCCGGTAGCGAGGCGAATAAGAGCCGGCACAGAGCAAGGATGTACCACGGCGAACACTTCCAAAACGACCAAGCATATCATCGTTTATACTTGAGGGAAATGGGGACTTTGCCCAGTAATGGTTACTCTTCGACTGAAAATGGATTTACGGCCGAAAACGAAACTGAAATCTCGTTTGTTTTATACCTAGGAAGGAGCACCTGAGTGAAACCACGAGTGGACCCCGATTGACCCTGAAGTTAGACGAATGGCACCTGACATTACCGAGCTTAACGAAGTAGGCCAAATGACGCACGTCAATTTACGAACCCCGGTCGATTCTGGCAGTCGTTCCGTAAACATGTCGAAGTGAAGGCTTGGGTGAAGTGATCACAAGTAGAGCTGTCAATCCATACAATCAAGATGTCATGTGATCACGGAGTGAGCTGTCATTCCCTCTTGATTATATGGATTGGCAGCTCACCTCATAATCACTTAGCCCACGGCTTCTCTTCGATATGTTCACAGAATCGACCGGCTGATTTTCGACCTGGTCAAAGCTCCGGCTGGTTTATGGCCAAAAACTTAAATATGGCCGAATCATGATGTTATTACCGCAAACGCAGCTTCGGTCAGTCACTATAAATGGGGCAGTATAGGATGGCGTAATATTAATAAATGGGATCAAACGGTTCGTTAACAGATGATTTAACTTGCCTGTACTGGCTGTTGGTTCCACGCTCTATGGCCGGGTTCCGCGCGCAATGCAGCGCAATATGAATGGTTATTGGAGATGCCGGCCGCGCCGCTGTACTTCACTAGTTCATACGAGCGAGGTGGACGCTGATAGATGACCGTCATACGCTCGCCAGTTCTCAAGACAGCAATGTTTGTCTTGTGCGGTTTTCATGCGATAAATGTGAGATGAATAAGTGCTGAACTTTATTCTATGGTCGTAATCAGAATGTATTTATGGTGCAATGACAGTAAACTGTATTTTGAACCAACGTTAAAAAAGAAGGAGGTTCTCAATTCAGTTGTATTTTTTTAATATTTTTTACCTCATAACTCCATCATTTATGAACCAATTTTAAAAAATCTTAAAGGATAAAAGTTCCAAATGGTCCCATATAAATTTCATCAAAATCGGTTTAGTAGTTTGGTTTTAAATCAAAATAGCTAGAAAAAATATATCATCCAAATTAACGCTACGCGTATTTTGCTTTCCTGTGACTTTCCACTGGTGTTGTTAGGTGTGGGGTACCACTAAAAAGTAAAAAATAAAAACTTTTTACAAAAATGAATACAACCAAAGAATATAATAATTTCAAAAGTCGGTGTTTTTGGTTGTTTGATTTTAACACCGACTTCCGAAATTAAAGATATTTTATACTTTGTAGTGTTATTTTATTGTTTTGATTGATAGGCTCGCGTTTATATGGACAAACCACCACATGGAGAGCGATGATGTGATCGACGACGGAGCACGTTTGTCTAGACGTGCACTCTCGTCTTAAAGATATGCATTGAAAACTGTTGCTACTCATACGATTTTGGAGACACACATGTTTCTAAGGTGTTTCTCAGCATAATTCACAATTTTACTAATTAATTAGTAATCAAGAAACTCATTTATAAGCTACAACTAAACACTGTTTCTAAAAGAAAGAAAAAAGATTTCTCAAGAAGAAGTGTATCATTAACATTATACAGTAAGTTTACAACGAAACTAGGAAGGTTATACAAAATCAGTTAAAAGTTACGTGTAGGAAGTTAGATAAACACGGCTGTTCCGCGGATACGCTTGTTCTAAACAGGCAGAAGTTTTCTTAGAAGTTACTGAGAAGGGTTCAGCGGTACAGATCTGGAAAAGTTGATGTAAACTGATAGTTTCGATTTTTTTACCGCAAACTGCGATATGTCTACATTGCCAGTAAGTTGTAGAAAGTGCATGAAAGCATGTTTTAAACACTATTACTAATATAGTAGACATACCATCTTCATAATCTTTATCAATAGTATTTCTTAATCGAACGTAATTCATTCAACTCGGCGTCCTTTGTGTGGATAAGTAGCAACCTCCGAGCTATGGCAGTCCATCTAATAAGAAGTGGCAGTGCCAGCGCCTGGCACGAGCGGCTGGCGTAGCGGGCGTGCCAACTGTCTGGCAGCGCCGTCAACTAATGCCATTAGCCCTCTACGTTCTCTATGGCAAAGTTTCCCGCGCTCCGCTTCTTGTGAGGCTAAGGAATTCAATTTTAGAAGCAACTTTTAGTCGCAACGGTTTTTGTTGGTAGGTTGGTAGTTGTGAGCTGGTCCTGGACAGTGACGCCTGGTGATGTCTCTTGGAAGTTGGACAATGTTAAGTTAGACGAGTTATTATTTTATTTGCCTTTAAATAAACTGAGAAAATAATACGAAATATGTAGAAGCAAACAACAAGATTCTACAGTACAATTATTAATGTATAATACACCTCTCTGACCTTACAAAAAAAAAAAAATATCTCTTTGTCGGCGTGATTAATATGTAGGTAAGTACATATATCCAAACCAAACTCCAACTGTCTAGTGCTAAGCATTTCTGAGCTAAACTTCGGATAGACAGATAGACAAACGGACAGACAGACGGTCATGGCGAAACTACAAGGGTTCCTGGACTACGGAACCCTAAAAAAGAGGAAAAATACTTGTTCTGAACTTTCGCTACGTCTGAAAGGTGAACAGCAGAATAAAATAAGAGCACTTAGCTACTGTTTTGTTTCAGTTAGCCGCATCTAACATTTAATAAGCACCACAGTCTCTTTACATTCCCTAAGATACAAACATTCTTCAAACTAACTTCAAAACAAGTTTCCAGCCAGCGGGAATTATGTTACCTTGTTGTCTCATTGTGAAAAACTGCAGCGGAACTGACTGCGATACAGCGCGCAACCTTCTGATTAAACTTGCTGAGACCTCAGCAGTTCTCATTCCAAGTTTCGCTAGTTTTTGCTCCGCGGGTCGTGGCTTCATCAAACTCCAGCGGGAGTTCAATGCAAGATACGTGCCCGTTATTTAGTGTGAAATTGTGTTTCACATGTATCCGTTGCGGGCTGGCGGGGCTCTTGGCGACTCGGCGCCGGCCCGCGCACACCAATCTAATTGTCGCTGCAGCGAGCGGACTGCACGATGTACGCCGAGCTATGTGAGCACCAGTTGTACGCAATGATGAGAGTTCACCGAGTAATGGATGATCATCGCGCTAAGTGCTGTCGTGCGGAAAATGTAATCGAATAGGAATGCTGCACAAACGCGACTGTTTGCAAGCCACACTCGAATTAAAATAATAATGGAGTTAGTTCGCGAGTTTCCGCTCGCGCGCGAACTGGACGAACTGTTCAAATATCGGGAACAAGCGTTTTGTTCGCGCGGCTTGTTGTGCATAGTTAAGTGAAACGGATCGCTGTTGGCAACTAAACACGCTTTACACATAGTTTTATTAATTGTCAGGTTCTTTTTTCACGTCATCGGGCATGAGTCCAAGAACATTAACAATTTCGCTTGAAATTACGAACATAACAATTTAGTTTAACAAACTTTTCTTTTGTTTCGAGGAATGAAGATTTTTTAAATTTCAACAAGAATATGGTTGTAGGTACCAAACGATAATTTATACTCGTTTGAAAATATTGTATTTTAAAAGCGGAAAGCATTTTGAGAGTAATTAATAATATTATCTGTCGCGCAGTTAAAATATCACTCATAATTGAACATCCGACGGGACATCTGACATCGGTCAGATAATCAAATTATCGAATAAATGTGACGCTACCAATACATTTAATTAATCGTTGCTCGCCGGAGGCTGGCGTCACGCGCCTCACTCGCGTCACCCGAGCTGCCGGACCGACACGCCAGTACCTACGTATGACGCGACGTCGCGCGTCAGGCGACGCAGTGACAGTGTTCACAGTGGCACGTTGTGACAGCAATTAATATGATCATCTGACAATGGTAATGGATTAATTATTTTAAATTATTAGGAACTGCAATATTTATGGGATATCGGTATTTTGCATGTTATTGTTTCATCGACCTATAGCTGCTGTTGTACATATCTGTATGGACGAACCGAAAAAAAACCAAAAGTAATAAGACGTTTGGGCCAATACGCTTTGTGCACTTGGGCTTTGGAGTTTGTAATATACCACATTCGTAGCATTGTAAAAGATATGTTAATTTAACAATTTATCGAGAAAACTTCTGAAGGTATTTCATAATCTTACGGAGTTTGTGCACATCATAAACCAAGCAACAATGTAAAAGAAACCTAAAACTTTAAAACCTACTGCATCATAACTCGTCCCGCAGAAACTAAAACAACAGTCTCGCCGCACAGCGACCGCGAACTTGTGACACACAGAGAGATAGCGCTGTGTGCCACATAACACTGTGACACACGGACAGATAGTGCGGCACATAAAAGTCGGCGTACAGTCGCGGCCAGCAGTGCTGCGCGCGACAGTTATAGCGAGCGTCTTTGTGCGACTTATAACTGTCAAGTTACTCCGCGCGCGTTTGAACCAGGCCTTGTTGTTCGTGCTCCATTCGAGCTTGTTCGTGATAATATGTTATTGGAGTTTGTGTCGGTTTTATATGGGACAGTTTGACAGGAATTTGACCTGAATTTTGCTGGAGATAGTGGACATTTTGTTTTTGTGATCACTAATACCAGTACCTATTTTGTCATCGACAAAATGTTATTTAAATAAAGATTAAAGATTACGCACGCTTTATAAAGTCCTTACTGCTCAAGGCTTTCATTAAGCTTAATAAGATAATCTTCAAAATAACACTAAGCGACATTAAGCACTCAGTCCCAATCCTTATTCCACGAATTATAAAAATCTTTTCACTAATTTGAAAAAAGCTACGAAGGCACTTCTTCTTTGCTACATTAAAAACATTTCAAAGATATTCTTATTTCACGCGCTTAATTACACAAATAACTTCAAAAACACGCGCCGAACCTAAAATATATCTCGAATGCTTCAGAGCTTCAGACAGATAAGAACATTTCCGACCTTTCAAAGTAACGTTATAAACAAAAGTGCTCAGAAACATTCTTGTCGTAATCCCTTCGAGTTGTCGCGAGTCGTGAACTTGTCGTAGATAACGCGCCAATTTTAATTAAGTGCGACGTGCATGAGTCACTTGTGTGCGCGACTGTTTGCGAGGGTTGTTTGTTTTCAATGAGCGAGATTTGTATCGCGGAGCCAAATGTTTGTTTTGTGCTCGACTGTACTTGGGGGGATGTGGTTCGTGAGGTGACAATGAAACAATAAGGCGTTGGGTGAAATAAATGTCTTAATTTAAGATATATTTACGTACGCAGGAACGTATTTCTCATGGTTAAATAAATATTCACAACATGGGTTCTGGACTTGTGTGGTGTCATTATGAGTGAAAAATAATAAAATTGATACCTCGACGCGTTCTTGAGAAAACAAATATTGACAGATATACAGAAGGCCGGACAACTAAGTGATCCCATAATAGTTCAAGATCCCAGTCCCTTTAAGATCTTGCTCTATTAGGGTGCCGTTTTTTTTTCTTTTGGTGAACGGAACCCTAAAATGACTGTTACAGATTAGTATGCATTTTTTTCGCATGTTATTTTAATAAAATTATGACACAGTGACATGTTTTTCCTTCACTGTGTACTTCCTGACATAGTTGGTCTAGCTTTCAAAACACACAATTCAACTCACATCAGCTTATAAGATACAACACAATATCTGCAGCATTCTCTGAAAGTTTCGCGTTAACAGCGGCGTATAAATTAAAAGGCGATGACGTACTCCTGCAGCGTTGGAAGGGCTCGCACACATTTGGATATAGACGCATAGTAGCTTATGAAAAAAAAAAGTTTTTACAAAAAAATACTACCGACTTCCAAGTAAAAAACACTACAAATGATAAAATAACTGCAATTTCGGAAGTCGGTCTTTTTTGGTTTTTTCTTAGTTTTTAGTGGTGATACCTCACAACTAAATTGACATTATTAGCATGAGCAGGTTGCGCTATTTCCCAATAAGAAATCACTTTGTGTGCCTTCGCAGTCCAAGTCCAGATCAGCTCATAGTTACCTAAACATCTACTTTGCTTTGGAATTGACAGAAACCTAACAATATCTCACTTTAGTAGATTTTATAGGTTTTAAGTTGAGGGGGTCACTTGTTTATCTTTGAAGTTCAACGTCCAATGCAAATTCAATATATGTATGTAATTAAACTCAACGCAAAAAGAATCATCAAGACCGGTTCATAAACAATAAAGTTATGCCCGAATAGGTAACCCTAAAAACATGGTTGACTTATACGTATCTGCGTACCCCTTCTCAGCGTACCGGCGTGATGTTATGTTATAAACTGGTGTAAACAATAAGCAAACATGCGATTTCAGCAGTCCCGGAAGATTTGCTATCATTTATTGAAGAGTTCCATTGCCTATCTCTGAAGTTCTTCATCAGATCTACAAATGAAAAAAATTGAAATGGTACCAGTACGAAAAAATTGTCTTCCAACAAAAATCGGTTAACGATTGGCAAAAACATCGCTGAACAAAAATACAAAAAAAATGGATCAAATTGTGAACCTCCTCCTTTTTTTTAAGTCGGTTAATAATAAGAATTAGGTTTTTCAATAAATTCGATTCTACTATTTTACGAGAAATTTTGTGAGGCTTGATGAGTTTGGTACCTACTCTTTTTCGTATAAACTACACAACGGATTCTGATGATACTGTACAGTAATATCACGTAAGCTAGGATAATGTATAAAGTGAGTAAGTGCTATTACTTCGTGGTTGGAACCGCGGACAGCAGCTAGTGGTTTTACAACAGCGTGTGAAATACCAATACAGCTTCTCATGGGGAAATGTAAACCTTCTTTCGATTATAAATAATGAGTATGATTGGTTTTCTCAAAAAAAACCTGATCATTTCTTTCCGTATCCTATTTTTAAAGGAAAGTTTTCGACAAAGACCCCATCAATATACCCTTAATCCATCCATCTCAGTGGCTTCCCATGGATAATAAACGAGTTCCTGTATCTGCCCGGGTTTGGTGTCGCCCTCACAACGTTATGATGTATTTTATAAATAAAGTATGGAGTTGTCACTGGAAAATGGCAAACTCCGTAAGATTATTAAATAACTTGGGAGATTGTAAATTCTCGATAAATTCTCAGCTAAACATTTGGAATACTTTGTTACGCATCAAATTTTGATAGTAATATAATAATAATAACTTGAGAGTTTATAATATCTCAAGTTATTTTATAATCTTACGGAGTTTGCCATTTTCCGGTGACAGAGTGAATGATTTGTAGAGGAAAAAGATTATCATACCTCAAAAAAAAAAAAAAGAACCCAATTGAGAACCTCCTCCTTTTTTTTGAAGTCGGTTAAAAATAAGCATGATTGTTTAATTCGGTCAGACTTGCGTCAGCTCCCGTCGATACCAGACTGATATATGTATATGTGTTTTTGGAGAAGCTTTGTGCTTATACGTCGGAACCTGAAGAGTCGCACGGAGCTCCATATCTTCTGTGAGACATTTCTTACTTCCAACTATAATTCATGAGCGAGTTGTTTGCGATGGCGCTGCACTCTACAATACTTTGACATAATATGTGGCGCACGAACAAACAAACAATACTAATATTGTCAATAAATTGCGCGGAGAATGAAATAGAAATATTAACTTTTAAAAGTTCCCCAGCTTGTTGGTAAAGGAATTGCACCGTAAGCCCTATGACTTATTTTTCCATTTGGTGCAAATTTTTTTAATGGCGGAAATTGCACAGAGTGTGGAAGTTTATTAAACGTAAAATTTTGAACAGTAGTGGGTACAAGAGATTTAAACTTTTTTTATTTATAAACAAGGTCCAACCCTAAGAAAACTGAATTAGTTAAAAAAATAATTTCTACTTAACTGTTATCACGAAAAAAGACTATTTAGTACAAATATAGTCATTTCATGACAATAATAAAAAAAATTGTTTCTCTTCGAAAAATTAACTAAAAAGAAAAATCTTCCTAACTGACAAAAGACAGGACAAAAATAAAATGAATTTAAAACAAAATGACTCGGTATTATTTTGTCTGTATTTTTACCAACGTTTGTGTTTCGTTTCTTTTCTAAGTAAACCTTTATGAATAATATTTTAATATTAAAAGACAGTGTTGCGCAATCTTCCCGAGACGTTAGTTTTGTTTATATTTCATGTTTGTTTGCGAGCAGACGCAAACAGACGTCTTTCTGCAAGACGATTGCATTTTAAAATTGTGTCTCCATCCTGTACAATAACTGTCGAGAACACCCTGTAGGAGAGAGTTTAAAGCGAATGAGCGAACAGTTTACTCTTCTGTGAAAGAAGAGATAAATATGATTTGTATTCTTTTACTTTCCTGTTTTAAATTAATTTGGTTTCATCGTTAAGGAGTTCGTAGTAGTGCTAAACTTTTGTAAAGACAAATGAAAACTTATCACATATTCTTGCCATAATTATTCTAGCATCCCCTTATCTTATTTTTTTTGGATTAGGCGCAACATTTCCCCTTCCACACTTCTCTGTAAAGGGAAATTTGTGACCGCAACTCACTGCTTTGTATGAATTTCTATAGGACACTTACGGGTGCACGCGATCGAGTCGCGCGACCAATGGACGTGGCCTGCGAGCAACATGGCGACTGCGACGCTGTCGCGCCGGAAGCAGTGCCGTCGCGTGACGGAGCCGAAAAGAACATCAAATGGTAGCGTTTCCTTCATAGTAGGAAGATAATTTGATGGAACTTGGACGACCATGATCGCCTGGTCGCGGTCGCCGTTGCCGTCGCTAAGATCAGAACTGTATCTTTAGTAGTTCTCTCAGTAGTCATCCTCTTCCTGGACATCCTCTTCCTGGACATATCATTGTTCACACAATCCGTTCATCGTTGTTTCGGTCTCTTTTACTCAAAATTAATATTATAAAGAGATAAATTATAAGTTAGATTGTGGGGGTTAATTTCTGGCAGTTATTATTCGATTACGGACATTTTGTACACTGTTTTTTTTAAATCTAATTCTTTGATTTTTAATGACATAACCTGTGGGAGCAAGGCTGCTAGAGCGAAGCCGTGGAAAAAGCTAGTACCAAAGAAACCAAAATAAAGCCTGATTAATTATTCCAAACAGGTACGAACATGGTTAAAACTCTATATATTTTTAGGGGTCATTCTGTGTACGCAATTTTGTTGGAAATAATCCCGAAGACAGCTGTGTTCGGACGTGGCCAATGAGTCCGTATCGAATCCGACCCGAACCTTAGGGGATGAATACTAGGCGTAGCATCTAGGCTTGCTCACAGTTAGTCGACATATCCATATATTCCACAAAATGAACGATATCTACATATAGTCGATACTTTTACCATCAATATATCAAAAATCATTAGTTATGCTCGAGTATGAATTTTATTTAAATACCGATTGTTTTTTTTTTTTGTGAACGTAGCTCAGTGTCTAATTTCCCTTACAAATTAATCTGATCTTCTGAACGTCTCTAAAAATAAAGTTGCACTTGCCTTCACATTTGTTACACAACGCATCATGGTAATAAAGGTAAATAAACACTGTCTTAAGTCAAAAATATCGATTATAATTATTATAGCGACAATCTTTAAAATATCGATTTCTTTTTCCCCATCTCTATAGTAGGCGCCAGATAATCGTGGAATATCGGTCATTGATCCACCTACATTTATTGACATTGTTAATTTGAAAAACGGAATTAATGACACAAAACTGTCCCGAATCATCATCTCTCGTGATCCTTAACATTGTCTAATAATGAAAAACGATTCATATTTAATTGTTCAGGTACCTATGAGCAGTTATTAGGGAAAGGTCAATATACTTTATTCCACATTTATCTGGCGCCTACTATAGTAGCGTCTCGTACCACGTAGCACGTAGCACCGTAGCACCGTAGCGCGTAGCGGACACGTAGCGGCGTAGCTGCGGCTGACAGCGTAGCGCTACGCACAATAAGCGGTTAGGTTATTTACTGCATATTGTATGAGCTCTCCGCTTCCTTACATATTCTGAGGCTGTGCAATAGTAAGGCTTCAGCCTTTCGCAAGATTTGCTCCGTTTTCCTTCTTCCGGTCTATCTTTGGCACATTGATTGAAACTAATAATATTAAAGAAAACACAGAAAGGATCTTTTTCTTTTAAAGTGAATAACTGATATTATTTGGGCTCAGCAGGTGGCCACTTTTATAGCAGCTACGATAACATTCAAGTTAATAAACTACGAGTTTTTCATCCATTATGTATATTAATTAAAGTATAAAACATAATGTACTTAAACAGAAAATTCTAAGACTATTTTAGTTTTAAGGTCACGTTAAATATTCAAAATAAAATTATCTAAACCCTAACCTCGGCTGTAATCAAACACTTTTCACTCACTTTCAAATAAACAATTAGACGGAAAACTAAGTTAGAAACATTTACGAGGCAGCCGCTAAAGTTTCAGTTAAAATTATACAATAAATGTTTGTAGGTACCTACTAACTGTGTGTATCTGCACGACACGCCAATCTGTGCACCGCAGTCACCGCAGACATCCCTGGACACTGCAGACTATAGACTGCAGAGTCTGGCTCCACTAGCACAACATGTCCCTCTACCAAGTTAGCAGCTAGCAGAACTTATACAACGATTGTACAACCGCGAGCACAAGCACTAACAATAACACAGTATTGACTGCCACATGCTCCTCCGATATTGACACAACATTAATTAGCACTCTTTGTTCCGAACTAACTTCATAATTTAATTTACGACGCGAGTGTAAAATTTAAACGAAAATTTTAATTCTTTTATTTGATTTTGACGTAATAAAGTTTGGTGAACCGTCCCATCCATCCCATTCACCGCCAGCCGTCCACAATGTTTGAAGTTATTATTGTGTCGCCACAGATCATTATGGTGGCTGCGATTTCTGAAACACATACATTATTTACCGTACTGCAGTTAGTGGGGCTCTCATTAATTACCCACGTAGTGCTGATGAATGTTTAATTGAAAAGTATGGCCTTTGTTCCACCGAGCTCGACTCACGACGGACGGCTGAATTATTAAACTGTCACAATTTAATGAGATTACGAAGTAACTCGCCGACTTTAGTAACAAACCTCTTGCTTTTCAAACAGTTTCTCGTTCCCAAAGACTTCGTTTGAAGCGAGTGACGACGGCTCGTGCAGTTTTATGAGTTAGCTACAGTGAGATGCCTCGAGGAAATACTTCGACTACTGGCCGCAGTATATATACTGGGTCCTGTTTCAACTAAGTCGGTAAATATCGGAGCTTGTTTGATCTCCACATACGGACGAACGCTGAGTAATCAGAGGCTGCGGTTCCCAAAATATAATTGTAAAAGTGAGGCTGCGGCGATGAGGCGAGCAGAAAGTTTGTATGGGACCGATCTGGCGGCGAGGCCACATTAACGAGGCTAACTCAAATAAAAACTGGCTCCGTCCGGAATATTCCAGTTATTACCGTTTTTTACCAGTTCCGAAACCGGGACGCGGGAATATTTGCCAGACGTCGGATTGTGCGCTTTGCACTTAACATTATTTTTGCTGACTTTTGTGAATACCACTACAAAGCCCAAAAGGATTTTTCACGTATCATAAGTGGAGGTCATTATTAAGGTTCTAGTATCATAACAGCCACCATTATCATCAGTTATCGGAAAAATCTTATTCCCTCGTCATATCTGAATTACATTTCTAAAAATTGTTCATTACATTCGCCGAGCTAGGGGTTTCTAATCAGGACGCCAGATCAATGAGGCGATACTTTATAAAAACTATGATGTAATTTCATCTTTGTTAGATACGTTAGCAGCACAAATACTCGTATTATCTGGCAGTTCATGTATCTCGTACATACTAGATTTAAGAGCCTGTTTGGACGCTGGAGATAATCTTACTATTTTATTTGGACAATCGTTTTCCGATAAAAGAATATTTTCTCAGACAGTGCGTGATGTACGGCGCTATAGATATGCTTTTGTACCAAAAATATAACATGAATTTATCGGAACAATACAGATTCTCGATCAAAATGTGAAATCGAAACACTTACTGAAAGTGGTGCCCAGAAATATAACTTATTCTTCTTATGTCAGCTCTGTAACTTAAATGAATATTACAAGAACGAGTTTAATCAATTTGACGATGTATTTTGCATGTTATTTGAAGTATCCTGGCTGGAAAGTATGTGTTCCAAATTTGATTTTTCTTAAAATAAAAGAAGAGTAATGATTAGTGTCAAGTTGTATGATTTTCGCGAATTGTTGAAACTGTTACTTGCTTATTACGAAAAATTTAAAACTTTTTGGTTGATTTATGCTCATTAATTCATTTAATTTTTATTTTTGTATCCATTACCACTTTTTCATACGGTTGATAAAACAAAAAGGGCCGCTACTTGAAGAACGTTGTTCGTAAACTTACGAGTCTCAGAAGGTAAATGTGAGGCGTTCAACTGTCCGGAGGACTTGAAAACGGTATCAAGAGACCGGTTTGGTCAATAGCAGATCAGGTTTTCGAAGAAAGCGATGCACAGAAACACGAGATGTCGGGTTTTTGGTAAGTCAGGCGGTCAAGAAATCGTAAGGCGTCTCATGTGGACTTTAAGAAAGAGCCTTGGAGAAGTTGGAGGAGTAGAAGTAAGCTTGTGGAGGCTCTTGGCCGTAGATATCAGCGGTTATCACCCGGCCCGGGGCCCGAAATGACTCCGTGAGCACCGAGTTTCCCAACTTCAGTTTGCTCGAAATTGTGCATCATGGACTCTGGATGAGTGGAACCTATTTATATACCGGAAGTATTTTTTTCCGATGTGTGTTTTGGGCAGCAATTAATTTGACGGAGCGTATGGAGTTAGTTTTCATAGAAAATAGAACATTAAATGCTCACATTACATTAAATGTACATAACGGGAACGGAATGCATTATATATAATTAGTTACAGATGTTAGTCTAAGTTAGGATAAGCGCATTTATCGCATTGGGATAAACCTGTAACGATAGATGAAAGATGAAAAATAAAGAAATAACTTTACATGCAGAACCCGCATTAACTGCTCTTGGAGAAGATTCTATTTTTATGGACGACAATGCTAGCGCTCACTGTTCTGGCGTCTTCATCTCAATCCATTAAGCTGAGCACGTCTGGGATGTCCTAAAGAGACGGGTTTAGATCAATGCAACCTGCTCCATAATACATCAGGATGTTAAAAAGAGTCATTGCAGAAAACTGGGACAGTATTCCAAAAGACGTTATTTAAAATATCATGTAAAGCATGCCCCGAAGGATGCAAGCTGTTATTTTGGCAAGTCACACTCATAATAGCACACATATCAAAACGGAAACGGACGGACGGGAGAAGTTCGCTCACTCTAGCTCCCGCCATTCCATTCGAACCGCACCTATTCGTGTCGGGGTGCCCTAAGTTCACTCAGATCTAACCTTGTTTTTGATCTCGGGGGGAAATCCTCATGGAAATCCTCCACCCTGGGGCGGGTGGAGGGGTCTGTCAGACTCTTACTGACTAAAACCACCCCGGTGTTCCATCTGCCACCTACGCCGGGGATCGCGGGAACGTATGCGACTTCCGCAATCCCCGGCTGGTGCCGGCCCGCCACTGCGGGCCACCTCGCGTCGGCGAGGGGAGTGAGGTGTTTGACTCCCCTCGCTACGTCAAAGAGGGGCGCACGGGAACACCACGCGCCGCCACCTCGGGTCCGGATGAATGGGGGGCGACGGACAGCCCCAAGTCCGCCGCCCCTGGACCCAGTTCGGGGGGCCGGAAGAGGGCAGCGTATGCCCTCCTCCGACGCCCGATGCGCCTGCTGCGGGCAGGGAGAGCGGTTGTGATCTCCCTCTCCCTTTCCGCAGCCTCCTTCTGCGCGATAACTGTCTCGCAGAAGGAGACCATCGCGTCCCAGGACTCCTCACCGCCGACCATAGCATGGACCACGGCCGGCAGCGAGAGGTCACCGCCTACCACAGAGATGAGGGCACGGCGCGGCTCCTCCCAAGCGGCACACTCTGCCAGCGTATGCCACGCCGTGTCCTCCCGACAGTCGACGCAGTGGTGACATCGAGCGTCCGGCTCCCTGCCTATGCGACACAGGAACCTCCCGAAGCAGCCATGCCCCGAGAGGACCTGCGTCGCACGAAACGACAGGGAGCCGTGCCTTCTCCCGAGCCAAAGGTCGAGCACTGGCCGGATGGCCTCGATGGTGATGAGGCCGGCGGTAGGGCTCGAAAGCCTGTCCCGCCATTCCGCCACCAGGACCTCGCGCAGCTGCGACCGACGCAACTCCAGGTGTCGCTGCGTCAGTCGCTCGCCGCGCGCCCGCGCGTCCTCGCGCCACCTGTGCAGTGACGCGAGCACTTTCGCCTCCAGGTCCCACGGCGGAGATCCGGCCAGTGCGCAAGCCGCCTCGTAGGAGATCGTGCGATATCCCCTGATGACTCTGACGGCCATCACCCTCTGCGGCCTCCGCAGAACAGTGATGGTGCTGGCCGTCAGGTCAGCCGCCCAGATCGGGGCCCCATATAGGGCCATCGATCGCACGATCCCCACGTACAACCGCCTACAGGCGGTGCTCGGGTCCCCCAGATTGGGAAGCAGCGTTGACAGCGCCCCCGCCGCGCCCAACAACTTGGGCGCCAGCCGCCGGAAGTGGGGGCCGAAATCCCACCGGCTGTCGAGCACCAATCCCAGATACTTCATGGTGGACTCGACAGCGATACGGGCCCCCCCGACCACGATGTGCGATCCCGGCGGCGGCGCTCGCCGGGGGCCATGAAAAACAATGGCCTCCGACTTGTTGAGGGCCACCTCCAGGCCGAGGCGCCGTATGCGGCTCACCACCTGTGAGACCGCAGCCGTCGCCAGCAACGCTGCCTCCCTGTGCGAGCTCCCCCGGGCAGTGACCAGTGTGTCGTCAGCGTAACACACCAGCTGCACTCCCGGCCGGAGCTCGCCCCTCAGCACCCAGTCGTACCCGATGTTCCACAGGAGCGGGCCCAAGACCGAACCCTGCGGAACACCGCACGACATGGGGCGCTGGTATCTGCCATCACGTCCCAGATAGGTGACACACCTTTCCGCCAAATAAGCCCCGACGACGCGGCGGAGGTAGGGAGGCACTCGATGAAAACGCAGTGCCTCCCGAATACAACTCCAGGGCAGGGTGTTGAAGGCGTTGGAGATGTCCAAGGACACCGCCAACAACACACCGCCCCGCGACACCGCTTCCTCCGCCAGGACTCTCACTCGGGATATCGCCGTCACAGTGGAGCGCCCTTGCCGAAAGCCGTACTGGCATTCGGCCAGGTCCGGCCCCTCTCCGCACAAGTGGCTGACGAGGCGGGCTGAGACTATTCGCTCAAACAGCTTTCCCACCTCGTCGAGCAGCACTATGGGCCGGTACGCGGACGGCGAGTCCGCAGGGCGCCCCGCTTTCCTGAGCAGGACCAGACGACCAGATTTCCACTGAGCGGGAAACTGGCCCTGCTCAAGGCACGCCGAGTAGAGTCCTCTCAGTCGGGGCTCCAGCTCCTTCAGAGCTAGGGCCAACGCGCAGCCGTGAATTCTGTCGGGCCCCGGGGCAGTGTTCTTCGCCCGGAGCCGTGTCACGGCCGCCCTCAACTCTGGTTGTGTCACCTCTGGGACGCTGGCGTCCTCTTCGGGCTCTGCGGCTGTGGGCAGAGCCATCGGCGGCGGAGCGTGCTCCGCTCGTGCCGGGAAGAGGGCTGCTACCACATCCTCCAGCAGCTCGGGTTGGAGACTCTCCGTAAGCGGGGGCGCCCATGGTCCGAGTTTACCTCGGACCGAGCGATAAGGACGCCCCCACGGATCCCCGTTTAGAGTCTCCAACATCTCCTCCCTGGCTCGCGTCTTCGCCTCGCCGATGGCCAGCCACAGAGCCTTCTTAGCCCCGCGGTACACCTCATACCGCGCGGCTTCTTCGTCAGGGACCCGACGACGTCTTCTCCGGTATCGGGTGTACTGGCGCCTGACCTCCACGCACGAGTCGCGCAACTGCGCGATCTCGGCGGACCACCAGTACACCTGGCGCCTTCTGGATTGTGTGCGAACCCGGGGCATTGACGCATCGCAAATTTGCGTCATCGCCCCGTGGAACCACTGCGCCTCCTCTTCGACGTCGACGGGTCCGGTCGTTGCCGACTCCCGGATCCAGGCCTGCACAATAGCAGCCTCCTCGAGTAGCTCCCTGTCGAGGCGCTTTCGCGCCCAACGCGGACCGTCCGTTCGCGGGGCCGTTGGATTGCGGCCGCCCGCGGTCTGGGAGGAGACGTCGAAACGGATGTATCTATGATCCGAAAACGTCTCCACCTCCACGGCGACACGCCAATCGCGGACACGGCTTGCGACAGCGGGGCTAGCGAACGAAACGTCCACTATAGAACCACCCCGCTGTCGCACGCACGTGTAGACCGAGCCCCGATTCAGGACGGTCAAGCCGGTCGTGACCGCCCACTCCTCCAACGCCTCGCCCTTGACATCGGTGACCGGGGATCCCCACGCCGCAGACTTGGCGTTGAGATCCCCGAGCAGCAGCACCGGGCGAGGGTGGTACCGGTTCACAACGGCACCCAACTCGACAAGGAAGCTCTCGAAGTCGGCGAGGCTCTTGTTGGGCGAGAAATACGCCCCAACAATGCCAACGCCGTCCGCGAGGGCGGCCACCCAGCCGTGACCTCGGGACGGGTCGACAAGAGCCCCGCCGATGATGGCCACCGAGTCGTCCAGGTCACCCACCCAATCATCTCGGGGGGGGACGTAATACGGCTCGGCGACCACAGCCACATGGATCGACCACTCTGCCATGCTCTGGAGTAAGAGATCCTGAGCCCTGGCAGAGTGGTTGATATTGCCCTGGAGGAAATGGAATTGTGCCATTACGCACAATCCATTCCCTCGGCACCATTCTTAGGCCGGGAGTCGGCCGAAGAGCAACCAGGCTGAGGGGGGTGTAAAGGGCCCCCGACAGCCTTGGTTGTCCCCTTCTTGTTGCCCTTTTTTGGGGCGGGCGGGCAGGCCTTTCTGCCGACGACGTGCCCCGCGGGCCTCCCTGCATCCGTGCAGAGGCTGCAGTTTGGCGTCGCGGAGCACGTTGCCGCCTTGTGGCCGGGCTTACCGCAGCAATAGCATTGCTCGCTGCGGTCAGTTGCGGCGGCGCACCGTGCCCTGACGTGCCCAACGTCGAGGCAGCGGTAGCACCGCATAGCCCTGGGTTGCAGCAGCTTGACGCGTGCTGCAACCCACCCCACCAATAGCCGTCCGCTGACGGCTATCTTATTTGCCGCCGCTACCGGGCACTTCACCGTAATGGCGCCGAGCCCGGCAGCGTCGGCGCGGATCTCGCCCGCCCGCACGTCGCCCGGCGGACATCCACCGCTTCGAGCGACGGCCGCCACGACCTCCTCCGGGGTCGTCGAGTCGTCCAGGCCATCGACGCGCAAATCGGCGGTCTTTACGGGCCTGGACACTCGGACGTCCTCATCCTTGAGGACCTCCCTCAGTTTGGCGGCCAGGATGTCCGCCTTCTCGCTGCCCGAGGGTCCCGACACCTCGAACAGACGCGCCCCCGTAACCGCCGACTTCATCCTGAAGCCGGTCGGTGTGCCGAGGTCGGGAAATGCGACCTTAGCCTTCGCCTGTTCGAGGACCTGCTTGTAGGTCAGGCCCCTCTCGATAGCTGCGGGCTGCAGTGTGATTACCACAGCAGCCGAGCGTGGGGCCTTACCCTTCCGGGACCTCCTCTTCCTTTTAGGCGCGGGCTTGGGCTGAGCCGGCGGCGCCGCCTTCTTCTTGCGACCCCGTTTGACGACCGTCGTCCAAGCCTCCGTGGGCTGGGATGCGGTCGCCGGGGTCGCAATCGAGCTGGGAGGGGGTTCTTGGCACCCTCCGCGGGCTTCTTGGGCCCCTCCGCGGGCTTTTTGCCCCCCCTACCAGCTCTGGCCGCCACGGCTGGGGGCCCCGGCCTTGTGGCCTCCTCCATCCTCCGCCTGTCCGCCGCTAGCGGTGGCCGGAGGTTCTGGGCCGGGAGGAGCCTTGACTCCAACGCCTCCAGGCGGGCATTCATCATGCCCCCACACTGTTGCATGCAGATGCGGACAATCTTTTCGATGTCCGCATCGGGTGCTTGTGCAGGGGCAGGGGCCGACGGCGGGGCCACAACTGCCCGAGAGACGGCAGCTGCGGGAGCCGCACGCTTCTGTTGAGGGGCAGACCCCCTCTGTGCGGCGACCTCCCTCTTGAGGTCCTCCATCTCTGCTCGGAGACGGCCGTTCTCCTCCCACAATTTCGCCGTCTCCTCAGAGCTAGTTCGATCAAGGAGGACCCCAACCGCCTCCTTGATGCCCTCAGCCGCCTCCTTCAGGGCACGGGTGAACGTGCCCTTCAAGCTGCCAGATTTAGTGGCAACCTTAAGGATCACGTCCACGCCGTCCAAAACTTGGCGACTGAGCGCCGCCGCCGTTAAGCCCTCTCCAGAGGCCACTTGAGCGGCCCGCCGCTCTCGAGCCTGCCGAGCTAGCTCGCCGACCTCATCGGCAGCGACCGCCTTCCGCTGCGCCCGCTTTGCAGCGTTAGCTTCCGCTTTATTGCTCTCTAGCAATAGCGGGGACGCAGCGGAATCTTCGCTCAGCAGCTCGTCACTCTCCAGCTCTTCGGGCTCCATGCGGACGGCCGCTGCCGGCATCGGCGTAGCGGGCCGCAAGAATCGACCCTTTTGGTCGCGCTGTGGCATCACTGCGCGACCACCTCTCCGGGATGTCGGCACTTTTGCGGCCGACAGTTCCTCCTCGCTCGAGGAGGGATTAACACCCTCCCCGCGCGACCGCTTCCCCCAGAATTTTGAGGGAGCGCGCGAGCCTCCTTGCAAGTCGCTGCCGCTTCCGGCAGACGACTCGTCCATCACCGCCATTACTGGCCCGACATCTTTTTTATTTTTATTATTTGTGTAGTCCATTTCTGTTCCCACGAGATAATATAGGTCGTGAATGTCCACCGGGCAGAGCCTAGATGCCCGGTAAGCCTACATACTGCAGAGTGCGGCAGGTGCTCTGCAGGGGAAGCGCTAACGACTGGACTCCCTCCAGCCATGCATCCTCTCACCGCGCTTCAGAGCTTAGGATTGGGGGTTTTTTATCTTAGAGGTATCCTTCCTCTGGGCCGGGCGGTTAAGCCGAGCCCCCGACGGCGGCATTAAACATGCCTCCGTCCGCTGTCCGGACAACCCGACTCAGCGGACCCGTCGGGAACTCTCTCTTCAGGATTGCTCCGTGAAGAGAGAGGAACTGCCACTTTGGTGCGCCTGCACCGCAGCGGCATTGGTCGCATCCTTCGCCAATCGACGACAGTCGATCGGACAGGAGCGACCCCAACTCAGACGTTCCTCCACAGTGCCCTCTGATAATCAGAGGGACACGTGGAGGAACCGTCGTGGAGCAATACGCTCCCCCTCCCCCGCAGAAATCCGCCACAGACAATAGCCCCTCCGACATGGAGAGACTATTGGCCGTGCCCAGGGTGCACCGGCCCGACAACTGCTCTTTCCCCCGAACGCATTCGTAAGGAACCAGCAGCCGTCAGGCACACGAGGAGGTTTTCTGCACGCACCCCACTCAGATCTAACCTAAACTAACCTCAGCCATATCATGAAATGGCCAATTCTACGGTATGGTCACGACATATACAATAAATCCCATACAAATTAAAAAGTTTACAATATTTCCGTGTCTGATAAAAAAATAATAGTTTACAATTTCACATTTACAATTTTCCGGTGAAATACATAATATATGCCACTAAACATCTGTTCAGGATATTTTGGGATATTTAATAAATGTGCCATTTATGTCACTCAACGTATCGCTAATCGATCATGCGCAATGAGTGGCGACATTTACTTCAATGTAAATAATTTGGCCACACTTGACTGCTCCTGACGATAAATCATATTTTATTGGATTAATGTTTCAATATTCCAGTGTCGTGCCACGAGCGATACGAGATACAATGTCATCAATATATGGCGAGTGACGCCGGGCTATTCGCTTGTCATGTCGATCTTGACGAAGAGCGATCGTGAGCGCTGACCGGCAGGTGTAGACCCCTGGCCGCGCAGATGTGCAATACATACGAGAACTACACGATACAAACTTAAATAACACACAGCTCTTCTCAAACTGGTTAATATCCGAGTGACTTTTTGGACGGGCTGCACTTAAATATTGATCACAATAACTTTTATGTAGTGTTATCGCCGGCGCCGGCGTATGTTTATATGGAACGTATTTTAGCTGTTATGAGAACGATAGACTACACGAGGGCCCAGTCAATGTGAACCATAGAGCAAACGGCTTTTTTTCATCATTTGTTTATTCTGTAGATACCAGAGATAGTAAAATTTATAGCGAGAATAAAGGGATGGCAAATTATACCGAGTTTTAAAAGATAAAAGACATCAGGGTCCGGCTCTGTTTGTTTCGGCCAATCTCTTTAATTGCTACAACACAACAGACGCACAAAGAGATTTTCTTCATTTGATTCATTTTTTTTTGTTAAATATTTATGAAACGGCTTTTGTAATTATATTTCAACTTCAGGAGATACACAGTATCTAGAAGTATGCGTGATGAATAACCTTGCAAGTCTCCAGCAAGCCTGACATGAATTTTAATTATTTCCTACAACACAGAATCAAAATTAAATGTAAACTTGATAAAAAAATGAGAAGTTTCCGCCCGCCGCCTTTCAGACGAGGTTTTTTTGTCCGTTTTGGCGGAGTGGGAATTTTAATATTTCAGCGGTCCGGCCGTCGGGAGCAAATATTTTTCTTTTATCGCCAGCTGTAATGAACGCAGATAAGCGCTGAGCGGGTGATAACCGCGCGCTGTTTGCGAGCCGCCCAGCTCTGCGACCCGCGGAGACTGGCTGCGGCGACGAGCTGGGGGCCTCAATGTCACACTTGCTACACAATCGTTACACGTTACACGACGACAAAAGGTTTTTCCGAATAGAAAAGAAAACCATTTTAGTGTTTTACGACATATTACCACCACACTACACCTATCAATTGGATGGATTTGTGTCGCAGTTATAATGATAATTGTGAAAGTTTTGATGGATTGCTGTTTGTTACCCAATGTCGTTTGAGCTATGAACGGATCTGAACGTGACCTGGCACAGAGAGAGATAGTCGGAACAGCACATAGTCTACCTCTTATCTCAGGAGTATGTTCCCTTGGGATCCTGTCCGGACTCACGCGAGGCAAGCCGCTAGCAGAAGCTAGATTTTAAATAAAGTTTAGTTTTTCTACAAATAGGATTTTAGGTGGATTTAACTTCGAAACGCACAGGTACAATCGCGGTGAGCTGTAATGACTCCGGAGACGAATGTGAGTCGTCGCCCCTCGCTCCCGTCCATGTGCGCCATCACACGTTAGTCATCATGGCAGACTGACGACACACATTAAACAATTACAACGTTAATTTTAAACGAATGATTTTTGAGTGCGGTTATACTAATTGCGTGGATGGTAATAATTTATTTTTGAATGTTTACACGAATAAGCTGAGAAAACTTACAACGCTCGGCCAGGAAGCCATTCAAATGTAAAAGAAGGAAAATATTTAATAATTTCATGCTCGTTTTCATTTGGTTGAGTTAATTAGGTTTTGCGGCGAAATGGGATGGTATCTATACTTAATTGTTACGAGAATTTTACGTTTACTGCTAAAAAAGGTAGGATCCCGTTTATGGCAAATAACCTGATTTGACGCTCAATATGATCACAGTATCTTTAAATTGCCTATCACTGTTTTATAACACGCATGGACAATACAAGTATGGCATTCTAATAAAAGTATTCAAGAAATGTTGTTGGAAATGAAATCCTGTACTGAACACAGATTGAGGTGGTTCCGAAGACCGCCATCGTACCCATAGACATAAGTTTGTGTAAAAAAGTTGTGTAACTATTTTTGATGTACAAATAAGTATATTCTATTTATTTATCTTATTGTCTCGTCACATTACAGTGCTCGTCAAGGGTCATTATAATGAAACCGAAGACGGAATGGAACAACGACAAGCGCGGGCTAATTCCCCGAGCTTCAGGGCTCATTCCACGTACTGTATTGTAAGACGCCGCGGAGGCTGACACAGTCTGGTTGTCTTTGCATAGTTTTGTCGCGGCCAGTGTGAGCTATGTTCTATGTCCTGTTTGCGGAGTGACGTGTTGGCTATTACTATTCATTGAATAAGGTTCAGTTGAATCAGATATTTGCAAAGTGACACATCCCAATACATCCGTACTCTCCATATTATGTTATAAATGTGAAAGTATTTTAGTAACTTGTCATTTTTAGCGAACGTATTAAAACAGTTTACCTATAGCAAAGTACTTAATAATAAATCAAAATAACTGATTGTAAATAGTGTTTGAAACCTGAAAAGAGTAAGAAGGGCAATTCATTTCATTTTGCAAGTACAGTTCGTTGATTGATAGCATAGTCGATTAGTACCTAAACAAGTTTTTAACTAAACGACCTAATTCGATCGTTCACTAATCTGCGGATTAGACGCTAATCAGTGTATGATGTAAACTAGTCGTTAAATTAAACTGTTTGATGAACTACATAGTTGAACGTGGACGGTAAACCCGTCTCGACCCACCACTACTAAGTGCCCTCGAGTACGAGGAACTCCTCACGGACCAGTAGCTCTTCCAGGCATTTATGTTTTAGGTACGTGATTGTAGTAGTAGGTGTACGGTGAGCGGTGAAAAGAATAAAAGTCTTGCTACTCACAGTTTATATTATTGGACGTACACAACACGATACACAGTTCACATACAGTACAATTTGTTAGAAGGAGTACGGACGGAAGACACACACAATAACAGTTAAATTACATAAAACACGCGGTCGCGAGGTTAAGCAAATAACTCGGACAATTATACAAATCATGCGCGGCGCAGGCGATAAGCGGCGGGAGCTATGACCGACTGACCTCAAAAGTGAAAGGGCTCAGCGGCCGGCCGGCGCGAGCGACGTCACATGCATCACGCTGCCGTAATAGATGCGCATGAGCAGGCCGCCGACACCATCCGACATTATAATGTAGACATTATAAATGCCGTGAATGATTTGAGTAGTGCTATGTATATACGTACATGATAATAATAATGTTGTTGTGTTTATGCTTGTGTTATTGTTGTGTTGTAATGTGTGTATGTATTTTAAACGTAAATAAACTATGTGTTAGGGGTGAACCCTACATCACCCCCCTCCAGAGACCGTCAAGGGCGATAAAAATCAGGAAACCTGACATGACGACCAGAGCGAGTGGTGTACTCCTTGCTACTGCTAGGTGGAGTGACTTCTTTTGGGTCAGCTTTGTCTGCCAAAATATAAGCTGGCTTAAGGCGGTCTATTGATACCGTGACCTCTCTGCCCTTGAATAAAATTCTGAAGACTTTGTCTCCCCTTTGCAGAACTTTGTGAGGACCTGTGTACGCTGGTTGTAGCGAGCCACGTAATGCGTCTTCACGAAGGAACACGTGATCAGTGGTCTGCAGATCCTTAAAAACGAAAATGCTGCTATTGCTGTGACGGGATGCTGGAGTTGGTTGCAGGTTGTGAGCGAACTTGTGAATGCGCGCAGTGAAGTCAGTGACGTCGGTCGTTCCGTCGTCACTTGGTGCGAAAAATTCACCTGGGAGCCTTAGCGGTTCGCCGTAAACAAGTTCGGCTGAAGACGCCTGGGCATCCTTTTTGAATGCGCTCCGTATACCAAGCAATACCCACGGCAAGGACTCTGTCCATTTTTCATTTGCATGGCACGTGATGGACGCCTTGAGTTGCCGGTGAAATCGCTCCACCATGCCATTACATGCCGGACGGTATGCCGTTGTCCGCTTGTGCTGGAATCCGGCCAGTTTGGACAGTTGTTCGAAGAGGGCCGACTCAAACTGACGACCCCTGTCCGTGACTATATCAGTCGGACAGCCAAACCGGGCAATCCATCCGGATAGCAGCGCTTTAGCTACTGTCTCGGCAGTTATGTCGACAATAGGTATGACCTCTGGCCACCTGGTGAAACGGTCGACTGCCGTCAGACAGTACCTGAAGCCTTGCGATATTGGGAGCGGGCCCACAAGGTCGATGTGGACAGTAGTGAACCTTGCACGTGGGAGGTGATACGACCCTAATGGCGCAGAAACGTGTCGGCTCACTTTGGCCCGCTGGCATTCGAGACAGGCTCGTGCCCACTCCCTGCAGTCCCTCCTAATGCCTGGCCAAACGAAGCGCTCTGCGATTAATTTGGCAGACGCTGATACACCGGGGTGGCTGAGGGAGTGCATGCTGTCGAAAACTTGCTTTCGTAGCATAACGGGCACAAATGGTCTGGGAGGCGTTGTACTGACGTCACAGTACACTGAAAAACGCTCCCCTGGAACCTGCACCTTCTCCAAAACCAATGATGAGCCTTCCTGGAGTAGCTTGGACAGCTCCGGATCCGATGTTTGCGATTCCGCGAGAGTGTCGTTGCTGACCGGTACATGTAGCGCATCCACGCGAGATAAGGGGTCGGCTACGACGTTGTCCTTGCCGGAAATGTGCCTTATGTCGGTGGTAAACTGGGCAATGTAGTCTAGGTACCGGAATTGCCTGGGCGAGCAGTTTTTCTTCCTCTCGTGGAATGCGAAACTGATCGGTTTGTGGTCCGTGTAGATTGTGAAGTGCCTGGCCTCGAGCATGTGTCGGAAGTATTTGATGGCCTCGTAAATGGCCAGCAGTTCCCTGTCATAGGGAGAATACTTCGTTTGCGAAGGGCTGAGCTTCCTGGAAAAGAAAGCTAATGGCTGCCAGCCATCATCGCTAAGCTGCTGTAACACCGCGCCGATTGCAGTATCCGACGCATCAGTAACCAACGCGAGTTTGGCATTGCAATCGGGGTGAGCTAATAGAGCAGCGTTAGCTAAGCTTGCCTTGCAGTCCTCAAATGCTTGCAAAGTATTCTCCGCAAGACATATAGGCTGCGAGCCCTTTACGTTGCCAGTCAACAGATTGTGAAGCGGCGCCTGGATCTGTGCTGCGTGGGGTATGAAACGCCTGTAAAAATTAATCATACCCAGAAAACGGCGCAACTGTCGAACATCTTTGGGCGGCGGGAAGTTCTTGATGGCGTCAACCTTGGAGTCAAGTGGTTTGGTGCCCTTTTCCGAGATGTGATAACCTAAGAAGGTTACCTCTGGTACACCGAAAACACACTTGGACGTGTTGACCAGCATGCCGTAGTCCTTCATCCTGCCGAAGATAGTGCGGAGGTGCTCTTCATGTTCAGCCTGGGACCTTGAAAAAATTAGGAAGTCATCCAAGTAGCTGTAGCAGAAGTCTAAACCTCTTGTCATCTCGTCCACAAAACGTTGAAACGTCTGGCCTGCGTTACGCAGACCGAACGTCATGTACGGAAATTCGTACAGGCCGAACGGTGTGGTGATTGCCGTCTTCGGAATGTCGTCTGGACTGACAGGTATCTGGTTATAAGCTTTGACGAGGTCAATGGTGCTGAAAACCTTGCATCCAGCGATGCTGTGTGCAAAGTCGTGGATGTGCCTAATGGGATACCTGTCAGGGACGGTCCGGGCGTTGAGCATCCGGTAATCACCACAGGGTCGCCAACCGTTGTCCTTTTTGGGGGCGAGGTGCAGTGGTGATGCCCATGGGCTCTCCGACGGTCTGGCTGTTCCATTGGCCAGCATCAGGTGGAACTCCTGCTGAGCAATTTTCAGCTTGTCGGGCGCTAGTCGCCGGAATGGTGATGAAACTGGAGGGCCTGGGGTGGTGCGGATGTGGTGGACGGTGTTGTGTGGTGTAGTGCGTGGTGTACCGGCGGGTCGGGTGATGTCGGGAAACCCATCTAAAATTTTATGGTACCTCGAATCACCAGATGTAATTTTTACAGAAAATAAAGATGAGTCTGAGTGATTCGAGGCTACTGAAAACAGGTTTGTGCTACTATCGACTAGTCGTTGATTACGACAGTCAACGACTAGCGAGTAAAAACATAAAAAGTCCACACCGATAATTGGTTTGGTAACCTCGGCAACCACAAAACGCCACTTAAAGTCTCTACGGAGTCCTAAATTTAAACTTAAATCTATAAAGCCGAAAGTTTTTATGGGGGTGCCATTCGCGGCCACTAATTCATAGTTTGTGCACACGCGACGGTCACTGAGTAGACGGCGGGGGTAGACGCAGAGGTCGCTACCCGTGTCGACGAGGAACTGCGTCCTGGTGCTCTGGTCCGTGACGAACAGGCGACCGGTCGAGCGAGGGCAATCGTCCGTCGCCATCACCGACTGCCCGCGGCGTTTCCCTGCCGGTAGTCGCAGGGCTTGATGCAGCGCTTCGCCTTCTCACCATGCGTCGCGTGATACCAGCACACCGGATGCTGCCGGTAGCTGGAATCCGAGCGATGTGACGAGTGGTGTCTTGAGTGCCGTCGCACGTCTCGACCACGGTTGTGGGAGTTGTTCCGCGAACGGCTGTCGGAGCGATTCCGTGATCGGCTGTCGCGCAGCTGCAGCGATAAGCCTCTCACCACCTGCTTCAGCTCGGCGATCTCGGCTGCCAACTCGCTGACCGAGGGCCCTGCCGACGTGGTCGCCGCGACGGTGCTTGCAGGCACGACGATGTCCTGGACGCGGTCTGCCAGCTCGGCTAGCGCTTCCAGGGTGCTGTGGGGCTGTGATGCCAGGAGGGGCTGGATGCTGGTGGGGAGTCGGCTGCACCAGATGGTGCGCACGAAGTCCTCGGGCACGGTCGGGCCTGCCAACCCCTGCAGGTGGCGCAGGAACTGCGATGGCTTCCTGTCTCCCAGCTCTTCGTGCATCAGCAGCTGCTTGACCTTCCGCTCCTGGGAGGCCGATAGCCTTCGCACCAATTCGGCCTTCAGCTTCTCGTACCGGTTGCTGGCGGGGGGGTTCAGGATAATATCCTTGACTTCCTTTGAATGCTGGGGGTCGAGGTGTCCAAGGACGTAATTATATTTCGTGACGTCATTCGTCACCCCAGCATTTTCGAACTGCCCCTCTATCTGCTTGAACCAGATCTCGGGTTCCTCTGGCCAAAACGGCGGTAGGCGTAAAGCGACGCGGTACATTTCGACCGCCTCGACCTTTGGACCCGACATGCGCTTGGCTCTGCGCGCGCGGTGCGTAACGTGGTCGGCGGGTTGCGACGACGCGGTGTGCTCCGATTCACTGTCCGTCATTTCGTGTTCCTCTCGGGGTCACCAGTTTAGGTACGTGATTGTAGTAGTAGGTGTACGGTGAGCGGTGAAAAGAATAAAAGTCTTGCTACTCACAGTTTATATTATTGGACGTACACAACACGATACACAGTTCACATACAGTACAATTTGTTAGAAGGAGTACGGACGGAAGACACACACAATAACAGTTAAATTACATAAAACACGCGGTCGCGAGGTTAAGCAAATAACTCGGACAATTATACAAATCATGCGCGGCGCAGGCGATAAGCGGCGGGAGCTATGACCGACTGACCTCAAAAGTGAAAGGGCTCAGCGGCCGGCCGGCGCGAGCGACGTCACATGCATCACGCTGCCGTAATAGATGCGCATGAGCAGGCCGCCGACACCATCCGACATTATAATGTAGACATTATAAATGCCGTGAATGATTTGAGTAGTGCTATGTATATACGTACATGATAATAATAATGTTGTTGTGTTTATGCTTGTGTTATTGTTGTGTTGTAATGTGTGTATGTATTTTAAACGTAAATAAACTATGTGTTAGGGGTGAACCCTACAATGTTACATATTAATACAGGATATTGTTTATTCCAGGAGGAAGTAATATTATAAATGTGAAAATCTGTATGTTCGAAAAAGCTTGGCTTAGTAGAAACTTACCTGAATTGAGCCCCAGGATACTTAATATGGTAGAAAAAACAACCTGCCAAGTGCGTGTCGGACCACGCACAGCGTAGGGTTTCGTAGTTACCCGTCTCCTAAACCATGCCAGAAAAAAGTAAAAAGTACTTAACTATTATTATTTTACCAAGTTACAAATGCACTTGGTTTTAAGTAATTTTCTATGGAATTAAAAGGATTTTTTACGTACCCAGTTCCATTTTATAATTTGGTTGACTATTTCTTATTAACTCGTTAAACCTAGGTAGCGGTGATACTTTTCCTTTTAAATTCGTTATATATGCTACTACTATGATTTTTTTCACGTCTCCAAAAACAGCCGTTTAGCTGGCAGAGGGGGAGAGACACTTGACTGTAACAAAAAATAGAACTTTAAAGTTTAATATTTTGCAAACGTATCATTGGATGGAAAAATGGTTTTAGCAAACCTTCAATATTTTTAAACGACCTATCCAACAATTACACCACACTATGGGGTAGACGATAAAAAAAATCATCGCCACTTTACATGTACGCTACCCTAAAAAAAATGTAATTCACGATTTTATTTTGCCACTTTGCACACCCATACCAAATTTCAACTTTCTAGCGCTAAGCGTCTCTGAGCTAAACCGCGGACGGACAGACAGACGGACAGACAGACGGACATGGCGAAACTATAAGGGTTCCTTGTTGACCACGGAACCCTAACTAGTGTTTTATGAAACAGAGAGATCTTACCGATGGATCTAAAGTAATAAAGCTGGCCCAATTTACGCGTACATCAGTAATTGCTAGGGTTGTGCCAATAGCTTAATTGGCAGTTTCGCTCCCAGTTAATTACGAGCGTCCCGGATTTTTCACTAGACTCGTTAAAGGTGGCTAAAGTATTATATCCATCGACAGTGAACGTTTAAAAAAACTATAATTCAACTTCGATGACCTGTGATGATTCTGATAAGTATATGATTTTCCGATAATGAAACAAAATCCTAACCCTATCGCGGATTACGGCCGATGCTCTTAGTAACGGATGCTTTAACCATGATAAGGGTAACAAACAAAACGTTCAAAATGCTTTAGCATCCCTCCCATCGCACTCAGATCGAACGTTTTAATACCAACCTCCATCAAAGTTAATCCCGCTCTAGCCGTCAAACTACATTGTGCTCGACATCAAACGAATTCACATAAAAATACGTGAACATTTACACAACGCGTCTAATCCTCCCGGTCCGTCTGCCAAACGCCTATAAGCTGTTATGACAACGATCCTCACTAGCTCACTAACGAAACTAGCCAGGGGACTTGCAACCTTGTTTCTATCGCGGTAAGGTTGGTCATGTTGTGTGTTGCGCTATGTTTGGCTCGAGCTAGGGATGGGATTAGTCGGGATTACTCGGACGACAGTGCACGCTGCATTGCATTCGATATTGAATGAGTCGAATAGAACGAGTTTAATAAACGACTCGCATACGAGTTTGTTATTTTGTGCCAGTATTTATGGCGTAAAAATTGAAAAGTGGTTTTATTAAAAGTTGTGTTCAAGTGGTTTTGTTATACAGAAGAATTACCAATTTTTATTTGTCATTTTTACTGTTGTAACATACACAAAGTTTATTTGTGGAATATAAATAGAAAAGCTTTGCCAAATGCTCGTTTATTTGCTTGTTCAGAATACCCAAATAAAGATAAACGTAGTTTCAGGTAACTGCGTTTATCTTTATTCGTAGGATTTAACTCTCGTATTTACCGCGCGTTTAGTAACCGTTTGAGTAATTCCTAAAGAATTTAGCTCACTTTTGCATAAAACAACTCCTAAATTACATGGAGTTTGTTAAACGCTAATGTTATGAGTTAAAGTGAGTGAGAATATTGGTTGAACTAATCCACGTACGCTTCTAGAAAAAGGGTCAATAAACTTCACAGAAAAACACCCACTTTATACAAAACGGGCACGCGGGCCTCTTTGCTGCTTCACATCGTGCCGGCGAAGGATGTCACAATAAAACCTGTATGAATGTGAATAGTAACATCGCTCTGTACTGGAGATAGGTGCCCACACGGGCTCTCCGCGGCCCACAAAAGGTTCGCCGACGCGGCACACAGCGCGACTCGCGGCTCCATTTTCACGCATTCAATACGCCTTCTGTCATTGTCGCCCCAAATCCGACGACAACGGGGATTAGGCGATAATGCCCCGCCGCGTGCGACGCGATAACCATCGCTCGCTACACATGCCAAATTACCCCGCTTTGTGACAACAGCCATCAATGGACAGCATTCACGCGATTTGGTCGCGATAGCTCATCGATGAGTCAGCGTTTGTGTGACTTTGTGGTGGAATTAATTAAACGGCTGTATGGTTAGTTACAGAGAGCTATTCTTGCACTAATTGTGAAGCTTGTAATGCCGCGCGGAGTAAACAGGTTCTTTGTGTTCACTGAATAGAAGCTAAATAGCTTCTATTCTTCTTGTTTTGAAACATTATACTCTCGTACGTACATTCGTTGAAACAGGGTTCCTTACTGAATCACAATAACTGCACTGTGGTGCGCTATGGGAAGAACAAACGCCAAAGCACATAAAAATAGATTCCATTTAACTGAAGGTTAATTATTATTGCTACATATTATTATAGCATATCGAACTCATTTCCTTGAAGCAGACAAAAAAAAAATGTTGTATAGCTCCATATTTTCCATCCATTTCTCTTACTAGCCCGTTTTGTTCCCCTGCTGGAAAAAGTCTTCCTCTGCCTGTCCCAGTCATGTCTGACCTGTACGATTGCAGGCCAGTCCCTGTAACTTCAAAAGTTTTATGTTTAAATGCAGTTTTGTCATGAAAATATGAGTAATATTTTAAGACATTGATGTCGTTTCTAATTAAGTGTAAGATCATAAACTCTTAACACTTACATTGTAGCTCTAGCGACGTCGGTCGGTCAATAATGTGAAGTACCTATTAACATTTAATTAATGTTTCGATACAACCAACACCCCAGTGGGTAAGTATCTGACAAGACAGTCGAAGGTACCTCTTATACTCTTATGTTAGCGTGACTTATGTTGTAACCAAATACCAGGAGAAAGCTTTCTATAAAACATCTGGACGACAATTATCCGAATCCTAACCTTAATTCATAACCATTTCACAAAATATTCCTTTGCATTATAATCCTACAAGACACATGCAACAGAGTTTTGTTTAGCCGAGTACCATGCACTCGTATGTGTACTATTCATGAGTATTTATCGTGTAAGTACTGCAGCGTTAATTGGCGAGCCGAGACTGCGCTCATTAGTAACGCATAGCTCCTTTACTGACCGTCTGGCGGCCGGCCATGGTGGGCCATGGTGGGCCATGGTGGGCCATGGAATATAGCGATAAGATTATATGATACTAGTTGCCGCCCGCGGCTCCGCCCGCGTGATTGTCGAAAACTATCCTAAGGGAACATATTCCCGGGATAAAAAGTATCCTATGTGTTATTCCAGACTATAATCTACCTCTGTGCCAAATTTCATCAAAATCCATTCAGTAGTTTTTACGTGAAAGAGTAACAAACATCCATAAATACATCCATACTTACAAACTTTCGCCTTTATAATAGTAGTAGGATATAAGCGGCAATATAACAACGTTTGTAAACCCCGAGGGGATGGGCAGAGGTAACTTACTAAGTACACCTATATTTTGCCAGTTCGAATTTTTATTACAAGAACATTAAATGATTGATATAGTAGGAATTTGGTTAGACACAATGTCTTTTGAAGAACAGCAAAAGAATGATCTTGACACTAGACGAGAGCTCACTAAAAAAATAAGCCGCCATCCAATATCCAATACTTTTATGATAATGGGTTAACGTGTCCGCATTGTGCACGTACTTTCACGGCGAAAATAGGCTATAATTATAGAGCACAAGCTCGCAACCCTGCCACGGCCAGCGAAGATCAGTCACCGTAGCCGAAATAGGCGCGGGATACATACACATATACATACAACGTGTACCAGAATAAACGCAATACCTCTTAAGGGGTCATTGTACTCATCATTATGAACAACTTTTACTAAAGGACCAATTCTGAAATCACGAAAAAAAAATCGGCTACTTCATACATTTATGTGCGCTCGACAAAATGTACTGTACAGCTGATTTTGTTTGTTTGTTCATAATCATGAGGTATTGCGTTTATTCTGTTACACGTTGTATATCCCACGCCAATAGTAGTATTACGTACCTATCACATAAGCACGAAAATACATTTAGACTGTAGTTACAAGAAGCAACCATTTGACGTAGCTCTCAAAAGTATGTAAAAAGTCTTTTAGTTATAGTAAAATCTCGTTTATTCAGAGGGTTCTTAGAATCTGCTCAATTCTGAAGTCAAAATTACAAGCGACAGCTTCCAAATAAGATTTCCGTTTGCCCTATGCTGCGTTGGAAATATAAAGGAGCACAGTACGTAGGTACTCAAACTAAAAAGAATATTAAAAAAAACTGTGACTTTAAAACAATATTAAGAAAAATCCGTTTGGATAAACTTTACAGGAATAATAGAATCTAGAAGTTAGTGTCGACTTTAAAAAATGATAGCATAAATTAATAATTCATGCGCTGAGACGGTGATGTTTAAATCCTCTAGAACTGAACATTTCTTAGTTTCGAGATAGTGCGGTAATTATCTCGCTTTCTAATAAAAAAAAAAGTTGAATATCAACAGCTCTGACTCAGTTAAAGTAAAATTCTTATTTCAATTATTTATTTCCCTCGTAATGTTCTGCGATAACGTTGGAGATCCACCCGCTGCAACCTGCCAGCTCATTAAGAAAGGTTTCCATTTCCCTCTGCTTGAATGATGTTCAACTCTCCCTGTTTGTCCTAATGTACCTATAAGCAGGTTATTAAAACAAATTAAGAAATCATTTATTACAATTAGACTTTTAAAAGATTCTTTTGAACGTCATCATCAATAGTTAAAAATTAAGTAAAAGAGAAACCATGCCTAGATAAATATAAATATTAATATTACCGGTACATAGGCTACAAATAAAATACTGATAGCAGTGAGGTATCCAATAACTATCAAGTTTTGAAACGCGAATAATTGAAACTGAAAGATAAAATTGTAATCAAGTAAAATTAATTGTGATCAAATTGAAGCGATGAAGCTGTGTATTGGAGCATAACACTCCAAGAACGTAATGAAATTAGTCCTAATATTTACTACGAACAAATAATTCGGCAACAGTTTTCATAATTCGAGGCACGAGCACCTTAATTAGTTTCGGAATTTAAATGTAATAAACGTCGAGGCCGTGGGTAATGTTCTACATTGCAGCACGAGTGTGTTCTCACAAAGAGCACTACATCAGCTACGAAGATTAAAATTTAAGCAAAAGTGCAGCCGTTCAAACCGTCAGTAGACACAATAAAAGTCCAGTTTATTTTACGAGCTGCATTAGGACGGCTACACGCGAAGATTAGGTGCTTTATGACAAGAGCGAGGCAGGCATTCGTTTTATTCTTCGCGTGTGCGGTGCCTGTCAGAATTCACACTTTAAAAGCCCTCTCGGTAAAACTGTTCCACGTCGCGTTAAGGTGCTCGTATACTGATACGTAATATTATGATGAGAACGTTCTCGGGAGATTGAAACACTTATTGCACTTTACGCTTTTACAACGCTAAAGGATAGCTGTTGATTTACTTTATGTTTTTTGAGTGCAGGTTGGAGACGTTACGTGATGTCGACCACGTACACACCTTATCTTGTCAATTTAGATAGAGATGCTTTTGCATTTTCTACCCAGGGATCGACTTTTCAACGGTTAGGTATCTTCTTTGAGTTGACAACGAAAATAACACAAAGCCTCACATATCTCACACAGTATGAAAAAATAATTTGATAGAAAATCGTTTTTAAATTCCAAAGAACTGCCACCTGTCAGTTAAACAGCCAATTGTCTGGGATCGCTTTTGTTTCAAGCTCTTCGTTTGAAAATCGTCTTCATGTCGCCACAAAAGGTTCGTCTTGAATAAAACCTACGCAATAATATTTTTAAACATAATTTTTTTGTTGAGCCATTATTATTAAAATTTGTTCTGGAATTTTCCTGGTTTCTTCTTATAAATTTGATCAGGTATTTGCACTTATCGTTTCACATCACTTCAAATGTATGCTAGGTAAGTATCAGGGTTTCGTGCAACAGTCCTTCATCGTCCACATCCATGTGGGCGGCGCGTTATATTCGACTGTGCATTATCATTGTCGCTGTGTCGGAGACGCGTCATTTTATCGCTGTAGCTTTGTCCTCTCGCCTCACCGCACCGCACCGCACCGCACAGCACCGCACCACTCCGCACCGCAGCACACCACGCCGAACCGGGCCCAGGTGTCTGCCTTGAGGGATCCCGGCACACGCCGCAGGTAGATTGCACTTGTTAAAGTTTTAATTAAACCTCTGACTGTTGTTTCGGGTGTACCTTTTTCATTTGTTTCCGAGACTCATTGTTGCGTCCAAAAGTACAAAGTCTGGATGCTTTTGACGATCAAACATGGGTTACTAGGAAATCCACAGACCTTTTAAAGCTTTTGTATTTTCTAGTGACGCAACGTTAATAAGTAAAAGAGAGCTGTCTGTGTGTTCTTCAATATTGACGAAACAATTAGTATGAAACGTTTCTCTGACTACAGAAAGTATTGGATGAAAACACAAACATCTGAATTTCCACGTTGCTTTCAGAGCAAAAATAATGTACACATTGCTGTCACAGATATGATTCCTGCAATAAAAATAAACCGCACTATTTACACAGCTCATAACCAGCGGAACACGAAAGTAATTCGCTCATTAAAATCAACGTGGCGTTTCATGCATTTTTCAGAGGGCTATTCGAAAGCATGAAAGCGCATCCGTATTTTAAATTCTCACTAAATGTGCGAGTAACATCAAGAGAGTACAAAATAGAGTATGGCGATGTTCACTCATTGCCTTTTGAAGTGCTAATTCGCGTCGGGAGGGTAGCCTGGTACCGGCCGCGGGAGCCGGGCTGATTCGCGCGGATTCTCTTTGCCGGTAAATCGAGCTGAAAAACATAGTGGCCACTGCAACTTGACGGCACCGGCTGCAGGCGTGTCCGGGGTGCGGTGTGCGGCGGCGGGAGGAGGGGGACCAGCTAACGTTTAACATGGTGATGTGGTCTTTGATTATGGATAAACTGCCAACCGATACAATGATTAAACTCTTCAGTTGAGTGAAAAGTGGTAACACAGGCTGCGCAGAAACTATGTTGCAGGAACAGAAGTAATACGTGTTAACAGTTTATGCAAAATAAATATAGTGTACTTCCATCATTTATTTTCTCTCGTTCGCTTCATTTTTTCACATCGGTATTTTTTTCCGATCATTAAAAATGCTATTGGCACAGCTAATAAAAAAACTCCGTTCAATTTAAACTTTACACTTCAAAGGCCGCTTTTAAATAGCAAAAGTACAGAAATACAGATGTAACATTTCAACAAACATGGTGTGAGTTATCATAAACTTGTATCGCTCGGCAGTGGCTCAAAGAGGGTCTATTGCGAAGTTTGATTAACTCCCGCCCGCCCAGCGCTCGTTGGGCGGCGTAGGCGGAAGGCCAATATGATCAAGCTATTTGCCAACAGCTGGTCAGACAGTATGCAAATCAAGGTGATCAGGCTGCGACGATATATAGCTGCACAAGAGGCGGAAGGTTTTAGATGAAAATTCACTTCGTTTAGTAGAACTTAATGTTACCAGTGTTAATGGATCATTTTTGATTAAAATATTTTAATCGATTAAAACTGATGTAAGCAAAATAAATTGACTAGACCGATTACTCTTGTATCTACTTTATAAAGTATGTATCTAGAAAGTCTAAGAAGCTGCAGGTGAAAAAACTGTAAATAAAAAAAACTCTGTATATGTTGTTTCCTTTAGTTTGTTTCTTATTTCCATAAATATGTAAATGTTTGAACATTATTTTAACGAAATGAACGGAGTAAATGAAGTAAACTGGTGTTTTACTAATTTAAACCCTACACCAAGCCACTATACTCGTATTGACAAACAAACTCCGACACATACGTGGACGTATCACGTAGAAACAGTAATTAAACTAATAATATGTCTCGAAGTTCATCGCGAGTTATAACGAGCCACCTGTGAGCAACATCTCTTATGCCCGGGATACACGAGCTAATAAGAATAAGAAGGGTGACTTGCTACAAATAAAAATAAAGATAGTTATGCGTTCCTAAAAGATACCAGAACAACTACATATTTTATTTTATAATTATCATTGATACCCATCGATAATAATCTCATAACCCTAATATCCCATAACCCTCGTCTTAGACTATCTCGCCGGTTGGTAAGCGATGATGTGGTCGACGATGGAGCACGCTTGCCTAGAAGTAACCTTTTCACTCATAACAGGCAATGGCTGTCATGGCATGGCTGGTCCCATAAACTCACACAATTTGATAGCTTACTAGCCAATCTTGCTATCCAACTAATATTAACTAAATACTGATTTAAAAGAATGTCCGTGGAGTTTCGCCCGTTTTTCTCCATAGAAATCTACGCTTTGGGACGTGCAACTAGCTAAATAATTATAAATGACCAACTTTAACAATTTAAAAGATTTGATTTGTCAATTTGTAGAACTAGCCTCATGTGGTCCGGGCGTTAGCGCGAGGAGTCTCGAGTTGTGTTCGTACACATTCGCATCATTGCAGGGCAAACTGTTTGTATGGCGGAGTTATCAAACACGCAGCAGATGGATGCTTTCATAAATGCGGAAGTTTAACATGTCACTTGATATTCAGACATGTATGCATGTACTTGTGTATGTTTGCGATGGCTTCTGTGCCGTTTGTGTCAAGAAATGCGTATGAACTATGTACATAGAAAGTGTTTTGTGATTCTCAGTAATCGGATAAAGTAGTTTTTACAATAAGCATTTAATAATACTCACTGAAAACTATTGTTTTAAAAGATCAATCAATTGTTTATTAAATTTTAAAGGTTGTGTTTAGAAAGTCGTTTTTAGGCCTAACTATGGGCGACTTTATCGTCACCATAATTATGTAATGTTTCTTTATCTATGTTTTCTGTAAATTATTTGGTTTATCGGTGGCACCAAAATACAAAAATGGTGCCCTGAAATAGTGAGACGGGGCCGCGGCAGACCAGGAAGGAGACGGCGCGACGACTTGGATATCTTCCTTAGGAATTGGCAGAATGTGGCACAAAATTGGAAACAATGGAAGGAGTGGAGGGAGGCATTTGCCCAGCAGTGGGCGATTTCAGGCTCGCTATAATAATATAATAATTAGGTGTACATAATAAAAAGTATTCTATATAAGCTATTGAATAGGGTGTTACTAATTTTCATGGTAAACAAAATTATTATTTAATTACATTTTTTTTTAAATTTGTGTTAGTTTATTACAACGTCTTATAAAAGAGTAGGCTTCTTCACAATTTTTCACGTCATAAATAAGGATCCAATAGGTAACATCGGCGGCTCGAGTTACCAGCGCCATTACATGCCTCCCACGTAAACGATCTCAAACAATCCGCGAGCGCCGCCAGACGCGCATGCGCACCTACACACGAAGAGCTCACCTTGTAATACGTATCGGGTTAAAAAAATTGCCTTTTTTGGAAATATAATAATGTTCCCACGATAGTTTAAAAAAAAACTTTATTTATGCGGATCAAACAATTACTTGACCAACCTAGTACAATAATTAAAAATTGACGGTAACTTCAATCTTGAATATTTATTATATAGATATGAATTCATCAACGCAGAGCCTAAACCGCAAGGGTTAAAAACTTGAAATTTTGGCAGTTAATGGATTTAATGATGAAAACATCCACCAAGGAAGGATCTTTGAAAATTAAAAAATATTATTTGCATTTGTATAAGTTGAACGACGATGGGCAGACGGACGATGGAACTCCATAACGGCAAATAGCGCAAATGTGTAGACTTATACATTATGGCATATTTTAGTTATGGGGTTAAATTATTACAAGTGAAAAATAAAATTTAAATAAAATTCAAAAAAATACAACCGACTTCCTAATAAAAACACTACAAAGTATTAAATTACTTTAATTTCAGAAGTCGGTGGCAAACGACAAACAAATAAAACCAATGATTTCCGATCCTTCGGTTGTTTTTTTCGTAAAATAGTTTTTTTTTTTCATAAACTACCCCCTATAGAGGCATTGGAGTGGGTGTTTATGTTTGTTAAGGAAAGTACTAAATCAACGTGGACGAAGTCGCGGGCGAAGTGCTAGTTATAAGATGTTTACATGTTTGTAAATGACTTTATATGAAATGATGCTGATTCTATTCCGATAATTTCACTCATAGAAAAGCTACACTACCGTGGAACGGCGGCAATCGATTGTTTTATCCGGAATATTTGGCGATACCTGTGGAGAACGCCAATAGAGTTAAAATCGCGGGAAATAGCTAGTCCCTAATAAATTCTCAAGAACATTTTGACAAAAATATTGTCTCTTTTACAATTATCACCTACTGATGACCACCAGTATATCTTCAGTTCACCATATTATTTAAGTGAAGATAACGCTATTATCAGCTCACTTAGCGACCGCATCACTAGGCCCACTATCACGCCGGTACATGACATGGGAGCCAGCCCCCATCCATCATGGTGTAATCCTTTAGTCCCCCAACAACATCCGCCAAGTAATGGGGTACTGTGCCCCAAGTATTAAAGGTTACGGTACGGATATTACGTTATTGTGTACTTGTAACAAATTATTTTAGTCTATTATACTCTGGTATAAGTTCATAATAATTTGTTAATTGCCAGAGGGTTAGTAGGCATAACAATTAAAACCCATTTAAAATAACAACAAAACCTACTTAATTATAACATTTTACGAAAACATATAAGTTTCAAATTTGAATGTAAAATATGAAAGTACGGCGCGGCGGCGTAGCGAGCGTCTACGAAAGTGCTACGCAGGTGCTACGCCGTAGAAATCTAAGCTCGTAGACGCGCTACGTTTTGTGTGGAGCGAATACTCGTTATTAATAACTAAGACGTGAGGTTTACTTGTTCTACTTCTAAACTTTTGTGAACTATTATTTTTTTTGGAATTTTCATTTTGTGTTTAGTAAGCGTTCCATATAAAGAGAAAAATATTATCATGTGTCGGAATTTCAGTACTGAATAATCGCAATCCTAACTTATATAATAACTGTGAAAGTGAGTTTGTTTGTTACACTTTCATGCCTCAATCGCTGAACTAATTTTGATGAATTTTTTTTTTTTTAGAGATACACGATACCCCGGAGAAAATGAAACCGCAGACAAAAGCTAGTTTTCTGTATATATTCTTTACACAATTCTAGCCTTACATTTGAATTGATCTTAGTATTTCAAATGAATTTACTATCCGAAACACATTTTCACTAGTAGCAACGAGTCCGTGTGATTTACGCGACTATTGTCATAAATTACGCGCGGCGAGTAATAACCAGAGCCCGCTCATTATAACTCAAAAACCCACTGTTAACTTGTCACCGTAATGTATGGGTGTGACGCCTGCGCAGCTGCGTGGACGCGAACTGAGGGTTATATACCAGAGATTGAACACATTGAAGGTGACCAATAGGTTTGAAGGCCAATTATTCTCGTACCTAATAAATATTTTAGTGTTTTTATCAATCAATGGCAAAAACTTGTCAAATGTTTAATTAATAATACGAGAGTTGCCTCCCTGGTAGGTATACCAGATCATGAAAGGTCATAAACGCTCTTTGCTGACTGCGCTGGCGTACTTTAGAAGCAAGCGGTGCGCAGAGACATGATCATATTTGCGTAGAATGAAAACAAATCGAATGCAGTATCTTAGAAGGCCGTCAAGTTTGGTGGGGAGAACATTTCCTTTAAATTTCTTAGTATCGGTCTGGAGTTTACTTTTATCATAATTTAGTACGTAGTTTCGTAAATATGATATAATAATAATCAGTCTTCACTTATCGGGCACAGCACAGTACAGTATTAAAAAGTCTCGATACATAATTCCCTTTCACATTAAACTATATTCAGTGCCGCTTGCCGCTCGGCCCCACTTACACAAACAGGTTTCAATAAAAACAGAGTGCATTCAATAACTTCACACAATATTTCTGCATTGCATCGTCAACACTGAAATACCGAAACGCACTCCCCCATTGAGCAGAACTGTTTTATTTAAATAGCCACCAATAAAGGTGCGCGTTTTTCGGCACAAATGGCGGACGGCAATGAACGGCAACGGCACGGCACGGCGACGGCTCGGCACGGGGACGGTACAGCTACGGCATGGCAACCGCTCTTAACAGTAATGACTCTCATAAAGTCGCGCGGCTTAAATGAAACGAATATTGTTTATGCTCGCAGAGTCGCGGATTGAAACGTGATTTTTATATGACTGACTGTTTTGTAAGTCAGATTGCGTCGTAAAATGCGGATAATTTTATGTAGGAGCGCGAGCGGCACAAATGTTGCGTTTTGTGTAAATTAATACGGAGTGGTAAATTGGTGCGGATGAGAAATGGGCATTGGGAAAAAAAGACAATAATGTAAATTATTTCCGCGGCGTTTTTATACAGTAAAATTGGGTATTTTGTGTAAGAAACATTTTGGATTCCATGAGACACTAAGCAATATATTTCCTTGATTACTGGGCTGACTGCAGTCTCGACATTGATAGCGATTTCGGTAATTTCTACCGAATAATACTGTTGTCATGCCTACCGAATCATATCGAAACGCTCAGCCAGCTAGCAAAATTTAACGCTAGGTTCGCAAAAGTTTACGAAAAAGTTCAGTAATTTGACATTTGCTAGCGATGTCAAAGTCAAAGTCAAAACGTTTATTTCAATTAGGCCATTAAACGGCACTTTTGAACGTCATCGTTTACAGTTCAGTAAAAATAATAAAATTACATTAATAAAGTGACTCTACTCAACAAACTCCATAGTTACTCTTTTCAAATAATGATTTACAAAATTTGGTATACAAAAATTAATTTAATATTATGTGAGGACGATGCACCCAGAGTATGCTACTTATAAGAACAAAGTATCACCAGCAGAGGTAAACTTATTCATTTTCTAAAGAAATTTAGGTAACATATTTACAAACATTGGAACTATTAATTAAACAGTGTGTAAGTCAACAGAAAAATAGAAACACAAAAAAGAGAAACAGTACATCTATAAAGTTAATACATAAATCAACCAGTTGGATTTTGTCTACACCCTTGATTGTCCTATGGAGCAGGACCAGCATGATTCCAAGCATTCTTATCTTGAATGTAATCTTCTAATTTGTAATATGCTTGTTTACAAAGTGTACTTTTAACATAAGTTTAAAATTTTCCTTCATTTAGTTCTAATATTTCAGAAGGTATCTTATTGTAACATTTAACACAATACCCCATGAAAGAAGTGTGGATTTTAGCTAATCTAAAACATGGTTGATCTAATTTGTCTTTATTTCTAGTATTAAAATTATTTCTATCACTAATTTTACTAAAAAGATGTCGATTTTTCCGCACATACATAATATTTTCATAAATGAATTGGCAAGGGACTGTCATAATATTAATCTTTTTAAAAATTTCCCTAAGAGAATCACGGCGACGCAGATTATAAAGGGCTCTGACATCTCTCTTTTGTAAAATAAATATGGATTCAATGTCAGCAGCCCGACCCCACAGCTAAATACCGTACGACATAATGCTGTGAAAGTAACTAAAGTAGACCAAACGTGCGGTTTCTACGTCTGTTAACTGTCTTATCTTTCTTCTCTCTTCTTTTCGTCTTACAGCACACGCGGCTGAGCGTAGACGACCCGCAAGAGATGTTATATGAGACCCCCATTGTTATTTCTCGTCCAATGTGATACCTAGGAAAACCGTCTGATTAATGAACTCCAGTTTTTCTCCATTCAACATGATGTCACATTCGCTTCTTTTAACATTTGGTAAAGAAAATCTAATACATTTAGTTTTTTTTTTATTTAAAACCAAGTTGTTTGCCGTAAACCAATTTTGGACCTGATGAATAGAACTATTGACGTCGTCAAGATTTTGAAGACGTCGGTCTATTTTAAATATTAATGATGCGTCATCCGCAAATAATACCATCTTTGGTTGATTTTTAAGTAATTCTGGCAAATCATTGATGTAAACTAAAAAAAGGAATGGACCCAATATTGAACCCTGAGGAACGCCCATTGTCCTTTCCGACCCTATTGAGTTTACACCGTTTATCTGAACTTTAACCTGTCTGCCATGACATTCGCTAGCTATGAATGGAGAGACTGCCAAATATTTTCAAATTGTTTGGAATCGACCGAATTCGGTCGGTAAGCGATCGTTAACTATGTCGAGACTGTAGGTCCTGGACTGTACATACTCATTTGTTTTTGTATTATTATCATTTATTATTAAGCCTTTATTGCTGAATGTATAACAATACAAAAAAATAACTTATAAACTAACACATCTGGTTTCTCGGTTTAGTGATCAGCGTGTCCTGTGACACACACATAGGTCACTTCCAGCTGCTTCCATTCTTTTCTGTCTCTATTTTTCCTCATTCACATAGCACCGCCGACTTTCCTGATGTCTTCTATCCATCTTTTTGCCTGTCTGCCTCTTTTCCTTTTACCGTCGCGTGGTTGCCATTCAGTCATAAGTTTTGTCCATTTTGTTCTACTGTCTCTGGTCATGTGCCCTGCCCACCTTCATTTTAGATGTATTACTATCTACATAATATCTTCCACCTTAGTTATGGATCGTATGTCATCTGCTCTCATGCGGTCTTTTATTGTACCACCTATCACATGATAAACATTTTTTTAATGTTTTTGATTTAAAGCCAATGTTTGACATCCGTAAGCGAGACATGGCAAGACACACAAATTCACACCTTTTTCACAAATATGTGAAACTGTTTGCTTTAAATTTCTCTTCAATTACCCTTTCCATGCACTAGCAATTCCCCTTACAACTTCCATGTCTTTTTGGTCTCTAAATGACATTTGTTTTCTTAATAGCTGTTAAATAAATCTAAACTGCTCATTACTTCCCGCAGCCCGCAGTGCGCGGTAACTCTCAGTGGGTCACTGAGGGGGATCTGGTTTAATGGTTTAACGGCGGCTTCATTAACACAGGTAATAAACAGCGCTGAGAACGCTCGCGCTTTCAAGACCGCCGGTTAAATCCGGGTTAAAATAAATGTTTGTAAATGGTGCATAAGTTCACAGGTTGCTTCTGTTGAGGTAAGTGTCGGTAGTCCTCATGACTTACTATGTAGATAAAAAATACAATTTGAAATATAGTGTAGAAAATGGAATAAACTCATTTAGCGTTGAGCCAGTTTTCTGTTTTGTTTGTTTGTGTGATCAAATAAAACTAATGACGCCTACATTCCCCAAGGTCTAGGTACATCCCATACCATACATATTATTCATTTAAAATGACAATATGCCATTAATACAGTGTTATTCAGAAATAGTATTTATTGTGCTTTCAATTGAAATTCGCTTTTGGCTGAGAGGTTTTTGGGGTTTTAGAAACTAGTGTTAATTCTATTAAAGCTCTAGTTACACAGTAACATAGTGTGTGTATGTGTGTGGTGAGCCGGTGTCGACGCGCGTCGTGTTATCGTGAATAATGGCACCGTGTACACACTGCCTTATTTACACTCAGTGTTCACACTGCGAGCTGCAATTACTGCTCAAACCTCGACAATTTCGCTAGACTAGTTCATCGTGTTACGTTGGTGTGGTTAGAGATTCATGGTATTTCATAGGACGACCAACACATGTGGCGTGAATTTTAACATTGTCACGCTCAAAGGTCGTGGTATTAACGTTATTTGGTGTGATGCGGTTCATGGAAGTTCACTTCAGTCTTAGCTTTTCTACATTTCCCCGAAATAGGTGTTTGTGTTCTATATTAAAGTATTGTATGCTGCATCAGATTTAAACTTGTTTGGTAACACGGCTCTTGACGCAAACTGTTATTCAATTACAGTCTGTATGAAAACGAATACTTGAGGTAGTATTGTAGAGTGTTTCCTTGGTGCACTGTCCCACTAAGCTATTGCAACCTCACAAAATACCGAGTAAATGACGTATCATAGTAGTTAAAATCACAAGTGACACCTTTATGACAACGAACACCAGAACAATTTACTAAGAGGCATTCTGTGTCGCAGTGAATTGTTGATTGTTGGATATACTGCTGCGCTAATACCCCGTGTGTCGCGCATAGTGCTAGGACTGCTGCTGTACTTGAAACATCTCAACATGGTAGCGCACCGTGGTCCCCTCTTAACAAACTCCAGTCTGGACCGTGTCACGCTCCCCATATTCACACCGCACAACGGCAGCGTTTAAACACAATCTTATTAGCAACACGCTCGGCGTACGCTCACGCCACGCGACATATTTTGGGTGTTTTGCGATGTTGCTCGCTATGTATGCAGTAAACGCGAATCATAATAACTGCACTCAGGATGTTATAATCATAACATTACTGCGGCATGAAACATCAACATTTTCGTTCAGTCATTGCATTTGCCCATATTTCTTCACTGCTCCAATAATCTGCCCGTAGTGTTTCAACTGCTAGGACACAATAATCTGCCTGTAGTGTGCCCACTGCTAGGACACAATAATCTGCCTGTGGTGTGCCCACTGCTAGGACACAATAATCTGCCTGTAGTGTGCCCACTGCTAGGACACAATAATATGCCTGTAGTGTGCCCACTGCTAGGACACAATAATCTGCCTGTAGTGTGCCCACTGCTAGGACACAATAATCTGCCTGTAGTGTGCCCACTGCTAGGACACAATAATCTGCCTGTAGTGTGTCCACTGCTAGGACACAATAATCTGCCTGTAGTGTGTCCACTGCTAGGACACAATAATATGCCTGTAGTGTGCCCACTGCTAGGACACAATAATCTGCCTGTAGTGTGCCCACTGCTAGGACACAATCAATCCACAGCCCTTCCCCAACTATGCTGGGCTCGGCTTCCGGTCTAATCGGATAATCAGCTGTCTACCAATATTTGACATAGAGCGATAGCCTATCTGATCTCCACAATCCAGTCATTGGGTAAAACGGCAAATCCGTATCCACTGCTAGGACACAAACCATGTCCAGTACATGCATTTTAGAGTGTAATTTAGAGAAAACTTGATTCAATCATAACCAAGTCTTTCGGTTTTACTTGTGGTGTTTATTCCCCATGTCCTCAACTTTTTATATAGAAGGAGTTAAGTATAATAATATATTGTGCGATCAGAACTAAATTCAGGATGTACCAGGAAGTTGTACCTCACGCGATCCCGCAACAACACATCGTTCGGAGTTCGGAACTCTCACGATCGTGAGAATTTACTCCAACTGTACTCATTCTCAATTCATCCGCATCCACGGGTATTGTCTAGGCACTCTACAAAGTAACAGCATTGAATATGTCATATTTAAGGGTGGTATTCTGTAAAAAAACATTCTTTTTTCTTACTTTTTTTAAAAGACCCGACCGTTTGAAACGACTATTAAAAATAAGCTTTCAAGCTGTCTGATGCAGTTAGTCGGTGCTCTCGGCATATCGTTCTTGCTGCAAATGAATAATTTGCTAAAACCCGGTACCTTTGAATATGCAGACGACAGCACTGTTGCTGAGAGATACGTGTCCAACGCACGAGCTGGTGGTTCGCAGACCCGGTCTCTACGAGAGGCTATGGTTGAGTACTTGAACTTGTCCTTACAGGTTGTCTCTGAATGGGGTGATGTCAATCTGGTCAGGTTCAATGCTGCTAAGACCCAGGCTTGTCTTTTTCCGCTAAAAGGAGCCAATTCCACCCAGATCGTTTTCTCCGAAATGTAATTGTGTCGATAACCGATCAACTTGAGCTTCTTGGTGTTACGTTTACCATCTACCCACAGTTTTGGTCCTTTCACAATTTTGGGCAAAGACTGCCAAATAGTTGGAGATTCTTGCAAAGGTGAGATCGTACTTCACGCCGGAACATCTGCTCAAACTTTATAAAGCGCAAGTTCGATCGTGTATGGAGTACTGCTCTCATCTTTGGGACGGATCTGCCAGATACCAGCTTGATTGATGCCCTTGAGTCAATTGACACACTTCTGAAACATCTTGTAGATTGGACTTATTTATGTCATTAATGGATCTCAGAAGAAAGCAACTCGGAAAAAAGCACACATTCAAAATTAAAGACACACTCTGCCGATGAGCTTGATCTAACATTTTGCAATTTGCATAGTATCATAAAACGCACATTATATAACTTTATTATTCAGCTACAGAGACAGCAGACGTTTTATATATTCAACAATATTACTCTTACAATCGGTGTCAATATCTCCGGCCTATGACACGCGTGATAAGATATAACTAGTCTCAATACCTACGCACACCCTAGTATATAAATAAATACGTATGTACATTGGTAAATATTTCCATATTGTGCGTGTTTTGTGTGGAATTAGCTCGGCGCTGTGCCAGCACTACAGACTCGTAGTTATGCGACCTTCCACAGACGTGACGGCAGATCTTAGGAAGTTTCGTCGATATATTGCTTTAAATATTGACGGATACCGTGAAGTCTATAAGCGCCAACATTGGACAACGAAAAAAGAAGGAAAGAAAACATCTCTATTTCCGCTCTGTTTGTTGACGTAGGTACTAATTTCGAATATTTCTCATCCATAAAAAGGTAGGTTTTCTTACAATTATTTCATCAGATGGACTGAACGCGACGTCGTGTTTAATTATCAGTCGTATAATCTGACTGCTCCGTAAAGGTACATCCCGTTTGAGAATTAATCACGAGCTCGCCTCAGGTGCGGGAATTACATACAACAAGCTAATTACCGAGACACTGCACGGTGATATGGGCAGAAATACCACACTGTTGTAGGAACTTATCCCAGCAATTAGAAGAGAGACAGTGAAGTGTTATTTAGTAAGTAAATATACTTAACGAAAATGTAAACAGCATGTAAAGCAACCACTGACTGAACTATTTTCACAGTTCAAGGTCTATTCATGCAATTCGCAAGTAAGTACATATTATAATAATCACGACTACACTTTTTCACAAGATACAAAAAGGAAAAATTGCTTAAAAATACAAAACGAAAGAAACTGAAAGGTTTGAATGGAAAAACCACCCTCATCTTTCAACTAGTGTCTCAGTAGGTAATTCTTGAAGCCGTCCACATCTCCTTTGAATCCTAACGATTACATGGTATTGGATCTTCTGCACTTAATCCGCAGTTTGGACAAGTGAGCAGTATCCGCGCCGCGAGCAGGAGCAGTGGGTCGCGATGCTCGTACGAGTACGTTCGGGACTTATTAGTCGAGTGATTAGTGATTAGTTCCACGACTTGACTGCTCAGTGCGATCGGCTGAAGAAAGACGCGTCGCGGTTTTGAAGACGTTGAGACGGAGAGATAGATCGTATTTATGGGATTTACAGAACATTGATTGATTGTATTCTTGGTGGCAATAAAGATTCGTTTTTTTGTTTCCTACGAACCCGTTCAGTTAAAACAGCTAAATGCAATTTTGTAGTATTTTCCTTCTTGGAACAATTTAAAATCTAATATGTAGCTTTTTCACCCATAACGTTTATTAAAGCAAGTCAAAAAACTAAGCTTGAAGTTTTACCTTTAAAGCGAAAAAGTTTTGTAAAAATGTAATTAAATATCATTCAAACACGACGCTTCTAGGTAGCGTGCCGCGCGCGTTCCGTTAGCTACCGTCTCGTGTATGTGCGAGCCAATCAAGTAGTTTGTGCAAAAACAAAGAATGTTCGTATAAAGTTGCCGGCGCTAAGTTTTAATGATCCGCTGGAGAGCCCTGTTCGCGATCACTGCGTTAATTAGCTACCTCCTACACTTTGTGCGCGCCTGGTACCGCAGCTTACCTGGCTCGTCGACTGCAAGGATATTACAATGTGTAAATAGTTTCTTTGATGTTGCTAGCAGATAAAGGCTAATCTTTTATGTAAGTAAACCCGCTTTACTTAACTTGTGCACGTTTTTAAATTAATTAGTTGTTGTATTTTCATCACCACATGATCTGCTTAGTCTTTCCCCAATTATGATAAGGGCTTCCAGTGAACCGGATGATTCTGAATACCAGTATGTAACGTGGAGCGCCTGTCTGATGGAGAAAACCCAGTACTTGGGTTACAGGATACTCTTTGACGAGACTGGCTGCCTGACTTAGTAGTACAATATACGTCAACAATGTCTCATTCTCATACGTCACCAGTAATGCCGACTGTCTTAACAGATTATGAGTAAAGAAGGTACCTCCTCCCACGCGTGGTTTTTACACGCGACCCTCTTGTGGATCTTCTGACCACCCACGTGAACCCACGTTACAAATGATTACCCTAATAAGATGAGAACATAATACCAGCCAGGGGTGAATGAAAATACATAGTTGTTTGAAATAAGACGAGCTTACCGCGCAATGTTTAAGTTTTCTCTTGTAAATGCGGTCTTCGAAATAAAGGCTCAACTTTGAACAAACATGTTTGTTACTAAAGTATATTGATTCTACGAACATACGATACGCAAACATTTTTTAATTTACCTTTTACATTTTAATGTATTTTGTTTTTGAGATGTAGTGTTTTTATTTCAATCTGTTAAAAATTACGTCACATTTAACAGTAAAATATTAATTGTTTAAAACTTTATGCACCAGGAAAAACATTGTACAAATGTGGACTGGCATTTTCTATCAGTCGACCTTAGGGTGTTGCAGAGACAATATGGCAGGTGCAACTTAAAGGAAATAAAACTCAGTGTACCTGTTCTTAGGTCGCAACTCAATAATTTCCATGTAGGCCGTAGTTAGACGCATGCAAACATACGACGACACGTGTCTGGTTGGGCAAATGCACGTGTATTGTGGTACAGCCTGCACGTCGCACGTCGTCGCACGCCACAGGAATAAGCCACAGATTGCTTCTCGCGATCACTGCACAGGCTCGCCCTCGCCGCCGCTCGACTGCACGCTGAATATTAACAGACTTCTACCACCGACCAACTACATTAGGTACTAACTAGTACGATATTGTGCGTCGTGTGTATTCTTGGCTTAAATTGTCAGGTAGGGTAGTAAAGTAGATAAAATACAGGATTGATGGTGTTCCATCGTCGACCACTTCAGCACTTTCATCAGGTGAGATTGTGGTCACATGCGAGCCTGTCCAATGTAATAATGGATGCTTTTATTTTTTATTTTGTTTAAGGATGGGAAATCAGATTCAGTCAGACTCTTACTGACTAAAACCCATCCGTGTTCCTTCTAAAGCCCTTTGCGTTCTAGGGCCGCGGTGACTCTTTCGAACAAATTCCGCAACCCTGGCAGAATAACGGATGCCTGTCTTATGTGTAATCAATTGGACTGGGAAAAACCTGACGAAATAATGGTTTACATAAAAATGATGTCCGTAGTTAGATAAAGAAATGTTTTAGTAAAGCAGACGGTCCCATCTAAACAAGTCGTAATGTTCTAGCGAAAAGATCGTTGACACACGTACGACCCTCACAATGGACGCTGAACAAATAATACTTAGCTATAAACCACTCTTATTTGTTCGTGAGCCGTGCTTTATTCAGAGTCGTTGACTCTTCGGTCTTGCTTGACTTCAGTCGATAACTCGCTGTCAAAGTCACGGCGCGGCGTCACACTACGGGGGATGGAGAAATTCTACTGGAGTACAAAGGTTTTGTGTTGGAGTGACGAAGGACGTTTTCTTTAAATATTACATGCTTACAATGCGAATAAGAATATTAAGAATACGAACGAAAAATACCTATATCGTATGTGTAAGTACCTACCGATTGTAATGGTTCCAGGTTGTTCTCTACGGCTGTTAGTCGGATGCTCAACCTACCTAGTCGACAGATTTGTGTTTATACTACAGTTCTCGTGTTAATGGCACTATACCCATATTTTTTCCCTAGCTATCAAAGAAAGCGTTAAAAATAAAACCTTTTGATACAATATATTTTCACATATAATTCATAAAAATTAGCAAGGTATACTTTTAAGAGTTTTTTGGGGAGAAACTCGTGGCTAAATAATAACAACCGTGCCGATCTTTAAGGTTAAGTAACACTTACCGAGGTCTGTCCGTGGATGGGTGACCAATTTAAAGTACCGAGACTACTCTATTTGAGACGTTAGTCCGGCTCGTATTAGTAGATCTTTGAAAGGCTAGGCAGATTGATTTAGTATAATTACTGAGCAGTCGCAGGCGCCGTCCATCATGCAGTGTCGATTTTAATAGTTGTCACAAGTTCAGCGCTTCAGCTTAGGACAAGTATGTTCCGTGGTTGGTGTTCCTGACAGCTCTTCTGGATACATTGTGATACCAGCAGAGCCTCGCCCTTCACCGTCCCCCTCCCCTCTGCCATCCCGCCTACCCCGCACCCTTGTGCCAAGCATTTGCATAAAGATATTAGGCCGTGTACCGCCTGCATGCGCCTGACAATCGAGAGAACGTCTCGCCCGCGCCTATCGCGGGGAAAAGTTTATTTATCAACGAGTACATACTACCTACTTATGCGAATAATAACTTAAAGGCTTTCACAGAAATATAATCCCTACTCTACTTTATATTTAAAGTTTTTTCGTCCGTCCAGAGGTTGTCTGGCAGATATCGCTGTCAGTAATAAGACCACCACTGTACACATATAACTAAAGTTTGTGTAAATATTATTGGTATACAATTAAGTAAATTGTATCTATGTATGCGTCTATCTTTCTAATTCCAAAAAATCCAATCCATAGATATCCGAACATTTGCCAAATCTTCAATATTCGTGTTGTACGCTAACTTGAGACAGTTTGTTTAAAACTTTAGGAAACAGATACTTTGCTAAACTTTAAGAAGGTATATTTTGTTAACAAGCCAAATAGCCGCTTTGCCTATAAACAATATTGAAGTAAAGTTTTAAATAAACTGGATCAGATTGTTATGTTCAAAGTGAAGGTTTTAAGTTTCCGGGTGCGTCCGCTGGCGAGTTGCCTCGGGCTGTGGTTATTATTACCTCATCTATGCGAATGGTTCACATTCGTTATGTCGTGGCCGAGGTGAGTTTAGGTTAGTTTTGAGGGAACTTAGGGCACCCCGACACGGATAGCTTACGTTCAAATGGGATGGCCATACCATTCATGTTAGATTCCTTTGAACCCTGCTGACAGAAAAAGAAAAATTCTACGATATGGCGACGACAGTGATAAATATTACTTGCAAAATCCGGGGCTTCAAAGTAGTTAGAAAAATGACACCCACCCCATGTCAAAAAATGTGCATCTTTGCCGCCAAATTGTAATTTTGATTTCCACTGATTTATCTAGTTACGCATAACTTTAAGATTTCTTTACTAAGTCCATCATTCACATTCTGCTACAGTATTCTTTCCTCATCAACAGACCCCTAGATTCAAACCAACTCCACCAAAACCATCCCAATTTGTCTACTAGATAAAATTAACGGTATATTTTCGAAAAGCGATATTTCCGCCCCACCGAGAGTCGAGCATGCGACACGGTGTCGAATCGATGCCGCTAATAAGGTTCACGTACTCTTCGGATTGAATTACGTTATAACCAGAATGTACGCACGCACGTCCCGCTGTAAAATAATATCGCTCTAATGTTATAACGTAAAACAAGAGTAACTCGATCACAGAAACCTCTCCGATACGGATAACGGAATTAATTATTTCCGTACGTACCTAATGCCTGCCTACCACGTACATATATGTCACCGCATTATTGTTAATACCGTCATCTGCCTAGCCTTTTCCCAACTATATTGGGGTCGGCTCCAGACAAACCGGTTTCAGCTGAATACCAGTATTTTACGTAGAGCCCCTATCTGTCCTCCACAACCCAGTAATTGGGTGACACGGAACTTCTTGGCCAGGCTGCTGTCAGATTTTCTGGCTTAATAATTAATGACTTAGTAATTTGCGAAATGCAAATAACCTATTTTTCTTCCTTTCTTTTCTTTTTTTAATTTAGCCACGAGCACCTCCGTAAGTTTATACCGTAAATTTATACGGTACCGAGCTTGAAGAGAACGCCAGCCCAGTCCCAGAGGTGACACAAGCAGAGTTGAGGGTGGCCGTGATGCGGCTCCGGGCGAAGAACACTGCCCCGGGGCCCGACGGAATTCACGGCTGCGCGATGGCCCTCGCTTTGAAGGAGCTGGAACCCCGACTGAGAGGACTCTACTCAGCGTGCCTGGAGCAGGGCCAATTTCCCGCTCAGTGGAAATCTGGTCGACTGGTCTTGCTCAGGAAAGCGGAGCGCCCTGCGGACTCGCCGTCCGCGTACCGGCCGCGTAGTGCTGCTGGACGAAGTGGGAAAGCTGGAAAGGGGTGGTTATAGTCAGTAAGAGTCTGACAGACCCCTCTGCCCGCCGCAAGGTGAAGGACATCCATAAGGATTTCCCTCCGTAAAAAAAAAAAAACATGGCCACCTTCACACGAGTTGTTGTAAGTAGTAGTAAGTGTTCACCCGTCTAAAGAAGGCGGAATGGCGATTCCGGAAATAGTTTGCCCTTTAGGAGTATATTAAGAGGATAGCTAAGGAATGGAATTTGCAACCGGTTTATTAATGAAAGAAATTCCATAGACCACCCAGGAATCGAAAGGGTATGTTCCACCGGATTACTGCCTATGCTTTGCCTTACAAGAGTATGCAGTATATATTGCTACAACTAAACATTTTAGTGAACATTGTATTTTGTGGCTGTTCATTGTCACTAAATAAACAAAATAAAATTCATTACTGTAACCGGACTCAAATGGTAAATTCTGTTTGAGTAGAATATTGTAACTTAAATACTTTAAACTACAGAAAGTTTCACACGACCGATTCAAAAGTAAACTATCTTTTACCGTACATATTGTAATGGCAGCATTAACAAAACAGACCGTTGTCCGTCTGCACAGTCTTAGCGTATCGAGTCAACAGACCCCTTGCGTCGGGGCGCCGGCGGGGGCGAGGCACGGTGTATGCGGGGCAGGGGGATAAAGGAATAAGGGAATAAAAGGCGCTAAGTTATTGCAAATGGCTCGATAGCGGGACTCGCTCCTATCGATTCTCACTCGCTACTCGATTTACTCGGATTATAAGTCGATTAACTAGATATGTCTCGGTTGAACAAGTATGCTGGTAGTTAGCTTTCACGCCAGAGTTAGCGCGAGCATCTATAGTTTGTGTGTCGCTCTTCAGCAGATATCTTACAAGGTACTAAAATGTAGACAGTAAAATGTATCAAACATACTTTAGTACGTCTAATAGAAAGTATTGCAGTTGACAGTAAAAAATATTTCATGAGTCTGGATTTTAATGCCGAAATGTCGTAGGTTTATGTGGTCGGCGCGGTTGTGGATTATGCATTGAGGAGATAAACCAGTGCCTTATGCCATGGGCGTCATATTGAATCCCGAGCGTAATGAAGGAGTTTGAGTGTAGTCAGGGATTCGTGCTAGCCCAAGGCAACGCCAACTCAGGCCCGAGGAGCATAATTAACTTTTCAAACCTACTGCATGATAATGGAATGCGAGCCACGAGGATTGGTGGCAGGTCGGGTAGTAATGACTTACTTCAGTTTAGGTTTTATGACACGTTGTGGTGTGAAAAAATCTATAAAAAATTTGCAATATTACCAAAAACTATTTCAGATATTTTGCACTCCATTTTGAAATTAGTATGCCTATGTGAATATGTGAATATGTGAATACATAACAATGAATCAGTCCACAAAACCCCTAGTACTATTATTTTTACAGTAAGAAAGATTTCAATCGCGCCGCGTCCACCCAGGCGCGGCCGCGTACATCCCCGACGCAAGCTCTTGACTATGAAGTATAAGACACGCCTATCAACATCTGCAGCATTTACCTTACCTGGGACAACTTCACACTCACTCACTTACACTTCAACATTTTATTGGAATTGTTAGTGACGCAAGTTTCTAGTATTACTCGTACTTACAAGTTTCTACCTATTCTCACAATAATAATAAAGTAGATAAAACTATGTCGATGTAAGATTAATATGTGTTATTTTATTTTGTTGTGTGTTGTCCCGATGTTTGTCTGTCATCAAATCTTGCAAGTTAAATTTGACACACTTCCCGGTTTTCGATTGAGCTGAAATTTTGCACGCATATGTTTATCGCGTAATAATGCAATATTATGATGACATGGAGCTGATCTGATGATGGAGCTGGAAGGTGGCCATAGGAACTCTGTATCGAAACGACGAAACCCCATCGAATTTGGACTCAGTTGATTTGTCTTGACGAGTATTTTGTGTCTAAATGGTATCCAAGGTCTGATGATGGAGCTGGAAGGTGGCTATTAGAACTCCGTTATAAAACGATCTTACCGCATCGAGTTTGGGCTCGTTTGATTATCTTGATGAGTACTTTGGTACTAGATAATATCCATATGCAACCCCATCAGATTATTTTGAAATGGATAGAATGAGAAACGTTACAAATAATTAATCAGTAATTAGTAACTAATTTGAACATGATTCTATTATAACTTACAAGTCCTATCAAATAAAGAGATGTAAGCTGTTGTTAAAATAAAATATCACTGTTAGTCTGGCAGTTTGCGATCTACTTAGTCTTCACATTCACAATACGTTATATGAGGACCATGCAGATCAGTGTCTGAAACGGTATTTTGAGGAAAGAACCACACAGATTTGAGTGGACCTGTCCAGTCAGTGCAAGCCTTGGTCAGTAGTCGAGTAGCTCACCTTAGAACCAATAAGGAGCTCAACGACTCGACGAAGAATGCCAATGAAAGGACATTTGGGCAGGCCACAAAAAGTACTCAAACTGCCAGACATCTTAAAAAACATACTTGAAAAAAATAACAATAAAGAAAGATAACCCATATTTTAAAAAGTAAGTATTCATGTCAAAAAAACAAACAAAAAAGTGAATTCAAATAAAATAGAATAGAATACTTAACAAAGTAAACACTCATGTCAAAAAGTATACAAAAATGTCAATGTCTAAAAATAATATATAAACGTAAATTTAAACATTGGCTCATGTACATCATTAAAGCAGCTCAATCCCAAGCCTTTTTGTCTTCAAATAAAACGATTTTTTTTAAAATGAGCGGTATCCTTAACTTTGCCATGTATAAGTGCTTTCCAGTATTCGATCCTTATTAGCGACACTTTTGGTGTATTTTTTTATTTTTATACAGGTTGTATTTTTTTTTTAAATCAACCGGTTCTATTCCGTTTTAGTTTTCATCAAAATCGGGCTCGAGACTCCTTTCAGTATTTTTCGATATTCCTGATACTAGTATAGGTACTGACAGACTCATTATATGTTTTCAGGCAAATACCCTATTGTATAGGCATACAACCATCCTCATTCGATGGTTTCGTAGTCGGTTTCGGTTTCGTTAAAAATAAGTCTACAGTAACTAATTTAATGATTTTTACTGATCACTTATTTAATAACATGGACGCAGGATATCAGACCGACGCTGTTTATACAGATTTTAAAAAGGCTTTTGATAGAGTGGACCATTCAATTTTATTAAATAAAATAGCCTTTAACGGCATCAGAGGTAACTTATTGCGTTGGTTTTGTTCGTATATCAGCAATCGTAATCAAACTGTAGTGAGCAATGGATACAAATCAGATTCATTTCTGGCGACTTCTGGCGTTCCCCAGGGATCTATTCTGGGCCCATTGATGTTTATTATGTACATTAACGATATTTGTAACTGCTTCCAAAATTGTAAATTCCTATAATACGCTGATGATCTTAAGATATTTAGAACAATAAAAAACACTGTTGATAGTGGCCTTTTGCAGGAAGACCTGAATAGATTATCGGATTATTGTAATGAAAATAAATTGAAACTAAGCATCCCTAAGTGTAAATATATTAACTTTACTAAAAATAAAAAAGTAATAACCTATGATTATTCACTCTGTAATAAGGCCTTAGTTAAAAAAAACCTATATATGTGACCTAGGCGTTCTCCTTGATTGCAAACTTCACTTAAATCTACATATAGATAAAGTTACTTCCAAAGCATTTCAAATGTATAATCTTGTCATGAGAGCTACGTCAGATTTTAAACGACCAACCACATATCTTTACTTATTTAATTCTTTAGTTCGCCCCCAAGTTGAATATGTCTGTATAATCTGGGATCCCTATTATATTAAATATGAAATTGCAATAGAGAGAGTTCAGCGTAAGTTCCTCAGTTCAATGCAGTACAAATGTCGTATCGAACGTTTATCTTATAAAAACGCTTTGAACAAGTTTAAATTATTAACATTACGCTCTAGACGATTGTTGCTCCAAGGATTGATGCTCCATGGACTTGTACACAATAAGTTTGATTGCTCTGAATTAATAAGTAAATTATGCTATACTGTTCCTAGAACGGTTACGAGACGAGAGGCGCGCTCTTATCCACTGTTTGCTACAACTCACTGTCGTACAAATGCAGGAGAGAGAGCGCCGCTCCATAGATTGGCTCAAGCCTACAATAACAATTTTAATGATATCGATATATTTGCCCTATCTAAACATAAATTTAAAAAACAAATTATTAAGCGCCTTGCTCAAAATTCCTAACTATTATGTATCTATTATTTAATTATTTATTTTAAGACTAGACAATTAGATTTTAAGTTAGCGAATAATTGTATTGTTGTTTTGATCTTATTTAGTTTTACCAAAACTGTATCTTATTTAACTTTGTAACATGTGGAAACGTAGTGGATTGTACATTTACATATAGCATACTATGTTTTTTAAGATATAATATACAATGTACGATTGTTTGTTTTCCCAAATAAAATAAAATGAAATAAAAATAAGGAACCCTTATAGTTTCGTCACGTCCGTCTGTCTGTCCGTCTGTCCGTCTGTCTGTCTGGGTATTCAAAGTAGTAAAATAAAATCTTGAAATACATTTTGCTAGGGTGGCCCACCTACATGTGAAGTGGTGATGATTTCTTTTTTTATCGTTTACCCCATGGTGTGGGGTGTCGGTGGAAAAAGAATATTGAGGGTTTGCTAAAACCATTTTTCCATCCTGGATCCGTTTGCGAAATATTAAGGTTTAAAGATCCAATTTTTTTAGAGTTAAGTGTCCACCGCCTCTGCCAGCTAAACGGTTGTTTTTGGAGACGTGACTAATTCACAGTAGTAGCATATAAAACGAATTCAAAAGGGAAACTAGCACAGCTAAGTGGGTTTTACAAGTTATCGAGTAATAGTCGACCAACTTAAAAAAAATAACTGATTAGGTAAAAATTTTTTTATTTATTTAAACTTTATGTACAATAGTGGTATATATGGGCGGACTTAATGCATCAAGGCATTCTCTACCAGTCAACCCCATAGAAAATGACTTAATGTTTTTGTTACCATAGTAAAAGCTTTTTTGTCATGGCTTACGAGACGGGTAACTACGGAACCCACACTGTGCGTGGCCCGACACGCACTTGGCGGGTTTATTTTTTTTATTCAAAGTCAGGATAATAAACCAGGATATTGCTTGCTTGCTATCATTGCTTCAAAACTAGACTTGTGTAATCCAGGCTGAAAGTCATTGAGCCGATCCTGACTGACACTTGAACAATTAATCGCTAATGAAATTACAACTTGAAGCGATTCAATATCGACGTAAAATCAATTAAGTATTGTTCGCGAATATTTGCGAATCTATTTATCCGCCCGCAATCCCATAGCCCGAGCGTTCCAATTCCGATACTCTTAGCGCTAGTTAAGTGCACACCTCCTTCCCCCCTTATTACGGGTAATGTTGGAGCCTCACTTTCGCTCGCTGTTGAGGGCGCAAAGCAGGCTGGTCTTATTTTTCAATGAAATAAGAACAAAGCTGAAATATTATAATTTCCGTGTCATTGGACTTGTCGCCATGTCGTCAATGCGACTCTCGACACTCTTAAGGACACAATATAAGATTCTAAGAAACACGAATGGTGTTTTACTAAACTTTACATCAAAATACCATTTGTAACATATAAGAATGATGAAGTCATTTTAATGACGGTTTATCAGATACTCCGCGTGAATATTGAAAAATATCCGAAGGGAACACACTCCCGGGAGGACTCAAACAATCTCTATACCATATTTCAACTAAATTGGTCCAGCCGTTAGCGCGTGAAGTAACAAACATACACACACACACTCACAAAGTTTCGCTCTTTATAATATTAGTGTGATATAATATATATAGTGTAATAGTGTGATTATTATAACCTACTGTTAGTACTTACATTATGATAGTTAAAAGTTGGCAGTGTTTACAAACGTTACATCCATAGATACCCCTCACAATATAAGTTTATTATGTAATACAACAATGTTTTTTATGAATATCAAAGATATATAGTTTATTTGAAAGCCTATTTAGTCACATTGTGAAGACGATACAGTAGATTGACATAAAATTAAAGTTCGCTAAGGTACCTTCCTAAGTATTAACCCGTTTACAAAAAGCCTGTTTCTACATAAAAACATTGAATTCGAAGCCTTATTACTCTAACAAGTCTAAGCTCTAGCTACTCGTAAGTACAAACGTAACGTACAAACAAAAGTCATTCGGAGTTTGTTGCCCCGTGTGCTGGTTTCTTCACGGCTTGAACTCTTGCTAACAATCAATGGGCTCTCCACTGGAGCCACACTGACAAGGCTTCGGTGAATGAACCAGAACTTACCACACTTTCCAGAATTGTATGGATTTTCAAGTCTCGTACTTACTAGACTTCAGTGCAAGATATCTAAGACAAAATCAGTCAGATAGCGAAGTGATCCCATAAGGGTTCTGCTTTTTCCTTTTGAGATACGGAACCCTAAAAAGTGTGAAGGACGCATATTTCGGCCACAATGTCATGCGAATATAATTCATTTTCTGACATGTTTAGAGACAGAAAACTTCGGAACCTAAAACTGTACGTGGGTGATGACGATGACACGTCTTTGGCCTGTTTTTTTAACTTTTATATAGGTACAAATACATTCTAAAGCCTAATAAGTACCTACTATTTCAATTATTGAAAAATCTTTGTTTTTTTAAATCAATAGTACAATATTTTAATAGGTAAACCGTTCCATTTTGAATTTTCGAATTTCATTCACAGTAACAAAAGTCCGAGGCGGAAACCCCCGGGCGCTCCATGTGAGCGTCATGACATGCCATGTCGCAAGTATAACTTTCTCGCTGTTGAGCTCGTCACATTGTTCGCAAAAAACTTTGATAAGAACAAGTGTAGTAGGTGCCCACGTATATCGGATATCGCATGCACATACCTACCAATAATAGGTGGTTCGTTTAAAATCTTTGCAATCTGATTTAAATAAAGACACCTTGGTGTTATATTGACCCAGAGAGACATAACTTCTCACCCTCGACGCACATGTTTGTGTAAGGAGCAGCTTGTTGATACAGACGCGTTTCAACGTGTCCGTGATATCGCACACGAGCGGGTGGGAAGGGGGAGTGGGGAGGGGGGGTGGGTGCCAGTTGATCTGTCGCCGACGAGCCATAACTCGAGAGCTAATCAGAGGTGTTTGCGAGCGAGCCACCAGCCACGAGCCACGAGCGGCGAGCGATGAGCTACGAGCCACGCTGAATCAACACGACAATATGTTGCTGTGTCTCTCGAGATCATAGTACTAATGACGAGCAGAAGGTCCACTCTGAACGATGATGAGTGATGAGGCAGAAATATGGGTAAGCAAAGATATATTCGATAGCTAAACTATCTCATACGTTGACGAGCTTTAAGTTGATGTCATGAAACGTATTTAGAACTATTACAAAATAAATTTTAATATATTAATTCTTACTCAATCTTTCTACAAAAACTGATCACAAATTTCGATAGGTTATGTCGTACCACTAAAATCGTTTTTAGTAGTACGACATAACGTATCGAGATTTATTTACACTGGTCGTTACTTCATAAACAGTCATTGTTTTAAGTGTTCTTTTTTTATTCTCTAAGAAACTATCATCGATTCGATGATCGACAAACTATATTGACAGTCCCATTCACCGTTACGTCCGAGTCTTCTGCCCATTACTATCTGTGTTTGTCGCCTGTCTCGTGCATACTAGCTGCGCCGCCGCACTCTGCCCGGCCCCGGCGGCGGTACCTACGTCGCTACAGTTGTAACGCGCAGCGCCGCGCGCCGTCGGGCGGTGACCCGCTGGGCTCCTCGGCACGTACGGTGCCAGCCTTAATTAAATCCGCCTCAAATGTTCGATTGCATTCACATTTCTCCAACTGAACGTTCTAAAGCGACGAACAAAACTCAGCGTTTCATTAACTCCTATTGTATTCGATGTGTCGTAGTTTTAATTAAACTAAAATATTTCAGCTATACATATAAATTAAATGGCAAATAAAAAATTGTGTTCCCAAAGTGATTTAATTTGATTACAGAGGGTTTCCAACAAACAATAACTGTTTTATTACTTTTCCACGTTCAACTCATAAAATGTGAGACTCCCTCAGTTGTTCCAAGGTCGGGATAACGCCGGAATATCGTTTTAAACTGTTATCTGTTAACACACAGAATATTCATTAAATTGAAATGGAAGGAATACCAAACAATATTAATTAATGCAAATTAACTGTTATTACCATTGTTGTTTACGAGAGGGGCCGGTCTTAAGTGATTAGTTTTTTTTTAAACAATCCTCGTTCAGTTGTCATGCAAACACAATAAAATCATTATAGCTCAAAAGCGTGCGGATGACAATTAAATAAGTTCAGGAGCTACTTCGTTTTGTTGTGCTGCTTGCCGTTGCCCACCTAGTTATACGTTTGTTAAGTATGAGCATGCGGCTCCGTCACGATTATTTAGTTTAGTTAGTAACCACCTAGTATTGTATTTTTTTAATCATAACTAACAGCTGCTTTGTATGTTTACTAAAAACACAACTACTGTTATTAATATTGCTGAATATCGAATATTCATTAGAGATGCGCCCAATGTTCCCGGGAATCCAATCCTATAGACACGTGAGAAGTAGTCTCTATTCCCTCGAAACTGAAATGTGAAAAGTAATTTGAATAACAACCGTGACTTCGTTCACTATTTGTTACAACAGCGAATACAGTTTTTGACTCTCATAATCCTAACACAATGACAAACAATGTTATTATTTTAAAACGAAGTCTCCTTATTTTTGTTCGTACATTGTGTGTATCTGTGTCTGCAGTCTGCCACATGTACATATTGCTTTTCTTTCTTTTGCATTTATAACCAACTAGCGGCCGTCATGCGGTTTCACCCGCGTAGTTCTGTTCCCGTGGGAGTGCGGGGATAAAATATAGCCAATGTCACTTGCTGATAATGTACCTATTCATTGCTGAAAGAATTTTTCAAATCGCTCCAGTCGTTTTTAAGTTTATTCGTAACATACAAAATACAAAACTTTCCTCTTTGTAACATTATAGTAAATATAATAATAGTATAGACTAGCACTTCATCCGTGACTTTAGCCGGGCGGATTTAGCAGGTACTCAACAACACTTCAACGTCCTCTCCTCTCTAACGCTATTTAAAGGTTCGTTTTGAAAAATTAAGCATTACGATATCCACTCAACGGTCTCAGGATCAGCCTACTATTCACCCCGTTCACCCAGTCTGACCGTCCGACAGGTTCAAAAATCCCACTTTTAGTTTGTTGATTCTAATTTTCACGTAGTTTATATTGAAATAAGCAATAATGTCCTCCCCTAAAAACTTTAACACCCCTTTCCCCCTTAAGGGGTTTATTTTTGAAAAATCCAAACATTTCTTATTCTTATATTTTTTACCCAAATCATTAATGCCGTGTTTCAACTTCATCGGACCAAGCATTAAGATTCTACCCAGTTCGCTCAAACCGCAACATTTTTCTTACTTAGAGCATTTTTATACCCTTCGTAACTTTTAAACGATAGGTCCGTTTTGAATAATTTAAAGTCTAATTTACATGTACATAATCAACCTTAATTATGAAACCATTTAAATGGATAATGATTAATATCTTGATATTAAAATCATCACCTTTTCTTTCCAGCTGGGCTTTGATTGGATAATTTTAACAAAAAGCGGTCATTGTGACTTAACTATAGTAGTTAGACGTATGCTCCTGCGAACTTTTTTATAGGTAATAATGAGTACTTGAAGTATGTACTACAATAATTTTATGTATCACTAATAGTTTTCTCAGCGCACACCAAATAATGATTTTTTTTGGCAAAATTTTGCTACTTTGGGTACATTATTGCAATTTTCGTTAGGATTTCTATTTTTCACGAAAATAAAATAACATAGGTACGGTAAAGTTACGGTAGGTAAGTTAGTAATGGGCCCGTATCGCTGTCGAGTCCACCATGAAGTACCTGGGATTGGTGCTCGACAGCCGGTGGGATTTCGGCCCCCACTTCCGGCGGCTGGCGCCCAAGTTGTTGGGCGCGGCGGGGGCGCTGTCAATGCTGCTTCCCAATCTGGGGGACCCGAGCACCGCCTGTAGGCGGTTGTACGTGGGGATCGTGCGATCGATGGCCCTATATGGGGCCCCGATCTGGGCGGCTGACCTGACGGCCAGCACCATCACTGTTCTGCGGAGGCCGCAGAGGGTGATGGCTGTCAGAGTCATCAGGGGATATCGCACGATCTCCTACGAGGCGGCTTGCGCACTGGCCGGATCTCCGCCGTGGGACCTGGAGGCGAAAGTGCTCGCGTCACTGTATAGGTGGCGCGAGGGCGCGCGGGCGCGCGGCGAGCGACTGACGCAGCGACACCTGGAGTTGCGTCGGTCGCAGCTGCGCGAGGTCCTGGTGGCGGAATGGCGGGACAGGCTTTCGAGCCCTACCGCCGGCCTCATCACCATCGAGGCCATCCGGCCAGTGCTCGACCTGTGGCTCGGGAGAAGGCACGGCTCTCTGACGTTTCGTGCGACGCAGGTCCTCTCGGGGCATGGCTGCTTCGGGAGGTTCTTGTGTCGCATAGGCAGGGAGCCGGACGCTCGATGCCACCACTGCGTCGACTGTCGGGAGGACACGGCGCGGCATACGCTTGCAGAGTGTGCAGCTTGGGAGGAGCCGCGCCGTGCCCTCATCTCTGTTGTAGGCGGTGACCTCTCGCTGCCGGCCGTGGTCCATGCTATGGTCGGTGGTGAGGAGTCCTGGGACGCGGTGGTCTCCTTCTGCGAGACAGTTATCGCGCAGAAGGAGGCTGCGGAAAGGGAGAGGGAGATCACAACCGCTCTCCCTGCCCGCAGCAGGCGCATCGGGCGTCGGAGGAGGGCATACGCTGCCCTCTTCCGGCCCCCCTAACTGGGTCCAGGGGCGGCGGACTTGGGGATGTCCGTCGCCCCCCACTCATCCGGACCCGAGGTGGCGGCGCGTGGTGTTCCCGTGCGCCCCTCTTTGACGTAGCGAGGGGAGTTAAACACCTCACTCCCCTCGCCGACGCGAGGTGGCCCGCAGAGGCGGGCCGGCACCAGCCGGGGATTGCGGATGTCGCATACGTTCCCGCGATCCCCGGCGTAGGTGGGAGATGGAACACCGGGGTGGTTTTAGTCAGTAAGAGTCTGACAGACCCCTCCACCCGCCCCAGGGTGGAGGATTTCCATGAGGATTTCCCCCCGAGATCAAAAAAAAAAAAAAAAAAAGGTAAGTTAGTAATGTAGCTTTGTAATTGCGAAAGACATTTTAAATCGATTGATTGTTTTTTGAGCCGCATTGTAACGAAGAAACAAACTATTAGTGTGGATTAGTTAGGTCTCTATTCTTAACTTTTGTTTTTTCGAATAATATACATGCCCTAAAAAAAAATCTCTTAGAGGTAGGCACCACAGATTTTCACAAGTTTCTCTACTATATTTAACTAGCTTTTGCCCGCGACTTTGTACGCACACATCCCGTTTTAGTAGTCTAAAACCATCTTCGCATTATTGACATTCTAAAGAATCCGGTGTGGGGCATATCGGTTGGACCTATGTATGTCCGTTATAGAACGGACATAACTACGTAAGTAGAAACAATTTTTATCTTTTATATATCGAGACACACGGCAGCGTGTCCAGCCAAGTTCAAAGCAAAAGGTCCTGGTGACGCAGCAGCCGTGTGTTATATTACACGAACCATTTCGAGCTACTTTTGACCCCTTTGCAACTATATTAACGTTTAAAAACCGGCATTATATGATTGACTAACTGACTGATAGATCAAAAACCTAAACTACTTGCAGGTGACCCAGAAACTTAATATTTGGCATCAAGGTAAACTATTAGGCGTGTACAAAGGAAAAATCTGAAAACTGAACATTATTGATTACTAGCCCACGTGAATGTTGAAAATTATTCCAAGAGAACATACTTCCGGGATGATAAGTATGTATCTTATGTGTTATTCCAAACTATACTCTACCTTTGTGCCAAATTTCATTAAGATCGGTTCAGCCGTTCTGACGTGATTGAGTAACAACCATCCATCCTAATATCCAAACTTTCGCATTTACAATATTATATAGATTACTATCAACAAAGTAATAACTTTTATTTTGACCGGTATGTTTGAATGTTCGTAATGGTCGTTTCGCTTTTGCTTTTCGCTCTGCAAAATATGACACGTTGGCGACCAATTAATTCAGTGTACAGTTCTAGAATTTATCGGAAATGATTAAATAAGCTAAATTAAGGCTCAAGATTTGACTTGGCTAGTTTTTACCAGCAAATCAAATTTTAGGAAAAGTCAGATTCAGATATGTTGACCTTTTAATAAAAAAAACTGTAACACTTGCGAAACCATAAATATGATAAGATACGCCATGTATAAGGAAACGTGTATGTGAAAACTAGCCGACTCGAATCTTGAGCCTTAATTATTTATCTTTTCAGGATTATATATAGAAATTGGCACCCACTTAGATCTCAATTATTTTGTCGCTGAAGTCGACAGTCACGCATTTTCAACTTGGCTCCCACTTTCACATTTATGTTTTGATATGATATAGATTACGTCGCTCGATTTAATCCTTCTTCTGTTAGAAAGGTATGCTACGACTCGATGGTGGCGATGGTAGATACTAATCAACTATGCAATTATATTCCATCCTAAATGTTTATTTCTCCCTCTCGCAACCGTTCCTGTGCGCACAATGGATGACCTGTCTCCAACTACTGCGATATTGTATTGTTTGAACTCATTACTCATTCTCCCTTCTTTTTGTTTGCTCTAAAACATTACCTTCGTTCTATAAAGAACGAAGGTAATGTCTGTCTGGCCGAGTTATAAAACTCGAAGCTTCTAAAACTAAATAAATTAGATTGATGACTTAACATAAAGAACGAGTTTTTGTAAATGGTTTCAGATTTTTGTTCCCTACAGATTTGATTCATTTGGTTTTATGGACAGTTTATTTAATCGGTTTCGAAGCGTTCAGGCCAGTCATTTGAAACATCTTAGGTCGCAATTAATTACACTGTCCTGATTGTTTGGGATGTTGTTAGGATGGATTCCAATAGTGTATACCAATTTTTAAACTTCAAAAGATCTGTGCTAAATGCGTGGTGCTTAGAAAACTTCAAAATTTTCGGTCATTTATCAGATTGTGGCTTATAACTTCTGAACCGTGAATTCTGTGGAAAAAGACAATCCGGAGCCTTGCGAATTAAAGGAATTTTGAAAAGGGTATGAAGGATAGCTCAGTGTATCCAAAAGTACTGCACTATATCAGGCTTATTGCCCAGAAGAGTCCAGCCAGCGATGATGTACCGATCCCAGTACAATCTGATATTGCTATTATCGAGAAATGGGTCGGGCGCATACCTGTAGTACGGCACTTCCGAGTCCACATGAGAGTATTTCAGAGGAAGTTGCTGATGGATAATCCTGGCTACAAGGTTATGTCTATTGGTAGTACTATAAAATCATTGACCACTTACGGCCGGTTTCAATAACGTATCTACTTTTAACAAATACTTAACTAACTATATACATACACTTAAAATTAAAATAAAAAACTCTTAACTAAAATATGGCGTCAACAAATTCTTATGTCTATTTAGTTGTAATATTATCGTTCACAAATATTGTTGTATCAGTCTTCCTGCAACCACTTTCGCGTGTCAACCTGTGAACGATGTGCACGCCTGTAGTTTACTTATTTTACAAGCCGTTTCTTGTAAAACTTATCCTAACGTTAAATTAATAAATAAGTTGTTGGTGTGCCTTTTTATTTAATAAAAAAAATAACATTCTTCGTCCACTGCATTCATTAATCTACAGTTCTGTAAACTGAGTGACTTTATGAAGTTATCAGTTATAAAGCGAAACACTTTACACCCTGGACTAGCTCATTGGTCTCCAATAGCCTGGCGCTCCGCAGCATCCATTAGCCTTTGTCTGCGTCGCGGTATAAATGTTTCAGTCGCCGCCACTCGCCTCCATTCGCTGGCCACGCGAGAGCGATGCTCGACCATTGTGCTTGGACAGAACACAGAACAGCCGGCGATCAGAAAAAAATGAAGCTACATGGCGATTATTTGTGACAAAATATAATTATGGTAACCTCAAAACTAAAGACGACAACCGTATCTGTATCTTTTTTAAGAAATTGTTGCTATACGGAAAACTTTTTACAAAAAAATACAACCGACTTCCAAATAAAAACCACTGCACAGTTCACTTTCATTTTGGGAATTTGTGATTCTGGTGCGATTTCTTCGTTCTTGACACCGAATTCTAAAATTAAAGTTAATTAACGTCTTCAAAAAAAGGAGGTTCTCAGTTTTTTTTTGTACTTTGTGGAAGTTTGTTGCGTTTTGTAGTAAAAAACCTTTTACTTTTCAGTAGTACCCTTCAAAAATTTCAACCAGTATATGTCTATTTAATAGTCTATCCCAAGTTCTTCATTTACGAAATTTAAATGGGACCATTTCAGAATAAACTTCTTTCGAACAAAAAAAAACCATTTTTATTCGGTCTCTACATGTATGACGAAGTTATGGTCCTTTTAAATATAAACATCGGAATTGATAACCTCCTTTTTTGAATACGGTTTAAAATTTCACTGAAATTTTATTAAAAAATATATATATGTTGCGATGCGTTACAAAAAATTGCAGTTTCATCTAATAGCCTTATCTGAATTTTCTTCTCATAAATAACAGCATCATTGGATTGTTCACGAAAAATATCGAAAACTGGAAAAACCGAAAAATGTAAATCCGGAAGTTGGACTTCGGCAAACTCCGGGATTATTCACACCAGCGCGGGTTATTAAAATATCTCTAGACGTGGGAACGTGCACGATGAAGGCTCTGCCACCTGGTGGCGCGAATCCGAATCATTGATGCAAACAATACTAGTCTTACGTTACAAAATATTCACATTAAATAAGTGACAAAATAACACTGATCTGAGTGAAAATGTGTTGTTGCATGTCTGGATGCTCGTCATGCTCGAACACTTCATAGAAGTCAAATAGTGTAAAATTCTATTACTTTCCCTCAATGGTTATGTGATATACGTCAAAAGTGGATAGATGCAGTAAAAACATTTGTAATTATGTGTGTATGAGTCTCAAAAACATTTACAAGTTACGAATAATGTTAAAATAGTTAAGGTTTGTCTGTAGAAATACTATTCAATACAAACAAATTTCTAAGGAAACATAACCTCAAAAAAAACGAGTTTAGAAAATTCTTTACAGTTATTTTGACACCATAAACGTTAGAAATCTTCGTTTGAGCGAGAATTTAGCCCGTTATTACAGTAATCATGAAAAGGCTAAAAACCCTTCGAGTCCAGGCATGTCTTAGTAGACATGCCTGGACTCGAAGAGTTTTTAGCCTTTTGGCATATTCTGGCTAAGATCATTATTAATCGGCTGGAACCCATATTTTATAATTTTACATAGTTATATATTAAAAACGATTTAAATATAATGTAAACATTCCCGGCAACACGATGACAGGACTGAAAAGTTTCTTTTTTTGACCACATAGTTTGTGCATGTTCCCTAAAAGAATGAAAAACTGAAATAACAAGGTACCAAGTACGTTATTGTTATTTAAACGTACGTGTCGGGAACAACCTAACGTCAAAAATATAATTATGTCGTCACAAAACGACGTCGTGTCGTCGTATAGTATTTCGTTGTTGCTAGTGGATGGGTGGTCCTCTCATTAATTCGTCTTTAGTTAAGTTACTAACAATAGTGTTTAAGTGCATACCTATGGATCTCTTAGTTGTTCGTAATAACATGCATTTTATTTATTTAAAACGGAACTAAACATCTGTGTTATTCTGATTCCTCTCTACCAGCCAGCCACTCGACCGCTCAACAAATAAGTTTGCTTTGCCATACATAAGTACAACACACACGAGGCGAAGGGTCTCCGCCTGCTAGCCCGCGGCTCCACACTCGGTGGGTGTTCAGCTGTGAACGCCGGGTGTTACTCCGACACTTACCAAGCGCTACTTTTAATTATATTCCTACCAACAAAAGACCACCGACAATTTGAGTTCCCGACAACCGATCCAACATTCAAGCGCCCAGGGAGATCGCAAATTCATAAACTGAGCAAGGTAACTAAGGAAAAAAGCTGGAAGAGAATTTTATCTCTTTATTAAATTCATAAATAACACTTTAAAATTGTATCGTTTAAATGTATCTTAACTTACCTTCGTTCAATTTGTCGATTACGAGGCGATTAGATTTATTTTTCCTCGTGTTAAATAGAAATTGTTTAGCTGTGGGGCTGTGCCCTTAATATAATTCCACGTCAATGTCGTCAATCTCTCGGCCCACTTCCCGAAGCTATAAACAGACATAAGTAACGTTTTGATTAATTAAATTTCAGTTGGAGCGTCAGAAGTTGTGCTACAAGGCTGCGTACTGAAGGGAGGCTGCGCGAAGGGCTAAGTCTCTCTCCTATACCTCTCAGTTGAGAGTAAATACGATTATCGCAGTCAATTAGTCGCGCACAAAGGGTCAAACGCGCTTTACTTTAGACTTATATAATTACAACGAGTACCATTTTGAAACTCTAATTATAATCTGATTTGTTAACTGTAATTACAATCGATTGTCCTTTGAAATGATATCCCGAATGTAAAATAGAATCGTATACTGCGAGCCGCTTGAAAACCGCGAGCTCGAACATTTATAGTCGCTCAGTAACGCCTCATCTACATTATTTCGTATGGAATTATTTTCTCTCACTTACAACAACAATAAAGATGTCTTAGAATCTAGAATTTATTTTTTCTTCGAGATAAGTTGTGGGCGCAGTCTACATAACTTTATACATAACTTAGCTTTTATAAATATTGTTTACTTGAGAGAGATTATTTTGGGAATAAAAGTCTCAAGCTAAGATTTGTACGGGAATATGCGACGACACAATTGGCGCAGTGGTGTAGCGATTGACTGCTGCGCTGCGTGTCGCGGGTTCAATTCCCGCACGGAACAAATATTTGTATGGCCTGCAGATAGTTGTTCCGGGTCTGGCTGTTTGTGTAGGTGAATTTGTATGTTTGTAAACGCACCCACGATACAGGAGAAATTACTAGTGTGGGGCAACGTTTCTTTTAATTTATAGAACATGAAACCTTATTTATTTAAGAAGTAACAACAAATAAATCGGCTGTTATATTATTAACTCTCTCAATTACGAGCATGTCACAATACACAACTACACAGAGCGCAATACGCCAGTGACACGATAATATTGCGATGACGCCATACAGTCCAGGCTTCGTTGCTAGCTAGGACTGCCAGCTTCAAACACAGCAATGTGTCGGGTTTGCGGATTCCCGGAAATAAACGCATGTCATGAGATATAACTAACTAAACTAGCTAATCGGGTTGCAAGGTAATCTAGAAAAGTACTCCCTACTACCCTAGGCACATGATAAAAGTCTGTGTAGTAGATTAGTAGTAGTAGAGCTGGTTCATTGCCGGGCTCGTCGGCCGTTCCAGGGCCAAACAATTAAATCGTAAGATTTGCACTAACTTTACCACCTTAACCGTCTGCGGCTGACGCGGTAGTCCCACAGACACCGCGAAATACAAAATCACGTTTTTTACCGAAATTTTTCAAATATGAGCGCCACCGCTGCGAGTACCTTACCGTAGAGTGCTCGCGCGTCGGTCAGTGTGCGGCGGGGGGTCGCAGTGAGCGCACGCGTGCGTAGCGGAGGGAAGGTGTCCACAAGACTACCACGTCAGCGTTAAGGTAAGTGTCCACGAGATTACCACCTCAGTCAAATGGTTATATCTTCATAGTGTTTCCTAAACAACCATGTCAGTCAATAAGTTTAAATGATTTATTATTTCATGTTATTTTCCAATTTTCATAAACTATTATATCTATACTTATACTACTTACAATTAGGATAGATTTGTACTTTTGTTTGTAATCAATTAACTTGAATAGTAAGCCGATTTTTTTTTATTCTTTCCCTAATAGAACTGTATACCTACATATTATCTCTGAGTAATACAGGCTACAGAAAACAATATCTATACAGCACACACGGGTTAAGTCGTGCTGGAAAACTAACAGTACTTAACTTGTTTTTAGATGGATATCTCAAGTAACAACCCTAAACCAAGAACTTCTGCTCGTAAGAGAACATCGGCTGGAACTTTTGTAAGTCATGAAGAGGAAATATTAAACTGGCTGGAAGAGGAAAGTGACGATGGCTTTAGTGGTATTGATGATGAAGATGAAGATCCAAGTTTCGAGCCTGAAATCCAACGCGATGAAGATGACGTCATTTCACGTGAAGAAGATTCAGAGTCAATCTTAGAAGTGCAACAAGAACCTGCTATGGAGGATGAACGTCAACAATCATCAGACGAGTCACAAGAACACTACACAGGTAATAACGGTTTTATTTGGAGTGCACAAGAGCGTCCTAGGACATCACGCATTTTAGCTCATAATATAATTCGATTACCAGGCCGTATTATAACAAAAAAATTTGAAGGTTACACGGAACTTTGGAGTAAGCTGATTGACCCCACAATGTTAGAATCTCTGGTGCGATATACTAACCAGAAACTCAGTTCGTACCGTACCAAGTTCAAAAATAATAGTATGGTTGAACTTGTGGACACAAATGTAAACGAGATGAGAGCGTTCATTGGTTTGATGTACTATTCATCAGTATTCAAATGTAACGATGAAGATCTCAACACAATATTTGCCACCAACGGAACAGGTCGGGAAATATTCCGATGCGTGATGTCCAAATGGCGTTTTTCGTGTTTGATCAACTGCCTTAGATTTGATGACTCGACTACCAGACAGGAACGTCTAAAAGATGATACACTTGCTCCAATATCCGAAATATTTGATAAGTTCATATCCAACAGTCAGTCTGAATATACCCCTGGAGCATACCTCTGCATCGATGAAATGTTACTGCCATTTAGAGGTCGTTGCAAGTTCATAATTTATATGCCTCAAAAACCAGCAAAGTATGGTATCAAAATATTATTGTTGGTGGATGCTCGTACTTATTATATTTACAATGCTTATACAGGGTGTCCCAAAACTCAACGTCAAGCCGAAACGGGGTGACAGGATTGATCATAACCATCACGAGAAAAATCTGAAAAAAAATCTATCCCATGCAGTTTAAAAATTATGGGCATTTTAAGAAAAACCTAGAAATTTGATCAAACTGTACCATTTTTCGGTTATTGTGGTTATTCTTTTTTATTTTTGTTCATTTGAACTTTGGAAACGTAATCCTAAATAACATTTCTAGAATCCCAATAAAAAATAATGACACAATTGCCTCAAGTTTCCGAGAATTGAGACTATTTGTTAAACTACGAATTTAAAATTTTCAAGATTCGTCGACTTTGACAGGCCCTCCTATAAAAAAAATGTACTAGAGTGCCTTGGCAAGTGGCATTAAAAGTTGGCGCATTTAATCAGAATTCTAAAATGGTACAATACTTGTTAGTTCCATACAATAGAAAAGAGTAAAAAAATTAAAACCTCAAGTAACCCGATTTTTGCTATCTCATTTTACTCAGTTAAAATGTTTTTAATTCACACAAGCTCTAGGTAGGTTCTTAATTTTAAGACAAAATGATGAGAGAGATGGATAATGGGTATGTTCGCCATGAGTGAGCGAGACAGATAGTGACGCCACTTTTACCAAAGTGAAAAAAAGTTAGTAAAATTAGTAAAATAATTAATACGAATACGAACGTGCGCAGTAGACGAATGAGCGAAACGTACTAACTGGTTGGTGTCGGACTGGTAGCGTAGCCATTTGCTTGGCTGAAACTAGTGCGAATGAAACAGATAGATGCCATAGCATCTATCTGTTTCATTCGCACTCGTTTAAACGACGCATCTCCGTCTCAATGCGTGGCGTCACTATCTGTCTCGCTCACTCATGGCAAACATACCCATTATCCATCTCTCTCATCATTTTGCCTTAAAATTAAGAACCTACCTAGAGCTTGTGCGAATTAAAAACATTTTAACTGAGTAAAATCTGATAGCAAAAATCGGGTTACTTGAGGTTTTAATTTTTTTACTCTTTTCTATTGTATGGAACTAACAAGTATTGTACCATTTTAGAATTCTGATTAAATGCGCCAACTTTTAATGCTACTTGCCAAGGCACTCTAGTACATTTTTTTTATAGGAGGGCCTGTCAAAGTCGACGAATCTTGAAAATTTTAAATTCGTAGTTTAACAAATAGTCTCAATTCTCGGGAACTTGAGGCAATTGTGTCATTATTTTTTATTGGGATTCTAGAAATGTTATTTAGGATTACGTTTCTAAAGTTCAAATGAACAAAAATAAAAAATAATAACCACAATAACCGAAAAATGGTACAGTTTGATCAAATTTCTAGGTTTTTCTTAAAATGCCCATAATTTTCAAACTGCATGGGATAGATTTTTTTTCAGATTTTTCTCGTGATGGTTATGATCAATCCTGTCACCCCGTTTCGGCTTGACGTTGAGTTTTGGGACACCCTGTATATACCATGGAAAGAATTCCGACGGTAAAGGTTTAACCGACCAAGAAAAAAAAATGGCAGTACCCACGCAGTCGGTTCTAAGACTTGCAAAAGTGGTCGAAAATTCGAACCGAAATATTACTGCTGACAATTGGTTCAGCTCGATACCACTAGTCGAAACATTGCTGAAAAGAGGACTGACTTACCTGGGTACTCTGAAAAAAAATAAAACTGAAATACCGCCATGTTTCTTGCCGAACAAAAGTAGACTGGCAGAAAGTTCGTTATATGGTTTTACTAAAGATTATACACTTTTATCACATGTGCCGAAACCTAATAAAGCCGTATTGTTGATTTCTTCTTCTCACCATATTCAAGAAATAGATGAAGATACAGGAAAACCAGTTATGATAGCAGACTACAACCATACAAAAGGTGGGGTGGACGAGGTGGATAAAAAGTGTTCGATATATTGCTGCAGTCGTAAAACTCGTCGTTGGCCTATGGCAATCTTTCAAAGGATTCTGGACATGGCAGGCATAAATAGCTTTGTATTGTATCAAAGTTGTGATGACAGTGATGGCAAAATGAGGAGAGGAACTTTTTTGTTGAATATGGCCAGAGACTTAGTGCTGGATCACATGAAAAACCGAGTGTACAATGAAAGATTGCCAAGGGAGCTGCGAATGACTATCACTAGAGTTTTAGGCAAGGATACCCCCCCTCCACCTCCAGTAGTTCGATCTGTTCCACTAAGTGGCAAAAAATTATGTTATATTTGTCCAAATAAAATAAAAAGACAAACTAAATACCGTTGCTGTGATTGTTCGAAGCCAATTTGCCTTCAGTGCTCTAAGCCACTGTGTGATAATTGTCAAACAAAGCTGTGATTTTGAAACTCTATAGTTTTTAAGTTTACCAACGAATGTTTCTCATTTTTCCTAGACTGATTTATGTTATTGTGAACTTTTAAAATGTATACTGTGAAATTTGAAAAAGTTGATTTTGTTATTTTTTTTATGTCATAAATGTTTAAGGAGAAATTTATAGACTGATTTGTGTTAAGTAAATAAACCTTGTTTAATTTTGAAAATACATATTGTTTTTCTTTATTTCAAGTAAATATAACTTATAAAATAGGCAAGAAATCTAATAAATATGAATAAATTAGCTGCATACTTTAATTCTACAAAAATATTTGCTGTTGAAATGGTGTCTCGTATACTACCACCTCAGTTGAATTGTAAAAATTTAACCACGTCAGTTGCAGAGGGTTAACTATACTACATATGTTGTACCAGGAAATATTAATCCCGAAACTAACAACGATTGCATAGTGTGTGTCAGAGGTATCAATACATAACAGAATAGAAACGCGGCCGTGATCTGACATGGTAGATAGATACATTTAATATACTTCGTGTACATTAAAAATAGTTATTTGTTGTGGTCGAATATCAGACAATTTGAATTTGTATAGCATCTTATTGTGATGCGGCGCGCGCTCGCTCCGCCCTCGCTACACACATTAGGCCATGGATTGGTGATACTTACTCACGCTGGTTGGACTGGGGTCGCAGCAGATGTGTGAGGTTGATTTGTTGTTTGTTCGCTGAAAGACTGGCTGAAGTGGCCTCAATTGAACTTGTCGTAGCAGGTGACAGGGAGAAAAGCATGAGTTTGATGACAATCGCGTGTACGTACAGGAGGATCGATGTTTGTAAAACACGAGCCAATTCTACTCATTTTTAGGCAACGTTAGCATTCGCACGTCAGTCGCAATCTGTCAAAAATGCAGGGAAATTGAGGCTTTATTGACAGATTGCGACTGAGATGCAATTGCCAATGTTGCCTAAAAATGAGTAGAATTGGCGCTCCGGTATTTGACATCGTTGAATGATGAAATCATTCAGTCGGTTCCGACATGATGCTAAGTTACAAAAGCTTGTTATTCACGTTGAGCACTTTTGAGCGTAACGCTCTGAGTTCACCCTTCGACCTTTGTAGATAATTGATGGTACAAGTGTATGGGTACCGGCACTGATTGCTCCTCAAGGGCCGTTTTGTGTACATGTAAGTACTCCAGGACGTCTCTTTAGCTTCCTAATGATGTACCGCTTAAAGCTTCGTCAAGAGTTTCGCATAAAGTGTGTTTTTACGTCTTTATCTGTGGCTTCAATTATAATATTGTACCGGAAATAATTAGGTACTTCATGTGAGGCCGCACTTGTGGGGGTCATCTTAAATTATGCCTTTTGGTAATTTTCCACCCGTATCAAGGACAACATTCGTACTCGTAGCTATATTTAAGACTAGCGTGGGGAGGTAAAGTTGCTGTGACAGCATTTGCTGTATATATAGGTTTCCAAACACCTTGATTCAAAAGAAGTGAACTCTTATTTACAAAGGCTGTGCTTGCTACGCCGTAGCAGAGTCCCTACGCCGTAGCACATAGTGTACGCCGCCGCGCCGTAGCGACATTTGGCATTAAACTAAGAGCGGTTCCGCATCTGCATCCGATCCGAATCCGTGAAAATAGGTTCCGAAGTAGCCACAGAACTATTTGTATGGTAGTTTACGCACTAGATCCGACTTCCGTCTTCCAATTTCTCTCCGTCATCCGTGAGTCTCCAATTTGGAAGAAATATTGAACACTTTCGCATTAGCTCGGATTCAAATAGAACACATCCGCACGGCTCGACAGCAAAGCTGGGCTTGGGTTGGATTTTGATCAGAGATTGGATTAGTGCGTTAGGATGTTTGTACACCAATCGATCGATCGGCGATCGATGCCATCGATCAACGTTGGCCGATTGCTGTGGTAGCTTTTGCTGATCGACGGATATCGGACGAAGAAAGAAGTAGAAACTGTCGATCGACATCGGCTAATTAACCCTTAGCAATATTGAATTCGGTCCGAGATTTTTAAATTCTTGATCCGTATTTTTCACTGATTCGGATCGGACGCAGTGCGAAGAGCAACATCCGAATTCGATCCGAGTTTTTTTAAATCCGTTGTGGCACGAATTCGAAAAGCAGTGCGGAATCGCTCTTATGCATCACCTGTATTATTTTTATTTGCATAACACTGAAAAAAAATATGTTGGTGTTTATGTGTGTGTGTGTGTGTATTAATGTTTCAGAATTGCCGGATATTGTCGTAAAATTTCACTTTACTTCCAACACAAATATCCCATAGTTTTGATAATAAGTTGACTAATGCATTGAATTCTGAAATGTTCTCTATTGCTCTTTGATACAAGTTAAACTTCAAACTCAAGGATGGCCGGCGGGCTATGAGCGGAGTCAGTCTCGAACTAGTCCGCAGTAAAAAACACTACAAGAGATATAGCCTTTGAAAATTTCCTTCATAGCCCAGTATTTACTCCACGTTTTCTTTACTCTTCGATCGATTTCTTTTTCTGTACAGGATTTTATTGAGATTAGATGTCCGAGGTAAGTATAATCTGCGACATATTCTATAGTTTGAGACTGTATGGATATAGGTATTTCTTCACGATTAGTCATTATTTTCGTTTTGTCCCAGTTGATCTGTAACCCAACGGTCTCACTGTGATGGCTAAGGGACTCTATCATGTCGTTAAGTTTGCGCGGGTCTTCCGACAGCAGTACTATGTCATCCGCAAACCTGAGGTGTGAGAGATACTTGCCATTGATTTTTATTCCCACATCACTCCAATCGAGGTTTCGGAATATGGATTCTAAGACAGCGATGAAAAGCTTTGGGGAGAGCGGATCGCCTTGCTTTACCCCCCTCTCGACTTGAAATGATGGTCCTCTTGAGTCTAGACGTACTCTTGTTGTGCTTCTCAAGTAAATAGCTTTAATAAGTTCTATATAGTCGTGGTCTAGTCCTTGCTGGTTTAAAGCCTGCCATATAGAGTCATGTGAAATTGAATCGAAGGCTTTCGAGTAGTCTATAAAAGCAACGTATAAGGGGAGGTCATATTCCATAAACCGTTCGATTATTATTTTCAGTGTGTGTATGTGGTCATTGGTAGAGAAATTTTTCATGAATCCCGCTTGCTCTACAGGCTGGTTCTCGTCAATCTTCGTTGTTACACGTCTTAGTAGGGTCGATGCAAATACTTTATACAGACAGGATATAAGACTGATGGGTCTGTAATTAGATATCAGTTTGGGGTCTCCCTTTTTATACAGTAGAACTATCTCCGAGCATGTCCATGTTTCCCTACCGGAAACATGGACATGCTTCTTTTGTTTTTAAAATACAGTTGAAAAGCTTAGTGAGTGGTTTTATTAATTTCTCTTTCGCGGCTTTTATCATCTCGTTTGTCACTCCGTCAGGTCCTGGGCTCTTTCCTGCTTTTAGTTTTATTATAGATAGCTCTATCTCTCTTTCTAAAAAAGGTGGTACTGTTTCTTGAACTGGTTTATAATTTTTAGGCATTGGTGTCTCATGATTTTTATTTACACACGTGTAGAGGTTCTTATAAAACTGTGTAGCTATCGTCATTAGGTCTTTCCTATGAGTGACGATGATTCCCGAGGCATTCTGGAGTTGTGTCATGAGATGCTTGGTACTTTCTAACTTTTTATAAGCCTTTTTTATTCCACCTGTCTCTTCTATGAACTTGCTGATTGTATCGAGTCTCCTCTTTCTAATGTTCTGTTTTATTTTTTTATGTATTGTTCTATATAGTTTACTCAGACTTTTCTTTTCTTGCCTAGTTTTGTTTTTCTTGTTTTTTAACATGTGTTTTTTGTTTTTCAGAGTTTCTATTTCTTCTGTTATAATTTCTTTATTTCTTTTCTCAGTTGTATCTTCAGTTCGTTTTTTGTAGCCTTTTAGTAAAAATGTCTCAATTTTCTTGTTAAATTGGTGCACGCTATCGTTTTCGCAGTCGGACAAGGATGGCAGGTCTTTATTTGTAGTTTCATTGTCTGTATATGCTTTGCCTCGGTAGTGAGCTCGGGATTTTTTATTTTCCACTATATTTGAAGTAATTCTAATCATTCTGTGGTCACTAGGATGGCGCAATTTGCTCATTACATTTACGTTTTGTATACTTTTTGTGACATTTGTAGCTATGAAGTCAATTTCGTTTTTCGACTTTCCATCAGGTGTTTCCCAGGTCCACCGAAGCTTATTAGATTTTTTGAAAGTTGTGTTAGAGATTTTTAAGTTGTATTGAAGACAGAATTGTATGAACGTTTCTCCTCTATCGTTCCTTTTCCCGTAGCCATACCTTCCCATTACTAATTCTTCATTTTCTTTGGGGTATCCTATTTTTGCGTTCATGTCTCCCAGAAATATTATATTTTTTGTGCATTTATTCATAGCTTTGTCAAGATCGGCGTAAAAGTTTTCTATTTCAACTGTAGTGGCTCTTTTCGTAGGTGCATATGCTTGGATTATAGAGAATTTCTTTCCGTATATACCTACTTGTAATACAGCAGCTCTCTCGGATATCGCTATAAAATCATGTACTTCTGTATTGTTTTGTTTCTTTACCAGGAATCCAACACCTTTCTCTCCCTTTGTTTCCCCATAGTAATAAAGAAGATATCTTCCCCTGTCTTCTATTTTATAACCCAGTCTTCTCGCTTCAGCTATACCGATAATGTCCCAATTAATTTGCGATATCGCGTATTCCAATTCAGCTATTCTTGCTTCATTTGCTAATGATCTGAGATTGAATGTAGATATATAATATTTTTTTAGGTTTGGTGGGTGGTCGTCTACAACCCCCGCGGTGATGAGCCGTTCTGGGGGAGGATTTGTGTTTGTCTTTGAAATATAACGTTTGTTTTTTGTTTTAGAGGGTGCAGTGTTTTCATTTTTCTGGAGTTTTCTTAATTGCTATTCATCAGAATCATTTGAAGAGTAAGGAGTTTCCCCTTCCTCGGGTTTTTTAGTTGAAATAACATTTTGTTTAGTGAAGAAATTTTTCATAGAGCTCTTATTTTTTCCCATTTTATATGTTTGAGTTGTATTCTTTTTTATTGCTTGTTGTTGTGCGGTGTTCTTGTTTGAATCTATTAACTGGTGGGGAGGGGTTATTTTTAACTCTCTCTTTTTCCTAGTTTTTTCTGTTTCGGTTTTGTTTGTCTTTTCTTCTTCTGTTTCGCTGCTGTCTTTCATGGACATTCAAAAGTAATTTCCTAAATTTACCGTAAAAATTAAATAAAAATACTCGTCTTGTATTCATTCTTTGAAAAAAAAGTGTTTCTTCCCTGTTACCAAGGTTTCTTATTTTATTAAGAAGCAAGTGAGCCGGGTAATTGATAGCTGCTGTAAAGAGGTGAAAACTACGACAATACTCATACGTCACTCGAGCACAAGTACGAGTAGACGAGACAAATCTGTGTGGCAACATACGAGTTTGGCTCAAACACAACATATTGATTCCTCAACAAGAAAAATATATTCTTACAATTACACGTTATCACAAACTACTTCTAACTTAACGTAAAAAAGGATTGAGTGCTATTTAATACTTGCTGATAAATTAATATGCAAACATCGAAACACGAAATAGGGTGATTATATGTAGTAAATATTAGGAATATGTTCGCTTTGTCATAAATTCTCGGAATAGAAGGCCTATTTCGTGATTGAATCACACAATCACAACTCGATTCAATGTGTATGATTAACAATATGTAATGCGAGTACATAGCGAATTGCGCCGCATCACATGATTCATTATGTATTCAAAGCAATACTGTGGCAGGCAATACTTATTTCAATGATGCGAGACCTTCCCGGCATACACCTGTGATGATCGCAAGAACTGACGCGCGCCGAACGTCTACAGCATATTATTATGAATGTGGCCACAAATACGAAAAGATCGCGCGCCACTTTTAGAATTTAAATTTTTATTAAGATCGTGTTAGGAGCTAATTCTCTAACACGTTCTTAACATTTTTTAAATGTCCTGCAGATTGAGTATTTATGAAGTGCTTGCTAACAGGACAATTTTTTAGAGCAATCGCCATGTGTCAAGCAATCGTGTTGGTCATATGTACATAGAAGGTTGAAAGCCAGAATGTGGAAAACTACCAACTTTCGATTAATTGTAGGTTTAAAAAAAATAATAGCAGTCACTCTATAACACCGACTTTATATTGGTTCCGATAAGCCTAAGGGCGCCATAAGATTTGTTCGTTGAAGGCCACGCAGATAACGAATCGTAAATTCTAATAAGTAGTTAGTACGATAGTAAAGTTTTTTGTACCAACACACCGCCGTCCCCTATTTTTTTATTAATCGATATACATCTTGCGCGCTAGGTTTTACAGCCCAACGCGACCTCCACAAGATCACCACTGACTCGCCGTACTTCGGAAACGACTCGTAGCTGCTACCTACGGATGCTCGTAACCTAACTACTGAGTACCTACGTATTGAAGTCTACAACAACAGTTCTATGAGATTTCTTCGTTTTATTACTGTTATTAGATGAAGTTTAGGATGAGTGCCAACTGGAAGAGGGGTAAGTAATAGATGATATAACAACAATATCTCTAATATTTACAACATATAACAACGGAAGCTATAATTTTTTTAATATAATAATTAGTAAATATAATGAACGATTGATATAATTTTAAAATAACTACCTATATTTTATAAGCATAACATGCATTAAATATAAAATCGTTTGACATACCACTCACAAGATATAAAAACATAACTAGTAACTGATTACCACCTGCGCTAAGATAGTTCGACGGAGCCTCGCTCCGCGGGGCTACTATTACTGGCTAAGGCGGGAGCTCCGCTCCGTACCGCTCCCGCCTTAGCCTTCTAACCTAACCTAGCCGAGTCGGGGTACTCTGAGTCGGGGTGTTAACCATAATGACGTTTATTTAAATATAATAAACGATAGACCAAATGATTTTCGATACTCGCGACCGGTAGGTACGCAAACATTCTAGACCCTTCTACAATAGAAGATTCGGTAATTAACTGACGCCCTATATAAGTCCAACGTAGACCGCAACCGGGTCAATATTGGATTTGCGATGGAAGCGATACTTTCGAAGATCTTCAACTGCAATTTAAGTGATCAGTAGTGCAACTGTGTTTTATAATTAGTGTTGTAAAATGTCATTTAGGTTATTAAATGGGCTGTTTTTAGTGTCACAAACCCCAAGTCTGTAACAATACGTTCAATGTCTATATTTTTGTAAGTTTTTTTGTTACGACCGGATGCGTAAAACAATTATATTCGATCCTGTTTTTCCAAATATTCCTCAAATAATACTGTTTTAAACATTGGCATTTAAGACATCTTCGAGATTTAACAAAAATTAACACGTTACTTTGTAATGTAAATTATTTACCTAAATCTATAGGTATGGGCATTAAAGGCTAACTGACTGACCTGCATAGCAACGCACAGCCGACACTACTGGGACTAGGAACGTGACATATAGCACAAGGCTTCCTCTTATCATGTGGGTGAGTACTAAGAAGGCATTTTTGGAATTTCAACGTTTAAGGGGGTGAAAAGAAGGAAGTTAATGTATAAGAAGCTTCTCATTGTTTTCGAGCAAAACAAAAGCAACTCTATGTCTAAACAATTTGATCTGAGACTAAGTATAGTTGTGAGATAGTTTACCTCTTTGTCGTGATGGAGACTGGAGCCACACTCATATGGTGGTCTCACAAATAAAACCAGCACTTGAGAGTGGCTAGTAAGTTGTCGCTGTGGGACAAACGGCGCGACTGATAGTGGATGACAAACGACGCAAGTGCAGTCGTTTGAAGCGCGACAAATTGCAGTTCACAGGGAGCTTTAACGACTTTAGTTTTACATACTTGCAACCTACGTTATTCCTACGTGCCTACATCAGGTTGTTTTTGTTGTGTGCCAGACTGGAGAGCAAGGTCTGCTTTTATATTGGGGAGGAAACATAATGTGTAACAGAAATAACGCAAACTTGAAAAGGAGTCATTGTACTTAACACAACAACAACAACTGTTACAAATAAAAAACAATTTACACAATTGGTCACAATGTACTGGACAGCTGCCTCTGTGTTCATGATGTCAGGGTTGGTCCTATACTAAAAGTACTTCATAACGATGAATACGACGGCCCTTTGTCAGTGATTGGGTTATATATGGTACACCTTGAATGGGTTCGGATTTCATAACAAACATCATTTCATCTGGTTTCAGAAAGGGCTGACGTGAAGGTCACATAGCACATGCAGCTTTGCCGATAATTTATAAAAGTTACAGCGTCTCGCTTTAATCTTCTCATCACTATCGATCTCAACATTTTTCCGAGAAGGGAATATTATCGCGGATCAAGATATTAAGAATATTTTATTTCAGAACATGACTATGTTGTTATTCCCAGGATTTACCGAGAATAAAGTTTACACGATACTTATTAAGTTTAACGAACTCTCTTGTGAAAAATTATCTTGTGTCACCTTAAATTCTGTACTCTACATTGTTGATTTTCGTTTGACTTCGCACTAGAGGAGGCCAGTATGAAAACTTTTGTTAAAGGGTTTTGCTATTTTCGTTGAAGACATGAGATTCAAAAAGCTATTATAAAAACTTAGCTATATCCATAGCTTACAGAATCTTGTTTACTGCTGAAATAATGATGACTGATTTAATAAGGGGAAAGCACTGGCGCCTGTAACACAGTTTATAACAAGTTCCGAAGCTAAAAAAAATATTTATTTGCCAGAGATTTTATATATGTAATCAAGTTACGTCAATATTATTACAGTCCCGATGGAGGGTACTTTTTTTTAAGAATTTGAAATCATCATATGACTTCTTCCGTTTTGGGTGGAGCGCAAGGGCGTGTTAGACTCTAACTGACAAAAACCCATCGTGTTCCTTCCAAAGCCCTTTGCGTTCCAGGGCTGCGGTGACTCTTTCGAACGAATTCCGCAATGCTGGCAGGCCCGATAGAGGGTCCAGCACTTCTTCATCCCCCTCCCTCCCCCGGGCCCGGGCCGCTCGGTCAGTAGTGAGCATGCCATATTGACATCCACACCATTCAGAACTTGTTTGTGGACATTGGCATGCAAGATTCTTGCATACTTTAGTGTAAGTTACAGGCATGTTTTAGTCTTTAAGAGTACGTTATACTGCTTGTTGCAAACCGACACGTGATGTGCGTCATAATTTTGTCCGAAATCCAATCAATAAACGCAACTGGAGTGGGTAATTTTTGAAGATACATAGTTTCTCGAGGTGCTTAAAAATATAGGCAGTATCACAGATTCTTATCCTCTCACCGTTATGCTGATATTAAAATTGCCTAATTCGTGTCCCACTGCTGGGCAAAGGGCTCAGCTCTCCTTCCCTCCTTTCTCTTGCCATACCCTTCTATCCTGATCAATCTCTGAAATCAGAATTTGTTATGAGTAAATTGACTGTTCTAACTTCACGGGTGTCTGCAGGCTTTATTCAGAAAATGTTTGGTTATTTCGCTCGCAATGGGTTCCACAAAAGCTAGATTCGTTGGTAATCTCAGCCCATCATGTGACGGATCGTTTTTACTCACCGAAGGCTTGGACGTCTCGTCAACTTACTGCTCGCTTTCGGTCGCTTTTTGCTGACATTATTAAGGGCTTCTGTCCCAACCTTTGTGTCCAGCCGGGAAACGTTAATTGAACGTACTTATTTTTCTGTGTTGAACTCTTAAAGTTTTCATACACCTGTCTAAGATGTTAAGAAGAGGATAGGTTAAGAAGAAGAAGTTGTCATAGAATGTGAAAACGTCGAGGAATTATTGCTTTTATATCTTCGAGAGGTTTAAGGTACGTTCTTGATACGTATATGATGTGATTTTCCTGAATTAAAAACTTTAAAATCAATCGATCCGCCGCTTTCCCCAACCATGTTCTTGTCGGCTTCCACAACCTCTACAAGCCCTTGGACTACAAGACTGCTGTCAGATTTTCTGGAAGATCTAAAAATGGCAGACGGGACCAACAGCTTAACGTGCTTTCCAAGGCGCGAAGATATCTGCGTATATAATGAACGGTCACCCATTCCACGGACCAACTTCAGCAAGGGTTGCTTAACTTTGAAGATTGACCTGTTCTATTTAGTAAATTAATAATGAAACACTCTGGTCAGAACGATTACAACATGTTGACGACATGTGTCGCACACACGGTCGTGCTTGTCGGATAACACAATATTAGCCATGGCGACGGCGACCGACCCTGTCTATACGTATGAAATACTTATAGAAAAGTATAAGCCGAGTTCGATCTCCTAGCTGAATGTGTCTTGTTGACATCTCCATTCAATAAGCAATCTGGGTGAAAAGGTGTTTCTTCAAATCGGTACAGGTACAGGAAAATAAATACATTACAATTTTGTTTTTTTTTTCATATTTTCCTCTAGATTTTCTCTGTGGTACAAATCAATGCTTTACGACTTCAGAAAAGTGAAACATTGAAGCTGTTAGAATTTAAAAATACTGAGCCCAGAACATAAAATATTTCAATAAGTTTGATTTTCTCAAAGAATCAGTAATATGGCTTCTATCAATACGGAGACCCGAGAACCTTCTTTAAAATAAATGCCTTCGTTTCACTTCACAGAAAAAGCATTCAATATTTTTCTATCAGACCGTTCAATAATCAATGCAGTACAAACTAGTTAAGATTCAATGTTCCCGACGTCGCAGCCGGCGGCGGCGAGTGGAAGTTACCTAGATCGAGAGTGCCCGAGTCGTTCCGAGTCGCGCCCGAGTCGGAATCGAGTGCCGGTGACAAATAGCAATTGAACAATCATATCGAGTAGCTTGTTTATTCGATTGGAGGCCGCCAGCCGGTGGCGATCCGCTGCGGACCCGGTGCGGATCCGGTGCCCGCCACTGTGTTTAATCACTGCAAAAGTGATCGCAGTACACGACGTGCCGTGCGTCCATACGTAATTGTGTGTTGAGTTAGCGGATTCAATGTGTTTTCGATTTGACGTCAAATTAGGAAACAGAGCAATCTGTTTCCTAATTTGTCGTCGGGGTTCTGATTCTCGTGGCGTTGTCCGTGGTGGACATGTTAATGGAAACTACATTAATACGTGAAGCTTTCTTGTCTCGTGTATTCTACACCGTCTTATCACTTCGTTACAGTTCTGCGTAAGACAGTGTGTTATAGCACTATTTCCACGTTACTTCACCCTTTTATTTATTGCTATCTTAAGTTAATAAAACAGGCTCACTAATTAACTAACTCTCATGTAATTAAATACTCAAAGTCTGATTATTATCATGTATCTACCTTATTACCTACATAATTAATGAAGTAACTCATTTCCCTCGATACACAACAACACAGAGACTTGTTCAAACTTATTAAAATTAAAACAAACTCATTATTTAATATTTTACTTAGTTATGATTCGTGCGCGTCGCGCAACTTTAATTACAAACTTAATCATTATAAGTTACAACGAATTTCACTAATAATGAGAAGTTATAACATTCTTCACAAACTTTACTAATAGGGTGATCGTTTTCGTTTGAAGAATATCAATATCCAACTATGTAATTTGTAACAGAATCAACGCAATAGGAAACACATAACTGGGGGCCCACCCCCAGTTATGTGTTAAGATTTTTTGGAATGTTTGTATGTTTTGGTCCACACTTGCCCAAAGCCGGGAAGAATGGAGGCCTTTGCCCTACTGTGGGACGGAATAGGCTAATTTTTTTACACAGAGGTATCCTATGAAATGTACCAGGACTGTGAAAGAATATTTCGTAAATTTAACCTATAAAGGGTGATTGAATGGCAAAGTTTGTATGGACCATTTTTGTTTATAGTCAGATTTACTTCAAGCTAGATCTAAATGCTCTTAGATATTTATATTATAAATATTGAAACACCTTTTTCAGCATTTTTTTTAAATTTCACCTTTTAAAGAGTGAAAAGGTGTGGAAAGTGTGACGTAGTATAGACCATGTCGTTAAATAGGACCTAGGATATATATTTTTATTCCGGGAATATGTTACCTTAGGATATTTGTCGAACTTACGCGGGCGAAGTCGCTGGCAGAATCTAGTTTGACACAACATGTTTGTTTGAAGTGAGAGGTAACTAAATGATGGAGTTCATCGCGCACCACTATGTCAGAAACACGTTAGTTTGAAGTGAGAGGTGACTAAATGATGGAGTTCATCGCGCACCACTATGTCAGAAACACGTTAGTTTGAAGTGAGAGGTAACTAAATGATGGAGTTCATCGCGCACCACTATGTCAGAAACACGTTAGTTTGAAGTGAGAGGTAACTAAATGATGGAGTTCATCGCGCACCACTATGTCGGAAACACGTTAGTTTGAAGTGAGAGGTAACTAAATGATGGAGTTCATCGCGCACCACTATGTCGGAAACACATTAGTTTGAAGTGAGAGGTAACTAAATGATGGAGTTCATCGCGCACCACTATGTCAGAAACACGTTAGTTTGAAGTGAGAGGTAACTAAATGATGGAGTTCATCGCGCACCACTATGTCAGAAACACGTTAGTTTGAAGTGAGAGGTAACTAAATGATGGAGTTCATCGCACACCACTATGTCGGAAACACGTTAGTTTGAAGTGAGAGGTAACTAAATGATGGAGTTCATCGCGCACCACTATGTCGGAAACACATTAGTTTGAAGTGAGAGGTAACTAAATGATGGAGTTCATCGCGCACCACTATGTCAGAAACACGTTAGTTTGAAGTGGAAGGTAACTAAATGATGGAGTTCATCGCGCACCACTATGTCGGAAACACGTTAGTTTGAAGTGAGAGGTAACTAAATGATGGAGTTCATCGCTCACCACTATGTCAGAAACACGTTAGTTTGAAGTGAGAGGTGACTAAATGATGGAGTTCATCGCGCACCACTATGTCAGAAACACGTTAGTTTGAAGTGAGAGGTAACTAAATGATGGAGTTCATCGCGCACCACTATGTCAGAAACACGTTAGTTTGAAGTGAGAGGTAACTAAATGATGGAGTTCATCGCGCACCACTATGTCAGAAACACGTTAGTTTGAAGTGAGAGGTGACTAAATGATGGAGTTCATCGCGCACCACTATGTCAGAAACACGTTAGTTTGAAGTGAGAGGTAACTAAATGATGGAGTTCATCGCGCACCACTATGTCAGAAACATGTTTTTCTGGCTGGTATAATAGACACACTGTCTTGCCAATTTTAAAGTCGACAATAATTGTTGATTTATGTTGATTACTTAAGCTTGTAGGAACCGAACTCATAAATTATATCAACGTAGACAAATCACAAAATAGAATAACAAAAATATCTTTAAAGTTATTTCAGTCCACGGAGGCGAAATAACGAGCTGTAATCAATCACTACAAAACAATAAGAACAAAAAATACTTCATAATTTATGTTTGTAACGAGTCCATTAGGATTCGCATACATTACGCTTTTCTATCATAAATTATAGTAGACGGTGTGATAAGCTAGGCCACACGGAGCGCTGTTCTAGCACATCTTGGCGTTTTGGGACTAAGGAAATTATCTGCGCGGAATATTCATGTGGCATCCGAAACGACGAGCTTTAAAAAGTCCTCCACGAACATATTTTAATACACCGCCGACGCGCCGCGGCTTAGATAGCGGACACATTTATCCTCAACTTACCGTAAATGTTTACTTCGTAAAACCGTCCGTTCCGTTTCATCATTTCAGCCGAATGACGTCCACTGCTAGATGTGGGCCTCCTCCAAGAGTCCACATCGGCCTGCCCTGTATATCTCGCTTGTCTCGTTGTCCAAGTGGCCCTGTATGTCTCGTTGTCCACCTTGTGGGAAGCCTTCAAGCAACCCAAAATAAAAACAAACAAATATTCCATTTACCTAACCTCCATGTAACTTCGCACTTGTTCACTCATGTTCATATGTATCTCTCATAATGTCAGTGCTGTCAGACTGTACTCGAGACCGTCACCTCACAAACACTCGCTCAGGCGCTTCCTCGTATGCAGGTGATGGAGTTCCAACTTAACACATTTTCAATTTAGCAAATAGCATGTATGAACTAGCAAGCTCTCCACGGTAAGCTGTTCTCACGTTGTTGTGTCGATCCATTCGGTTAAGTGTGACGCGGCACGAATACTCTCCCAGTTGCAATTCTTCACATTCATTCAATCAGTTTATATTTCAGTTTTGAATCAAATCAAAAAGGTTGTTCGGGCTTTTATTTGCGTTCCAATTCTATTGAATAATATTAGCATCACTTTCATTCAATCCCTGTAGGTATGTCATTCTCATTAGTTACCTACGCGGTTGAATATTACAAATCAAATAAAAATATTGTTTGTGTTTACTGTGTAATCATTACTAATCATTTAGTATGTTGATTAAAAATATTAATATTAATATCCCCATCTCTGTATGGCCCGCTAGAGTACGTGTCGGTAAGCGTCAGTAATGCCTGTCAGTTCGTTGTGCACCTGCTCACTAACTGGCGCACACCCGTATCCCCGTGATCGTTTACATCCACTCTGGAATTAATGCGCTGCGTTAATTGACTCAATTTGCGAGTAACTAATACACTAGCTACTATCAAACCACCTATTATAGTGCCGACGAGTATTGTTGACACGCGGCTCACCCGGTTCTTACTGGGGAGTTTGTTGCGCCACTTCTTCTTCCCAGCTAAAACACTAGGAAGTGGTGACGGGCGGGCGTTTTGGGGGACTGTCTTTATGTAGAACTTTGACGTTCAAAAAGTGCTGGCACTCAGCCTAATTTAAATAAATAACTTTTGACTTTGACTTTGTAAGTTATGCACAATGGCAATGTTTTATTCTCAAAAAACTGCACTCTGCGGTTGAAGGTGCCACTACATATGTGAAGTGTAGCTATTGTTGAGTGACAACAGTGCGTGCTCACCGCGAGCTAATTGCTGCTCGGCCGCGCTTTTTGTTCATACGGGATGCTTCATTAATGGCGCCGCACCCTGCACCCCGCGACCCCCGCGCCCCGCGCTCGCGACGCTAGGGAATTAGAAAACTTTTCAACTCGCTAACATCATTAAATGGAGCACACGAATAGAAGTCCCCTCACATAATACCACCGACAACTAACTACAACTAGGTAATCATATAAGAGTCAATGTAACAAAGTACGAACTCGTACGTCGACGTTGGTCAAAAAGTTACACAATCCGTAAGACGAAAATCCTAAAATCCTTTTAGTGTTAGCTGTAGTCGAAGGAACAGAGGAAACGTTTCGTTGAGCACATTTCATATCTCGAAGTAATTCTATTTAGAGCAGTACGACTGTGAGGTAATAAAAAGCAACGCCGGGTGAACTCCCGCATCAGAGAAGATCGCGCTTTGTGTCGTTTGATTCGCAAACAGAATGAGATTAAACTGCTAAACTCAAAGCAGTGTTTTTAAGCAGACGGCACAAAAGAGCCACGCCACTGACCAACCAACTGAATATTACATTTTCAACCCTGAGCCCCTTCCTCGAGCGTGTACCTTGGGCAGCGGGGGTGGAGGGGGAGGGGATGAGATACTGCTCTACTATTGATGCGTTTTTTTTTTCATACAATTTCCTTCAAAACGTCACTAATTTTGCTGCACGAAAATTTCCAAGCGAGGTGCTCCGATAGAAAAGCGAAGTAAAAAGAAGTCGGACAGCCCCCGCCCGGCCACGTCCGGGCAACGTGACTAACACGACGCGGTCCAGACGTCGCTCGCAATGCAAAGATAAGAGGAAATCCAGGAAACTCTCGAATTCGATGACTCACTGTATAATCAGAGTCAATAGTTGTGGCGCTCAAGTAGTTCTACAGTAAACAATCGTTAATGTCACTTAAAAGTTGTGAAAGTGGAGAAGTCTACCGAGGGTCGCCAGTAACGCAGAAACGATAAACGATATTCATAAATGCGCTCGTTTGCAACTTATCAAACAAATTAATTTAGCGAAGCTTTCAATGGCACTGCTTTGTGAAGTTCATGAAAGGCCGCCCTTTAGCCTCCTGTACAGTATTATTGCTCGATATAAATCTTACGCTCTGCGCCGCTGCCTCCTGGTTATGAATTCACGTGTCTACATTAATGGACCGTTCCGTAATCAAAGTGAGTGGGCATCTGCCGAGCACTGTCTTTGGGTCGGCATCATCGTCTCGCAGCGGTCGAGATCGTACTGAGTCCTCTAGTTGACCGATACCCTCCCAGCTGCCATTACGAAGCTCGGTGGCACGCAAACCAGATTGATGTAAGACACCATATTCACATTGTTTTTCTTGCGGAGTCATTTCGTTTGTCTTTTCTCAGCAAACTACGTTAAGCATTCGCCAAGTGATTCCGACTAAAACTACGGACTTTACAGTAGACAGGTACCTATATCACGTCGACGTGCGCTCACTTAGCTGAGACATGATGGTGCACAATCCGGTGCGGGCCGTATATCCAGCGCTCGGATATTTTCTCAAATTCATGTAGTCCTCCCTCCGTCCCTCCCGCTTAAGCCCGCACCCCTTTAACATCTGTGAACCCCTAACGAAGCTTGTTTCGGAAAAATAGTAATTGTTAGCCAGGCGAGAACAAGTGAAGAGAACTTTCAGTTTTAGGATTGACTCATAAAATACAATGTGGGCAAGGCGGTGATATTCATTTTATGAATTCTTTCATTTTAATTAAGATCCCAATTTCTTAAACTTTATTTCTATCAGTAGAAGACGCACAGTTGAATTAACACCGACTCTTTAAATGAATTACTTAACTATTTTTTTTGCTAATCCTTCAAAGTTCTGAGTGGATCTGGTTCAATCTCAAGAAAGGTTTCTTCAATCAATCAACCTGTTCAGTTATTCTTTATTACACTACTAAGAAAAAACAATGTTCAATGAAGTCGCGAAACACTCTGAATGAATAGTTTTACAATAATATAATGAGAAGCTTTTCAACTCTAGCAACATTTCAAGTGGCTCGTACAAACGGGCATCAATTAATTAATTAAAACCTTGTTTCTTTGTGCGCAGTGCTCGCCGCTGCAAGTTGTAACAAGTTGCATACCGCGGGGGTCGCGGCCATGGCACCAGGAATCCCATTGGTTATCTGTTATTAAAATAGCTCCCAAAATATCTGCAGTCCTGGTACTCGCGCCGTGGTTAGCAGCTTTTTACTCGGATAACATTATTATTGCGTTTTTCGGTTACTGCGATGTACAATTCTGCTAAGCGTGGAAATAACTTCAATAATCGTTGCTTAGATAAAGAACCATGTCTCGCCATGGGCAAACCTAAAATACAGAATAATATCTATGATACTACTTCAGGTTAAAATAACTATCAACCTGCCTAAACATTTCCCAGCAATGTTGTAGTCGCCTTCCAGCCTGACTGGACGGAGCTGAGTACCTACTGGTTCTGGTGTGTTGTATGGGGCACTGCCTGCCTGACCTCCACCACCCAGTAACATTCCCCGCGGCAAGACTGCTGTCAGATTTGACGCGTCTGACTGTAACAACTTTCAAAGATACGTATGGCAGCCCGGGCCAACAGCTTCACGTGCTTTCCGAAGCCCGGATAAATATCGATATATAAAGATGGTCACCCATCCACGAACCTCGGCAAACATAGTTTAATCTTGAGGATCGACGAGTGACTCTGTTATTATTAGGCCACGAGCTCCTCTCCAGGTTACAATAACGTTCGCAACATTTTCGATACATTCGGTTACAATATCTGTTGACAAAATATCGTAATCTTTAATTTCCAATTCAGTCGGCGCGTGTCGCATTCGTTGATTAACATTCGGCTGGTGGCGGCGCGTCACACTTGTGACGACGGTAGCCGCCGCGGTGTCGTGCGAGCGACGGACGCGACAACATATAAACCATATTTAACACTTCATTATCTTTTTCTCATCCCAAACCTTTTTATTATTTTTTATTTAAATCTATGTCAACCCCACCCCGCACATGCCATCAGCTTCAGCTATTCTCATGTTTTTTTTTTTAACTTTTGACGTAACTCTAATGTTGGTGTAAAAGTTTTGCACAATATACAGGGTTATTTGCAAAACGCTAGCAACCTTTGTGGAAGTTAAAGTACACATGATTATAAACAACTTTTACTTTGGGACTAAACCCGAAATCAGGAAAAAAATTGGCTGCCTCCATCCATTTATAACTAAAAAAAGTACTGAACAGCTAATATTAAGTTTTTAGGATTTGTGGTCTTACAGTAAAAGTTGTTATAACCACGTGTACCTACTGTCACTCTCTAAAAGGTTGTTAGTGTTTTACAAATAACCCAGTACAGCAACGCAAAGCTCAGTCGCGTCTCACTCGTATTCGTAGGACGCAGGCTCAAAGCGTCGCTTTCTGCAACCATAACTTTGTTATTATTTGGCTTTCATATCGAAATTTGTTTGTCCGCTGGAGCCGAGTTTGTTCGTCCGCTACCTGACGCTGCTGACGGTACCCAAGTACCGGTGATGCGACGAAACTTCGCATATTCATTCCGAGAAACTATTTACTGTAGCGAATTCATACTCCATGGAAACCAGATGCTACTGAAAATATTTTGACTTATATTATTTTCTCCTGAAAGAGAAAACATATTAATTTCAGTAATGCCTATGTGACTGAGCTCAGAGTGATGTTTACTTCAGAAAGTATATTCAATGTAATAATGTCCGAATCGTAACTTTTAGGTGCGATATGTACGAGGAGAAATATTTTCCTGATTATCAAAACTTGCGGATTTTGCAGACCTAAATTGAAGAGTATGGTATTTTTCAACCGAAACACTTAATGTTGCTTGTTACCAGTAGTTCTCGTTCTATATAACTTGGGTAAAGTAAAAATACTTTCCGCCGCGAACTCCTCGAGAAGTAGTAAACTAGTGATGCATATCATGCAGAGTTGCACTATCTGCGCATAATGCGCTGAAGATCATACAAGTGCTAGACTAGTGTTAGGAGCACGTTGATGCACATCGATGCCGCCACGCGCTAGTTTGTTGCACGTAACATCAGTTGTGCCGCGCCGAACTCGTCGTGTAGCGCACACGCGCTCCCCGCTCCGATACGTAACGCGCTACACCGAGACACACGTGCGACAAGTACAGAAGGTTCACTGCTTAAAAAACTCACATTTCCTGTTGTTTGTTGTCGTTCTTTAACAACGTATTACTATATAAGTGCGTGCAATGTGAAATATATATGTAGAACCATGGAATACCGGTGGCTCGGTACTGCGTGACACCGCACACAGGGTATTGGAAGGCAGTCGTTGAAGTAATTTTATGATCCGTCAGTGTAATTGCTGTACCTACCTATTTATGGTGATCTAATTCGCAACTTCCTTTAATTTAAGTAGGTACTTGCTCATATTGGTTTTACTGTTCCTTGTGGTTAGTGTGCGGGGCTCGCGGCGCGGCTGTGTCTCGTGGCTACCGACTGCTGCACCTAGCCCCCTACCCCGCCCTCGCCCCCGCGGGCGCCCGCACCGCACGCCACAATCACGATCGCTCTCTTCCGCTTCTTGTATATTTTTTGGTTTGCAACTTTTTCCAAAGGCGCCTCTGTACGTCTGCGCTGAGCGCTGAGCGCTGAGCGTCTTTTGTACGAAGTGTTCGATGTTCGCGCTGGCCTGGCGCGCCGCCAACTATCGCCGATTGCCGATTGGATACGTAAGCAGTACAAAGGTAAATATTGATTTCGTGAAGCCTGAAGTCTTTTGAGAAATTCATTAGTACTTTGTTTATGAAAATGTAAAGTTTACGAAGGTTTACAATTTCAGCTCAGTTTGTTTTGTCAAAGAAAACAAAGTCCAACAGTTTGATTAATGGGCGCTGTTTACTTCGCGCGGAGCAGGCGGCTCGTCTGCAGAACAAATGGCGAGCGATGGAGGCAGCAGGTAGGGGCGCCGTGTCGCAGTCTCACTCACACCTGCGCCCGACCGGCAGCGGCCAGTGGGGACTAGTCACAGGGAGCACTACCAACTAACTCGCAAACCAACAAACGACACAAACTTCATAAAAGTAAGTCGTGAAGTACTATTAATTAATTAGAGAACGTTTATGGCTGCGTTATTTATGAGCAAAAACTTGGCAACATCGGCCGGAAGCACTTCCCTAATTATTTATAAATAGACGCCCCGGAGCAGGCTGCGTGGGAGCGGGCCGTGATTTGAACGAAACTTCAATAAATATTACTGTGAGGGTAATATTTATAAAGTTGCTAGAATTAATTTAACAAAAGCCACATCTAAAATGGTTAGTAAAAGTAAAAAAATAATGAGAAGGGTGAAAGGGACTGTTCCGGCTTAAAAGATTCAAGTGGAGCAAGTGTATCTGTGTGCGCGTGACGCGGGCATGCTGCAAGCACGCGCAGAGGTCCCACTACGTACGACGCGTACCAACACGCGTGCTATGTCTATGCTATGGCTGCTATAATATCTAGAATACTTATGTATAATGATATAGGACTGTTCCCTGTCATTTATGTGTACGGTGACCCCGAACTATGTACATTCTCCATTTCAGTCTGATGTACCTCCAATTGGTAGATTTTATGTTGTAAACGTACAACATAAAATCTACCAATTGACTGGAGGTACATTAGACTGAAATGGAGAATGTCAATGGTGGGTGGAGTGAATGATAAATATAATTAAAACATTGTTCAAATGACAGTTCCCACAGCTGCAGCGGTGTAAGATTTTCTGTGTTTCGCTGCGTAGTAATGGCGTTTAATCCCGCGGCCGCCGGGATCGGCTAATTAGTTCGGCGCTCGGCCCGAGTCCCGGACTTCACGCACGGGACAGCGGGCGCGGGGCGCGGGGCGCGTGTGACGTGCCGCGCACTGGCCGCCCGTGATAGGCGCGACAAGTCACTTGCGTCACTCTTACAGGTGACATGATTTATACCTCCGAGTGCCTCCGTCACGTCATACCTATGAGGATTAGTGAATTCTGACTTTAATTTGAAAAGTTTACATCCCTACATTTACCGGTAGCAAGATTTTTTCTCAGAACATTATTGTAAGAAGAAAAGTGATTAAAACTTTTGCTGCGTGAATGTTGTGCCGGCGCCGACGGTGCTTCTGTGAACACGCTGTTCGTGTAATATATCAGATATCTTGTAGTATGCTGCAATTATGACCAGGACTGCGAGCTCGTATTTTTAGTTCCGCTTCATTAACACAGCAACAAGCAGTTGCAGTTAGGTTTACGTTTACTTAGTCAGTTGCTCGTGCCGTGTGTTCAGCTGCCAGCCCACACACACGGCGTGTTTGCGCGCTCATCGCTAATCGCTCGCGCTAACGACAACACCGCTCATTAGCTGATGTAACCGATGTAATCGTATCAGCGTGTTATGATTGGCCCATTTACATAACCTGCCGATCAAAATGTTGCGCATTTGAAACATGCGCCAATCACTATGTGCGACACACAGCTGAATATCTACAAAAGGATCACCTATAGCGATATTCTTGTATTGCGTGTTATACAAAGTAAAAAACTTTTCAGAAAAGCAAGGAAGGCTTTTGATTATAATCTAAGTAACTTCGAGTCTTTATTTTTACTTTTGTTTGTAGTGCAATAAACTGTGTGTTTTCTCATCAGTTTTTGAGTTTTATTTCAGGCCCAATGTTCAGCTAAGTATTCAGTAACACTGTTTGAACGAATGTTCGTGAACGTTCCCTGTGCTGTAGGCTTTAGCTCACAGCCTCACCATGCCGTCAGGAGCCGCGCGCCGGGAGTCGGGAGGGCGCCGTCAACACGCGACTAATCGCTGACGTAATCTGGCTTGCGACATCATCACGCGTGTATTCAGCTGCGCCACGTGCGCTTGTGTGGCCTCAGCCTTACACTGTGTGTAGATGTTGATGCTCGCTTTAGATTGATGGATATTTAACAGACGTGATATTGTGAACATTTTTGCAGAAGATAGCTCAACTACTTTAACTGCGGCAGCAGGTAATGTTAGATATTAGTTATGTTTGCACTAGTGACTCCATGCGTGTCAAACATCATTGCTTGCCATTTTTAACCACTAAACAATGGAGAGAATGAAATATTTTGTAATATTCTGTTACTGGCAGTTTGCAGCGCAGGCCTAATCATCGCATAAATTAATTAAACTGTAAATAGACGATTGCTCAATGGGCATTGAACAGCTAGTCAGACAGCAACAAACGCGGATACAATGTCACGCGAGTGATTAGCGCGCGTTTTACTGATTATATCGGGCGACGCAATTAGCTGAATATTAATTACAATAACCGCTGTTCGGCGGCCGCGTGGCTAACGTCATCCGCGTGGCTAACGTCATCCGCGTGGCTAACGTCATCCGCGTGGCTAACGTTTCCTAACTAACATCGACCGCTACGGTAATTGTTGCGGCTCTCATTAACATTTACACAATGGCAGGTGATGATGACGCCGCGCGTCGTGTAGAGGGGGTGAGGGAGACAGGCACTCAACAACTCACACCTACTCCTATCGACACAGCTTTTCAATCGTAGAATAGAATATCTTTACTATGTATATCATATAAGTAATAGAAATGATAGATGAAGAAAACATTACATAGGGTGTCCATGGGTATCGCTAAAGGCAATCGTATAAAGACAACCTTTAGATGGGTTTTAAAGAGAGAATAATAGTAACTAAATCTTTATTAATATTCTGTCTTAATAGTTAAAAACGATTACACGGGCGAGTTCCTAGTTTCGAATTCCGGGTCAGATAGGTATACTGTCGCGTAGGAAACTTCACTGTCTCCTTCAGCTGTTGGAATCCTCCAAAAAATAAGTTAGTACAAGTTTGTTTTACTTGTCAAATATTTCGTATATTTATTTCGAGTGAAATTTATTCGCATGTGGAGTCTCCCCAGCGACACAAGCTTGTCTGATGATGATTTATCCCATCTCGTGTATTCTGAACATAATGTGACGGGAATGCTTTTACTGAACACTTCCCTGACTCGGAGTGAATGTGTCGTGTGTTGTGCGTAACGTTCATAAATCTCTTGCGTCGCGTCGCGGCGTCACGCGGCGCAGATAACTTACACAAATAGTTATCTATAAATAAGTTCGTAGCACAGCGCGCCGCTCCGTCACACATAGCAGTCGATACCGAGGTCGTAAAGCGTTAACTCGTCATTGACCTGGAGGTGCACCTTTCTAACTAGCTGCCTGATTTATAAACGTATTAACTGTCTGAAATGGATAACTGCTAGCTTAGGTTTCAGAATCTTCCACAAACGTGGTAATTGCTCAAAATAAAATTGTAAGGGTACTGTCAGCAAAACTAAAGTAAATACTTATTTCTCCCAAAAGATTTAATGTCCAAGGAAATCAATAAAATAATCATGGGAATATTTTATTCTCTCTTGTAAGTTATAAAACGCGTCAATTTGCACACATTCACAACATTATACACGTCGACAAAGTTTCACAAAGGCGCGCCTGTCACGCCGGTAAATTAGTTCTGATAGCCAAATCCGAGTTTGACACTGATAAAAATGCGTCCAAAAATTTCTCGAAACTCGTGACGTCATTACTCTGCACGCATACTCCGCTCATTTCTCTACTTTATTTATTGTGACGTTGAAGAGTTGGCAGGCTCGTAGCGTGTGACGTCATAACAGCCACGTCACATCGACACGTCACGGCATCAGTCCGTGTCAGTGCGCGAACTTGTTTACATGGAGAGTTATGATTGTCTGCCTTAATATATGTGTCACTGCTCAGGAATACATTAGATAGAGGTAGATATGGTCCTTACATATGAAATTGGCGTTTTGTATGAGAGAAACATAAAGTCGTTTTTTCAAAATATAATATATTTAATTAATCAAAGTATGTACCATCGCTATCTATGCAATTTTGCCTCACAGGTAGTTTATTGATCCCTTTACTAAAAAACCATTCGGACGGGAACCAATAAAATCTTTGAAAGCGATTTGGACTTCCCCACCGGAGTTGAATTTTTTCCCTTGCAAGAAGTTATCCAAATTTCGAAAAAAAATGGTAATCTGTTGGTGAAGCTCCTCTAATTTGGTAGCCGTCTGTTGTGCAGTGTGTGGCCTAGCGTTGTCCTGAAGCAGCAGTGGCCTAGAGTGATTGACCAAACTCGGTTTACATTAAAAAGCGCATTATAAAATAACCCAACTTCTAAACAGGGTCGCAAAACTGAAAGATGCAAAAAACTATTCTTTGAAAATAGCATGCGTTTGTGAGCGCTTAGTGGCGACCGCTCGCAGCATACGGGCGCCGGGGGAACTGACAGACCCTCGCAGACAGAGAACTGCAGAAATCTCACTCCCACGCTCACTCTCATCCGCCCAGCGGTACACGCCTATAGCAAGTAATGGAAAACGAGATTCTAATGGATATCAACACCGTGACTACTGCAAATAAATGTAGGTAATTGTTTTTGGATGAATACTATAACTTAGATGCTGTTATACTTATAATAATATAATGTATAAGACAGGAATATCAGTCAATTTTAAACTAGTATCTAAAAAAAATGTGTCAGCTCTCTGCAGGTGTGGTGGTCGGTAATACTTCTGTGCACGTATATGTCGTTGTGTCTCTGCCTGCATGCGAACAGCGCAGCACAAAAATTGAATGCGGTAGCTTTTACTGAACCAGCGAGCGGCCACTGTGTAGCTCGATAGTGCCCCAACAGCAATAGTACACTACCAAACACAACCAGCGTGTTTGTATTGCTCTTACTGAATCAATCACTTGCAACGTTTTGAAGGGATTTCAACAGAAAATGGCATGGTCAATCAAAAACTCACATGCGAAACGAGTTTTTATTTTTTTGTTTATTTAATTGAAGCGTTTAATTTGATCTGTTGGAATAAACTGAGTGGACGTCGATATAACGATGTTTTAATTATTATCTCCTCATTGATTGAAAACTCTGAAGATCATCTGAAGATTCAAAGCTAGGCAGTGATACACGCTGACATAGCATTAGTGGCGGCGCTGCGAATACGACGGGGGGCATCTTAATCACCGAGCGGTGCAAGTGTCTGCCGTCCGCTCGGACACTGCTGACCGCCGCTAATCCACCACTGTCCGGACCCGGCCGGTCCTGCTTGTTCGATTGTTTATTCATTCGCTGCTGCAACACTACTCGCACTCTCCGCCAAGTAGTACACAGTAGACCAGACACTCTTCATCTCTAAAAGAGCTGTAGAAGGACAACTGTTCAGAAGACTGGACTGGAAACCTGTATCATTATAATATGTATGTCGCTCTCTTAATTGCTAAGGTAAAGACAACTTTTCTGTGAAAATTAGAATTTTGGCAAAAATGAAGAAGTGAAACTAGGAGTGTCCAAGATATTTAATTTAAATATTAAGTCGAAACCTGGAATGGAATGGTAGGTTACAGGTATATATCATCATTAGGGCTAACTGGTTTGTCTGTTGGTCTCCTGAGCATAAAGTGCTGTGTTCCATCAGGAATCTGTTTGTAGCAGGCAGGAGTCTGAAGCTATTCCGGGAAAGTGGCGATGTGTATTTGTACTACAGGTATATCTCTGTCTATCAGTTGTGGGCTCACATGCGTGTTGTGAAGTTCACCTGGCAGCTCATAGTACACGTTGTCGCAAGTGGTCCTACTTCGCCTCCTATGCTAGTGTCCCCGGAGCCCGAGCGCACTGCTAAGTAACCTCGTAGTCTATCCGTAATAAAATAAAACTTGTAAACTACGACAAACATCGTTTCATTGTAGTCGGACGCGGGCGGCAGGTCCGCCGCACTTACATTATGTACTGTAAGCACTTTAAGCTCTGCGGAGCGGAATGTTTCAAACAACACTAATGTACCATTCGTTTTAAAAGATTTCAAACAAAAAATAAGACTGAGAGATTGCAAAGAACATGAAAAGGGCACAGTTCCACGGATTATAATACTACTATTACTACTACCTACCTACTCTGTGACCGAAAGCTGAAAGACGGACAACTGAAACTGAAAGACTTACTTTGGGATATTGTGTTCCCCAGTTACTGAGTTTTAGAGGTCAGAGAGGCAATCAAACCATAGAAAATAGTAGGTAAGTATTCAGCTAATATTGGAAAAAGTTTTAGCAGAGAATGACGAATATCTAATTTAGTTATTTATTTATTTATTTATTTATTTATTTATTTATTTAATTTGGGAAAACAAACAGTTACACAAAAAAGGTACAATACAAGTGTTTAAAAATACAAAATAACATATGTGTAACCCACGACGTTATCCACATTTTAATCACAACAAAATGTTACGGGCCAAATTACACACGAGTAACATGAGCGAGATAAAATATAGAAACGATACAATTTTAAAAACAAACTAAAATTTACAAATTTTTGTCTTTTTGTTAAAAAACTAAAATAAATTTTACATTAAAAATCAAAAATTCAAATTAAAGTTAATAGCCAGAAACAAAATCAAAATCAAATTAAATTCAAAATAAAAATGAACATTCTAATAAAAAATAAAGTTAAGAACAAAATTAAAACTAAAATTAAACAGAAAAATAAATTAAGTATAAAATAATGAAAAATAATAAAATTAAAATTACAATAAAAAAAAAAAAACACAGCAAAATAGATAAAATAAATAAAATGTCAATCACCAATTAATTGTATTAAAGAGATCTTGAATTTATTAGCAGACAATGTAAACAAGTCCAAGTCTCCAAAAACAGTATTAAAATTATTTGCCATACGACGAAGAGGGGCACGAACTCCAGCGTTACTATGGCAGGAGGAGACCGCGAAAAGCGGACGTGCGCGCACTTCTCGTCTAATGACAGTCCTCGGGACAACGTAGCTAAGCTTATTAGTAAGATCTATGCAGTCATATCTGTTGTTACACAAGTCATAGAGAAACATAGTTTCTAGATAAAGGCGTCGAGATTTCAAGCTTAACAACTCAATATTCCTGAGGGATAAATTGGAGGAAGTCGAATCGTGGTGGCAGCGATATTTCAGGGCTTTGATGAATTTGCGCTGAACCCTTTCCAAACTATCGATGTATTTCTGATAATGAGGATTCCAAATTAGCACAGCGTATTCTAACTGTGACCTTATTAATGACTTATATAAATGTATATAGGTGTCGACTCGCTTGAAGTCATTGGCAGCTCTCATAACAAAACCATACATGCGATAAGCGTTATTTACATTTTTTATAATATGCTGATCAAGGTGTAACTTAGTGTCCAACAGTATTCCAAGGTCCTTTACTGACTTAACTCTTTGCAACATAATGTCCTGTAGTGCGTAAGTATTACTTATAATATTTTTATTTTTTGTAAACGTAATAGACACGCACTTAGATGTGCTCAACTGGATTTTATTTTCTACACAGTAATTACAAAATCGATTAAGGTCTTCTTGTAGTAGTACAGTATCAGTGTGGTTATGAATTGGTCTGTAGATTTTGAGGTCATCTGCATATAGCAAATATTTTGAATGTGTGAAGCAAGCTCCAATGTCGTTAATGAAGATGATAAAAAGGAGAGGACCCAAAATCGAGCCCTGTGGAACACCAGAAGTGACACCGACTGAATTCGATCGATAGCCCTTAATTACAACTCTTTGTGACCGATTTGAGACATATGATGCAAACCAGCGAAGTAGATCTCCACGAATGCCATTATACGCCAGCTTTCTGAGAAGCAGCTCATGATCCACCTTATCAAAGGCCTTACGAAAGTCTGTATACACAGCATCTACTTGTACCCGTCGATCCATATTATTAAACAAATAATCTGTAAAAGTAAGTAAATTCGTTACAGTAGATCTTTTTTGAACAAATCCGTGTTGATGTGTAAGAATTATGTTATGAATGGTCGGGTACACCGCTTTATGTACAAGTCTCTCGAAAACCTTGGACAAAGCAGACAGGATAGAGATAGGGCGGTAGTTTTCAACATCGTGTTTAGAACCCGTTTTATGTACTGGGGTTATATTGGCTTGTTTCCAAACATCAGGAAAAGTTCCTTCAGTAATACATTTATTATAAATAGTGTGAAGTGGAATGTACAAACTATCGGCTGTTCTTCCAATAAAATAAGGTGGCAACCCATCTGGGCCTGGGCCTTTTGTAACGTCCAATGACTTCAAAGCCCGCAGTACTTGGTCAGGACTAAAAGTGATACGACTTATAATGCCGCAATTGTCTGAACACGTTTCAGGGGGCAACCAATCATTGTTATCAAAAGTGCTAGCTTCATAGACCGACTGAAAAAAGTTCGAGAACATATTACAAATCGCATTTGGGTCACTGGAATGTTGATTTTTGTAAAATACCGTAGCTGGTATACCAACATTAGCTTTGCGATTAGCAACGTAACTCCACAGATTCTTGACATTTTTTTTAATATTTTTTTCGACATCGTTTATGTAATTGGTATAACTCTTATTACACTCCATTTGAAACCTCTGCCTAAGAAAAGAGAACTGCTCATAATCTGACAGGCTGTTGTATGTTTTCCATTTGATCCAGGCTTTATTTTTATGATTAAATATCCGAATTAGTGATCTAGAAAACCAGATGGGGAATTTTGAGGATTTGGAATGGCTTGTAGGAGTATGAGTTTTTATTATGCCGAAAATATTATTATAAAATGTACTCACGCACTGGTCTACTGAGAGTCCGTCAAAGGCCTGATCCCAATTAATTTTGCAGAGGTCGCGGTTTATTTGTTTATAATCTGCTTTATAATAATTATATTTTAATGTTTTCGCTTGCATTAGATTTTTATGTTTGCATTTGTAGGTAATTGTAGCACAAAATGGGGGGTGATGATCATCTATGGGTAGTAAAGTACATGTCGGTATAGTTGTAGTGCAATTTGTGTCACTGATTAATAAATCCAAGATGCGACCCTTGCGATTAAAAATATTGTTGAACTGAGCGGCGTTCAGCAATGACAGGAAGTTACTCATGTGTTCGCTTTGTGAGTTATCACTATCGCAATGTAAGACTGAAGCGCCGCCGTTTCGACTTGGTAGCCAACTTATATGAGGCAAATTGTAATCACCAAACAGATAAAACAAATGTGTGTTTAACCTATCTAACGTTTTATGCAAATGGTTATAGTGAGATAGGTATGTTTCGTCAGGGGATTTAGGGGGAATATATACAGCGCTTATGACACACTCACAATTGTTGCCAATGCCCGGAATTTGTATAAGAACGTGCTCAATGCTAGGAATAATTGGCGGATCAAGTGGTATAAGGGTGGAACGTAAGGTTTTCAGCACTGCCACGAGAACACCGCCCCCTTCTTTTTTGTTAGTCACAATACGATCTCGATCACATCTATGTACTATGTAGCGGTTGTCTATAAACTCATTATCCATTATTTGCGGTATTAGCCAAGTCTCTGTCAAGATTATAATATCATAACAATTTGATAATATATTCATATACAAAATATTAAGTTTGGTTCGCATACCCCTGCAATTCTGATAGTAAATAGTCAGTTCATCCATTGGTAGTGTAGTCTAATTTAATTAAATATAATTCAAATACGTTGCTAAGCCCAAACTCATAGACAGATATGTAGCTTAAGTTTAGATTGTAGTTAGTATAAATGAAAATTAATATGACTTTATGTATTGACCACAGATATGACCACATAGTAACCAGATAAGAATAGACATACAAAGTGATTAAAAAATACTTAGAACAACAGTAGTTATCATAAAACATGATGAATTTACAGCCATCATCATTCGCAGTAGTGACTGGCTATGGCTAGCCAGTTAGCACGTGTGGTGATCGCCGGGCCGCGCGCGCCCGCCGAGCTCCGTGCTGCAATATGAAATTCGGGGATTTATGAAGTTATGAAGGTAAACAGGTAAGATGGCGCGCATTACATAAATTACACGCTCGTGATTCATTGCTCGCCGCTGGCCAACAATGGACTATTAATTACCTACATTGCCAGCAAGCTAAGCGACTAAATCATTTTATATCATATCGCAAGTCTGGCTGCTATTTGCGGGATGTTTCCATAGCTATTTTGTTTTGAGCTATTTCATCACAATTGAAATGTAGCGTGTGTATTTATTATGTAATAGTATTCAATGATATTGAAGACTAAGGGAGGCTCAACAGCTACAAGGTTAAGCTACGCTTGCCGAGGTTGGTCTGTGGATGGGTGACCAACCATTACATAAATAAATAAATAAAAATAGAGCAAGACCACTCCATTTCTCGGAACGTACGACAAGCCTTTAGTCCTGGCTGTCACATAACATACAGCTTTATCAGACTAAAGACAAACCTAAAATAGTTGGGAACAGGCATCTTAATCGCGAATGCGTATTAATCTGCCTGAGACTGATACGTATTTACTATTGCGATAAGTAGCTACTTGGCCTGGTGTTTTAATTAAAGATTGTTCAGAATGCCCTTATTACCTATGTATGTGTTCCTTTGTTGCCTGGGGCTGGTTTTCCGCCGTCTCCAATTATAATCACAGTTCGAAACGATGGCGGATAATTAAGAACCGCGCGGCGCCTGGGGCATGCAATAGCGGTACAAGCTTGCTTATTCCGTATCGTCACTAAGTCTATATCATTAGGCATGTAGCATGCATAATTCATGATCTACAAGTTGGCATCATACACCAAATAAAAACAAACGAGAGTATTTCCGTGAGTGAGAAGCAAAGGAACGCAGCTGGCTATTGCGCGGCGTCCTGTGAGACCGGCTCCGCAGTCAGTAGCAATCGCCTTCAGACGACCGCCCGAGTGACTATCGCGCGCTAAGCCGCGACTATCGATAGCTCGACAGAACACTCTTCATTGCTGAAATGATTTTAGATTCCTTGTAATCGTAATATCTGTCGAATCACTCAATGATTATCCTTATACAAACGTACTTACACTGTGTACAGGGATGAACACAATCTTATTTCTGGTGACTTCTGTCTGAACGTAACCCTTAATGACATCTCCGCGACCGCGACCGGGCACGGAGACGGGGAAACATAACGTGATTGTTTTGTTGTTCTCCGAGTCGAGAGCCACGGGGTTTTCCGTCTTACCTGACCTACCCGTGTCAATTAGGTAAGTAAACCTCACCGCGACTAAAACGAAAAACAAGATAACATTAAAAAGACAAAAGGCTGTATGCTTCCATTGTGAGATTGTGACCCTTTGCTGAGATTAAAAACATAAATGCGTTATTATGGACACGCTAAAAGCCTCGGCGAGACGCCGGAATTAGATTGTGTAGAGCTGAATCAGACCCCCCTACCCCTGCCCGGCTCACCGCGCGCACCCCCGCCACCGCCCGGACTCTTTGCAGCCCTGGTACGCCGCCGGAGACTTGTGCTTATTCGATATGATGTGAGACTTTCGTACACTTTACAATATTTTTAACTACGTAAGCAAACTATGTCACGATATGTTTCTGTGCATCCACTGTGAAATGACACAGTTTCAGTTGAGCTAGTAATTATGCATGTTTGTGTGATAACAGATCTGCTATCAACTGCCAGTAATGTAATACAGGCGCTGTATAATCAACGCAACCTGCTTCTCATGCAAACCGATCTACAGATTCGCTGCTGAATATTGAGATAAGCAATCGCCATTACAATATTAACATCGTGGTGTGGCGCGAAGCGTCTTTATCTCTTTATCTGTATAATGGATCAACAACAATCAGCTTTAACATCAAAGTGTTGCAATTCTATCAACGATTCAGTGCAGGAGGAACAAAGGGCTGGTCTACGAGATGTGTGAGATACGTAATTACCGTGCCTTTAACAATGACTAATGTATAATTATATAAAAGATAAACTGACTCACTGACATATCAAGTATCAACGCTGTTGCACAAGACTTTCTTGTATGATTGAGGTTGCCACTAAGAAACATTTATTTTGGAAATTCGAGCTTTTAGGGTTAGCCTTTTTATAATAATAGCCAGAATATGTCCGTTTTAGCTCCGGTAACCGATACATGGCGGTATATCCATGAACCATGCTGGAATGCTCCCAAATGCCAAACCTAAAAGTGGGCAGCAGCGCTATAAAAATAAAGCTAAGAATCCCCGGGCTACAGCACCGTACAGGTTACCAACACCGTAAACTTTACCTGGCGACATTTAATGGACGCTCTCTGCGGCTGAACGAGCATCTCACTGAATTGGAAGTAGAGTTAAGTTGTATTAACTGGCACATCGTGGGACTATCGGAGATCCGAAGACAGGGGCAGGAGACGATAACCCTTGATAGTGCCCACATGCTCTACTTCCGAGAAGGACAGCAACCGTCCCAAGGTGGCGGCGGGTTTATGGTCCATAAGTCACTCAGGAGAAACGTTATAAAATGCGGCAGTGTGTCGGCAAGGGTGGCATACCTTGTACTTAAGATATCAGAAAGGTACTTCTTAAAGATCATACAAGTGTATGCCGCAACATCCGCACACCCTACGACGAAGTCGAGGCCATATACAAAGGCATAGTGGAAGCTATGTCGTAATATTCTGCACTGTTGTTATGGGTGACAACGCTAAAGTGGGAGTACAAGAGATTAGCGCGTCTAGAGTAGGTGCATTCGGCAAAGGACGAAGAAATCACAGGGGGTAAATGCTGGTAAAGTTCCTCGAGGCTCATGGGTTTTTTCTGATGAACTCTTTTTTCCAGAAGAAGCCTCAACGGAAGTGGACCTGGCGTAGCCCCGATAAAAAGACAAAGAACAAGATCGACTTCGTTATGTTTGATAAGCATCATATATTCAGAGACGTCTCTGTGATCAATAGGGTTAATACCGGGAATAATCACCAACTGGTTAGAGGCACTCTGAATATTAATGTCAAGATCGAAAGAGCGCGCTTAACGAGGTCGACTGTCAGACCAACTGCAAAACTATTGGAACTGCAGAACTGATTAGCCATGTTGGAAACCACTGAGGACATAACGATGCCTCCGAAGGCCTGTTACGGGTCATCCGCGAGTTGGGCTTTTATAGCCCACTTTCGACCAATGAGTAATGGACGCAAGTCGGTACTTATCAACGAGACTCTGGGATTGATGAGGAAACGACGAGAAATCCTAAATGCCACACCATCTGAGCATCAAGGACTTAACAGGGAGGTCAAGAACTCGCGACACTTGGAGCGCAAATAACCGAGTCATTGAGCAAGCAATAGCGCGGAACAAACAAAGGCTCGAAGATTTTTGCCAAGCCCCATACCTCTCGTTTTCACCTGGCGAACCTCAGAATGATATATTCGCTGAAGTCGAAAAGTTAGCGTTAGCGTAGTTGTCCTAGACTTATATGCTCAAAAACATGCCAGCCTCAAGCCCACGGTTGCGGATGATCCACGGGCCAGGCTTACACGCCATCTCATAGACGAGCTTTCCGACATTGACATGGGTGAGATTAGAATAACTCTCGGACAACTTCATAACAACAAAGCTCGGGGGATGACGGGATAACCACAGAGCTGCTCAAGCCAGGAGGAACACCTGTCTTGACAGAGCTTGCAAAGCTCTTCAATTCCGTCATCCACACTGGCATAACACCCGAGGCATGGTGCAGGAGTCATGGTAGTATTATTTTTCAAAAAGGGCGATAAAACGCCTTCTTAAGAACTACCGCCCCATTTCACTCCTGAGCTGTCTACATGCAGTTTTCGAGGGTTATCTCGAATCGTCTCGCCCATAAGTTCGACGACTTCCAGCCGCCGGAGTAAGCCAGGTTTCGAAAAGTCTACAGCACCGATGACCATAAACACACTCTTAAGCAAATAATCCAAAAGACCGGGGAATATAATCAGCCTCTGTGCCTAGCGTATGTGAACTACGAGAAAGCCTTCGACACCGTCGAGACCTAGGCTGTCTTGGAGTCCATGCAAAGATGTCTCATCGACTGCCACTACTTCGAGGTGATGAGATGTCTGTATAAGGCCGCAACAATGACCGTCCAAATACAAGAAAAGAGCACAAAACCAATCCAACTGCGTCGAGGTGTAAGACAGGGAGATATCATCTCTCCGAAACTTTTTACGATCGCATTGGAGGACGTTTTAAAGACGCTTGATTGGAAAGGATAGGGCATAAATATCAACAGTTAGTACATCTCGCACTTGCGATTTGCGGATATTGTCATCATGGCAGAATCTCTGCAGGAGCTGGAAGTGATACTGAACAGTCTGAGCGATTCTTCAAGGCGGGTGGATCTCGGGATGAATCTGGACAAAATCAACGTCATGCATATGCATAAATGGCGCTGCCCTCGAGGTTGTGCAAGAATACATATATCTAGGCCAAATTATACTACTGGGGCGGCACAACTTTGAGAAGGAGGCGACCAAAAGAATACGCTTGGGCTGGACGGCATTTGGGAAGCTGCGTGATATCTTTGAATTGTCGATTCCACAATCCCTTTAAATCAGGTTCTATAACCAGTGCGTCCTACCCGTAATGACTTACGGAGCCGGAACGTGGCCACTCACCATAGGCCTGGTCCACAAATTGAAGGTTGCTCAGAGTGCAATGGGTAGAGTAATTCTTGGGATTTCTCTGGTGGATAGAATTCGCAATGAAATCATACGCCAGAGAACTAAAGTCACCGACATTGGGCGTAGAACAAGCATGCTGAAGTGCACTTCTTATCTGTAGGTAGACGGTCGATGGAGCAGACATTTGTTAGGGTGGAGACCGCGTATGGGCAAACGTAGTGTGGGACGCCCTGCAGCACTATGGATCGATGGTTTGAAGAAGCTGACTGGCAGCGGAAGGATGCAGACTGCTCAAGACCGAAATGGTTGGCGCTCTTTGGGGGAGGTGTTCAGCAGGTGACGGTTATTGGCTGATATGATAAAGCTTTTAGGGGGTGAATAGGAGGACAATTGTTTAATGAACTGAAATAAACAAATAAAATACTCGTCTTTTACGTTACTCGTTCTCTTGAAGCACCTTTGCTCAAAACTACTATAAAGTTCCCTTTAATTTACAACAAGTAATACTAATATAGGATATTATGTGGTATGTACGAGAATGAAATACCAGATTGTTCAGACTTTTAAGCTTCAAAATTGAGTTATATAATTCGAATGCTTCAGATCTCGAGCTCAGGGCGGTATACAGGTGCTCACAAAAAAAAGGCTCAGTGCGAGCCGTCTAGCGCCTGGATGTAATTTAACGCGAGCTTCTGATTGATTATAATGAAGTTGTCGCCTCTACCGCCGTCGACGCTGCCGGCAGAGCACAGCCGCCGCGGGCACAGGCTGTCATCGCGTGACGATCCAAACTTTCTGATTAATGGCGATTTATCGTCTAGGACTCTTAGTTTCATTTTTTGCGTCCTGATCTGAGGCTGGCTGGTACCAGTGTAAGGAAAGTTACAAGTGTCGCGGAGCTGCTTCAATGCTTATCTGACATTTATTACATGATATTGGTTTCTATCGGCTTCAGCTTTCCTTTTTTCGGAATTTCGCTGTTGTACCGTAATACTTTAAATTATGAAGTAGGTAACTGAATGACTAATATAATTGCACGTTAGCTCAAGGAATACTATAAATGAATGATATAATTTATGATAACTAGCCATTAGCGTGATAATTTGACAGGATGACAAGTCGGTTGTAACAGGTAAGATAAAGTTACTTGTGTAGACGTTTGGCCATTGGGCGCGAAGCTATCGCCTGTTAGTAACATACCGATACATAAAATGGCTCTGAATGGAGTCTAAAGTGGGAATGTGAAAACTTGCGCAGCTTCTCTAACAGTGCGGTAATCTTTGTGATGGTGAGTAATACTGCTCAGCAGTTGCGTTGTACTCTGATCGACAGACGTCGACGGTCAAGTCGCGAATCTACTGCTGAAGAAGACATTACCCTAGGCTATGCTAATGCTTTGACGGTAGATTAAAACGATAACAATAGGTTTGTGCAGCAACATTACATAAATCTCGTGGAATTGACTGTAAATGTTGAAAAAATAAAGCTCTGTACAAAAGCTGACCTAGAATAGGTCCTTGAGGAACTCTTTAATTCAGGTTTCATTTCTTACACTTAGTTATCGCGCTAAGTAAGGCAGTTAAGATAACTATGTAATCAACGTAACGCCTGCGAGCAGTCCGCAGTAAGGTGAACAAAAAGAATATTAAGAGCGTTATTCGGCTGGATGGAATCACATAATAGCGGTAATTAATGTTCATATGAGCACGAAGTAATTTATCTGTAACATTAACAACGGTGATATTTCGCCTATAGTACGGAATTCTACGGGATAAGATTACACTGACTGGAGCGTACCTCGTAACGAAGATTAGCCAAGCAAAGACAGTAAGGCCCACGTGCGAACACCAGGGTAAACTTTAACTGCGAGTTAGTTCTAACCCGGGGCTAGTATGTATGAAATATTTATTAAGTACTAGCTTTTGCCCGCGACTCCGTCAGCCATTTTTATTTTTAAGATACAAATTAATCAAAAACGCTTAAACATAATATTTATTATTTTCTTTTATCCTGTTCATGGTTTTATTTTTAATAATGACCCCCATACATACTTTCATCCCCTATTTCTACCCCTTCAAGCAATTTTCTCTCGGCAAAAGGCATCAAAATCAGTTCAGCGGTTTGACGTGAAAGCGTAACAGATGGACAGATAGAGTTACTTTTGCATTTTTAATATTGATATGGATTAAACCTCGTTTTAGCAACAATTCTGAAAAAATATTAAAGTTAATTCTGATTTGCGCAAATGGGACTGAGTGTCTGAGCACGTTCGTAATGCGTTCGAACAGCAGCAGTTCTTTGTTTGTTCTGTCTTTCCTGTGCTTCTGCTCAAATGACCAGCAGCGTTTAGTGAAAACCAGCCACTGTCTACAGTAGCGCGTGCTTATTTGGTATACTCATATCCATGCTGTGCGAGATCATGATGGTGATGGTGCCTACCGCGAGCTTTTATCTAGTAGGACTTGCAGTGCCATCTGGTGCCTTAATGATGACAGTGGTCTCTGTGCCTCGTGTTGCTTTAGTTCACTATATAGTATCTGTCTGTACATATATTGCGCAGCTGTTCCAGGTTTTCTTCCAATTTCCAGAATTCAACTTCTGCAACTATGCTAAGGGTAATTCACCTATGAATATTCCACTTAAATACTAACTTAATAATTATAAATGCGAAAAAGAGTGTTCAAATGTTTGTAGTGCTTTTACGCCTAAATCTCCCGACCGATTTTGATGAATTTGGATACAGAGATAGATGGGTCCCTGGAGGCGATTATAGGCTGCTTTAAAGCAAGCGTAGCTGCGGGTAAAAGCTCGTCTGTAATATTTATCAGCTGCCAGCGTGTCACGAATGACTGCTCATGTCCTGCGGCTGTGAATGTCTCACGGCAGTAGATGTAAAAATAAAACTGAGCTGATGGGAGCTCTATCTGGGAATATTTATGATCACTATCGATAAACTTAAAGTAAGTAAAAGCAAACATGGGAATATAACAATGTTATTTTCTTTGAATTTAAATGTATATTTTTAGAAGTTTCATAATTAAAATTGAATAATGGTAGTGAGCACGTATTGTGTATCCTTTCAGCCACTGTCTCATTACCCACAGGAAGCCGTGGACCCCACGCCTTTCACGCCGCGCGCGCCTCTCACGCCTCTCACGGCCGAACGCCGCACTATGCCAGAGGGACGTGTCGCCGTCGCTAAGCATCATTACACTGTAATCTTTCAGCGAACTTAAAGCAAGCACAAAAGCGTATTGTTTAATAACGTGCTGCGTCACTAGCGCGGGCTGAGAGAGGGCTGAGAGGCCGGGGGCTTGGGGGGCTTCTGTTCTGAGCCCCGTGACTCGACACTATCGCATATTAAACCATTTTCATTTAAAGAAAATTAATTGAATTTTTAATAACGCGTCGAGGGACATTTTTCATTCTGTCTAGAAGCCGCAGTGGCCGGCGTTTGACGGCCGCCGAAATAATCAAAATTTGGATTCAAAGGGTCTCTCAATGACTCCTTTTCTTTTGTTTTGCCAGACTGTTCACAATAGACGCCATGTTTTGTGAGCGCTGACGAGGTTTTGATTTCGAATGAAACTAGATTCATACGTATGTTGTACCTGTGTTTCATAATTTTCATTAAAACACTATATTTGTGTATATCACATAATTGGGCTGTTTAGAACAACGACAAACATAACGGTGCACGGTTTAACAACACTATTGCAAGAGGATTTATTTGTAATCGAATATTTCGTTTGTTTACCCAAACATTGCCGACACTCGACTTGTTCATTTCTGTATAGCAGATATTCACTGCACTTCGTTTTTGTATGTAAATTAATTATTCTGAATGCCTAGAATCTTGACCAGTTAATCGGTACAGAATAGTATAGTACCTACTAATACTTAAGTTCTCTTTATCGTCAAGCAGGGTATTTTCGCGTAGTGTCACAACTTAGATTTTTGAGAGTACCCACAAACCTTTTTAATTTGTAAGTAATAATATATAATTATAAATTCCATTCATTGTAAGTCCGAGTGTCGAAGGACAATTAATAGTTTTTATATTTCAAATTTGTTCTCATGTAGGTGAAATATAAATTTCTTTATGAGAATTAAACGTCTTTAACCAGAAGTTACCGCAACTCGTCGTAGGTATTTCAAGCAAGTGTGCAGAGCCAGCTGTCACGTTCGAGATAAGTTGGAATTTTTTTTAAAACACCTCGGGGCTCGCGGATCACTGCGACCCACTGCGGGTCACCCTTGAGACTTGAGCCCATGTATAAGAATCCACCTCGTCGGGAATGACAAACATTAGTAGAACGGTTACCATATCTGTCATCTCATAACCATTTCGCTTGTTTTATCTAATTGTTTCATCACTACTGCCGGGCGTCATTGTAAATCTCAAGCCTAATACTTAGTAACTAAAATATAGTCACGAGAAAGTAGCAGGTACTATCCAAAAAAAAAAAACGTCAGTTCGTGAATTTCTCCTCTCCCTCCAGTTAGAATGATGTTAAAACTGTTCCGGTACCTACTGGCCGCCTCCTGAAGTTTCCCGAGTTTTTTACTTCAAACCTACATATATCAAAACGCCTCCCTGCAGACACATTACCCGGAGTATGTGATGCTTGGAACTACCCTCGGGGGGTTCACAGATAGCGACACGTAGGTACCGACGTGCTAGCTGTGTCGTGATTGCGTGACACTTGTAACACAACCAGCGGCCGCGGCGGCGACGTGACAAGTTCAATACGAACGTGGAAGGTAGTTGCTCAGGCATAATGTAGGCATATTATATACTTGTAGCGGCATCAATACCACAAGAAAAACTAACGAAGCAAATAAGTACCGCAATAAAAAGAAACGCAGCGCCATCTATACCGCTAACATCGAATTCTGAACGAAATATTGCATCTAGTATCAGTTTTCCATGCGCTTTAAATAAGAATAGGAATAGGAATAGGAATGGGTATGGGAATGTGAATGTGAATGTGAATGTGAATGTGAATGGGAATAAGAATAAGAATAAGAACAAGAATAAGATTGAAAATGAGAATGAGAATGAGAATGAGAATGAGAATGAGAATGAGAATGAGAATGAGAATGAGAATGAGAATGAGAATGAGAATGAGAATGAGAATGAGAATGAGAATGAGAATGAGAATGAGAATGAGAATGAGAATGAGAATGAGAATGAGAATGAGAATGAGAATGAGAATGAGAATGAGAATGAGAATGAGAATGAGAATGAGAATGAGAATGAGAATGAGAATATTTTATTTGCATTTAAAACATGATGCATTTAAGGTTTTATTTTTAGAATCATGATCTAACATGTTTAGCCATTTACTGGCATACAAATATTTGAGAATTTGTTCACAAAAATAACGAATGTTATGAATTTATAAAACGAATGTTTTGTGATACAATCAATAATTAGTGACCGTCAAAATGGAGGGACCAAGTCTCCAATGTCTGTCATACACATATAAAAAAAAAATACCATTAATCTACTATTTGCTACCTTTGCTTTAATTTTAGCTACATGTCATGTACATAATATTTTAACAAAATGCTTAGTCCCGCCATCATGATATCAAGATGGAGGGACCAAACTGATAGACTACTCCCTGGAATGTTCTACCTACTTAGTGTTATAATACCTTAATTCTACCTTGTTATTATCGATTTTGGCTGCCCAAAACATATATCGTTTTAAAGATATCGATTATACAAGTTGGTCCCTCCAAATTGACGATTCAATTTTTTAGTGCAACAGGTAAATGGGCGGTTTATTTTCGATATTCGAAGGATAACTATTTAATACCTATTTACTACTTTCAAATCATACAAAATTTCTTACGTTAAAGAGTATTTTTACGAGCCGAAAAACAAAAATTAAGAAATAAGTTAGTACAACGTACATATTTTAATCGTACTAGCATTAATCAAGGTGTTTTTAGGGTTCCGCACCTCTGCCAGGGTTGCGGAATCTGTTCGAAAGATTCACCGCAGCCCTGGAACGCAAAGGGCTCTCCGAGGAACACGGGTGGGCCCGATTCCTCGGAGAGTTTTAGTCAGTAAGAGTCTGACACACCCTTCCGCTGCACCCAGAGCGGAAGAAGTCATTTGATGATTTCCCATCCAGAAAAAAAGGGTTCCGTACCTCGAAAGGAAAAAACGGAACCCTTATAGGATGACTTTGTTGTCCGCCCGTCTGTCTGTCAAGACCCTTTTTCTCAGGAACGCGAAGAGGTATCAAGCTGGATTTTATATCAAATACTCAGGTCTACTGTCCCTTGGAGCTGTGAAAAAATCAAACTTCTAAGCTAAAGCAATCAAAAGATACAGCCGTTTATGCCGCAAATTTTTGACACTATATAGCAAGGGAATCAAAACCTACAGGGTACTTCCCGTGAACTCAGAATCTTGAAATTTGGTACGCAGCAACGTCTTATGACACAGATAAAGGAAAAATTTCGAAAAGCATAAATTTTTAGTTGTATCATAATAGTAAAAAAAAATTAAAACGTTTTTTTTCCGCTTTTGATACGGAACCCTTCGTGCGCGGTATTTTTTAAATAAGAATAGCACAAAAATATCTAGCTAATATAAAATGTGTTAAGTGGGTATGTAACCTACTTGAAAGATATTTGTCTGTGGTATTATTATTATTATTGAAACTATTTTGAGTGATTATTTGGCTCTCTGTACAATAACTGGTTGCAATGGAATAAAAACAGAGACGTACTCTCTTACCAACACAATATTTTTTTGAGCTGTCTTCTGATGAAAAAGTCAATCTATATGATATTCCTAATCAGTTAAAATTAGGAGATAAATATTACAGAATTCGTTTAGTCATTGATTTTGTCCCGCCAATATGTGGAGATGTTGGCCACTACAGGGCAAATTGTCCAAGAGTTCTTGGGAAATGGAATTGTTATGATGATTTGAAAAGTAGAGTCATCAAAAGCCAGACATTTGTTATACCACATTATTTACGCTTTAAAATAATTGTACATCATACTAGCGGCTGCCTGCGATTTCGTTCGCGTGAAATAATTTCTTAGTTGACGTCACTTAATTATAATCTAAATATGTAGATTAAGAATATTTTTGTGTAAGTTTGTTAATTAAAATAAATATAACGGGAATAATAATACAAAACATATTTTATTACGACAATTCACAGGATCCCATTAATGTTACTGTGAGAAATTTGGTATGATTTGAAGGTAGTAAATAGGTATTAAATAGTTATCCTTCGAATATCGAAAATAAACAGCCCATTTACCTGTTGCACTAAAAAATTGAATCGTCAATTTGGAGGGACCAACTTGTATAATCGATATCTTTAAAACGATATATGTTTTGGGCAGCCAAAATCGATAATATTAAGGTAGAATTAAGGTATTATAACACTAAGTAGGTAGAACATTCCAGGGAGTAGTCTATCAGTTTGGTCCCTCCATCTTGATATCATGACGGCGGGACCAAGCATTTTGTTAAAATATTATGTACATGACCAGGTAGCTAAAATTAAAGCAAAGGTAGCAAATAGTAGATTAATGGTATTATTTTTTTATATGTGTATGACAGACATTGGAGACTTGGTCCCTCCATTTTGACGGTAAATTATTATATAAATTCAATTTCAATTACACCAGCAAGTCTCTCAGGTACATCTGTATGCTTACACTATTAACATGGTAAAGTAGGTACTAATTTTAAATTTTAACAATATGTGATAAAGCAATTTAAGTAGGTAGGAATAATTAAAGTAATCAGTAACCATTTTTGTCTGTTACTTTTATGTCAGTAAATTCTTTAACACTATAAAAACAATTACCAACCAGCCATTTATGTAGTTTGGATTTAAAATATTACAAAGGCAGTTCCCTTATTTCTTTTGGTATATTATTGAAAAAATTTATTGAAGTGATGTAGCTATTTTTATGGCATACTGTGCTTTTATGTGTGGGCATTCTTGGTAGTGTAGGGTCTCGACGGGTTTATTTTGAGTGTAATTCACACGTGAAAAACTTTTAGTGCTCTTTAACAAAAACACCAGCTTGCATTATAAAAAGACCTGTTAAGGTTAGAATTTTTATTTTTTTGAATATAGGTCTGCAGGATGATTCCATAGATTGCTCTGAGGCACTTTTTCTGTACGCGAAAGGCATCCTTTATATTTGTGGAGTTTCCCCACAGTAGGAGTCCATATCTTAATAAAGAGGAAACATATCCGTGGTAAGCAGTTAGAGCAACTGCTTCACTCGCTGTACTCCTTAAACGTGTAAGGGCAAAGACAAATTGATTATTTTTTTTGCAAAAGTGTTCTATGTGTAATTTCCAGTTACAATAACCTGGTCGAGAATAAGGCCAAGAAATTTGTAATCATTAACTTCGAAGATTTCTTGCCCGTTACAGGTAATTTTAAATGTTTTAGTTTTAGAGTGTAATTTTGAAAGTTTGTATATTTGGTTTTATTTATATTTGCACAGAGATAATTGTTTTCGAGCCATTTTAAGACTTGGTTTATTGTTTTATTGAACATTTTTTTTTTAACATGTTCAACAGCCCAAATATCAACTATCATGCCTGAGAAAATTAATTAAATTAAAAAAATAAACCCCGTAGTTTTGAAAGTTGGCACAGCTGTTTCTCGAGGTGTCCTGGTAAACATACAAAAAATATTTCCTTTGCTACTCGTAGTGGAACCAGAGCTGTCAGAGGACGACTAAATCCACATCTTCAACAACAGCAACCACACGATTGCCTGCAGCTTTAGCTTTAGCCGGACGGTCTACTAGTAGCTCTGTGGGCGGGGCTACGGTAAACAATGGGTATAGCACTACTAATTCAATGTTTTTTATCCTATTTTTATTATTAATATATTATTATTAAAGATTCTACAGTAAAAATTCACATGACATGATTTGTAGGAAATTTAATGAAGAAGCGATTAATGATTTTCGAGAAACGAGCAAACAACTGAACAAAGGCCCTTTGCCCCCCTCCCCCACCGCCACGCTGGCTCGCCTCTCACCTTCGAACTTTCAGTATGTTTATCAGGACACCTCGAGAAACAACTAACTTTCAAAACTACGGAAAAAGTAACCCACTTTTTCTGATCGACCAATTCTAAGCTAATTTTTTTTCTTTTAATCGGGCAGTTGCCCACCGGACACAACAACCGTCCGGTCGGACGATACTCCCTTTTCTATGGAGGTTTGCAGGACTTTACTCCCTGTTCTGCATACCTCTATATACTTTGAGATCAGTCGTCAGTAATAGGTTTATTTTTTTATTTATTTTTTAGTATACGCATAGCGTTGTAGCTCCGTAGCAGTGAAGACGTGGCGTAGCAGTGTCGACAGTTTGAAACGAGTCATGGATGTAATGAATGTGAGTGCGGCTCACACTCGACGTGTCAAAGCCGACGTGTTGATGTGACCCCTGCAGACTTTCATACGGCGTGCGTGCGCTAACTAGTTTAGTGCGACGTCACGTGACGCCGACGACGGGGCGGGGGGGCCCGCTCTGCGGTGTGCACCTCGCTTAATTACAGCACGCGCTTGATGAACCCGCCTGCGGTTTACAACCACAGCTAACCCTGTTTTCAGAGCCTTTTTTCCAACTTGTACACTTATTTGTTTGGGCGATAAAAACGCGGCGCTCTCGAAACTTTGTCCCCTCTCTCACTCAGTTTGTGCCAGCTCTATTTTTTTTTCACTCTAAATACCACAAAGGCTGTATATTTTAAAGCGGTATATCCATAAGGGCACAGTTTAGTGTCGTCCAAATGAGCGGTCCACAAATTAAGAGCGATGCGGCGTGTGGGCGTTGTGTTTCGATTTATTTTAGCAATAAAAAATCATTCATTTAATACTGGTATGAAAACAATGCAAAGTAATTTTGCTCATTCACCGTAATCTGTCGACTACGGGTTTTAGCAAGAAAAAAATCTATTGTTAATTTTGAAGTGGCTAGCCAGGCGACTGACAACTTTTTGTTTTCCGCTCACGTACATACAGTACAAGAACAGTGACTCACTCGCTGCCCTAGCATGTGCCGATAACTTGGAGGAGCAACACCCCCCCCCCCCGCAATTAGCGCTCCTCGCTGACACCTGCAAGTACCCGCAACTAGTTGTAACGCCTGCTGGGAGACGTGAAGCATTCGAAACTAGCGGATGGTTTGGATACGGACTGTAACAAAGTAACAAGTCATAGAATCTATAGATAACAATGAACCTATAGACACTGGAACCTCTTTTTAACTCTTCGTCATTTACTGAACAGCTAGAAATTACTCGCCGTAACAACAACTTATAAAGAACCCTCTAAATCAATGTCTGGAGCGACATGCGACCTTTGTCCGACTTATAATTTTGTGACGAGTATTTACGACATTAAATCCCCGTGCTAGAAGTAGTTGTCAGCAGCATACGTCTCCACATCCGCATCCGCCTCGAACTCAAACAGACAACTTTTCAATAATTGTTTTCAATATATTTTGTTGAAGTTCTCTCGTAATAGTTTCCTCCTGCGGTTCATTTTCAGATGAAGATTCCTATAATCTGTGTTTGAAGTATAGAAAAACCTACGTGAGCAAGTGTTGGTGGTATTCGCAGCGACGACTCAGATTGCTTGTACAATCATATGTGTTACTGTGGTGTCCAGCCGTGTTCCACACATGCTAACATGTGAGTAATTCAGTCGAGGCGGATTTGCTTACACTAGACTCAAACTGCAGACTGTTCTAAACACAGTAACAGTGTATGTACTTGACACTGAATAAAATCAAACAATTTTATTTGAAGCGCTTAATTAAATAACGCTTACAATGTGGACCCTTGATATGTGGAGCTGCGCGTCAAAACCGATCGAGTTTAGTTTAGAGCGACAACTGACATAACCGCGCAGCGATCTGTGTTTCAATTTCATGGCTGGTCTGCTGCCCCGCTCCCTTCCGGCACCCCCCCATTCGCGCGGGGGTTCCAGCACTGACCGCATGTTTGCGGTAGTTTGTAAAATAAGTTCACAAAAACGTATCCGATGGATGTACGGCTATATTACTGTAATGTATAGGAAGGTACCGCAGCACTAGCTAGCACCACCTAAGAATTGATATAAAATAAAACATTGTTTGTGATTATGAAATGAAGATGAAATTGTTTATATATTGTTTTTTTGTTTATATTATATTAGGCATCAGCCTTACAAGAGTCTCATATAAAAACAATGCATATTTTTACATTCCTAATTCAAATACTTTTTACTTTTACTAGACGCTTCCAAAGTTCTATGGACAACCTTGTCTGCCAGTGACATGCAACCAAGGAGGTCAACCTGACAGTACTTAGATGTTTATGTGCATGTGTAGCATACGTTGGGTCACTGTGCTGTGTCTCCTTACCTACTAGCACGCACACGAGTACTTACATAGTAGCGCTAATAGCTGATAACCTCAATCTGCTGTTTATCTGAGTGGACTCGTGTTCCCGCAATTTTATTATTGTACGTCCCTTACGACAGTACCGTTAAAGATATGTGTGCTGTCGCTGGCTAATGAAGAATGTAATATGACATTTCATAAAAGAAATATAACAACAAATACGTCATAATGTTCGTCGTGTGTTATCTCATTTCTCGCGTGTCTTTCGTGCGTTTACTAACATACAATTTCACATATACAAACAGCCAGACCGGAACTACTTCAGGCTATACAAATATTTGTTTCGTGCGGGAATCGAACCCGCAGCGCAGCAGTCAATCGCTCAACCAATTAATAACAACACAATGTAAAACACGAAATGCTAGGTATAGGACATGTTATTGGTTTGCATTCGTCCTTTGCCTTCAAAGTCGGTTTGAAAAAAAAAGATTTCAATAACATTATTATTTTCATTACTTACGATTCCTGCATACAGCGTGTTCCAGAAGTGCAGGCTCATATTTAAGGGTGATGTAGGGTGCTGATATACATTGGAGAAAAATAGCAAAAAAAAAAACTTTTTAGATTCTGTTGAAATTTGGTACACTTATGAGTTTTTGTGACCCAAACACAGACGCATTACGAAAATAAATATTTTGAGTAATTTAAGAAATTAAATTAAAAAAAACATTAAAACTTAATTTCTAATTTAGTCCTAGTTTTGGGGATAAAATTAGAAATTAAATTTTAAGGTTTTTTAAAATAGACCTTTTGATAAATTTAATAAAAAGCGTATTATGGAAGTTGCAAATATATTTCTTCATATTTTTTTTAAATACAGAGTTGAAGTTATTCAAGAAATAAGACAGGTGTCTGTCTGGCTGCCTATCCATCTGTCACAGCAAATTTTCTCCGAATCTATTGGACAGAAGCATTCAAGATTAAAATATTACATAATTTAATTCATGACTATTACTGACATACAACATTAACATCAATCAAATTCAAATTTTTATCTTTAACATTGAGAATGCTATGAAGTTTTTTGTCTTTGTTGAAAAATTTACAAAAAAAATTTGCAGTCTGTAAAAAAACCCTTATGTATCATGAAAAACTGTGATGAAATCGATTAGTTTTTCGTGAGTAATTTTATTATGAATGGTTGATTCAAGATATTTCAGTGAGTATCATCATGCATAGTTACTACTAATCGGGCTAAAGCAGTGCTTCGTGCCAACAACGGGGTATGATAACATGCCGGCAAAACTAGTAACTTATCGATATCAATATTCATGAACGTGAATAGTTATTCAGAGCAAATTAATTGAACGCGAAACATCGCACCGCCCGGCGGCGGGCCGGCTGGAGGACGCGGGCGGGGTGCGGTGGCGGGCCGGACGGGCTCGTACGGGGCGCGCGCTGTATCACCTCGATATCATCGTTTACCGGCTTTCTGAATTTCTAGTACAAAAGGACCGGATCTGTCACTACAGGAAACGATCTATTTTATTCGCTACCTTCGGCCGAACTGCTTCGCACCTCGCTACTCTCAACTACGCACGCAACTGTGAATCTTATCCCTTAACCTTAACGTGAGCCGCGTAAGGAGGGCCCCACCTGACTATTAGCAGTTCGTCATGCTGTCATCGCGTCTAATTAAGTTAACCCCGTATCTTCGGGCGTGCTCGTAGCTCGTGTTCATTCGGGCGCTGCGTGCTCTATCTCGGTTACAGTGAGCACGAGCAACCGCCGCGTCGCGTTGACTGACTGCCTCAAGAAAGCACGACACACACGGACAAGGGCTTTTGGACCATGCCCTTCACTATTTGTAGCGACTCTTCAAAGATTGGACATTCGTACGTGTTATGCTACAGCGGCTCGCACGACTGATGTAGCGGTTTCGAACGCGGAAACACGAACGGTAAACATTAAATAAATTTTCCTCAGCTGCAATAACTGCTATTTGTGCGATCTCGTCGCTGCGGGTGTACTGTACCTACCTATCTAGTAGTAAAATTATTATAAAAGAGTAGACGAATTTAAGCCCGAGACCAAGTCGAGGGCTTACTATCATGTGACTATGGTAGTAAGCCCTCGACTTGGTTTTCGAGTTTGTGAAAACCAATTTCCACACATGTGTTATACAACGTTTTTCAACACATTAGCGAGAAAACAATACAAAAGGTAAAGAAACAAACTTTTTGTTTTTAGATATCAGTGGGAAAGTCGCAACAATCTTTGACGTTCCTTTTATGAAAATAGCGCGAATTTGCAAATGGCGCCACGTGCGCGTGCTGAAAATTAGAACTACATATTTCGTCTCAGAATCAGAATCAGAATGCTTTATTTGTAAACATAGGTCAAATTATAACAGAGTGTGTGAGTGTGTGTCTCATTTTCTATTTATTATTAAAGTGTGATAAAACTGTTGAGCAAAAGTGCTTCCAAGGAGGTTCGATCATTCAGCTTATTTATTCTAATAATGCAAGACTCCTTGGTATATACGTCCTGGGTACATTTTTTATGGAAATTTAAAAAAATCCGTAAAGGATACGCACGGCGCCGGCGCCGGCGCTATACAACGAGGAGTGCGGTAAAATATGTACTTAGATGTGAGTACCTATTTTACCGCACGTTCCATTGTATAGTGCGTAATTTTTAACTTTCGAAGAATGTATTTATTTTGATTTTAACATATTTACAAGTTTGTATGTAAGATGTATTATTAGATAAGTTTTAAAAATAGTTATTATAATATTCATATATATATTGAACAAAACCTATGAAAACTAAAAATAAAAAAACAATCTGTAAGTTGTATATACGGACAGCCAAAGCCATGGAGATTTTTCTCGTTCCCGTAGGAATTCGAATCAGCCGTGCGTTGTCTGTCAGTCACGCAATCACTCAGAAACGGAACAGTTTTATATCTGTCACCGGATAATTGCAGACGCCGTAAGATTGTAAAATATCGTGTGTAACAGAAAACTCATTTTTCTCAATAAGACACGGATATATTGGAAACTGTTGTATTTGTATAGGATTTACTGGTTTCTAAATGATTTGTTCACAATATTTCGAGATATTATAATGTAATATACATAGATTAATCTTACAGAGTTACCAATTTTCCAGTGACATATTTATTGATTAATATAAACTCCCCATACTTGGCTGTAAACTAAAATTCAGGAATAGGCGACCATCTTATTCAAAGGGCAGAATAATACGGCGAGTCAACATGATTGGTCATAATTGCGTTGGTCACCATGCGGCGTACATCCAACACATAGTTACCGTGTGGCTCCCTCGTAGTTACCGAATGTCCCTCACACTATTACCGAGTGTTACCTTTTTAGTAATCGTGTGTCTCCTACGTAGTTACCGAGTGTCCCTCAAAGTACCCGGTGCGTATTTAACAAGCACACAGCGCATAGTTATCGTGTGTCTAGCTCCGAGCCGCGTACGGCTACTCAGTTTACACCATGTGCGCCTCTGGGCGAGCCTAATTTAATTACAAAAATAAATTATAATTGAGGTACATATGGGCCCAGAGAGCCACCGATAGATAAAATCTGAATAAAGAGAACCAGCTCAGCAGTTACAATTCCTACATACACAGGTATACATAGGTAGCATGTGACGTGACGCCAGAACATTGAGCGGTGAACGAGCTTGGCTTGATTCCTTTACGACCAGATTGGGGTGTGTGTAAGCAACTAAGCATATCGCAAATCTGCCCATATCGGCGGCCCGCCCCGCTGTTCCAAACCAAATTAACTAAAGAATCGGGACCAGAATGTTCGCGAGCTCAGCGCCTTTTAATAAATGAGCCTCAGCCGCTGATAGCAGCCGAACTGTCACGAACTGTGCCGATCTGGGCCGAATGGAGCCGAACCTGCTCGTAAACACAGGCCTTACGACGCGCAGTACTGGCGAGCACTTGATTGAGTAGCTTTGCGGGATAGTTGCTGCTCATTCACCTTTCATTGGTAGTAGTGGACTGCCTGGAGGTTTTCATCTCGGACTTTGGTTACAGTCTATGAAAATTAAAAAAATCAAAATTAAATGTTTAGTAATAACATGTGTAAAAAGTTTACCTATTAAAAATTTGGTCAATTGTTTGAAAAAAGAATCGAAAGTTGCAATAATTCAAATAGTAAATATTTATTAGGCTAAAGAATATCTTTGTATATCAATATTAAGGCAGCGCATTATTAATATATACATAGTAAACAGAAAAGAAACAGGTCACAAATTAATTTGAGGCCAAGGGCGTGTCGGGCCACGTACAGTGTAAGGTTTCGAAGTTTTCTGTCTCCAAATGAATACAGAAAGTTGAAATACTGAATTTCTACCTGACAATACACCAATACCGAGAAATTATTAACATTACCCACTTAGTCTTACATTATGAAAGCACTGGACAATTGGACAACACTCTGACGAACAGATAAATAGGACTGAAGGACAAAATTATCTTTTACATTGAAAAAAAATTGTCCAAGACATCAATATACGTCACAGTCAATTTTTCAACTTCAAATGTAAGTTTGTAATCGCATAAAAATATGTATGTGATAATGTTGGGTGTATTTGTGGAATGTTACGAATGTACAATTTTCAGACTTTCTCCTTTACCTTGCTTTTTGCCAATTTTTTTATTCTGGGTCAACGGGAAGTACCCTATAGGTTTCGATTTACTTGGGATTATCAAAATATGTCACACACATTATGCATACATAGCCTTATTATAAAGTGTGACAGAGGCGTATTTCGGCCAGTATGTCACACGAACGTATTTACGTATTTAATTTTCTGTCATAGTTTAGAGAAAGAAAACTTCGGAACCCTACAGTGTGCGAGGCCCGACACGCACTTGGCCGGTTTTTTTCTGTTTCTTATGTCTCTATATATATCTTTATCTTTCTTTATATCTTGGGACAACTCACACACGGTCATCCGATCCCAAACTAGGCAGAGCCTGTGCTTTGGCAACCAGACAACTGATAAACATACTTATATATTTCTAAATACATATTATAGACAAATTACAGACCCAGAACAAATGATCATGCTCATCACACAAAGATTTGTCCGGGGTGGGAATCGAACCCACGACCTCCGGTTTACATAAGTACAAATATATTCTACAGGCTAATTAGTATTTCCTATTTGAATCATTGGAACTTTTTTTTTTCAAATCAATTGCACAATTTTTTAATAGGTAAACTTTTTTATACATGTTATACTAAACATTCCATTCTGATTTTTAAATTTCATTCAAAGCTGTAATCCGAGGTTCTCACGTTTCTAACGGCCCGCCCCAGGCACTCCACTATACGCAGTGTGGCTTTTATTATTTTTTTAGTTATTTTTATAAGTTAAATACCTAGTGCATAAGGCCATATCTGCAGTTGGTCATATTCAGTCAAAAAATAATGTTGTTAGGTTTTTCTTTTCAACGGTTCACTTTTATAACAAACAATTATCCCACGCGGACATACTCCCATCACGATAGTATCTTTTGTTCTATTCTAGGACATGGTTTCCCTGTACCTATGCCAAGTTTTATCTAAATCCGTTTAGCTGTTAAGATGGGAAGAGATAACAAACAGAGGCAGACGAGAGGTACTTGTGCTATTATAATATTAGTATGGACACTACGACAGAAGGATGGAGAACTGAAGTAATGAATAGTTTCAGAGATTCGTCCCAGGTCGAGCACGTGCGGCACTCGCTCCACATTAGTGCTCTAGTAGTATTGTAATGTATGGACATATTGGTACTTAAACGACGAACAAACACGTTCTTTGAATGAGATTAAAGCCGCGTATTTTTTAACGCAAGGGGCTAACGCATTTCTGATGGCTTTATTTGAGGAGGTATCATTAGGGTCACCATTTTGTAACACGAGAACGAGTTCTCTCTGCTAATGAGTTGTCATTGTGACTGCTCGAGCTGATCGTCTCGAGGATTTAGATTTAGTGACCAACATTACATTAATATTATTGAAATATATACCTGCAGTTAAAATGGGCTTATAGTAGGCGCCAGATAATCGTGGAATAACGGTCATTGACCCACCTACAATTATTGACATTTTTAATTTGAAAAACGGAATTAATGACACAAAGCTGTCCCGAATCATCATCTCTCGTGATACTTAACATTGTCTAATAATGAAAAACGATTCATATTTAATTGTTCAGGTACCTATGAACAGTTATTAGGGAAAGGTCAATGTACTTTATTCCACATTTATCTGGCGCCTACTATAGTTACCTACGCAATCTGGTAAGGAAACGCACTAGTGATAAACACCTCAAGCTATGGGTTGACCATAGTGAGTGTAGGCAGGCCAAAGAGGCACTTCCCTCTATTGATGGTCGTTTCACGAAAAAAGCCCCAAGAATTACTAAACAGCAGTTGCATACAGTCACAGCCGTCACAACTGGCCATGGGTCTTTTAATAAACACCTCTATGTCATAGGAGTCACCGACAGCCCACTTTGCAGAGCCTGCATGGAGGAGGACGAGACAGCAGCACACCTGCTACTAAGCTGCCCGGTAGTCGCTGATTATAGGGCTAAGTACTTCGGTAACCCAGGTACCCTCTGTGAGATAGTTGGTAACACCAAGGCGTTGCTGGAATTCCTTGGAGAGCCGGGGTGGATCGAATGACACATTTTTCCCACCTGCACGCAAAATACGCGCTTAGTCGTGGAATTGCGGAAACCAGCCCGAGTTACAAATGGGCTATTAAACCTAGCTATCATATTGATGTAGATTGTGGTAAGCTGGTCCACGAGTGTGTGCACAATGAAGACCTGCACAAAGCATCGGGCTGAAAGCCTTGGAGACGAGTTTAATGACGTCACGTGGCCGCCAAGCGCCGCTCGAACACATCTATCAATCTCCAAAGCTCACACACACACACCAACAGATATCAATATGTTAGTATGTCAGTTGATCGAAATTTTATTTTTGACTCAAGGCCATTGTTATTAGTCATTTAAGTACATCAAACATTAGTGAAGTAAAAATTTGAGGTTTATAAGTTATGATTTTATGTATCCTTGAGAAGTTAGGTACTTGGCAGGTAAAAATTAATATTATAAGATAACTCATAATTTTAGTCATTAACCACAAAACAATGTCTATAGGGCTGAATAGCATACTGTAAAATTGTATACCTGTCAAGAACCTAACTTCATCCCATACATTTAAAAAAAGGTTCCGACGAATTGAGAACCTCCTCCTTTTTTTGAAGTCGATTAAAATATATCGCACCGCTGTAAACTGGCCACCCCGCATAACTACAGACATTGACTTCTTGAAAGCCGCAGCTGCTCGGCTCTAGTCATGGATGACACGCTATATATCAGCTACACGCCGCTGTGTGTCTGCAAACACGGGAGGTAATGTCCACACAGTTTACATGGTACATAACATCTGTGACGTCACTCGCGCGAAACATGCGGGTGGTAATAGTACATTGTTCACCGAGAGGAGAAAGTGACCGATTACCGTCGAGGGTGTCGTTTGAAGCCCGAGCCGTAGGCGAGGGCTTTAAAACACCCAAGATCGGGAATCGCAGTTTCTCTCGAGTGATACATAGTGCTTTATACTACACCTAGAAGGAAAATAAAAAACGAAATCTTTACTAATTGAAATTTATATTGAAATTGTTGCAGTTAAAACTGAATCCTCAAACAACACACAAATTGGAAATGGCGCCAATGGCGTCTGCAATTTTCACATGTTCTTTTTTCAAATTGTTTATCCTGCCGCCGCAGGGTCGCACTGCCAGCCCGACACCATCCAACACACAGCTAGTGGCCAGTGTCATTTTGCGAACTTGGAGATAAAAACTCACTGTAAAAACTTTTTGGCTTTTGATATTTAGGTTACCGGCGCATAGTCTTACCCAAAATTAAAAAAGAAAAACCACGTAAGAAATGGATTTTCATACACTTTTCTCTCCCGCTCAGATGCGTTTTCTCCCCGCATATTTGTTCGATATGCAATGACGTACTTTCTACCGTAAATTTGATAAAGTATCAAGGTACTTTCCAAGCAGGTGTAGTATAAATGATCTTTATACTACACCTGCTTGGAAAGTACCTTGATACTTTATCAAATTTACGGTAGAAAGTACGTCATTGCATATCGAACAAATATGCGGGGAGAAAACGCATCTGAGCGGGAGAGAAAAGTGTATGAAAATCCATTTCTTACGTGGTTTTTCTTTTTTAATTTTGGGTAAGACTATGCGCCGGTAACCTAAATATCAAAAGCCAAAAAGTTTTTACAGTGAGTTTTTATCTCCAAGTTCGCAAAATGACACTGGCCACTAGCTGTGTGTTGGATGGTGTCGGGCTGGCAGTGCGACCCTGCGGCGGCAGGATAAACAATTTGAAAAAAGAACATGTGAAAATTGCAGACGCCATTGGCGCCATTTCCAATTTGTGTGTTGTTTGAGGATTCAGTTTTAACTGCAACAATTTCAATATAAATTTCAATTAGTAAAGATTTCGTTTTTTATTTTCCTTCTAGGTGTAGTATAAAGCACTATGTATCACTCGAGAGAAACTGCGATTCCCGATCTTGGGTGTTTTAAAGCCCTCGCCTACGGCTCGGGCTTCAAACGACACCCTCGACGGTAATCGGTCACTTTCTCCTCTCGGTGAACAATGTACTATTATACTACACCTGCTTGGAAAGTACCTTGATACTTTATCAAATTTACGGTAGAAAGTACGTCATTGCATATCGAACAAATATGCGGGGAGAAAACGCATCTGAGCGGGAGAGAAAAGTGTATGAAAATCCATTTCTTACGTGGTTTTTCTTTTTTAATTTTGGGTAAGACTATGCGCCGGTAACCTAAATACCAAAAGCCAAAAAGTTTTTACAGTGAGTTTTTATCTCCAAGTTCGCAAAATGACACTGGCCACTAGCTGTGTGTTGGATGGTGTCGGGCTGGCAGTGCGACCCTGCGGCGGCAGGATAAACAATTTGAAAAAAGAACATGTGAAAATTGCAGACGCCATTGGCGCCATTTCCAATTTGTGTGTTGTTTGAGGATTCAGTTTTAACTGCAACAATTTCAATATAAATTTCAATTAGTAAAGATTTCGTTTTTATTTTCCTTCTAGGTGTAGTATAAAGCACTATGTATCACTCGAGAGAAACTGCGATTCCCGATCTTGGGTGTTTTAAAGCCCTCGCCTACGGCTCGGGCTTCAAACGACACCCTCGACGGTAATCGGTCACTTTCTCCTCTCGGTGAACAATGTACTATTACTGTATTGTTAGTGGAGGGAACTCCAGCTCTAAGAGGATACAGAGATGTCTTACACTGCAGTAGTGTTGTAGCACTGGCTGATGGTACGCGCGGAACTCGGTGGAACACATTGACGACCACTTGACTTGTGCCGTATGCGTGGTAATTTAGGTAAGGATGTGGTTTCAAGGTTACTCGTCACACACATGCTTATTTTTATACTTTGTGTCTATTGAGCAAATATAGTGTAAGGTGTTTATTTATTTAAACTTTATGTACAATAGTGGTACATGGGCGGACTTAATGCATCAAGGCATTCTCTACCAGTCAACCTTTGGGTTATAAAGACTATACTGTGGTAGGTGTACAATAAATAAAAATAAGATTCAAAATTGAATTTTAACAATTCGGAAAGAATATACAGATAATATATATAATACTAATAAAATACATATATATGCTAAAATAATAAGGTGTTCCAGAAGGTATTTTAAGAAAAACCTAATATTTGTTCCATTTAATAGAGCCACTACAGCTAGAGGGATATTTTCTAGAATATTACGTGAATCCAATACTAGCGCGTCAGCTCTTACTTGTAAAGTTTGAAGTTTATTCAGGTCTTGAAACTAAAGTTGGATTTTATGTTAGGAGGCAGGTTCCAGGTAGCAATACGCTCAATCCGCTGAGCGCCCACAGCCCCGCTCCACTCCGCGGTGCTGCTTGATGTCGTACTACATTTCAGATATTACTCTCGTACCTACTGCTTCTGTTGTATTCATTTTTTTTCCGTGGATTAGCTATCCACACAACCGGTACGCTCATTGAGAGTCCGCGTGATGCCAGACCATACCAGACGCACAGGAGCGGTCGATGTGGCGACGCTCATCGGAGGCCTTTGCCAGCAGTGAACATCTTTTACGATGAGATTATTAGTTAGGTTTTTAGCTGATGATAATGTTTAGATTAGGACCGTAGTTCTCACGCGCGCTTACATATAATTTCCAGCTCGCAGCTACGTATTTTACTTTCATATAACATCGCAGATCTAGCCAAACATTACTTGCATTCTCGGAAGCCAAGAGATGTCTAAATATGAAAGCACACTGAGACCCGACCCGGGCTGTAGATTTCGGAGCGCTCCGAAAATTTTATTTTAAAATCCATACTATAATAATTATTTATTTTATGCGAAAGTATATCTGTCTGTCTGTTACCTTTTCACGTCTTAACGGCCGAACGGATTTGGATGAAGATAGGCATACATGTAGATTATGATCTGCATTAGGACATAGGATACTTGTTTCGTGAGAATCTTCCCTTGGGCTTACAGCCGCCTATCACGGACGAAGTCGCGGGCAAAAGCTAGGTGCTTATAAAAAACTCCTACTACACACTACACACGTCAACTTTTACCGAGTTAAACTAGATTGAGTGGACCTGACCAAACTGTGTTATTTTCTATGATACACCCATTTCAGGGTGCAACATATTTTTTAGGGTCCCCCCCCCCCCCATATAAAGTGACGATGATTTTTTTTATCGTCTAACCGATGGTGTGGGGTGTCAGTGAAGAGGTCGTTTGGGTAAGCCATTTTTCCATTCAAGGTTCCGTTTGCGAAATATTAAGCTTTAAAGTGCTAATTTTTGTTAGAGTCAAATGGCTCTGCCAGCTAAACGGTTGTTTTTGGAGACGTGAAAAGGTTCATGGTAGTAGCATATATAACGATATTAAAAGGAAAACTATCACAGCTAAGTAGGCTTTACAAGTTAATGAGTAATAGTCAACCAACTTAAAAAATCCTAATAATTCTACAGAAAACTTTTTTCCAAAAAATACAACTAACTTCCAAATAAAAAAAAAACTACAAAGTATAAAATAACTTTACTTTCGGAAGTCGGTGTGTTTGGTTATTTCTTGGTATTTTAACAGCGACTTACTTGTAAAGTTACTTTATAAGTGCAAGCTTCTCTACCTGACCAGCGGCTAACATCCTTCCATCAACATATCAAAAACAACCCATGTATGTACATACTATGTACCTACATATATTTGAGACTCTAGCCAAAAGCCATTTTATTTGATAAGGCACACGGCACGGTTTTTAGGCTTCTGAACATCTGTATGGAAAAACAGGTTGTGTGTCCGTCTGTCAGCACACACAGACTTTTTCCAAATCTACTGGACCGGTACAGTTGTTCACACAAGTTGTTGTGGTACACAAATAATCTTCTGTGGCCCAAACACGGACTCGTAACGAAAATAAATATTTTAAAGTAAGTAACTCAACTTTGCACGCGAGTCCGACTCGCACTTGGCCGGTTTTTCTAAAAACGTAATGCGAAACCCAAAAAAGTAATCACCTCGCATTCCGCAGTCGGCTCGAGAACATTCTTGTGTACACTAAGCGGGGAGCGGCACTAGCCGCGCGTGACAACAGTCGTGACAGTCGCGACGAGCGAACGACACGCGACGCGTGCCAGCGGCCAGTCGCATGGAAAATACAATCGCGTAATCGCGAGTTGGGATGCGGCTGAACAGCGACGAGCGACGTCAGCAGATCTCAGCTCGCGAACATTAACGCCTTTTAACTCGCGGCGCGGCTGCATCAAAGGTCCTTTGTGCGCGACCCGTTAATGGCTAAAGTAAACGTAGGTATTTCAAGTGAATAGATTAGCAGACGTCGGCGACGGGCGACGGGCGACGGGCGACGGGCCACGCGGCGGGCGAAGGGCGGCTCAGATTGCGCTCGGCGCTCGTTAAACCAACAAAATGGGGCGGTTAATGCGAATTTGAATAGTCCCCGTTTGTATTTAGACGTTATCCGGGAATCAATTAATGTTTTAATTGAATGGGTTCATTAAGCGCCGGCCGCGGCCGCCTGACGCACGCTATTTATAGCTGCGCTAAGTAAAGTTCTTCTCGACGGAAAGTACTACCTACCTACTGTTTAGGTATCTTGTGCCAGCATGCAGCAATGCCCGCGACTCGGAATAGCTCAGGAACTTGACAGTTACCATATCATTACCGTCACAGGTCAAACGTAGGTAGGTACCGCCCTACCGGCCAACTCAAAGATCAAACTTCACCCATCTGATAACCAGATGGGACATATTTTTTATCAAATTTTATTAATTTATAAATACGCCTATGGTATGAGCTTGCCTATCAAAAATTGTTTTACGGTGAAGATCGACCTGCACTGTCTCTTGGATGGTCTAGTTAACTGGTAGTACACACAATGTGCGACTGTTCCCGGCGTGGACCACCTGAGTCTTATGTACCTACATACTTACACAGGTATACAATGTAAATTCATGGACAATTATTACTATAAGGATAAAGTTCACTCCGCTACTGAATGTCGAAGTTTGAAATGTCGACGTATGTTAGTTCTAAAGTACAGGATCTCGATGTACGCCAGTTCGAAAGTTCACTGGAGCGAAGTATGCAAGGCCGACGTATCGTTAGTTAGAAAGCATACGAGTGCGATGTACGCCAGTTCGAAATTACCCTGGTTAGGTTAGACCAACTACCCCCCAAGACGACACTCTGACCTCCTGACGAATCTAATTAGGATAATCTCAAATTTGCTAATTATAATGTTGTAGGAGTACCAGTAACAGTACGGAGGCATTTCATACTTCGTAACAAGGTAATTTCGAACTGGCGTACATCGCACTCGTATGCTTTCTAACTAACGATACGTCGGCCTTGCATACTTCGCTCCAGTGAACTTTCAAACTGGCGTACATCGAGATCCTGTACTTTAGAACTAACATACGTCGACATTTCAATCTTCGACATTCAGTAGCGGAGTCGATAAAGTTACACCTTTGAAACAGTGTCGAACGAAATTGTTCTTTCTGATCTTTATTTTAAAGAAGAAACTGTAATGGCTGAACTAAGGTCACTGGATCCATCTAAGAGTCCAGGTCCTGATGGTCTGTCTCCATTTTTTCTAAAACATACTGCTTCCGTTATCTATAAAGCCCAATCCATTATTTATAACAAATGCATCAATGAAGGTGTTATGCCGACGGTTTGGAAGCAGGCTGATGTCACACCTGTTCACAAGAACGGATCAAGCGTAGTGTTGAGCAGTACTGTCCAGTTTCCATTTTATCTACCTTTTCGAAGCTTTTTGGGAGACTGGTTCATAACAAAGTGTACCCTATCCTACATAACACTATTATTCAGCAACAGCATGGTTTTGTTAAAAAGCGATTCACGACAACAAATTTGTTGATATTTTCAAAAGACCTATTTGAAAACATCGACAAACGTGTGCAGGTTGCTGCAGTGGAGTAGGAGTATCCTTCGATGGAAAAATGATTTTCACACACCCTCAAAATTTTAAACGACCTATCCAAGGACACCCCTCGCCATGGAATAGACGATAAAATAAAATCATCGCCACTTTACGTGTAGGGGTGGTACCCGAAATTTGTGTTTTCCTTTGTGAAAAATATTTCTTGAGAGATTGTTAACTCTCGATAAATTGTCAACTGAACAATAAATACTTTATTACGTATTAAAATTTGACATTATAGTGTTTCTCTCAGAGTACACATTAACCGCATCGAACGAGTCCAAAAGCTTTTCACCAGATACTTAAGATACAAAGATCAAAGCTGCCCTTAAAGGGCGGACTACTCACAGCGACTCGCTCACTTAGGTGGCATTCGCTTGAACAACGTCGCACATTAGCTGCCGTAACGACTATTTACAAAATTCTGAACGGTCAGATATCCTCATCCCTACTTCTTGATAATCTCTTTATCAGTGTGCCCCGTCAGTGTCCAGTCAGGTCGTCACGAAAACTCGACACTTTTACTGTCAAATCATCTCGAATAAATCTAGGCCGATCTGCACCGTTAAACCGAACGATGACGATTACTATTAGGTTTACCTCTACTGACACCGATGTTCACATATTCTGTGACAGCATAGCTAAATTTAAGCAAAATTTTTTAGAAATTCATTTGTAGTTAACCCCTAACTAGTCACTACTTAATATATTTTTTTATTATCATTTTAAATGTTTTACAAATTCAATCAATTTGTAAATTAATCTCAAATCTCAGCTACCTAGTCACTATTTATTACTATTTATTTTCAATAGTTTTAATAAGTTATGTTATCAATTCAATTAAATTTAAAACATTTAATTATTTTAACTAACTTGTTTGATTTCATTTATTTTCAAATCAAATGTAACCTATAATAATGTTAATTTAAATTTATGAATAATGTAATTTCTATTTGATGTAATGTCAAAAGTGTACAAGTTGTGTACACCTGTATTGTGTTTGTGTTTGGATGTTAGGATGGATGGTTGTGGTTGTGGTTGTGAGTAACCTCAATCACGTCAGAACGGCTGAACGGATCTTAATTAAATTAAGCACAGAGGTAGATTATAGTCAGAATGCTTTCCTGTAGTACACCTAATAATTTCTCTATTGGAAGACACGTATTTTCGTTCTCAATTAGATTTGACCGGATAAATATTTTGTGTGTTAAGCGTATCTGAGCTAAACCATGGATAGATGGAAATGATAACAGCATAAGGGTTCCTTCTTGACTACGGGACCCTAAAAAGGGAAGATCCTCCGACCCGACGGTTGTTGTGTCTGCAGGGCAATTACAAAGTGGGTTAGTGGAAATTAACTTTTTATTTAAAAAAAACCGTTTTATCAAGTAATACAAAATGTTGTTTTTTTGCAAGAAGAAATTGATGAATTGAATCTACTAAAAAAACAATATCTTGAGAAATGTCAGTATCTAACAAGATTGATAGCCACCATAACGTTGTTGTGACTACACCGGACAGGCTCAGCGCGCGGCGTCACTCAGATTAACAAACGTTGGCCGCGGAGGCTCTTTGATATGCCCCCTCACGCCCCCTGCCCGCGCCTCGCGCCACCTAACCCGGCACACAGTGGCAAAAAGACAAGCTCGGAGAATCCTTTAGCGCGCACAATAGACGCGGCGTGACCTGGAAACGCCTCAAAAGATGTGCCGGTTTAAAGGAATGAAGACGTCTTGTATAATGCACCGGGCCGGGTGGCCAGGAGGGGTCTGCGGGGGGAGGGGTAGCACGCAACTCTTCACCGCTTTTGGATATTTTCACCTTTTCCTTGAGCGGCGTGGATTCAATTACTTTTCCATTAAGCTCCCCGGTGCGGCCGACGGCGAGAACTCAGAGGTGTTCTTGACGAGATGCAAAGTTGGCAGACATTCATCTCGCTTCTTAGGAAATGACGTAGGTAAACGATTTAGACACTCTCATCTGTGTGCGGTCGTGGTGCGGCCCTGAAGACGCGTCTCCCCGCGGTGGACATTGTTATTATTTTTTTATTTTATTTATTTATACATAGAGGACTTGCAGCTCATTACGTCCAACTCGAACAATTCAGTAATCAATCTGGCTCAACATATCACGCACAAATGTCAACAGACAGATGAGTGTGTTGTATAAATTAATTGTATATCCGAGGTCGACATTTTATTGAATGAAAGTCAATCGTCGCGGTTAGTGGTCACTTTACATATTGATTGACTTCGTGGGTACGAATAAACCGTAGTTGTACATCGACGGGGTGGGGGGGTGGGGGGTGCCCGCTAGCGAACAGTCAGCGATACCTTCGTCGTCTGATTATTTATTGACCAACTCAAATTAATGTTAATGACAGCCGAATACCGACGTTACTTCGCATTTAAATAACAACAAAATTATACATAGTTTAGTCATGATTTAGTATAATTTATTCATAAACTGAAAAAGTACCCGTTTGGGGTGTCACTAGGGTCACTGTCACTGTTAGTACTCATCGAGTATTTCGTGTCATCAGTAAACTGTTAGCTAATTGACTCTTCGTGTGACCAGAAGTGAGCTGGCCATTTTTTCGGTCAAAGAATCAGCGCTGCTGCAAGTGGCAATGAAAGACGCTTCGAGCAGCTCCGAGTACACGTTACACAGTAACACATCATCCGTTATCGTTACATCTACGGTAATATTATTCTCCTCATAGTATATTTTTCCTGTAATATCGTAGAAATGAACATTTATTATACAAATAGCGTGAGAAAGCTCTACAAAGATTGCTTTCAACATAAATCAAGTGTCGCGACACATTCACAGGTATGAATGAAAGCCTATGAAAGTGATTCACAGCGCCCTTTTTTACGGCGCGTATGTACTTGTAGTTTGTACCGCGCCGCCTTGGGAAAACAGCTAGCTCCCATTTTATCTACGCTACTAGCACTTCGCCCGCTACTTCGTCCAAGCGGATATACGTACTTTACTTTAAACTACTCCAATCCCTTTACCATTTAGAGGTATTGGAGGGGTATTAATGTTAGGTAGTAAATGAAAAAAAAAAGATAAGGAATTCATGAGTTTCCTTAGTTTTTTCGATATCCATAAGTTCTCCACCCCTTTTGAAAAGAAAAAGGGGTAGAAAACTTAGTGTGGGGCGCAACTTGTGCCGATACTCTTGCGCCATCCCATCTTCCTAATTCATCGTGTTGTGCTGGTGCTGCTGCTGCGGCTGCGGAAAACCTCAAGCGGCGTAAATATAGTAATCTCATTGGTTACTATATTTTCGAGCCGTTTGGGGTTGAAACCCTCGGGCTGTGGGGCACTTGTGCTCACAGCCTTTTCAAAAAAAAAATCGAAACGTTGAATGGCAATACTTAGCCTCTGGCCAAAGTGTAATTTGGCTAGAGGCTAAGTATTGCCATTCAACGTGGCAATGCCGCCAGTCTCTTGGGCACATTACCAGCTGTCAGCGTTGAGGACAAATTTTTTGATGCTATATTTTAATTTGTTGTAAGTTTAGTTTATTTGTTTATATTAGTTTTTAAAACATATGTAAACCAGTTTTCTGAAAAGCAGTTTCTTCTGAACATTAATCTTTTTTATTAGTTTACAAAACCGTAAATGTGTAAATTACTTATTAATAGACTAAAATGTAGGGCAGTTCGCTCAAATCGCTTTTTTTTTTACTTAGAGCATTTTTAAACCCGTCGTAACTTTTAAACGAAAGGTCCGATTTTAATCATTGAAAGTGTAATTTTAATGGATAAGGATTAATGTCACGATAACAAAATCACCATTATTATTCCATTCCACTCGGGTTTCTGATTGAATAATTTGAACTAAAAGCGGTCATTGACTTAACCATAATAGTTAGACATATACCTATATATATACCCTCCCGGACTTTTTTATAGGTAATAATGAGTAATTTAATCATGCAGTAGGTAGGTACATTATTTTAATGTATCGTCAAAAGTTTTCTCAGCGCACGCCAAATAATGAATTTATTAGGCAAAATTTTGCTACTTAGGGTTACATTATTGAAATTTTCGTAAGGATCATAAAATTAGCCTAAGTTTTAAGTTAATAGTTAGGTTAATAGTGTAGCTTTATAGTGGCCAATGAATTTTTAAAATCGATTGTGTAGTTTTTGAGCCAAATCATAACAAAAAAACAAACATGCAGTTTGTTTTTTTGTTATGATTTGGCACAAATAAATCTTTCCTCGTTATAATAAGGAAACAAATAAATCTTTCCTCGTTATAATATTAGTTTAGATTATATTATCGTAGACTTGGCACGGCAAGTCTACGATTTTTATGCAAAAATATTCAATGTATAGACACATCTGTACATTGAATATTTTTGTATAAAAATAACAAAAACACATTAGGAAAAGGACAAAGAATACAAAATGCAATTTTTGAAATTTTTGTCGGTTTGTCTATATGTTTGTGGCTGCATCACGCAAAAACAACTGATTGGATTAGAAATATTAAGTGTACTGGTACTGAGTAACATTTAACGATTATTTCATCGATCGATCCACAACTATGCAAAGCAAATCCAATTTTATCAAAAGATATTGATTTTTTAAGTTTTGTAAGAACCTTCATAGATCGTTAAATAAATGTTTTTTCTATCCATCTATCTATCTTTCTATCTTATCTATCTATCTTTCGCTAAGCGTCACGCCGTATGGCTTCTGGCGCCATCTATTGAGAAAAATAAAATGCAAGTAAGCATGTTTATGACACCAAAACAAATTGTTATATTATATTTGAATACCTTATCGTTATTTAGCGTCCAGAATGAGCGGTTCTTATTTCGGGTGCGCTAATCACCAATCTGAACACAAACAGATCTTTCGTCATGGGCTCACGGTTCTAGGTATTTCCAACGAAACTGCCTGAGAAAAATGCCGACAAGTCTGCTAAGACACTACTTTGCCACGGGAAATAAATTTTCATTGTGAGCTTGATCCGAGGTGAGGCTGGCAAGGCAATATATAATTAACAACTTTTACTAAGAGACAAACCCTAAAATACGAAAAAATATCAACTGCTTAGTACATTTTGTCGACAGGAGCGGCGATGTAAGACAAGTGTGGCGAGCGCCTCCGCGGCGCGTGTCGTGCTGAGGGGCACGCGTGTCGCCGGCAGAGGATCCGAGCGCCGACACTATTGTTCTAGTGATAGTCGACCGCGAGTGGACTCATCGAAACATATCAATGAAACGTCACGAATATATTTTTTTTTATTTTTTCATTGAGCGAAAGAATAGAAACGAAATAGGTACGAGTTCGAATTTTGTATTGAGCAGTACCTGCCCACTGGCCGATTAATGTTATTTACTTTTGGAATGTGTCGAGTCATCAAGCGCGAGTCACACATACACAATCGATTGCGTCCAACTTATTATTACTTATTCTATTAGTTTGTGTTATAATTACAGCAAAATGTTTTACACGAATTCTGCCCTTACCACGTGATGATTATGTCTTTTGGCTACTGAATATACGGCTTACGGCAAATAACTTGGCTTTAAATTAAAAAAAAAAAACTAACTACTATTAGATTTTCTTTAAATGTTAAAAGTAGCAAATGTAACATCATATTGAATGGAGAGAAACTGGAGTTCATTAATCAGACGGTTTTCCTAGGTATCACATTGGACGAGTAATTACAATGGGGGCCTCATATAACATCTCTTGCGGGTCGTCTAAGCTCAGCCGCTTATGCTGTTAGAAAGATAAGACAGTTAACAGACGTAAAAACCGCACGTTTGGTCTACTTTAGTTACTTTCACAGCATTATGTCGTACGGTATTTTGCTGTGAGGTCGGGCTACTGACATTGAATCCATATTTATTTTACAAAAGAGAGCTGTCAGAGCCCTTTATAATCTGCGTCGCCGTGATTATCTTAGGGAACTTAAAAAAAAAAATATTCTGAAAGTCCCTTGCCAACTCATTTATGAAAATATGTATGTGCGGAAAAATCGACATCTTTTTAGTAAAATTAGTGATAGACATAATTTTAATACTAGAAATAAAGACAAATTAGATGAAACATTTTTTAGATTAGCTAAAGTCCACACTTGTTTCATGGGGTACTGTGTTAAATGTTACAACAAAATACCTTCTGACATATTAGAACTAAACGAGGGAAAATTTAAAACTTATGTTAAAAGTACACTTTGTAAACATGCATATTACAAATTAGAAGATTACATTCCGGATAAGAATGCTTGGAAACATGCTGGTCCTGCTCCATAGGTCAATCAAGGGTGTAGACAAAATCAAACTGGTTGGTTTATGTATTAACTTTATAGATATACTGTTTCTTTTTTGTGTTTTTATTTTTCTGTTAACTCACACACTGTTTGATTCACGCTTCCAATATTTGTAAATATGTGAGTAAGATTTACCTAAATTAATTTAGAAAATTAATGAGTTTACCTCTGCTGGTAATACTTTGTACCTATAAGTATACAGCATACTCTGGGTGCATCGTCCTCACATAATATTAAATTAATTTTTGTATACCAAATTTTGTAAAACCATTATTTGAAAAGAGTAACTATGGAGTTTCTTGCCCGTTCTTCTCCATAAGAATTTACCTTTCCGAATGAACAGTGGAGTAACTTTATTAATGTAATATTTTACTGAATTGTGAATGATGACGTTCAAAAGTGCCGTTTAGTGGCCCTAATTGAAATAAACGTTTTGACTTTGACTTTTGATTTTGACTTTGAATCTGAATGAAAATAATGTGTAAATTAAATGTACATTTAAAAATCGGCATATGTTTGTGTGTTCTAATATCGAGCAAGACGGGCATCTCTTCATACCTCGACGTACTGTTTGCTGCCGCATGTGCAGGGACGCATCACGCGGCGCCATCACATTCGGTGCCCAGTCTCTTACGCACTGTAGGTATACTGTCACTAGCGGATCTCTTTTAATTTTTATTTTCTCAGCCTCAACACAAAAATATTTTTATGTTAAAATAATCCGGCTGAAATCATGTTTCATATTATGCTCGTAAAGTAATGAAGTGCTCTCAGATGATGCGCAGCAGAATGTTCCGACATCACAGTTCACGCGGCACATACCTAGTGACGTAACACTCTAGTATAAAGACAAACGACGCGAGTGCTCGCACTGCATTTACAAAGTAATCCTATTTTTATCATCAATAAAACGTAGCGTTGTGACGAGGAGAGAGGGGGCATTGCTATTGAAACATTTTACGAGTAATGGATGCAAGGAAATATCATCATACACCGTCGATAACCGACTGAGGCAGACACTCACTCACATATAACCTTGTTCCTACTACGCGGCTACGGTGCTATGCAGCTTCTGTGCTACGCGGCTACGGCGCTATGCGTCTTTGGTGCTACGCGGCTACGGAGCTATGCAACCGTGGTGCTACGCGGCTTCGGCCCTAAGCGATTGTGGTGCTACGCGGCTACGGCGATATGTGGCTGTGGTACTACGCGGCTGCAACATCCAATCGTCGCGAGTTTGACTTTCGCTTGCCCCCGTATCATACAGCAAAGAGAAGCTGTTGGACTGAATTTCTGAAGTTGAAAAGTCACGAGTCAGTAAAAATTAACAACTTCTAAACAAAGAAGCATAGAGCCAAGTAACACACTATTAACTTTAATGCCGCCGTTGTGTCCAGAATATGTTAGAGCAAACTACATATTATTTATTTAGATTAATCATCGTACCTCAAGTCACTCTACTATATGATTTCAAAACATTATCAAAAATAAACTTGTCAATATAGCGACCGAAAAGCCAGACACAGCGAGCGTTTCAAAACAACGCGGTGGCTGATGGCAGAAGTGAATCGCCCCCCATGAACCCCCAGGCCGCGGATCCCGCACCAGCCCGGCGGGTACTCGCGGGCGTATGCGGCCGCTTACTGTAAACATTCGGTGACGGAACGACGCGCGCTGTGACTGCTGTGAGTTCCGTCGCCGATAACAAACTAATATTGATTCAGGGATTGACACTCCATTCGCAATTCATTATTAGCTATTATGTATGTATATTATATTAAAACGACTTGCACAAAAACTAAACTCGTTACTTAATTGAAAGCCTATTTCCCTTAAATCCCACCGAATTTGATATTGGCTCAAAGTTAAATAACGTTAGCTTCACTGAACTAAGTTAATTAGATCAACTACAAGTTAATTGTGATTTAGTGAAGCTTGAGAAAAGGTAGCTGTAAAATCGAGCAGGTTTATCTGTCCAACTGAATCACGTGTGTTGTCAGTCGTCATCACTGCCGTGCCTTTGCGCGTTAGTGACTTGGCGCACGGTCAAGCGAATTCAGACTCAGTTTTAGTGGGAACACGGTCGCGCACACAGTTCACGTTACATTGTAATTCAGTAAATGAGCGCCGTTGACAGTTTTTTTGAGGAACGTTGCTGCCATTTGTATCAGTAATCGCCGCTTCAGACGACGTGATATTCATTGTATTGGCAGGTGATCACCAGCAGGGGGCTAAAGAACGGGAAGGAGAAAGCATCGAAACTAACCTCATCCACATCATCAATCACAAATTCAGTTTACTGACTCTCATCTCTGAATATCACATGTTCGTTATTATAAGAAGTAAGGTTTATTTTGTTAGGCCCTGCAGTTTTCTTAGGAAATTGTAGAATAATTTTAATGTTGACTATAACTTTTAAGCATCTTACAACACTGAGAGCTGTGCCGTATGGGAGCGAAGTCGCTGAACACTTGATGCGTGTCCACTGAGCGCTGAGCGTGGGTCGTCACAGAACAACTCAACACGACGAGGGTCCCGTCCAGTTATAATCCAGCGACGAACTCGATGGCTGGTAGTGATATTTCAGCCTGTCGCGTATACTGCAGCGGCACGCCCTCAAAGTAAAGTAAGAAATACAGTGGTATTTCAGCTTTGAGGGTGTGTCAACCATCAAGTTTGCCGTCGGACAATATAGCAATGATCTTCATCGCCACTGCTTGCTCAGCTAGTAGTCAAACCAAGAGCGTTATATATGAGGCTCAGTCCTTTTAGACATAACCGTGCGATGTCAAAATCCCGCTAAATTTAAACTACGCGCTACAACTCTCACATACTGTCAATTTACCTCAATATGGTATTGTGTTCCGTATCTCGCTCACTGCTACTAAAAAGGTCATCAGCTTCTATTTTGTTCTGATTCTTCAAAAATGTGACCTTAACACCCGCTCACCCAGATGCATACACCTCCATCACGTCGCTGTTGACGTCACTTTCCTGTTGATCACACGCTTGTCACTCCAGGTCATCTCAAGAGTTTAAACTTGGGGAAATTATAGAACCAATTGCAATAACTGTTCAGTTTTACATTGGTGATTCCCGTGATTATGTCACGTTTGATGGTTGACCTCGCTCCTTCAACTGATGAATAGGTTTTCGATGTAAGCGAACTGTTTCTCTTAAGAAACAGTTCCCTAAGGGAATTTCCTAGTGGGATAAATAAATAGGTTTCGATGAAACAACGAAACAGCTGGTTATGCAAAATTTCATATTATATTATATAACAAACCATGTCCAAACCAACAAGTCTATAGCTAGGTGTCGCGTGTGTCACATGAAGACGTCGTCGGTGAGCAGCTTGGGCGCGGGAGCGGCGCGGTCATCCTCGAACGTCACCATCTTGTCGCGCGCCTTGCCCCCCGCGCCGCTGCCCGCGCCCCCTGCGCCGCACAGCTCGCCCGCGCCGCTCAGGTTGAACGCGCTGAGGCTGCGCGGCACGAAGTACTCGACGCAGCGCTCGGCGTGGCCGGCAGAGCGGCGCGCCGGCGTGTTGCGCGCGAAGCTGTCCTCGCCGTAGTGTGACGACTTGCGCCGCGGCAGGCTGTTAAACTTCGTCGGATTCAAAGAGTCTATTTTAAACGTCACTTGCTGGCGCTTCTCGCAGCCAGCAAACGCCACAGACGGCCCTGAGTCGGCCGTCTCGCGGTGTCAGGATACCACGGACATGGAGATCTTGTCGTCGCACATGGCGTCCGCGCTGTGCACGGCGCGCGACTTGCTGGCGCCCGCGCACAGCGAAGTGGCGCCGCGCACCAGCGCGCCCAGGTCCTCCTGGATGAGGTTGAAGCACATGGCGATCACTACAATTCCCACGAGGATGTAGATGCAGCACACGCCCACCGCGACGTCCTCCGCCTTGGCGGAGATGGTGCTGGCGTACAGTCCGGGCCGCAGGTCGCCGAAGCCGATCGTGGCGAGGCTCGCGAACGAGAAGTAGCACCCATCCACTAAGTTCCACCTCTCTGTTGTATGAAACACGAAAGTCCCTAATGCTATGTACAGTACGATGAGTAGTAAACTAAGTATAATTGGCACTCGCGTGTGGTCGCGACACGTCCAATGATAGCCGCCACTAAAACTGTCCAGGTTCAAAGCGGCCTGGAAAGGAGTCCGTCTCTGCGCGTCGCACATGTCGTCTCGCGCGCAGGCGGCGGGGCGGCGCAGGCGCAAGCGCGCGCGCGGGCGCAGGCGCGCGTACAGGCCGCGCACGCCGCGCGCCATCGCCTCGCCCAGTGTGCTCAGGTACAGCATGATGATGGGAATGCCGACGCAGGCGTACGCCACCGCCACCAGCCGGCCCGCGCACGACTTCGGCGTCACGTTGCCGTGCCCTACACACACAAACATACGGGTAAGATTTTTGACTTGTATACTGGTATAGCGATACCATTGATCTTCAAGTCAAAAATCTACTTGGTGAATAGGAAGAATAATTATTTTCCTAAAAATGCTGTTTTATTTAACGAGCCACCGTGAACGGTGTGTGTGTACGATAACGTTGGTTTGCCTTGTAACTTTATTGAATTTTGTGTCGACCCTGAGATACCGTGTTGGTTTTATTTCTAATATTTGAACTCTTAAAGTTGGATTTCTAATTTGAGATTCTGTACATTAGATTTGCACATGTGCATTGTGAGGCTTCAGTCAGAATATTTAAGTCCTTTTCTCGAAATTTGGGCGTCACTAGCGAAAGCCACGGTGATCGGTTCTAACTAAGCGCGGCTAACCGGTAAGTAGAGCACAAAAATATTAGCCATCTTCTATTGGACATGTAAGAGACATCTACCTAATGCTAAATATTCCCTAAATTCCTTAATGAAAGTAATTATTTATATATGGCGAGGTATTTCAACCGCTTTCAAAAAAAAGAAGAGGTTCTCAATTCGGTTTTGTTTTTTTGTGTTTGTTGCTTCATTACTCCGTCATTTATATAATTATTATTATTAATTAATAAACCGATTTGAAAAATTCTTCTTTTATGTGAAAGGAAAAAATTCTATGAAACTGTGTAACCATATATTTTGACCCATAGAAATTTCATCAAAATCGGTTCAGTAGTTTGGTTTTTAAACCCAAATACATAGCTGGAAAAAATCTGTCATCCAAGTAAACGCAATTGCGTATTTTGCTTTCCTGTGACTTTCCACTGGTGTTGTTAAGTGTGGGGTACTAGAAAAAAAAAGAAACACTAGGTACAAAGTATAATTTCGGAAGTCTGTGTGTAGAAATAACCAAAAACACCGACTTCCAAAATTAAAGTTTCTTTTTAAAGTCGGTTGTATTTTTTTTTCTTCTTTGAAAACAATGTTTTCAATGTATTTTCTGCAACTGTTGCATAACATCTGACGACTGAGAAATTAAAATAAAATCAGATCAGTTACAGGCTAGTTGAGGATTAAAAATTAACCCATTCAATTTCATTTGAAATTCAATAGCCGCGGTGCCTCACCGATAGTAGTGATGAGCGTGAGCGCGTACAGGAAGCTGGTGGAAAAGGTCCAGCGGTAGTCACGCTCGTGCTCCAGCGCGCCCCCGCCGCCGCCCGCTACGTCTACCGCACCCCCGCCCACACCCCCTCGCATACTCGACACCAGCACCCGCTGGAACTCCAGCAGCTCCTTCGCCGCCAGCTTCGTCCAGTTCTCCTTGTAAAGGATGTTCAGGTCTTCTGTGATTGACCACAGCCGCTCTACAGTCTTCGACCTCAAGTCGTTGCTGACACCCTGCGACTGGCTGAGGTTCGGTTTGGATGCAGCGACGGCTGTCTCTTCTGCGGTGACGTTGCCTTCGAGAGCGAGGAACAGGAAGCCCCCCAGCAGGTTGTAGGTGAGCACCAAGAAACATATCGCAAGACAGGTGAGGGGGGAGGCACGGCGTTTGTGCGCACAGCGGCAGCAGAAGAGCCGCGCATCGTCAGCGCGCCGGCTCGTGAAGCAGCAGCGCGCCTCGTCGTGCGCAGCATGCGAGTGTGCAGGGCGCGGGGGGGCGTCCGAGTAGGCGCGCTTGGCCAGCTCACGGCTGCCTTCCTCTAGCATGGTGCTCTATCGCATGGCGCGCTTCACCGCACCTTGTACTTCTTGTGGTGACGAATCTTCTTGGCGAACATCTCAGCTCACGGTGCGTGCGGCTCGCCCCAGACTCCTGCAACAAACAAACTCGGTACAGTGACTGACGAGGACGACATCGACGACGTCATTACGTGAGGGATTCTGCGAGGTTTCTTACTAGACACGAAACGAAAGACTATTTATTAATAAAAGCTCTTCCGCGTCCTTTGCATTCGATAATAATTTGTAATACTGATTGGCACGCGTTTGACCACTATCTCACCTAGTGGTAAGCGATGATGTGGTCGAAGATGGAGCACGCTTGCCTAGAAGTAACCTATTTACTCTTGACTTAAAGACTCCCAGGTTGTAGCTATCAGGAAACACAAACTCTGGCAGGGTATTCCACTCCTAGCTGTACGCATAATGAATTTCCAAAACATTTAATGCGTGTGGGTGGGATGTCCACCATTATACCGGTGGCGCACCGCCGTACATCTTGTGGTCCGTTGATGGAACGGGCTTGGCGGAATTAAACTATGCAATTCCGTCGCACACTCTCCAAAATGCAACCGATAGAAAACTTTGGAGCTAGTCGAAGCTCCAAAGTCTGGCCTGTTGGTCGAGTAGTTAGTGACCCTGACTGCTAAACCGGAGGTCGTGGGTTCGATTCCCACCCAGGACAAATCTTTGTGAGATGAGCATGATCATTTGTTCTGTGTCTGGGTGTAATTTGTCTATAATATGTATGTATTTAGAAATATATAAGTATATTTATCAGTTGTCTGGTTGCCATAGCACAGGCTCTGCCTAGTTTGGGATCGGATGACCGTGTGTGAGTTGTCCCAAGATATTATTATAGATATTATAAAAGTCTTGAGCATCGACAACGAGCATAATCATTGCCCATGATCCTACTGAATCGTTTCTCAATTGACTCAAGGGCATTAAGCTGGTATCTGGCAGATCCGTCCCAAAGATGATAGCAGTACTCCATGCACGATCGAACTTGCTCTTGATAAAATTTGAGCAGCTGTTCCGGCGTGAAGACAGTATCGTCTCACTTTCGCTAGGATACCCCATAAGACACAAACTAATACAGATCAATATCCGTATTACCAGTATTTAGGCAAACTTTTTGAAAAGATAATGCTTAATCATCAACCAAAGAACGTAGTACAACTGACGCCGGTGTCACCTTACTAAAATATCTTTAATGCGTGGGAAGAGGCACAAGATGCCACAGGCATCTTCTGCGACCTATCTTAGGCGTTTGATAGTGCAAATCACGAAACATTGCTCATGAAGCTCGAGCATTACGGACTAGGCAAAACAGCGTTCAACTTAGTAAAATCTTATTAAATGATAGACAGCAATTAGTTCAAATAAACGGTGTCAATTCGTCGGATTTTAGGTCCTTTCTTATTTTCAGTTTATATTAATGATTTACCCCATTAATTGCAAAACAAACTAAACATGGTTTTGTTTGCCGACGATACTTCTTTGATTTTTAAGATAAATAGACGTAGTCATAATCCAGACGACGTAAACGCGCTGCAGGTCCAGAACTGGTTTACTGCTAATAATTTATTTATTTAAACTTTATGTACAATAGTGGTACATGGGCGGACTTAATGCATCAAGACATTCTCTACCAGTCAACCTTTGGGTTATAAAGACTATACTGTGGTAGGTGTACAATGAATAAAATTAAGATTCAAATTGAATTTTAACATTTCGGAAAGAATATACTAATAATATATATAATACTAATAAAATACATATATTTGCTAAAATAATAAACTAATAAATATGATATATAATAATCATACCGATTAAGAGAATTCATAGTAATCATGACGAAGAACGACTAAGAATGACAAGCTTTTAAGTAGTATTTTCGGATTTTACGCTTAATGGAAAATTTTGACTCTCACACACACTCTTGATGTCAAGGGGTAGCATATTCCAGAGTTTAATTGTAGAAATTAGTTTTAAATGGGAGAAAAACTAAGTGCATAAGATTTGCATTACCAAATTACATAATCTACTCGTTACAATTGTTTTTATATGAGTTGTATTGCAACATATGATGAACTACACTGTTGTCCATAGCTGTTTTACTGTTTATTATTAGTATTATGTTGGCTCTAGTTCATCACTTGTGGCTCCAGTCACAATCCTATTGTTAGACTATACCATTGCACGTGTAAGCAGGTACACCATTTATGCCCGGAGGCATAATTAGTTTGGTTTACTTGTTAATGCTTGAGTTTGTCTATTTCTGATGGCTTAATGGAGTGTGCTAGCTACCAAGTGTCAATTAATTTAATTTAATTTGATTTACAGTTTTAATATTTTATTTTCTGTGTCATGTATTGTAAAATACTTTGCATACTACTGTATAAATTCAAGTTTTTAAAACTTAATAGACAGATGTATTGCTGGGGAGTTTGTTGCGCCACTTCTTCTTCCCAGCTAAAACACTAGGAAGTGGTGACGGACGGGCGTTTTGGGGGACTGTCTTTATGTAGAACTTTGACGTTCAAAAAGTGCTGGTACTCAGCCTAATTTGAATAAATGACTTTTGATTTTGATTTCGAAATGTCAAAAGTAATTGTGACATAGTTTTGAACAGGGAGAAATTGGAATTCGTCGATAAAACAGTTTTCCTGGGGATAACGCTTGACTCTAGGCTACAATGGGGTCCTCATTTAGCATCTCTTGCAGGACGACTAAGTTCAACAGCATAATTATGCTGTTAGAAAAATCCGCCAATCAACGGATGTTGATATCGCGAGACTAGTCTATTTTAGTTACTTTTATGGTATCATGTCTTACGATATTTTACTTTGGGGACAGGCTGCAGACATCGAGTCTATTTTATTCTGCAGAAAAGAGCTATAAGAGCCATATACAATCTCCGCCAGCGCGATTCTCCAAGGGAACTGTTTAAGGATATTAACATCATGACGGTACCTTTTCAATATATGTATCCATAAAAATATTATGTACCTACGTTAGAAAAAATCTTCATCTTTTTGGTAGACGAGGCCACAGACATAATTATGTTACTAGAAACAACCAAGTTTCAGACTACCTAAAGTAGCCTTATATTTCATGAGGTACTGTTTAAAATGTTATAATAAAATACCTCCCAATATATTGTTTGAATTGAATGAAACGAAATTTTAATCGTGTATTAAACGCACACTATAAGTTGGGGATTATTACTATAGGATAGCATTTATTATAAGTTGCGGATTTTTTATTTTGTTTTTAGCATTTACAAACATTGTTGGACCCGCTGAAGACAAACTTACATTATGATTTCATTGTATATACTCAATTTATTTAGCATTGTATAATTATATATATTACCGGCTCATTTGTGAGTACTGTGTACCTTAAACTACTTTCATTAATTAATTTTTCTTTGAATTGATTATTATGGTGGTGGGAGTGTCAACAAGAATTATGTAATCATAAGTAACATTGTAAAAAAAAGGATTTAAAAGTGTGTCCATGGAGTTTCTGTATGTTCTTCTCCATAGAGATCTACGTTTTGACGTGCAAATAGCTTCATCTTTGACTGACCGACCTTGACAATTCAAAAGTGCCTGTAAATGGTTTAATTGAAATAAATAATTTGAGTTTAGATTTTTTTTTGAGTTTTGTCCCTTGATTCCCGAGAATATTTTTGTGAATGTCGATGTATGAAATGAAGTTAAACTGTTTAAGATATCATTAGTACACACGACGAAATTTCAAACTACTCATTTCCAGAATTAGCTGGTCCCGCGCGGTTCTATGTATTTATTATATATTACTTACTGATCCCGGAATTCAGAAGGCATATCCATGTTAAGATAACGGTCACTCAATCCCGAGAATAGCACCTATGTTTATCAGTGATTATAAACCATAATACACTGGTACACTGGTAGACTGTTTGAATTTTCATAGAGTGTGTATTTGTCAACAGGAATTTGTTGTTACAACGGCAATCCGATAGAACTAAAAACAATAAAGATAAAATTCCATTAAAACTAAAGGTACATGAAACTTTTTTTTTACTTTAACTCGACAACGGAAAAATCACGTTCTAAAAAATATGAAATAAGTACATGTATTCGTAGTGATGTTCAGAGGATTTCCGTGGTCGTAAGCCACTTTGCCCAAAAGCTTATGATCGCTTACTTCTGTAAGAATGTATTGTTTAGTTAGGGTAGATCAATTGCGAGTCGGAAGTTGCCCCTTGGTTCACAAGCCAACAATTCGTAATGCCGCATTTTTTGAATCTCGCGAAAGCCATAACTTCGCAAGAAGTAAGATTTCCTAATGGTATGGAATACTTCATATTCGAGTCCGACTCATACATGTTCGGTTTTCACTATACTTAGATGTTTTGGTGTAGGAGATTTTTGCAATTATGTGTTTATTTTGTTGTTCAAAAGAACAACAGCAACTTTATCAGCAATTTGCTTATAGTATCAAAATGTCTCTTCTAAGTAGGTACGCATATTATGTTTCGCAAGTACGGAACCCTACATTGCGCGTGGCCTGACACGCTCTTGCCGGTTTATTTTTTTCTGTTTAGGTGTAGTGTTAACAACAAAATCATTATAATCGTGACGTCTCTCGGTTGCGAACACTTGATGTGAGATAAACTTGCGAAACTGCTCACTAGCTACTCGAAAACAAGGGTTTCCTTCAGTGTAGAACCAGCCACCGCAGCCAGACGGCCAGACCCGATAGATAATCAAATCGACGGCTGAAATAACAAACGGCAAAGGTTCTCCGCACTCTGGACAAGTTTGTACAGCAGCTACAATAGCAGGCTGTGGGGGTCCGCACACAGGCTGCGCATGCAAACTAGTTGACAGAACATTTTTAACTAAAGTTTGAGCACAAGGCTTTGATAGTCTGTTGGTGAGCACCATTGTTGTGACCGTGGTCATCTGCGCGTTGCAACTTTTTTTTATTTTTTATAATGTGTCATTAAAAAATACATACAACCCTAAATTTTGCCCTTTCTACCTTTAATTATTTTATTTTAATTATTTTCCTTTCTTTAATTATTTTCTACTCTCGGCGGTTGATAATTGATCATTTACCACTCGATCAGTTATTGACTATTGATTAGAAATGTAAATACACTTGAAAAAATACTTTAGTGTTGGGAAGCCTATTTATTAAGGGAGGCTTTAGGCAATATAATATCAAGCTACGGCCAATAGGAGCCGAGCATTCATGAAAAATGTGACGCAGACGAAGTTGCGTGGGTCAGTTAGTAATTTATAAAATAATAACTTTAATTCTTAAATTTAATTATGTATTCATAAAATAGTATTACTTACAAACTACTTACTTAGCTAATCACATTAAACACCCAGCGTTCTTACTCCTCTCTCCTACATAATGTATGCTGTGCCCGACAGGGTTCATAATTGTGACTTATATAACTATTTCCCTATCAACTATATACATATGGTACGCAATAAAGAATTGAGAATTGACAGTTGGACAGTTGAAATTTTCACAGATGAAGTATGCCTATTGCTGCTATAACAACAAATACTAAAAAACATAATAAAATAAATATTTAAGGGGGCTCCCAAACAACAAACGTGAATTTTGTGCTTGTTTTTATTCGATATTGATAACGGCAACAGGTAGACGCTTGAAATGTTCACAGAATATTTAGTTACATATTCACTTTAAAAATAAATAATTGAATTAAAATAAAACAAATGTTTTAGTGGGGCACACAACAGACATGACATTTTTTTTATCCGTTTTTATAGAAAATGGTACGGAACCCTTCGTGCGCGAGTCCGACTCGCACTTGGCCGGTTTTTTGTTGGATCATCTCTAGCATGTGTTGCGAATTTCATAATGATGATCTGATGAAAGATTTTGGAGGTAGGCAACGGAACTCTTCAATAAATGATAGCAAATCTCCCAGGATTGCGGGCAAAAAAAAAACATAATTTCACGCCGGTACGCTGTGAAGGGGTACGCAGATGCGAACAAGTCAACCTGAATTAACATGTTTTTGGGGTTTTCTATTCGGGCATAATTTTTATTGTTCATTAACCGATCAAAATTTGACCGGCCTGTTGGTCGAGTGGTTAGTGACCCTAACTGCTAAACTGGAGGTCGTGGGTTCGATTCCCACCCAGGACAAATCTTTGTGTGATGAGCATGATCATTTGTTCTGTGTCTGGGTGTAATTTGTCTATAATATGTATGTATTTAGAAATATATAAGTATGTTTATCAGTTGTCTGGTTGCCATAGTACAGGCTCTGCCTAGTTTGGGATCGGATGACCGTGTGTGAGTTGTCCCGAGATATTATATTATTATAAAAAAAAAAAAAATAAATAAAAAAAAAAAAAAAAAAAAAAAAAAAAAAAAAAAAAAAAAAAAAAAACCAGTACCAAAGCAAAGAATTTATTTAACTATGAGCGGGTCTGGACTTGGACTGCAAAGGTGCACAAAGTAACTTTAACGGCAAGTAGTACAACCACTCATTGTGGGAATAATGTCACTTAGTCGTGGGGTATCACCACTAAAAAGTGGTAAATAAAAAACTTAAAAAAAAACCGACTAAAAAAAACACTACAAAGTATAAAATAACTTAATTTTCGGAAGTGGGTGTCAAAAACGTTTTTTTAACAGTTTTTTTTTTGTAAAAGTTTTTATAAAGGTATATAAAGAAGATAGAAGATAACCATTTCAGAAACTTTTATTTAACTCCAACTTTTATTAATACATATACTGTACTAGCTAAGTTAACACTGGAGTTCAAGTATTCACTAGTGCGGCGATGCAATCGTCGCTCGGTGCGAGTACACTGGCGAGGTCAGACCTTGTTATAATAATATTATCAGCGTCTGTTATCAGATGCTGCAGATAAGCAGCAGCATCTTATTAGCAGGATGTTTGTGGACGTCGACTGCAACGAGTTTAAATTAAATGTTGTAGATCGAAGGAAAAAGACTCACAGTTCCTACCGTACGGAACGCGTATTCTGTGCAGGTAGATCTACGAGTGCGGCTTCTGTACATGACGCATGACTGACGACACTCGTGAGTCGTGAGTGTGCGTCACTCAGCACCCCACTGTCACAGCGCGTCGATCTCTGCGGCGGCGTGACGTCACTACCACGACCTAAGCTCTAACTACCTACCTATGCAAGATAATCACTTTTTTGCAGGAACCTTGCCAACATAGAGAATTAAACCTAGAATGGAATGGATTAAGTGGAGTGGATAAGTTATAAATATTGCAAAGAAGTATAAACATTGCAGTGAACTCCAAGTTGACCCGGATGCAATGTAAGTCAAATGGTGACAAAAAGGTATCGCTTGTGGGGCTCCCCGCGCGCTCACGTCACGTGTTATCCGCTTCCGACAGGTGACGTGCGCTCGCTGTGACGTGACGTGCAGGCAGTCAGCGGGGCACGCGGCGCGCCACATGTGCGTCACTCCGCCGTCACGCAGATAGAAGTGATATGAGCCGACTATCTGACGTCTGACGCTTGACGAGCGTCGGGTGAGTCTCTTGTGCCGAGCGCGCCCCACCTCGTGTTCCCACTTTTTGGCGCTGGCTCGCGATCGCGCTCGACTCGCAAAGTGATGTGTTCCACTTTGACGACAAAACTGAGCGGCCGTCAACACAAACAAGCTTTTGTTTTGATCGGTCACAGTTGAACGTTTATCCGAACGAAATCGGAACGGTGTGGGTTGCGCACAATTTAACGCAATATATTGGTGGCAGGTACTGACTTCTACGACGTTCTACATTGCATTCGAATACGCCTATAGTGAGAGTACCGTAGCTACATTACAGTGAGGCAGCCAGTCGCCGAGATTAGTTTGCGCTGCTTGTGCGCTTCGAGACCCGACTTCATACTCGACTATAAGCAAATAATAATAGGCGAGTGTTTCTGACAGAACGATTAAATCGAATAATAAGGCATCGCTTAGATCGATTGAGTTCTGCCGCGTTGACGATTTTCCTCGTCGGTAGCGCGCGGACGAGCTGACAGCGCGGATATTACGAGCAGATGATCATGGCCGGACCGTGTCGCGCTCCACACGCTCCACACGCTCCACACGCTCACGCACGGGGCACGCGCGTAGCCTGCACACGAATTGTAAACAGTCCGAACAGTTTTAGGACGACCAGATCAGACTATTTTATTTTATTTGTTATAATGTCTAGAGCTTGACCATAGAGTAGAGCTTTAAACAAAATAGGGGCGATGTCATGCTTTAATACCCTTAACCAGAGGGCCTAGCACGAATGTTTTTGACGTATATATATAGTAACGTAACGTAAAATTTTACTTTAACTATAATAATCATTTTGCACATAATATTTATTTGAATAGGATATATTCATATTTTAATATGATACAAGTTGTGTACATCGCATAAAATTAAACCAACTATGGGGTTGTAGTTTTTTTATATTCAAAATTCACTTACGTTAACGATACTGTAACGTTATTATACGTCAAAACATTCGTGCACGGCCCTCAATAACCACGACGGATAGTAGGTGGTTATATTATTTAAAGTTTAGGTTCTTAATGTAATCATGTGTGTGGGTCGTATTACTCAAAGTTTGCAAGTCGGAAATAAAAGTTTTTGACAGGTGATCTGACTAGTTTAAGAAAAATATTTTTGTACGTTTTTGGTTTTTTTGTCCAATTAATATTGCACAAAACATTAGTAGCCCAGCTTGCTGCTGTTCCCACATCCGCGTCTCTCACTGCGTCGCCGTCGTCATGGACGCTGTCCATCTGCGACTCTCATCTGCTTCTCATCCAGTGCTATCTTCCCCGTCCACTCTGACATAAGTACGTTAGTATTGCAATGTGAGAGCACCTACTTTTCGTATTTTTTCTTAACTATCATAAACATATTGGGAAGTCTCAAAATAGTACAACAGTAGGCAAACCCCCGCAGCGTTGTGCCGTGCGGTGTGCGGTGGCGAGCTCACAAGCGCACCTCGCTTCACAGGATCACTCGTCTACCTGTGTCACTCTCAATGTTCTCCGAATATTTATGTTAGCCCTGACTTAGTTTATAATATGGTCTCTTAACCCAAAGTTTGGCTGGCTAGTAGCATTCGCCTATGTACCACGACTGTACATAAAGATTAAACAAATCAATACATATTCAGTACTGTACACATAATATGAATTATCTGTGACATATTAAATGAAGGTTAGTATACAATTGAGTTACACCCTTTTTTCCAATTCAATTGAATACCGTGTGGCTGTTTCTACTCAGGCATGAGCTCCTTCACTAGCTCCTCCACGAGCTCCTCCACTAGCTCCTCCACGAGCTCCTCCACTAGCTCCTCCACGAGCTCCTCCACTAGCTCCTCCACGAGCTCCTCCACTAGCTCCTCCACGAGCTCCTCCACTAGCTCCTCCACGAGCTCCTCCACTAGCTCCTTACTAGTTACTTATCTATGATGAAACTGAATAAAATCTATACATATAATAAAACAGTAGGAATCGTTGTGTCATTATCATGTTAAACAAAAATGGATCAAGGGCGATAAAAAGGAAAATTACATACAAATCATTTATTTTTTTGTAGTTCTGTCTGTCTGTCTGTTTACGTTAATCTCCAAAGGTACTGCACAGATTTACATAAAGTGTTCACAGTTGCATGTTCTTAGTAACATTTAGTCATTGTTTGATTTAAATTGGTGGCCAGAAAAAAAAGTTATGGTCATTTAAAGATAATAATTATACGACATGATTTAAATCATACCCATTGGTATCAACTATATTAGATTGATTCATATACAAATGAGGAAATACTAATCTATATAATACACTTAAAATAAAAATAAAAACTCCTAACCAAAATATGGCGTCAAAAAATTCGTCCGCATCGCTGTCGACTGGAAGTGAGACCAAAAGACTGGCGGCATTGCCACGTTGTATAGATAGCAATGCTTATCCTCTTTCCGAGATAAAAGCCAGCCCTTGGTTCACGCGAAGTGTCAATTAAGGGTTAAGCAAGATCTTTATATAACGCATGAGCACTCAGACCCCACGGTCCAAGAATTTCAACCCCAAACGGCGCGAAAATATAATTGCCAACTAGGTTATTAGGTACATTTCCGCCGCTTGAGGTTCTGCGCAGCCGCGGCGGCAGCACCAGCACAGCATAACGATAGGAAGATGGGATGGCGCAAGAGTATTGACACAAGTAGCGTCCCACACTAAAAGCCTACCCATTTTCCATGTGAATAAAGACGAGGCTGTTGACAGGTGCGCCGCTGTGACAGCAATGAGGAGAACAACAGGATGCGCTTACAAAAAACGAATGAACTCTTTCGAACAATTTCCGCCCAAAACCCTGGCAGGCTCTGGCCCTATCGGGCCCCGTCTCCTATGTTGGCATTTCTTTGAGGCGCGCGTGTAACCGACGCGCCGTCAACCCGGGCCTGGTGGTGATTGAACAGCGAGCCACCCAACGCTCGCCGTCCGCAGGCCCGGGCCTATGGTGGCCGTGGATCGCCCTGTGACTCCCGACGCCCGGGATGTCTTCTTCTGTAGCGGCGGTTGGGGCGGAGGCCTTGTCTTTCCCTCGCGCGGCCCGCCTCCTCCATCGCTAGCATTACTGCTTTGCAGAAGGAGATGACCGCTTCCCAAGCCCTCTCGCTCCGGACCATGGACTTCTCATCTGTCCCCAGAGTCTCCCCCATTTTCCGAGAGTCGAGCATTTTCACACTTTCGTCAAATTGTCATTTTTTTGTACAATTTCCTAACAATTATTCTAAGGGTACGTTTGGGTTTCGCCCTCGCTACAATCTGCTGCACATGTGCTGTATTTTTGTTGAATTTCTAAAGATATTGTTTTTCGGTCGGTCCATTCGATCATTTGATTCCCATAAAACATAAAATGGAATCGGTTTCTGGAAGGTCCAGTATTGTTTTGTTTTTGAAAATGAATAGAATATTGTGTTCTTAATTCTGGTAATGTGTCCGACTGTCAACCCACAGACTTGACACTTAATGTGTTTCTAACCAGCCCGATGTGCAAGATCGTAAATAAATGTAATTTTCAACCGACTTCCAAAAGAAGGAGGCTTTCAATTCGACTGTTTTTTTTTTGTGTGTGTTTTTATGCGATCATTCCGACAGTAAAATTATTAATGAATTTGGATGATTCTTATTTTATTCGAAAGCCTATACTCCTGAGGTGGTTGCTTGGGACCACGGACCGATTTGCATGATTCTTTTTTTGTTTGGAAGAATATTTTTCCGAACCAGATCTTGACCAAATTGAAATGGGGCCACATTTCAATTTGGTCAAGATCTGATGAAGGATTTCGGAGGTAGGCTACGGAACTCTTCAATAAATTATGGCAAATCTCCCGAGATTGCTAAAATTGCATGTCTGTTTATTGATTGCACCAGTTCATGACATAACATCACGCCGGTATGCTGTGAAGGGGTACGCAGATGCAAACAAGTCAACCTGAATCAACATGTTTTTGGGGTTATCTATTCGGGCGAAACTTTATTGTTCATTAACCGATCTTGATGATTATTTTTGTGTTGGGCTTAGTTATAGCTATATTGCACTTGCACGTTGAACTTCAGAGATAAACCAGTGACCTCAGTAAAAAGTAGTACCAAAGCAAAGTAGATATTTAACTATGAGCTGGTCTGGACTTGGACTGCGAAGGTACACAAAGAAACTCCTTAACAGCAAATAGTACAACCACTCATTATGGGAATAATGTCACTAAGTTGTTTTATTTTCCACTTTTATGTGGTGAGACACCAGTCTCACCACATAAAAGTGGAAAATAAAAAACTTTTTTAGAAAAAATAAAAATATCATAAGTCGGTGTCAAAAAACGACAACACAAACAAAAACACCGACTGCCGACATTAAAGTTATTTTATACTTTGTAGTGTTTGTATTTGGAAGTCGGTTTTTGTTATTTAAATAGAGTTAGTGATAGACAGTCACACCAGGTCTTTTAATTTATTAGTCATTTTAATATTGGGACACCTGCTCTGACTATTGGGAGGGACTGAACAACAATGAGCATACAACATTGAGGCAATGATGATGATGTCATTCAGGAGAGCAACACAAATCTAGTGAGACCCAAAGAACAAGCATTGCCAGTTAACATCGCAACGCTGCCATTCTCTGGGCAAGTCCCAGATGACAGCGATGAGGAGGAGCACTTTCAAAATGACGCCTTATTATATTTTAATAATAATTTAAAGTTATTGATGATAATCATCATCATCTGCCATTAGCCTTTTCCCAACTATATTGGGGTCGACTCCAGTCAAACCGGATTCAGGTCAATACCTGTATTTACGTGGAGCGGCTGCCTACCAGACTACCACAACCCATTAACTGGATAATAGGCTACTTCTTAGCAAGACTGGATTAAGGATTTTAATATTAAATTTGATACTATAAATTGATTTTTTTCTTTCTTTACATTGTTCTTATATAAAGAAGCAACAAGGTTAATGTAACCAGGATTTTTGTAAAGATAAAATGATTTAAAAGAGTGTCCGTGGAGTTTCTTGCACGTTCTTCTCTATAGAAATCTACGCTTTCGAACGTGCAAATAGCTTTATGTTTTTGACGGACTGACTTTGACAATTCAAAAGTACCTGATAATGGTTTATTTGGAATAAATGCTTTGACTTTGAAAGGATAATAATGATAACTCGTTTTGTTAGAATCCATCAAATCATTACAAAAAACCGGCCAAGTGCGTGTCGGACCACGCACAGTGTAGGGTTCCGTAGTTTCCCCGTCTCCTAAACCATGCCAGAAAAATAGTAAAAAGTACCTAATTATTATTATATTACAAAGTTAGAAATGCAATTGGTTTTAAGTTATTTTCTATGGAGTTATTAAGAATTTTAAGTTAAGAAGTTCCATTATAATTTGGTCGACCACTACTCATTAACTCGTTAAGCCTAGGTAGCAGTGATTTTACTTTTAAGTTCGTTATATATGCTACTATTATGAACTTTGTCACCTCTCCAAAAATAACCGTTTTGCTGGCGGAGGGAGGGGGGACACTTGACTCTAACAAAAATTGGCACTTTAACGCTTAATATTTTGGATGGAAAATGGTTTTAGCAAACCCTCAATATTTTTTAACGACCATCAACACCCGACACCATGGGGTAGACCAGGGTAGACGATAAAAAAACAATCGATCGCCACCTTACATGTAGGTAGGGGGGGCTACATGTAAGGTGGCAATAGATTGTTTTGTACCCTAAAAAAATGTATATCAAGATTTTGTTTTACCACTTTGTCGGCGTGATATGCATACCAAATTTTTAACTTTCTAGCGCTAAGCGTCTCTGAGCCAAACCGCGGACGGACAGACAGACGGAAACACAGACAGACAGACATGGCGAAACTACAAGGGTTGTTGACTACAGAACCCTAAAAAAGAAACGAAATAGACATACTTGAAAATAAAGCATTAGGTTCTCCACTTCTGCGACAGACGTCATACTGGTGGTGGTAAAAACACACATGCTGGCTCTAGAGTCAACCAGTTTTTCAACCCTCACTGGTAAAAACAGAATTAGTTATCGCTATATAAGGAGAAAAGAAGAATAATATGTGGATGGAACTTGAGTATTTTAATATGACGAACAAAGTTTTCCAATATGAAATAACTCGGAGTCAGCGCGCGAAAGGTTGCGCGTTACTGAGCATAAATATTTAATCAAAGTCACATAACTTTGTTCTACTCAGCAAAAAATACAAAAGTGTAATGTTTCCCTGTGCGGCGGCGCTGCATAACCTGCGCATGCGTAGTGTGCGGCGCGCGACCTGTGTCCCTGCGCTGGCTGCTGCAGGTCTAACGTAACCAAACATATTCGGGTTAACATGTGTCGAGCAAGTTTAAGATTTTGTGACAAGATGGATGAGAGATGAGATGTAATTTTTATTCCCCTGATTAATTAATCAGGGGAATAAAAATTATTCCCCTGATTAATTTATATTAAAACAATTGTTTGACTTTTTGAAGTGTTAACTTCTTATGGGATGGTAAACCGCTTCATAACATAACGCGTTACGGGGCCAGTCTGTCTGGCTTCCCTGTCTCTCACGCATACGGCAGCGGTAGGCAGGCTCTTCATACACACACAGCTTTTTTTTTTTTTTTTTGATCGCGGGGGGAAATCCTCATGGAAATCCTCCACCCTGGGGCGGGTGGAGGGGTCTGTCAGACTCTTACTGACTAAAACCACCCCGGTGTTCCATCTTCCACCTGCGCCGGGGATCGCGGGAACGTATGCGACATCCGCAATACACACACAGCTAGTTCAACTTAGTTTAGTTTAGGTTATCACTTCTGTCGGGCGTCCCGAGACGCAAACGTAATTTTTTTCTTTAAGTGTGTGGCTTCTTTTTATTGAAATGTATGTTTACATCTCTTTATATTATTAATTTATTTAAATTAAGTACAGTCAAATCACATACATTGCGCAATTAAAAAAAAAAGCTCAATAACAAAATAACTAATGCACATGATAATGAGGCGTACATAGCGCTCACCAGAACAATAGTGCTGCCTTGAAGTAATACGTCTTATATATTATTTTAAACTTTAATATTGCAAATAAATGAAACACATTAAGAAAATAATAAAACTTAAAATTGATTATAATTTTAAAATGTTTATAGTTCTTTAGATTTAATCATTTTTAAATTTTTGTATAAAATGTCTGCTTCATAACAATCTTTTACGTTTGAAATAAATAGATATAGTAAATAGCACTAAACAATCGAATTTAATATAAATGTATTACTTGTGAGATATATTGTATTTTCATGCAACGGCCAAGTCAATCTATTTATTTAAAACATAAAACATTTTTATATTGATATGGTCACTGTAAGATGGTGTGAGGTTAGCTAATTACGTAATAACTTAAGAAAGAAGGTCCCTTAAGTAGGGATTGAATAAATTAACCCACTTGGTATTACATGGATCTCACAACTTTTTACGGTAGAAGAACTGAGTTGCGAGACGTGGTTTTTTTACAAGTTATGTTTTTGACGGCATGTAATTTTGCTGGTTATAAGTAGTAGTTACCTTATTGTGTTTGGTATGTTACGCAATTTACAGACAGAATTCAAACCGTAATATTTTAAGTAACTGGTTAAAAGCCGTCGCTTGCCATGTGCCTCTCCTGATATTTGTGAATCTTTAAAGGAAAGACTTCAACATGATTCTGGTATCCTGGTACTTGTGAATCTTTACCGCTCACAATTCCAGCCCTGGAAAGACTTCAACTTGTTTCTGGCCTCCTGGTACTTTTGACTCAAACTTTTGACTCGGAAATTGTGGCGCGCTAAACGCTCCACAATTTCCACTTCCTCCTCAGACCCTACCTACTAAGCATTGCCATTTACCGGGGTAAAAAGTAGCCTACGTGTTACTCCAGGATATGCACTATACATATGTGCCAAATTTCATATAAATCCCTGGAGCCGTTTTTGTCTTATTGTTGCACAAACATACAAACAAACCTTTACATTCATAATATTTTTATATAACTTATTTTTAAGCAATTTCGTTTGAACTGTATAATAATTTAGATGTCGTTATCTGTAATGTACATGTAAATAAATAAAATGCAAACACCGTTTGTTTATAATAAATCGCTTGATTATAAACTTTCTACTCCTTAACAAGATGCGGATATGTTAGAAACTATCGAATTAGGTAAGATGAGATTTATAATTTCTAAATTATCTGTTTACAATATATGATGCGAGTTTATGATCTCGCAAGATTTATTACAAACTTACTGTTATTGCTATCCTTATAGTAAAATGGCGATAATCGGGATATGCTTGATAATAACAGACCACGTCCTACATACACTGATACACGGGAAACACGCCGGTATGCGGCAGTCCGGCGCAGCGCTGGACTCGAGCTAGAGACAACTGCATCAGTGCACGCAAGCTAGGTTGAGTTTGTTTCCTCGACCGAGCACTAGTCAGCAGTGCAGTGCTGCAGACACCGGCGGGAGGAGCCACAAGGGTGCGAGGCTGACGCCCGCATTCCGAACCAGGTGGAGTGACGCAGCGCCTACTTTATTATACTACTTAGTAAATAATTCCAGCTCCTGGCATCATATTCAGCGCACGTGTAATGTGTCAAATGTCACGCACGAGGGGGAGGGTTGCACGTGTCTCTTATGTTGACGACCGAACACGTAAAAACTTAAATTAAAATCGTTTAAATAAAGTTCGCTTAGTTTTGTACTAACTTATGCCGCCGCCGGCTGCACCCTTCGCGCAAGTCGCGCCCATGCGGACAAACAACAACGCGTTGAATGTGCTCACGTCTTATAAGTACGCAATGTCAGAGCTAGCACAAGCAACGATCTTAATAAACCACTTCAGTACTAAGCGCACATTAAGATGCTAGCACTAAGACATTTCAGTAAAATGCTAAATTATTTCAAATACCAAACACTTTAGTTATTACAGACAAAAATAGTGAACATGGTATAATATATAAAAACACTAGCTTTTGCCCGCGACTTCGTACTGTTATATTCCGTTTTACCTGTCCCCGTATATAAATATGCCTTTAGCCTTCCTCGTGAATGTAGCTATCATATACAATACCGACTGGTAGTTCCAGAGACTAGCGCGTTCAAACAAACCAAGAAATAAACTCTTCAGCTTGATTATATTAGTATATATGTCAAGATTCAAGATTCAAATCGAAATTTCATAGCTCAACAAAGATTCAAATCGAAATTTCATGGGTGAACGGCAAGTACCCTGTAGGTTTTGCGAGTATCGAAGAATTCGCCATTGCGAACCCTTGCAGCCTTGGTGCGCGAGTCCGACTCAAACTTGGCTGGTATTTATTATTTACTACTTTTGGCCGATGTTTCCTTCCGCGATCCCACTTCTTCCCGCTCTCGTATAGCCTTCTTCAAGAATGAGGCAATCATGTACAAAAATAATTTTCCAAATCCGACTGGTAGTTCCAGAGATTAGCGCGTTCAAACAAACAAACAAACTTCAGCTTTATTATATTACTATAAATAGATTTTGCTTTGAACGTACTTTAGTGTTAGCACTATATAAAAAGTGGTATGGACTAAGTAATTAAAAGGGCAATATGTATAATGTCCATATAGTTTAAAAAATGCCCAATTTGAGTTGGCAATTATATTAATAACTATATAAATCATTAAATTGACTAGATTTTATGACTTATGTCCGTCATTTATTCGGCTGAGTAGGTTTGAAGTTGTCACTTCAAGATGTGGCCAGGCATTTCATGATATAACCAAACGTGGATTGATACATCATGAAACGTTGACGTTAACGATATTGTCAGTATTCGCTGGCCATTTCATGAAACTCAACCATTTCATGAAATGTTTGGCCACATCATGAAATTGCCAATTCTATGATATGGTCAAATCAAATAAGTATGAAAAAGTTTTTATTGGAATTTCTGCAATTTGTCGGAGAATTCAACTCAGTCTTGAAAAACTAATTCTTACGGAACAAAACTTTTTAGTTTGCTTGCCATTTTAATATTGAGCTCAAAAATGTATGGACATAATATGAATCTTTTCAACAAAATCGGTCCAGTAGATTTGGAGCAAATTGGTTGTGGCAAACAGACAGACACAAGAGTAAACCTATAAAGGTTTCTTTTTTCATAAGACAGCCAAACAACCAACACAAAAAAGAGGTTCTCAATTTGGTTGTACCAACAACTTCTTTTTTTGGGTTGTTGGGTTCCGCTTATCAGGCATCAGAATAACTGCCCTATTTTCAAAAGTTATCCGTATAACGCTCAAATAACATAAACGTTTACTTCATCTAACAACACTTGACGTGATTTTCATTTAATATACCGTTCAGTTTGTATAACAACACTTTCTCTAACGTTCGTTTAACATAGGTACTCATATTTAGTCTAACTTATTTTGAATATAATTAACATTATTTAAAACTTGCATTTGATCTAAACGCTAAACAAATAGCGAGCGGGACCAGCTCGGGAACTTAGGGTACCCTGACATGGATAGGTTACTTAGCAGAAATAGGAGCCCCGCAGCGGGGCTTCGTTTACTTTCCTTGGTCACGGTCGTAATCTAAGCATTCGATTAAACTAAAAAAAGTGATCATTGGATCAAAGAAATCTCATGAACACTATAACTTTTGACCATTAGTGTAAGCGTATGTTACATATATCAACTGAAAGTGATATGAAATTATATTATATAGATCGTTGTTATATCTTACTACCTACATATGTATTTTATATACCTAATAGCTTTAAACGAGCAATTTCTGCGACTCCAATGATTTTCATGAAATTTAGTATGCAGGTGGTTTCGGGGCCGGTAAATCGATCTAGCTAGGTTTCATTTTTAGAAAACGGTTACCAAAAGAAAAACATGAAATGATGAAATTTGGCACAGAGGTACATTATAGTGTGGGATACCACATAGGATACTGATTTGTTTTTTTTAGAATAATTCCGACAACCGACGGGCGGAAGCTTGTTAGAAATAATAATATCATACCCGTATTTATTCGTGTTTACTCAGAACTCCGTCATTTTGGGAAATTCTTGATTTATTTGAAAGGATAAATAATTATGTTGACTAATATAATAAAGCTGAACAGTTTATTTGTTTGTTTGTTTGAACGCGGTAATCTCTGGTTTGGGAAGACATTTTTAGAACTAGTGGAGTGCTTCCTTTCGCCTTAACATATGGGTCGGTTATTTGTTTGGCAGCAAATTGTTGGCAAATAAACGAGTACACCGGCCCAGGGTGCGTCCGTACGAGACCCTTCCATCTGCAACATGCTCTGTTGAAAGAGTTTCCGGGACAAAACTTATGATACATATTTTAACTTCAAATGGACGATCGGTTCATTCCTCTATTTGATTAGTAGTGCTTGGTGATCATATGCTGAGCACATGGTTCTCATTTGTTTTGACCGTTATGGACATTTAAAGACACTTTGATCCCTGAGTTTGTTTCGGTGTTTCTTCTCAGGGTAGTCAGCTAGGAAGCACCGGCCTCATCTAGATTAATTTGACGAACAATTTTGACGTGTAAAAGAGTTCATTGTAACGTTTTAAAAAAAAAATATCGGTGCTAGTTTGAAAAAATCTCACCGTCATGTGAGCTTCAAGTGAGATTGTCAATCCCTAGGATCAGGCAGAATGACAGCAGCAAGAAACTATATGGTGACACGCGGGAGTGAGTTGTGTGACGCGCTCGTCAACTGCTGGCATGACGACGACAAACATTACATTCTTGAGGAGCAGATCAAATATAACGGTTGGTAACCTTAGCCATAGCCAGCCAACTTACAATACAAAACTGGTGCAGCAGAACTCGAGAAACCCATTTGGTTGAACCTACAGCTATCGAAATACCTACGCTACGAATGCTACCGGGAACGAAATGGAATAATCATTAGCTACCCGACTCGGCCTTCGTACGTTTCAGTTTGTTCTTACTCCGGAGAGGGACAGGAGTGTGGAGTGTGGCGGTGAGACTCACATGCGAGGGTCGCGGAATGGCCGCGCGCGACACCTAGCACTGTGCAGCCTCCCGGTGCCGGCGGCTAGCCGGCGGTCCTCGCCGTCATCCTCACTGATCACTGTCACTCACTGCACTGACCCTCACCCTCACTGGCTCACTCGCGGAGCAGCACACTCGCGGTGCAGCACGCTCACTCCACCGCGCACCTGCCCGCTATTCCTGCTCTTTATAAAAGTTGCTTCGGAGAAAGTTGAGTTTCGTACGATCGCGTGTTTAGCTGTGCGCCACGAGCTGGAGGACGTACGTGCGGCGCGGCGGCGAGGGCTCACTGCCGGCGGAGCGCGCCGCCGCCCGCCGCCACGCGCCGCCCGCCGCCGGCCGGCTCGCGGTGCGCGCGCAACTGCCCGGCACTAGCACGGAGCGAGGGCGCTCACTGCGAGGACACCGGTTCGAGCTTGTGTCAGCCAAACTGCTCATTCATCTATAGTTCATGACGAGATACTTTGTGGAACATGTGCAACTTTTACACAGAGATGTCACCGCCGACCGTTTGTAGTGATGAATTATTTAGGAAAATTGTATGCCTTTTGCAATAACAAACACCAGGCTTCGTTGTGGTACCCATATTGCTAACTAGCTGACCGTCAACTTCGTCTGCGGCACATTTTTCATGAATGCTCCGCCTATTGGTCGTAGCGTGAAGTTATATGGCCTATAGCCTTCCTCGATAAATGGGCTATCCAACATTTATAATTAATAATAATAATAATATAGGCTGTTGCGGCATGTCGTATAGCAAACGTAAAGTTTCCTAGTTGTGACGAAGCTATACAACCGAAGCCTGCTGCACCAGCCTGGCAGTGCAGGATCGAGCGGCGTATCGATGAGGCTAGGGCACTCATCGGCAAACTATACAGCTTCAGGGAGAGCAACACACGACCACGTGTGATGCGCTTTGTGAGGCGGGCGTTTTCGGGGACTGGAATCAGCCCCCGAGAATACACGTTCCGTGTCACAGAGGGCATCGACTTCCTGAAGCAGAAAGTTTGTGCATGGGCAAACCGTATTCGGCGGTCCATGGTTAAAGAGAACTGGCGCAAACCTGTGATACTTACTACAGATGACCGCAAGGAGGTATGGAAAGGCAAGGAGCTTCACGGGCGCTTCTATCGGGCTCTTTATGGGTCCGATGTAGATTTCTCAGCGTCCGTGGCCTGGCTACGTCTCGGTGATCTCTTCGGGGAAACCGAAGGTTTTGTCTGTGCGATTATGGACGAAGTTATCTTGACGAACAACTACCGGAGGCATATTATGAAGGACGGGACGGTTGACGTGTGTCGGGCATGCCACCGTCCGGGTGAGTCCATCAGACATAGGTATTATTTCTGGTTGTTCTCGTCTTGCTAACGGCGAGTACTTGCACAGGCATAACCAAGTGGCCAGGATTATCCACCAGCAACTTGCTTTAAAATACAAACTTGTAGATTCCGAAGTACCGTATTACAAGTATGTGCCCGACCCAGTTCTCGAAAATGACCATGTCACGTTGTACTGGGATCGGTCTATCATCATCACTGATAGGACTATTGTTGCCAATAAGCCTGACATAGTGGTGATAGACCGATTAGCGCGCCGCACAATGATAATCGATGTTACCATCCCGCATGACGAGTACCTCGTGAAGGCTGAGAAAGAGAAGCAAATCAAGTATCTCGACTTAGCACACGAGGTTGTCGACATGTGGAATGTGGACTCGGCTGTCATTGTGCCGATTGTCGTTACGGCCAATGGCCTGATGGCCAAAAGCTTCGACGACCATCTGTCGAAGCTGGCGTTACGTGGTTGGATAAAGGGCCTGATACAGAAGGCAGTACTCCTCGATACGGCTCATATTGTGAGGAAGTTCCGTTCTCTGGAGCCCTAACCACCGGTAGCTTGGACCTTGCTCCCGACACCGGCGGACTACTGCTTTTTATATTTTTAAATGTTTTTTTTTAATGTGTGTGTGTTTTTTTAAGAAATATTTAAAAATATAAATTAGTATGTAAGTGAAATGAATAAAGAGAATAATAATAATCTTTATTGTTCAGAAATATACATGATTAAATCAGATAAATCAGTGGTCTCCACACTAGGATTTGCTGTGCCGTGGAGGCCAGTTTCTTTCATCGTGGTTCATAAAATACAATGTAACATTTCGTAATAATATGTCTAACAAAGGAAAAGCCAAACGAAAACAAAAATTATAAGGGGTTATAGCGTCTTGCAGTAAGTGTGTAGAAAAGTGTGAGTCGTGTGGTGTTGGTGTGTGTGTGTCTGTGTGTGTGTGTCTGGTGTGGGGGGGGTGGTGGTGCGATTATGTGTGTGTGCGCGTGTCATGTCTAAAAAAAGAATAGATCATGATAAAATGTAAATAATAAAAGTATTTAATAGTTTCTCCGTGTCACCGAAATCCAGATCTTTTAAATAAGTTTTGATGTGAGATTTGCATTTCAATTTTGTCATAGGTAATAAATTAATTTTGTCGTTCAGTTTATTATAAAGGAATGGCCCCATATAGTGAAAGCACTTTTTACAAAAATCAAGCTTACTTTCTGGTTTACGCCATCCAGGTTTTCTTCGGGAATACACTTGGGATTCCACTTTCACTAAAGCCTCTTTATGGAACCTTAGAGCTACGGCCATAATATATATATCTTTCGGATGCGCATTGCACTCGTTTCTTGATACAAGATATTTGTTGGAAATCGCCTTGGTTTTTTCAATAAATCAATCAATCAATCATTTATTTATTTGCAAACATGGGTATTGGTACATAGATGTTCTATTTTACATAGTATAGTTCTCCATATTTTACCGTCGCAAGGGCATGCAAATAATATTTAATTCACAAACTAAAATCAAATAAAAAATAACTATATAAATTTAAATCACAAAAATTATAAATGTCAGATTTAGTTAAATAAATGTCATGTTAGGGTGGGTCACAATAAAACAATAAAAATGTCGAACTGGTTACGCTAATAAAAATTATAAATGACAAATTTTGTTCAATAAATGTCATGTTTACATTACAATAAAAAAATATATATCTGAAAAATGTCGGAGTGAGATGATACAAAATAAAATAATAAGTAAGGCAATTGGAATAAAGGTATGTCAATCAGGTTATGCAGCTATAATAATAACAAATAAGTCAATCAGTCAGCGATTCATCATTAAGGAAGTCGTCAATCGCGTAATATCCTTTCTCAATTAATATTTCGTTAAGCGCCCTTTTAAATTTTATTACAGTCATATTTTTTATTACATCAGGTACACTATTATAAATGCAATACCAAAAAAACTTTTCTTCATTAGCGTGGTTTTACATTTTACATGACATACCTGGTTTAAATATTGAGTCCGTATCGGATTAATTCTGACTTCTGACAGTTTTTGAAATAATTGTGGATTGTTTTTTACAAACAATGCTGTTTCCAAAATATATAACGACGGAAAAGTTAAAATTTTTAAAGATTTGAAATAGGGAAGACAGCTTTCTGTTGTTTTTAGACCCAACATTGTCCGTATACATCTCTTTTGCATTCTCAATACTAGTTCCTTATCAGTAGACTACCCCCAGAAAATAATACCATACCGCAGAACAGAGGCAACTAATCCATGGTAGGCTGTTAAAAGAGCCTGACTGTTGACTTTTTTTGAAAGTTGAAAGAGAGCATATGCAGATTTACTAAGTTTTTTGCAAAGGACTTCAATATGAGGTTTCCAAGTGAGTTTGCTGTCGATCACTATACCTAAAAACTTAGCCTTATTTGTTTCCTTAATATTACAGCCATGGTAATCAATACGACTATTCGGGTATTCACTACGTTGATGAAAGTGCATTATTTTTGTCTTATTTAGGTTTATTACTAAATTATTATTATGTAGCCAATTAATTATATTTTGTAAAGTAGTATTGATGTCTTGCTTGTAACCATTTGTATTTGTACACTTGATTACAGCTGTACTGTCCTCTGCAAAAAGAACCGTTTTGTTTTTTGTTACTTTTGGGAGATCGTTGAAGTATATCAAAAAAAGTGGCGGTCCAAGTACACTTCCTTGAGGAACACCATATTTTGTATACCTTGGTTCAGATAAGACATATTGTCTCTAACTTACTCTTTGGACAAATTCTAGAAACTTCTACGCATTGCAGTCTATCTGTCAAGTACGATTCTATCAACTTTAGAATGTTTCCTCTTACACCATAACTATGTAGCTTGTGTAACAAAATCTTATGGTCCACATAATCAAAAGCCTTAGTCATATCCGTGTAAATTGCACAAACTGGATTTCTCTTATCTACAGATGGCATGACGTTAGTCAATAGGTCAAAGAGTACCATATTAACTGTAGTAGTCTTACGGAACCCCTTTTGTTCTTTACAAAATAATTTATATTTTTCTAAATACGTGTAAAGAGAATTATAGAAGACTTTCTCAAATATTTTAGAAAAAATTGGGATTTTTGCAAATCTATAGTTTTTTAAATTTGTTTTGTCATCTTTTTTATACAACGGTTTTATTATAACTTTTTTAAGTCTCTCTGGAAATATGCCATCAGTATATTTACACAAGTTAATTATATGCACCAATGGAGGTGCTATTACCTCTTTAGTGAACTTTATGACTTTAGTAGAAATGCCATCGTATCCAACAGTACTTGTGTTTTTTAGGGTGGAAATTATTTCTATGATGTCGTCAATTGTTGCAATTGCATAAACAAGGAATTTAATGTCTGATTGTTAAAATTAATATTATTCATTGAGATGTCAGTTTTTATATTGTTTTCAATGTCTGTATGGCTCAGCGTTAGTTAGAGTTTGGTGAGTTGACGGTAAACCACGGTTGACCACAAGAAATAGTTTATTTCTTAAAGTTACAAAATAGTTATAAGTTGGATGCCAATCCGTGCCAATCGCGATAATTGCAATATGTCAACTAACTGTAATGTTCCGTGAATATTATTATATATAAATTGAGGTCGCTTTGTCAGCAACCAAAACGTTGTACGTGCACCGTACATGCTCCCAAGGGAAGAATGGGAGATGGGCAGTAACGAAAGGCGAGATGGGCAACCAGTACATAGCAAAAAATAAGTATAAAAAATGTAAAAGAAACAAAGTTTAAAAATTATGTAAGTAAAGTAAAAGTATAGTAAGTAAAGTAAAAGTATAGTAAAGTAAAGTAAAAAGAGTACATAATAAAAAAGTATAAATATTAATTTGACGATATTTCATCAAAACTAAATCCCTTTCCAGGTTCCTGTCTCGTCGAGCTACGGATCTCTCGCATCTCGATGTTAACTTCTTTGTCTGCTCCTTTCTGTTGTTCCAGTTTAGTGCTTGCCGTAGAATTCTGATTCCTATTTCTTCGTTTCTTGATAATGAAGTAGATGCCAACTATAGCAAGTCCTCCCAACAACAAAGAAGTCGAGGAATAAAAATACACATCGTGCGGTGAAATACTTGAAGCCGCAGGTAGCACTTCATGCTGTTTTTGGTAAGAGATTTGACGATCAAGTTTTGACAAATCTCCTGCATTGGACAATTCAGTGATGTTCAGCTGTACGTTCCTCCAGCTGATATCAAACATGTTGTTTATCGTGGTATTTATGATGGGTACTTCGATATCCAATCCCGTGTTTACCCTACTTCCTAAGTGATTGTAAGTAAATATCGTGGCATCTTTTTTCTGTAGTAAGCACTTAGGTTTCAAGGCAATGACTCCTGTTCCGTCAATGACCGCCGGTGTCACCTGATCGCTGCATATTACACGCATCAGCTGTTTGTCGCACAACGTAAATAACCAAACGTTAGGTTTATGCAATTTTATCCAACTCTCCTTACAAGTTATGTCATTAATGACGCACGATAGTGAAGTTTGTTGGCTAAACACTTTGGTCTCACAGGGCGCATCTTTATCGTGTAGACTGTATACGGGTTGTCGCGAGATGCACGAGAATTCATCTTCTCCGTATGAGGTGCAATGGTGCATATCTTGCTCTTCCAAGGTTATATATGAGTTTTTTATCAAGTTGATAGCGATGAAGTCCGAAAAAGGTTTAACAAGTTTTAAGTGTCCTTGTCTCATGAATGGAATTGGAATTACACGATATATTTTGTAGTCTTCGTCGCTCAATAACGGAATGTGTAATTCAAACAGTAAATAGTTACGTGTAATTCTAGCTTTCACGTGAATCAGTTCGTAGATGACTTGAAAATCCTTTTGCATATCCTTAATCGGCAAAGAAAGTCCCTGTGGTAGCTTTCCTGATATAATATTCAGTTGCTCAATCAGTTGAGATGCCGAAAAAAGGTGTGTGTCTAAATGGCCTCTGTAGATGTTGGCTAGGGCATTCATCAGCATTTCTTGAATTCTATGTAAATCGCTCAGAATTAAAGTTGAAGTTACAGCGGCAGAATGGATGTCATTTATAGTGTATAATATATGTGCTCTGTTTTCTATTTTTGTGATTTCTCTGCTAGTCTGATTCATGTAGATCTGTACTGTTTTGAATTGTTTATTGATAAATTCCGAGCTTCGTTTAATCATACTATTTTCTGCTTCTACAATCAGTGTTTGATTTTTCATTAATTGCAGTAAATAGTTATCACTTGCTTGTAAATATTGGATATCCTGTTCATATTTTTGTGCAAAATCCACATCAAGAACGCCGAATAGTGTTCCTGCTAATTTTCCAACCCCATCGAAGTAACCTCGTTTTTTCCTTGAGCGTTGAGCTAGTAACATAGAATTGTATTCAGTGAGATGGTTCAATTCATAACGTAGGTGATCGACGACGGTTTCGCAGGGTGGGTACTGGTGCACTATTCGTTGACAAAGTGTATCCACTTGATCGAGGTAGAATTTAATCTTACTCGTGGCTTGCCAATATGAAGTCAAGTTGTAATAAATCAACAGCGTCCATTCATCGTGTATAAGTTGCAGTTTCCCGGCTTCATCAAAGTATATTGGTTGATTGTTAAGTATTGATGTCACCTTATAGTTGCTTGAAGCAACAGGCGTCGCTTGTGTGATTCCCATTATGGTCATTATGCACATTAGAACTAGAGAGAGTAAACTAGTTTTATTAATCGTGCGACCTCTTTGCCTTTTTTGTTTTTCAGGTTCGGACTGCTGTTGTTGTTTGTTTATTACGTCTTCGGTTACTTCCGTAGTTTGTAAGTTCTTGCGTAGCGGTAACGGCGACAGTTTCACGATTGGTCGTTTTAGTTGTCCCTTTTTAGTTTTAAGAGTAACGACTCGAACATTTCCGTCAGTCCCCGGATGAAGTTCCACGACTCTTCCGAGAGCCCACCGTCCCGGAGGCAAATAGTCTTCTTTCACTAACACTAAGTCACCAACTGCTAGATTCTCCTTTGTTTGTTGCCATTTACTGCGTACTTGTAATTGCTGCAGGTATTCGTTTGACCAGCGCTTCCAGATGTGTAAGTTAGTTTGTTCAACCAACCTCCATCTATTTCTCAAGTCGTACTGGTTGAAGTCTTCTTCTTCCTTCGACATAGACAATAAGGGACCGCCAACAAGAAAGTGACCTGGTGTCAAGTAGTCCAGGTCTTCAACGTCTTCAGATAGTGGGCAAAGTGGACGGGAATTCAAGCATGCTTCAATCTGAGTTAATAATGTTGTGAACTGTTCGTAAGTTAACTTTTGTTCTCCTAGCACTCGCTTCAAGTGATACTTCATGGACTTAACGGCGGCTTCCCAAAGTCCACCAGCTGATGGCCAGAGAGGGGCGTTAAAATGCCAGTTTATCTTTAAACTATTCATCTCGTCGTAAAACTCAGACGATTGAAAAGTTTTATTTCGTTCAAAGTCCTCTTGCAGTACTCTTGCGGCACCAACAAAATTAGTTCCGTTGTCTGAAAACATATGCTTCGGAGTACCTCTGCGCGCACACATTCGTTTAAAAGCGGCAAGAAAAGTTTGAGTTGTCAGGTCAGACACCAACTCAAGATGTACGGCTTTAGTAACCAAACAAATGAAGATGGCTATATAAGCCTTGCATGTTTTCACGCCTCTCCCCTTGTTGATTTTTATATCAACGTGTCCGGTAAAGTCCACACCGGTATTTGTAAATGGCCTCGATGGTGTAACTCGTTCTTTTGGCAAGTCAGCCATAATTTGCATGTTTCGTTGAGACTTAAAACGGTGACATCGTATGCACTGCCTAAGTTCCTTTTTCACTGTTCTGTTCCCACCAATAATCCAGTACTTGAGACGTAAGTATGCTAGCGTGAGTCGTGCCCCACCATGGAGAACTTCATGATGGGCTTCTTGGATGATCAACTCTGTTAATCTTCCAGTAGCAGGGAGAATAACTGGATGTTTCGATTCAGGAGGCAGCACGGAGTTGATAAGTCGTCCCTTGACTCGCAGTATCCCATTCTTATCGAGAAATGGGGTCAACTTCAGAATGTTGCTTTTAGTTGATATTGAGTTGTTTTTCTTCAAACATTCGATTTCTTCCCCAAAGTACATTCTCTGCACAGTTTTGATCACCATTTCCGTTGCTTCAGTAATTTCTTCAGAAGATAACGATACAATCACGTTATCAACGCCGGTTATGTTATTTTTTCGGACGTAAGTATTTCTAACTCGAAGAATCCACGCAAGTACTCGGATTACACGTTTGAAACTGCTATATTTACTCAACAGCTCGGTAATTACTTCACTGTTTTTATAAGTTGCAACGCAGCATTTATTGTTTGCTGTTAGTGTGTCACATAGTTCATTGTCTTGTAAATAGAGCATATTATTGTCATTTTGTTGGCTGTTTTTAAAGTTACAAGTTTTCAACCAACTTGGGCCCTCCCACCAAAGTTTAAATGTTAGAAGTTGAGAGGGAGAGAGACCTCGTGTTGCACAGTCAGCCGAGTTTTCTTCCGACTTGACGTAGTTCCATTGTTTTGATGGAATTATGCTGTTTATTTGTGAGACTCTGTTGGCGACATATTTTTCCCATCTATTTATGTCTCCTTGTAGCCATGCCAATACCACTTTAGAGTCACTCCAACATTGTATTTGGAGATGTTTAGTAGAGAGTGTACTCTTAATTTTCTCTATAAGTCTGGCAAGTAACAATGCTCCACAGAGTTCCATTCTAGGTAGAGATATCTTCTTACTAAGCGGCGCGACCTTTGTTTTTGCAGTTATTATTGTAGTTGTGAAATTTCCGTTCTTGCTTTTCACTCGACTATAAATGACGCACGCATATGCCTTTTCGCTTGCGTCGCAAAACCCGTGAATCTCAATATTATCGTCTGTACATTGCAGCCATCGTGGGATTGAGATTTTGTTGATTGAAGGGAAATCCTTTCTCAACTTTTCCCATTCAGTTGTTACGTCGACGGGCAGACAATCATCCCAGTCGATTTTGCTGATCCAGACCTTTTGAAAAAGTAGTTTCGCTTTTATTGTTGCAGGCGATAGAAAACCAAGAGGATCGTATAATTTACTTATTTCACTCAGCAATACACGCTTCGTTAGAGTTTTCTTTTCCGGTAGTCTCCATTGATAAGTAAATGTATCCTGTTTCTGGTTCCAGTTCATCCCCAACATTTTTGTGTTTGATGTTGCGGGGCTGAATTCTATGTTAGCCTTAGTGCTCTTTTGGTCGTCTCGCAAGTCCTCTAATATAGCCGCTTCGTTACTTGTCCACTTTCTTAAGTTGAAACCTCCTTTACTCAATAGTTGAATGAGTTCTGCGACCATTCTCTTCGAATCTTCAATGCTGTTTTGCCCATGGACTAAATCGTCCATGTAAAAATAGTTTAGTAGAGCGCTGACGCTCTCAGGATAGTTATCCTTTTCATCTTGTGCAAGTTGATGTAAGGTGCGCATTGCAAGATAAGGCGCGCTTTTCATACCGTAGGTCACAGTGCATAGCTGCCATTCCAGCAATGGTTCGTTGGAAGATGATCTCCAAACAATAGTTTGTAAGTGCTGTTGTTGCTCGTTCAGCCATATATGTCGATACATCTTTTCAATATCTGCCGTAAAGACGTATCTGTACACTCGCCAGTTAATAAGTAGCGTGAACATGTCCTTTTGCAAGTTTGGGCCAGAGTACATAAGGTCATTGAGACTGTTGTTATTATTTGCCTTATAAGATGCATTAAACACAACTCTCAGTTTCGTCGTAGTCGACTCAGCTCTTAAAACTCCGTGATGTGGTAGATAGACTTGGTTTTTTCTACGAGTATCAGCAGTTACAGGCTTCATGTGGCCCAGGGAAATGTACTCCTCCATAAAGCGTTTGTATTCCCTATTTAGGTCGTTGTTCTTCAACATTCTCCTCTCAAGTTGTAGGAACTGAGCTTGTGCTTGAGACTTCGTGGCTCCTAAGTTTGAGTTATAGTTTGACTTCATGGGCATCTGCACCACATATTTCCCGTCATCTAACCTCGTAGTAGTCGAGTTGTAGTGCTCCTCACAATGCTGGTCTTCATTAGTTGAAGTTGTAGTGTTCGAGATTTCTTCAGTTTCCCAGAATCGTGTCATATTTTCTAGGTCATTGAGTATTACATAGCAGTTAAATGTCTTGACATTCCCGCAGAGTATCCAGCCAACTCTTGTTTGTTGGGCTACGGGGAAATTGTCGCTTTTTATGACCCCATTCAGTATTAGTTCTGAATAGATTTCGGCACCCAGAAGTAAGTCAATCGGGCCCGATTTATTAAAATGTGGGTCTGCAAGTTTTAAGTTATCTATGTAATCCCAGTTTTGTATGGAGAAGGATGCTGTAGGCAAGTTATTTACTAATTTCTTCATCACCAAGGTTTCTAATTTAAATTCATAATCCGAATGTATAGATTTGCATTCCAAGTCAATTGACCCCTTACAATTGCCGGACAGTGAACCGACACCTGACACAATAGCGCTGACTTTGCGTCGCGGTAATCTGAGTCGTTGCGCGGCGTGTTCTGTCACGAGACTCACTTGCGACCCTTGGTCAAGCAAACCTCTTAAGCTGATATAATCTCCATCAATGGTCTTTACTTTTAAAAGTACAGTCGTCAACAAAATTTCCTTCGCCTCGTTAGTTAAGTTATTCACGGCATGTGATGTCGATGGCGTGCTGGCACTCATAGCTGCGGGACGGTTGTTCTGCTCATTCTCATCCTCATGTAAAAGCGTATGGTGTGGCTTGTTGCATAGTTTACAAGTTTTTCTCGAAGTGCATTTTTGTTCTCCATGACTGTACAAACAATTCGAACAAATACGTAAATTGCGAACTGTGTCATTTCGTTCCTTTGCGTTCATAGCCAAGAATTTGCAACATTTCATTAAAACGTGTTCAGTTTTGCAAATCGGGCAATTCTTCGTTGTTGTGAAGAAGGCTTTGGTCGATTTATACGGTCTGTTAGAGTTTGATGACCTCTGGCTATTATATTTATAATTATTGCTTCGAGCGAATGACGCGTTGTTTTGCTGTCTATCTGTCTGATTTTTATTCGACGAGTGTGACCTTTGATGAGTATTTCCTTGTAAGGCTTCCAACGCCATGAATTTATTCTCCAAAAATTTGATGAATTCATCCAAGTCGGGAAATTCTCTCGGTTCTTTGAGATCCTTGATGTACTCGTTGTAAGTCACCTTGTCCAGTTTCTGCACCAACAGATGAACAATTATCGGATCCCAGTTGGTTATTTCTAGTCCAATGTTACTGAGTCCGTTCAGACACTCGAGAGTGACGTCATGAAGTTTCCTTATGCTTGCGGCGCTAGCTTCTGATATGAGAGGTTGATTTAGAAGCGTGTTCATATAAGACGTGAACAACAGGCGCTTGTTATCATATCGATGCGTGATTATCTCCCAGCAGGAAGTGTAGTTTTCCGCGCTTATACCGAGGTGCTGTACAATCTTCTCGGCTTCACCCTTGAGTTTAGTTTTGAGGTGTTGCATTTTTTGCGCTTTTGACAGCAGTGGGTTATTATGTACACTTTCCAAGTACAGATCTTTAAAAGTTAACCATTGATGGTAGTTTCCATTGAAGTCCGGTATCACAATTTTTGGAGTTGTCTTCTCATAGTGAGCGTTGTTCCAAATATGATGTTGTAGTTTCTTTCGGATGTTATCATAAACGTTTTCTATAGCATCATATTTTTGTTTGTAAGTTGAATCTTCATCTTGTGAAATATAGTCAAGTTCCCAGTTAGTTTTCTCAATTATATCCCATTTGCCTTTCAAGATATTAAGACTATCTTCTAGCTCCCATTTTTCAGATGACGAGTCGAAGTTTATCTTCTCCACAGTACGTTCAAAAGCTCGAAAGTTGCAGAATTGCTGTCGTAAAAGCTCCTGCTGTTTTTCGGTGGTCTTGTCCGTTTCGCGAGGAGGTATATGAAAGTTGATATCATCGAAGTTAAAGGTTGCTTTTGTTTTACCTTGTTTAGGAGTAGAAGGTGATAGTTCGACTTTACTCTTCGATACAGAAGGTAACTCAGCTTTACGTTTCAGGATATCTTGCAGAACGTCCTCGTACATCTTCTTAGTGTTGTTGAAAACGTCGTCAACGAAGTATTGGATGTCAGTTATTCCAGATTTCTCCAGTTGCTGATGATTGAACACAAACTTCTCCCAGTTCGTGTTCAGCCGAGAAAGTCGCTCCTCCAGGTACTCCAAAGTTTTTCTGCTAGGACCGTCTTTCTTGTAGTTGATGCTGATTTGCTTCAAGTTGTTGAATATAGTTTCTTGGCGACTGATGATCTCGCTGATGTTCTGAGCCATCGTTGATTGTTGTTGAAGTTAAGTTTAGTTAAGTTGATTGTTGTTAAGTTTAGTTGTTCGATAGTACCGCAGGGTTGTTTCGCCGCAGGCACTAGTTCAGTAAACTTGCGAAGTTTTCGCAGTTATTTTGGTGGATACTAAGCGTATTCTTTCTCTACTAGAGATATGTGCGCCTTCTCAATCTTACTGGGGCGACCCGCTTCTGGGAGACCAGCAAGACCGATTCGCTATCGCTAATAGAGACACTTCACACACTTAATATCCTCGAAGCTCGAAGGACCACCTTTTATGTATGGCTCAGCGTTAGTTAGAGTTTGGTGAGTTGACGGTAAACCACGGTTGACCACAAGAAATAGTTTATTTCTTAAAGTTACAAAATAGTTATAAGTTGGATGCCAATCCGTGCCAATCGCGATAATTGCAATATGTCAACTAACTGTAATGTTCCGTGAATATTATTATATATAAATTGAGGTCGCTTTGTCAGCAACCAAAACGTTGTACGTGCACCGTACAATGTCACCAATAAAATAATTGTTGAATTCATTTGCAATGTCTACGGGGTGTGTGAACGACAAATCATGTCCATTAATGCACATAATTGACTCCTGTGGCAAACACACTTTGGTTTTATTTATTACTTGCCAGGTAGCTTTTGATTTATTTTCGGCAATGTTAATATAATGATTATTTTGTGCTTTCTGTGTTAGCTTGATAATTTTTCTATAAAGTTTAGTATAGTTTTTAAGAACTTTTTTATTCGTGGAGTCTGAATTTAATCTATATTCCCAAAGTAACTGCCTTTGTTTCTTACTACATACTTTTTTTCCTCGAGATATCCATTTCGTTTCCTTGTTTGTTTTGATGGTTATAATTTTTTCCGGAAAACATAAACCGTATAAAAAAGAGAAATCGTCCATGAAATTGTCAAAAGCTTTTTTTGCGTCCATAGAATCAAAAACTTGCGTAAAAGATAGAGAGCTAAGATGCGTTTTAAAAGTTTTTAAATTATTCAAGCTTAAGTCCTGTTTTTTAGTTTTCCAATATTGTAGTTTACAAGTTTTATTATAAGGTACTTTAAGTATTTGACATGTATGATCAGAAAGGACCAGAACTTTAACTTCCGCTTTGCAGTTTTACCTATAGTTGTGCGCAAAATTGTCAATACAAGTTTGACTGCTTAACCTTGTAGGAGTATAAAGCGCTAGTTTTAGATTGTACTTCAAAAGAAAATACTCAAATTCGAATGTAGTTTTGTTTCTTTTCAAAACATCAATATTAAAATCACCACATACGACGATTTTTTTTATTTGAGGATAAACTAACTTTAGTCAAAATTTGTCTAATTTTTCATAGAATATTTCATAATTAGGTTTAGGTATTCTATATATACAGACAATAATAATTTAAGAAGATAATATCTCTACAGCGCAACATTCAAAAATACCCGCAACCGATTGTTTTGCTATGTCCGGTATTTCTTTAAATTGCAATCCTGCTCTAACAAAAATACACACACCTCCTCTCCTTGTATTTCTGGAATAAAAAGCGGCTGGACAAAAATTTGGAATGTGCAACAAATCCTCATAACCCTCCTATATGAAATGTTCTGTAACACAAATAACATCAATAATGGTTCCTTTGTCAGATAATTCCACTAGCTTTACAGTCAGAGTATCTGATTTATTTATTAGGCCTGCTATGTTCTGATGTAGAATATTAAGGTATTTAAAGAAAAAACTGAGACTTAACTTGTGATTCTGTACAAAAACTATTTTTACTGTGTTGTAGGCAGTCAACTTCTGAGTGCGTAGTAGTCGGATTGCTTAGACTAAATATAAGGTCTCGTAAATCTGATACAACAATCTCCAAACCACGATTATTTAAGGTCCCATATTTTTTATTATAGGTTTCATAATCATATGGAAGATTAAGATTAGAGTCTAGCAAATACGCATAGTTACATGTATCTATATCTAAGTATAGAAGGTTATTAAAAGTTTATATGCGGCTGTTAAATATAATATTTGAATCTGTCATATATCTACTATAGGTTGGTAAACAAATAATAAAGTTTGTGTGACTCAATGGTAACAATTTGTCTCTAATAAACTTTTTATAAGCTACTTTGAGAACGGCTCGTTGTGCGCGTTCCGCTCTTATCAAATGTGTCTTTAGTGCGACCCCCTATGCGGCTATACTATAACTAAGAAGAGATTCGCACAGAATGTCATATATCATCTTCAAAATCTTCGCTTTTGCAATCTTACCCATTCTCTTATAGACATGTAGCAGCTTCCTAACACGTCCTGTGCTCTATTTGCTATGCCCAGGTGAGGTTTCTGTCAATGTAGACACCTAGGTATTTTATATGAGCTACCTGTTCAAAGCACGGGCATGAACATTCAGAGTCCGAGCTTATGACATGAATGCAATTTAATAGCTAAGTGACTTGGGCAAGTGTTTCTTGCGCTGACACTAAAGTTGATCACCTTCGTTTTGTTCACATTAAGTGTCAACAAATTGTAACTTAGCCATTGGGCAATCTGCTTTACACCAGCCTCAGCCGCCTCATAAACAGCCTCCCACGTGTTATCATAAAAAAAAACTATAGCTGTGTCATCAGCGTAGGCGAGAATGTTTGCTTTACAAAGTGTTAATGAGCAAAGGCTTTTAACATACATAATGAAAAGAACAGGCCCGAGTACGCTACCTTGCGGCATACCGTAGTTAAGGCGTAGGTAAGAAATATAGTTATTACTTAAAATTAACCTCTGTGTGCGATTGCAGAGGTAGGACTGGAACCACTCAAGAGCAGTGCCACCCACACCTATGCCTTCAAGTTTTTTTAGAAGTATGCTTCTAGAGACGGTATCAAAGGCTTTGGCAAGGTCAAGGAAGATTCCAGTACATTTGTTACCATTATCTAGTTTGGTGACAACAAAGTCGACTATATCTATAACTGCATCTTCCGTTGACCTGTTCTTGCTGATTGTCTGATAGAATGCCGTTCTTTTCAAGGTAGCTTAATAGTCTGGTATTCATAATCTTCTCGAGGATTTCGGACAATGACGTGAGAAGAGAAATGGAACGATAGTTTGATGCAATGGTCTTGTCACCAGACTTGAAAATTGGACAAACATTTGCCATTTTCAAAGTTGCAGGTACAATTCCAGAGGAAATACTCAAATTGCACAAAAAATCGATCGGGGGATGAGGAAAAGCTTGTTCAGTTTAAGAATTTAGTTGGGAATGCCATCCCAGCCAGGTGCTGATGCATCTTTGAGATTTGTAATAATCTTATTGACTTCATAAGTTATCAGTTGGGTTTGCATAAAAGGAGTTAATTGGGGATGAGTTGAGATATAAACTACTAGTTTATACGAGTTGAGTTGAGATATAAACTATTAGTACACTTTAGACGAGAAATTGCAATGGGGACCTCACATAACATCTCTTGCGGGGCGGCTAAGCTCAGCCGCTTATGCTGTTAGAAAGATAAGACAGTTAACAGATGTAGAAACCGCGCGCTTGGTCTATTTTAGTTACTTTCACAGCATTATGTCGTACGGTATTTTGCTGTGGGGTCGTGCTGCTGACATTGAATCTGTATTTATTTTGCAAAAGCGTGCTGTTAGAGCCATTTATAATCTTCGTCGCCGCGATTCTCTTAGGGAAATTTTTAAAAAGATTAATATTATGACAGTAACTTGTCAATTCATTTATTACAATATTATGTATGTAAGAAAAAATCGACATCTCTTTAACAAAATTAGTGATAGACATCATATTAATACTAGAAATAAAAATAATTTAGATCAAACATTTTATAGATTAGCCAAAGTACGAACATCTTTCATGGGGTACTGTGTTAAATGTTACAACAAAATACCTTGTGACATATTAGAACTAAATGAAAGAAAATTTAAAACTTACATTAAAACCACACTTTGTAAACAAGCATATTACAAACTAGATGATTATATTAAAGATAAGAATGCTTGGAAACATGCTGGTCCTGCTCCATAGGACAATCGAGGGTATAGTAGAAAAAGTCAAACTTGTTTTATTTACTGGTGTACTTTCAGGTTTTTAATATGTAATTTAACTCACACACTGATCCATTGTTTTTAATTATATTGTAAATATGTGAGTACCATGTCCCTTACTAGCAAACTTAATTTTATCTCTGCTGGTATTGCTTTGTTGTACCTATATTAGTGTAATGTTGGATGCATTGTGCTCACATAATATAATCAATTGATCAATGTACAAAATATTGTAAAACGTATATTTGAAAAGAGTAACTATGGAGTTTCTTGTCCGTTCTTCTCCATAAGAATCTACTTTTTGCGAATGGACAACTAGAGTCACTTATATTTTAATTTTAAACTGTAAATTTGACGTTCAAAAGTGCCTTTTAATGGTATAGTTGAAATAAATGAATTGACTTTGACTTTGACTTTGACTTTGACTTTGACTTTAGTTGTCACAGCTCGCTCGGATTCGGTTTTATTAAAATTTTAAAGCGTTTTTGCAGCAAGCTTTTCACCAACAGATGTTAAAAAAATATTTGCTCTATCTAGAGAGTGTTTAGGGTCGGGACAGGCGTGTAATAGTTCTAACTTGTTAGTCATATACTTTTTTATGTTACATATGCTTTTTATAGCTTTTCATGTCTTTTTACTATCACCTTTAGAATCTTCTAAAATGTTTCTGTCGTACTCATTTTTTCGATTTTGTGTTAGATTATTGCAAACATTTCTTTTGTTTTTATACCGCTGCTGTATCGTGAAATTATCTGTGTTAATTTTATTACTTGCTTCCATATGTATGTAGGTCTCTTTTTCTGATGCATTTTATTAATCCTTTAGTCATCCAGGGCTTTCTAATAGAATTTGAATTACGACTAGTCTCTGTAGTAGTGTATGTTTGTATTGCTGTACTTAATGTATCAATGAAATCGGCAAATGCTTTGTCTGCATCATTAGTTAGTGTAGTCAATTTTAATTTTAAATTTTGAATCAGTCGCTGAGCGTGAAATTTCTTTAGCAATTCATGTAATAATTGTATCATGATCAGTTATACCCGAGCTGCATATGACGACCTTTACTGATTTTTTTGATTTTATCAAGACGTGGTCTAATCACGTACGGTCATGAGTGGGATAATTAAGTCCCGGGTAGAAGCCATAGTGTCCAGTTGCATCCAAATAATCGCTTGCACGCCTGTCCTTCGAGTCCGGGGAGATATCAATATTGATATCCCCCAGTATAATGCAGTTGGGACTTTTGCATCCTTGCATATATTTTTCCAGTGACTCACAAAAATTGTTAATGTTATAAATAGATGGAGACCTATTTATAACACAAATTGTATATATGTACTTTAGCAATGTGGATAAGCGGAAAATTTGCTTCCTGAAAAGAAGGCTCCTCAATAGCCACCTGGAGATTATTTTTGTATAAAACCGCAATTCCATAATTTTATTCTGATTGAGATAGTGTCTATAATAGTGGCACACATAGTCATTAAGAGATACTAAAGGTGTATTTTCAGTTAATCGACATTCAGTAAGGATAATTATGTCAGACATAAAATCTATTCCACTCAAAAAGACTGAAAAGTTGTCGAAATTTTTATGTATACTACGTATATTTTGGCATACTATTGATTTAGCATCACCAATATCCAGTGAGCATTCTTTTGGGGTATACGAACCATATGTGTGTTGTGAATTGAGACATGGTGTGTGAGTTATAACGCAATTAGCCATGAAGACAAGCCTGTGTAAAGACAATTTATAGAGTACTAGCACTTCGCTCGCGACTTCGTTCGCGCAGATTTAGTTGGTACTCCGCAAACTTCAAGGCTTTCTACTAACCTAACCGTACCCTTTTTTAAGGTTTGTTATGGAAAATTAAGCACTACGATATTCATTTAACGGTCTCAGAATCAACCTACTATTCACCCCGTTCACCCCGTCAAAAATTGTTATATCTCACTTTTAATTTGTTCGTTCCAATTTCCACGTAAATTGAAGTGAGCAATATTATTACATAGAACACTATTTCATATATCGTCAATAGTTCTCGCAGTCTCTCTCATCTCTATTTTTTTTTTAAATATAATATATCCTATGTTACTCGGTGAAGATGTAGCTAGTGGCAGTGTAATGGTGAAAAATTTTAAAAATCTTTCATCGGTTGAGTAGTTTTTGAGCCAAATCGTAACAAACAAACAAATAAATCTTTCCTCTTTATAATATTAGTTTAGATTATTATTTGTTTAAATTGTAAATATACAATAAGACCTTGTACTTGTAAACATTATGGTGCAATAATAGATATTTGTTTAAACTATATAGAGTAAAAGGCACAAATATTTTATATTCAATTTTCGATCCAACAAACACATTTATTAAGATATAGATTAATACCATATGGGTTAAATAAGCTTCACAAAAATTCATTCTTTTCATCTAAAATTTTAATAGTAAAAGCAGTTATTGTGAGTTATCCGTCGGAGATAGGCATATGCTAGTGCAGACTTTTTTATAGATATTTATATGTTCTTTAATATTGTAGTACATTGTTTTGTTCTATCATCAATAGTTTTCGCAGCGCATGCGATGAAATACATTTTATGTCAATTTTTTTAACACCTTGTGCTACATTATTCAAGTTTTAGTAGTTAGGTATCTTTAATCATTTCTGGAAAATAAAACTTAAAATTCAAGGGACACCCGGATGGAACGAAGTTCCTTTCGATTTATTAGTGAAGGAATTGTAATATTTTTTTTTTGAGCTATAATAATATTTTTTTATTATTAACAAATTATAATGTAATATAAACTAAATCAGTAGGCTCAATAAATATATTTACCTTAGTTTCGGCTGTGCGTTGTCTGTCAGTCACTCAATCAGTAACGGAAGAATTTTAAAATTAGAAACTTAACTACCTTCTTAACTTAATGAGTATCTTACAATATTTTGTTAAAAACTTAACTACCTAGTTAGATATGGTCACATCTCGCAGTTATCGCCAACCGACTGAAATGTTGCATACACACGTTTGGTGTGAATGATAATGCAGTTAGCTTGTGACATAATTTTAAATCCTATAGTGAACTCCCAAAGATGGCGGGAAAATTAAATTATTTTTATAGGGTTTGCTGGGAGTTATGCGATATTTTAAAAACTTGTTTATTTAAATGTTTTTAGAGTTCCGTAGCCAAAGGGTAAAACGGCACCCTATTACAAAGACTCCGCTCTTCGGAGCTGTCTGTCTGTCCGTCCGTCTGTCAGGCCGTCTGTCTGTCCGTCCGTCTGTCAGGCCGTCTGTCTGTCCGTCTGTCTGTCCATCTGTCTGTCCGTCTGCCTGTCCGTCTGTCTGTCCGTCTGTCTGTCCGAATGTCTATCTATCCGTCTGTCTGTCCGTCTGTCTATCCATGTGTCTGTCCGTCTGTCTATCCGTCTGCCTGTCCGTCTGTCTGTCCGTCTGCCCTTCCATCTGCATGTCCGTCTGTCTGTCCGTCTGCCTGTCCGTCTGTCTGTCCGTCTGTCTGTCCGAATGTCTATCTATCCGTCTGTCTGTCCGTCTGTCTATCCATCTGTCTGTCCGTCTGTCTATCCGTCTGCCTGTCCGTCTGTCTGTACGTCTTCTGCCTGTCCATCTGTCTGTCCGTCTGCCCTTCCGTCTGTCTGTCCGTCTGTCTGTCCGAATGTCTATCTATCCGTCTGTCTGTCAGTCTGTCTATCCGTCTGCCTGTCCGTCCGTCTGCCTGTCCATCTGTCTGTCCGTCTGTCTGTCCGTCTGTCTGTCCGTCCGTCTGTCTGGCCATCTGTCTGTCCGTCTGTCTGTCCGTCTGCCCTTCCGTCTGTCTGGCCGTCTGTCTGTCCGTCTGTCTGTCCATCTGTCTGTCCGTCTGCCTGTCCGTCTGTCTGTCCGTCTGTCTGTCCGAATGTCTATCTATCCGTCTGTCTGTCCGTCTGTCTATCCATCTGTCTGTCCGTCTGTCTATCCGTCTGCCTGTCCGTCTGTCTGTACGTCCGTCTGCCTGTCCATCTGTCTGTCCGTCTGCCCTTCCGTCTATCTATCCGTCTGTCTGTCAGTCTGTCTATCCGTCTGTCTGTCCATCCGTCTGTCTGGCCATCTGTCTATCCGTCTGTCTGTCCGTCTGCCCTTCCGTCTGCCTGTCCGTCTGTCTGTCCATCTGTCTGTCCGTCTGCCTGTCCGTCTGTCTGTCCGTCTGTCTGTCCGAATGTCTATCTATCCGTCTGTCTGTCCGTCTGTCTATCCATGTGTCTGTCCGTCTGTCTATCCGTCTGCCTGTCCGTCTGTCTGTCCGTCTGCCCTTCCATCTGCATGTCCGTCTGTCTGTCCGTCTGCCTGTCCGTCTGTCTGTCCGTCTGTCTGTCCGAATGTCTATCTATCCGTCTGTCTGTCCGTCTGTCTATCCATCTGTCTGTCCGTCTGTCTATCCGTCTGCCTGTCCGTCTGTCTGTACGTCTTCTGCCTGTCCATCTGTCTGTCCGTCTGCCCTTCCGTCTGTCTGTCCGTCTGTCTGTCCGAATGTCTATCTATCCGTCTGTCTGTCAGTCTGTCTATCCGTCTGCCTGTCCGTCCGTCTGCCTGTCCATCTGTCTGTCCGTCTGTCTGTCCGTCTGTCTGTCCGTCCGTCTGTCTGGCCATCTGTCTGTCCGTCTGTCTGTCCGTCTGCCCTTCCGTCTGTCTGGCCGTCTGTCTGTCCGTCTGTCTGTCCATCTGTCTGTCCGTCTGCCTGTCCGTCTGTCTGTCCGTCTGTCTGTCCGAATGTCTATCTATCCGTCTGTCTGTCCGTCTGTCTATCCATCTGTCTGTCCGTCTGTCTATCCGTCTGCCTGTCCGTCTGTCTGTACGTCCGTCTGCCTGTCCATCTGTCTATCCGTCTGCCCTTCCGTCTATCTATCCGTCTGTCTGTCAGTCTGTCTATCCGTCTGTCTGTCCATCCGTCTGTCTGGCCATCTGTCTATCCGTCTGTCTGTCCGTCTGCCCTTCCGTCTGCCTGTCCGTCTGTCTATCCATCTGTCTGTCCGTCTGTCTGTACGTCCGTCTGCCTGTCCATCTGTCTGTCCGTCTGCCCTTCCGTCTGTCTGTCCGTCTGTCTGTCAGTCTGTCTATCCGTCTGCCTGTCCGTCTGTCTGTCCGTCCGTCTGCCTGTCCATCTGTCTGTCCGTCTGCCTGTCCGTCTGTCTGTCCGTCTGTCTGTCCGAATGTCTATCTATCCGTCTGTCTGTCCGTCTGTCTATCCATCTGTCTGTCCGTCTGTCTATCCGTCTGCCTGTCCGTCTGCCTGTCCATCTGTCTGTCCGTCTGCCCTTCCGTCTGTCTGTCCGTCTGTCTGTCAGTCTGTCTATCCGTCTGCCTGTCCGTCTGTCTGTCCGTCCGTCTGCCTGTCCATCTGTCTGTCCGTCTGCCTGTCCGTCTGTCTGTCCGTCTGTCTGTCCGAATGTCTATCTATCCGTCTGTCTGTCCGTCTGCCTGTCCATCTGTCTGTCCGTCTGCCCTTCCGTCTGTCTGTCCGTCTGTCTGTCAGTCTGTCTATCCGTCTGCCTGTCCGTCTGTCTGTCCGTCCGTCTGCCTGTCCATCTGTCTGTCCGTCTGTCTGTCCGTCTGAATGTCTATCTATCCGTCTGTCTGTCCGTCTGTCTGGCCGTCTGTCTGTCAGTCTGTCTATCCGTCTGTCTGTCCTTCTGTCCGACTGTCTATCTATCCGTCTGTCTGTCCGTCCGTCTGTCTGGCCGTCTGTCTGTCGGTCTGTCTATCCGTCTGTCTGTCCTTCTGTCCGACTGTCTATCTATCCGTCTGTCTGTCCGTCCGTCTGTCTGGCCGTCTGTCTGTCCGTCTGTCTATCCGTCTGTTTGTCCGTCTGTCTGTCCTTCTGTCTGTCCGTCTGTCTGTCCGTCTTCCCTTCATGCGCGAATCCGACTAACACTTGGCCGGTTTTTAATTAATAAAAAGTGTCGTCACAACTTTTCGTATGAATTTTTTCCGTCTAGCCGCCTTTCACAACGCGCGATAAGGAACTTCGTTCCAATATAGCCTATGCTACTCGATAAAGATGTAGCTTTCTAACGGTGAAAGAATTTTTAAAATCGGTCGAGTCGTTTTTGAACCAAATCGTAACAAACAAACAAACAAATCTTTCCACTTTATAATATTATATAGTTTAGATTTAGATTATATCAACTGAAGCAGTTAAACTATACTGAGAATTAGTTGTTAATTTTGTCGGATTCCCGCAATTACTGAAAGGTGTTTTTGTTTCTGACAACCGTGTACTTATCGCTTTCCTTTTTGCGCAGAAAGATACGGCCGTTCGCAATCCAGCCGTATTGGAAGTTTTCTGTTCTAGCGTAATCGCGAGCAAGAAAACGAAGTATTTTCGCCTTTGGGGTTAGATGGTCCGAGACAAAAAGATGTCTTTTGTGTTTATCTGACTGTCAGGGTGGGAGGTATTACATTTCCTAATAACTTTAAAAAGTTTGTCTTTCACAAAGGTATTGGTAAACTTAGTGACCACTGCCGACGTTGATGCATTCGCCTTCGATGGCAGTCTGTAGATATATTCGAACCAGTTAAGAATTTTTAATTCGAACCAGTAGTTCCAGAGATTAGCGCATTCAACCAAACAAACTCTTCAGCTTTATAATATTAGTAATATAGTAGCGCCGATACACTCCTGCAATGTTGAGTTGAGATGAATGGCTACCAACGCTCCGACTGATGACGTGAGCAGCACTGGGCAAGCGGTGCCCCGCGATGACCGGTGACGGGGTGCGGTGTGTGGTGGAGCAAGTAAACCGTGTCACGCTTGTGTGCCGAGCGGGCTAAGTGTGCGGTGTGTGCTGTGCGCCGGGTCACGCGCGGCCGCTGTGACACACATCGCCTCTAAACACGCTGAATTAGTAAACACCGCGAGTGTCGCGGAATGCGGGTCACCACTGCCGCTCGGCCAGGGAGCGCGATGTAGGACTACGAGTACATGCAACTACACCACGCACCCCAGACCGACTGTAAAATGCTCTCGACACTTTTCACACCACTGCAAAGGCTTTACTCCATCATCACTGATCGAACTATTTATTTTACTAGCTTTCGTCCACGGAGAACCAAACACAAAACGACGATGTTTAGATTAAGAAGACAAGTTGAATAAGCCTATGTAGTATTTATATTATAACGCTGCACAACCTAGTCTGCTGTCATCATTTCCAGACGTAGGTATGTACCGCAGGTTACCATCACAACCGAAAAGTGGTAGTCAGCAAAAGCATAAGATATCAGCCAGTAAAGTGTCCCCGCCCACTGGGACACGTCACACAGGCCTCCTCTGTGGGAGGACGAGTGGTCTGTTAGTAGTGCACGACGGACGCGGAACAGGTCCCGGTTACTAGTTTTATGTTAAAGGCCCCTTCACCGCTTTGAGAGCAGCGGTGACGAAATAAATTTAACTGGCCACTGGGCCGCTACTACCGCTCCAGCAATAGTCACGACCATTGTATTGCCGTCATAGCCGTGGCGCCGCAACATCACTTGTAGAGGAAGAGGCTCTCGTCGTTGTGTTCTGACCGGAACTTAATGGAGAACTCCTCTCGGGCCAGGATTGCTGTAGTGGAGCCTGTCTCTCACGGGCTTGTCGGAACTTGTCGCGGGCCGTGATAGGTGATCACAACTATACAGATGTATTTAGCTACAGTTTCCATGTTTAGATTTTTTATAAAAGATACTTTTTATTGCCCAGACTTGGAATTTCTCCTATAACGTGGGTGCGTTTACAAACATATAAACACACAAACACACACAGTTAGACCCGGAACAACTATCTGTAGGCCATACAAATATTTGTTCCGTGTGGGGATCGAACCCGCGACACGCAACGCATCAGTCAATCACTCAACCACTGCACCAACGGACCGTGCCGTCGATGTTGTTGTTGTTAATGTTTGATTTGAGTCAGTGGAGTTCGAGTGGCCAGCAGCGATTGTAACGGGTCGCATGTGGTGTAACGTGTCGCGTATGTAACATGTTGCATAAGTAAAGTGTTGCGTGTGTAAAATAACGCATGTGTAACATGTCCCGTGTGTAAAATAACGCATGTGTAACATGTCCCGTGTGTAAAATAACGCATGTGTAACATGTCCCGTGTGTAAAATAACGCATGTGTAACATGTCCCGTGTGTAACGTGTCGCGTGTGACAAGCGTCGCGTGTGACGTGTCGCGCGTCTAACTTATTGTATGTGTAACGTGCCACGTGTGTAACGTGTAGCATATGTAATGTGTCGCGTGTGTAGCGTGTTGCATAAGTAAGTATCGCGTGTGTAACATGTCGCATGTGTAACGTCGCAACACTTTATCAGTTAGCCGACGCCGAATGACTTACATTTTATGTTTCTGAATTATGGCGCTTTTATGTCCACAATCGTGTGTAACGACCTTTTTTATGGAAAAAATAAATGTGCGTTAAATTATTACGAGCCGGTGATGCTAACCACCTTAACCTGACACCCCCTCCCCCAAAGCTAATGTAAGCCCGACTTATTTAATCATAATTATCTGCTATTGGAACCTTATCATGTGCTACCTAGTCATACATACTCGTAAGCATCGGTAATGTTCTAAACACAGTGTGCGATTGACTGCCAAATGTATAGTTACTTAATATAATAAAGCTGAAGAGTTTGTTTGTTTAAACACAGTGTGCGATTGACTGCCAAATGTATAGTTACTTAATATAATAAAGCTGAAGAGTTTGTTTGTTTAAACACAGTGTGCGATTGACTGCCAAATGTATAGTTACTTAATATAATAAAGCTGAAGAGTTTGTTTGTTTAAACACAGTGTGCGATTGACTGCCAAATGTATAGTTACTTAATATAATAAAGCTGAAGAGTTTGTTTGTTTAAACACAGTGTGCGATTGACTGCCAAATGTATAGTTACTTAATATAATAAAGCTGAAGAGTTTGTTTGTTTAAACACAGTGTGCGATTGACTGCCAAATGTATAGTTACTTAATATAATAAAGCTGAAGAGTTTGTTTGTTTAAACACAGTGTGCGATTGACTGCCAAATGTATAGTTACTTAATATAATAAAGCTGAAGAGTTTGTTTGTTTAAACACAGTGTGCGATTGACTGCCAAATGTATAGTTACTTAATATAATAAAGCTGAAGAGTTTGTTTGTTTAAACACAGTGTGCGATTGACTGCCAAATGTATAGTTACTTAATATAATAAAGCTGAAGAGTTTGTTTGTTTAAACACAGTGTGCGATTGACTGCCAAATGTATAGTTACTTAATATAATAAAGCTGAAGAGTTTGTTTGTTTAAACACAGTGTGCGATTGAATGCCAAATGTATAGTTACTTAATATAATAAAGCTGAAGAGTTTGTTTGTTTAAACGCGCTAATAAGATTTAGAAAATTCTTTTATATGATAGCCACATTCACGAGAAAGGCTGTAGGCTATACAGGAACGGGAAAAACGGCACATGCGCGTACGACGACGCGGACACAAAAGCTAGTGCTCGATAATTTTCATTTCATATGTATTTAAACGACATGTGATACGATCAGACCGTGGTGACGGCGCCGGCGGTGAGCGGCGCTCCAAGTTATTCTCAAAAACAAACTACAACTGACTCCGAAGTGGGTTGAAATAGTATAAACCAAGAATACGGTAATTTTATTTCGACAATAGAAAAAACAGTTAGTTCTGACCCTTACTAGGCAGCAGAGCCAGTAGCCCGGAAAACGGTGAGATGAACGAGATGATTAAAGTACTTACAAATTATGCTCACCCTGTCAAGTAGCGAGACGCGGGTCTAAGTACACACTGGACGCGCAAGACAAGGGTCCGGAGCTCTCATACTTAGAAAGTACCGCGTCCCGTGACCCGCGATCCGGTACACGGAACACGCACTCGCTTGCACAGCGCGTGTGCTCATGGCTTCGATGGTGTTACTGCTCCCGACTTCTGATAGCACACAAACAAAGCAGGTTCCTTAGAGCTCACGGCAAGTTTCGGGATAATAATTATATTTAAACTATAATCTAATCTAAACTATAATACATAATCACACTAATATTATAAAGGCGAAAGTTTGTGAGTGTGTATGTATGTTTGTTACTTCTTCACGTGCAAACGGTTGCACCGATTTAGATGAAATTTGGTAAAGAAATTGTTTGAGTCCCGGGAAAGGACATAGGATAGTTTCTATCCCGGAAGTATGTTCCCTTGTATAATCTAAATCTAAACTAATATTATAAAGAAGCAAGATTTGTTTATTTGTTTGTTAGTTACGATTTGGCTCAAAAACTACTCAACCGATTTTAAAAATTCTTTCACCGTTAGAAAGCTACATTTTTACCGAGTAACATAGGCTATATTTATTTCCAAAAATAATTAGGGATCTTTACTAAAACTTGAATAATGTAACGCAAGTAGTTAAAAAAAAATCATAAAATGTCTTTCATCGCATGCGTTGCGAAAACTATTGATGATACATAAAAATAATGTACTACATTATTAAAGTACTTATTATTATTAATAATAATAATAAATCATTTATTTCAGATTCATCCTAAGATTACATCCATATGTGTTAGTAGAATTGAGAGCTTACAAACTAGCGTTAGTAATTATTGCCTAGAAAAAAATCGTGAGGGTATATGTCTAACTATTATGGTTAAGTCACAATGACCGCTTTTTGTTAAAATTATTCAATCAAAGCCCAGTTGGAAAGAAAAAGTGATGATTTTGAAATCAAGATATAAATCTTTATCCATTTAAATGGTTTGATAATTAAGGTTGATTATGTACATGTAAATTACACGTTAAATTATTCAAATCGGCCGTTTCGTTTCAAAGTTACGATGGGTATAAAATGCTCTAAGTTAGAAAAATGTTAGGGTTTGAGAGAACTGGGGAGAATCTTAACGCTTGGTCCGATGAAGTTGAAACACGGCATTAATGATTTGATTAAAAAAATAAGAATAACAAATATTAGGATTTTTTTCGAAAATAAACCCCGTAAGGAGCGAAAAGAGGTGATGAAATTTTTAGGGGAGGACATTATTGCTTACGTCAATTTATGTGAAAATTTTAATGAACAAACAAAAGTGGGGTATTTGAACCAAATTTAATCTGTGAACGGAGTGAATAGTAGGCTGATCCTGAGACCGTTGAATGGATATCGTAGTGCTAAGTTTTCCAAAATTTACCTTTGAAAGGGGTTAGAGGGGGCGTTGAAGTTTGTGGGGTACCTACTAAATCCGCGGGGACAACGTCGCGGGCGAAGTGCTAGTAATATTATAAATAGGAAAGATTTAATTGTTTGTTTGTTTGTTGGTTTGTTTGTAACGATTTGGCTCATAAACTACTGAATCGATTTTAAAAATTCTTTCACCATTAGAAAGCTACATTATTAACTTAAAACATAGGTTATCATATATTTTTGATAAATTAGAAATCAATTCCCTACGAAAATTGCAATAATGTAACCCAAAGTAGCAAAAGATTAGCCTAATAAATTTCAGTATTTGACTTGCGCTGAGAAAACTATTAATCTATACATATAAAAACTTCAGGGGCTAGGAGGTTAAATAAAGCGCAGTATACTTTCCAATGCTTCGTTATATTTTTCATAATAATCCATTAAAATCCTTAACCAAAAACATGTTGACGTTTCATGGCGGGAACAATCACGAATGCCACAGATTAAAAATCCCCGCCACATTAAACTAATGCTCATTCACTTTAAGTAATTTAAATTCAACTATATTAAAAATGGACCATCTGAAATAACTACTTACTGCTTATTCATTTTAAGTAGTTTGATGTTCAGATTTAAAAATAGAATATCAGCAAAATAATAAAAGATAACAGTCGGCCATTCTGCATTTAACGAGTCCTCTCGTATGTTATTCGTTGTTGGATGGTATCACTCATTCAATCAATCAGAATCCTTTATTTCAAACAGACCTATTACTGGCATTTTGAATAATAATAATAATAATAATAAATCTTTTATTTCACTCTTCACAAAAGTTCACATCGGTACCTATACATTTGTTACAGAAGTAGTAAAATAACAAACAATGCGAAACATATATGATCCTTTGTGAGAGACTGGACATTTTGAATGATCAAGGTCTGTCAGTCAAATAGACGAAGCTAGTTCTGCCACGCTAGCTACAAGAGCAGCAAGTTGTTCTGCAGCAAAACACACTCACTGACCCTATCTCGAGCGCAGCAGTTGCACGTTCCAAAAAGTAGATCCTATGGAGAAGAACGTGCGAGAAACTCCATGGACACTCTTTTAAATCAGTCTTTACAAAATCATGGTTACATTAGTTTTGAAATAATCAATAATTTTAAAGTATATCGTACCTACATACACTAAAAATAAATCTTAACAAGTTAAATCCTACAATAATTCAGGTTTAAATACCTATTCACTAAACATAACTGCTTCGGCCACCAAATAAATAAAAAATTGTTCCATTAATTTAAAATTACTTCCAACTCTTTACAATATAAACTTTTCACAGAAAATAATTACATTATAAAAATTCAGTTAGAAAACATATTCACTCAACGTATTTCCACACTCCTTCGTTGGCTTATCAGCCTCATTTGTGTGGAAATAACATTGTCAAAATATCGGGCATAATTCCTTTAGTTGGCTTATCGGCCTCATGTGTATGTAGATACTTTACAAGGTCATTATAATTACAAAAAAAAACATATTCACTTAACGTATTTCCACACTCCTTCGTTGGCTTATCGGCCTCATTTGTGTGGAAATAACATTGTCAAAATATCGGGCATAATTCCTTTAGTTGGCTTATCTGCCTCATGTGTATGTAGATACTTTACAAAGGTCATTATAATTACAAAAAAAAACATATTCACTCAACGTATTTCCACACTCCTTCTTTGGCTTATCGGCCTCATTTGTGTGAAAATAACGTTGTCAAAATATCTGGCATAACTCCTTTAGTTGGCTTATCGGCCTCATGTGTATGCAGATACTTCACAAAGGTCATTAATACTATAGTAGGCGCCAGATAATCGTGGAATAACGGTCATTGACCCACCTACAATTATTGACATGTGGTCTTTTGAGGAAAAAGCCACATAGATCTCAGTGGACCAAGCATTTGGCAGTTATCGTGTAGCTCAAACTTAGACAAATTTTAATAAGTACTTTTATCATTACCTTAACCTTTTCTTTGCCACCATGGGCTAACTTATATGGCCTGTATCTACACAACAGGCGTCGATTCATGTAAAGTTATAGTCATTAGCATTACATTCCATCTCGTCAGGGTACAATTTATCTCTTTTCAATATAAAATCCATACATCTTGAGCGGCTATAATGGCAGATACAATAGTAAAACAATAGCATCCATTAATCCCGTTCGGCCCTCCAGAAGAAACGTATGCAATGGGTTCTTGAACTTTATTTATATCCTGAGCTTTTAATTGTAAAGTATTTTAATCAAATTTATAAATATATTGCATCCAAAACTATAAGTGACTATAATAATCAACGGGCATTATAGTTCATAATTCTGTTTGTTCATGTCACGTAGAAACCCAAGTACATAAAAGATGCAGTTATTATTACCTTCAATCTTACACCAACCTCAATCCTAATATATAAAATTCTTCCGTTACTGACTGAGTGACTGACAGACAATGTACAACCGAAACAACTGGTCGGAGAAAGCTGAAATTTGGCATTAGCTTCCTCGGGGAGTGTAGGGAGGATTTCCCGAAATCCCTATAGGAACGACATATGCGCGTACGAAGTCGCGAGCAAAAGCTAGCACTTAACACAATAATTCATTTTAACTTGTCTGTCAAATCAGTACATTTTTTTTGTTGACCTAGTTAAAATTAAGTGTTCGCCAGTATTTATTAAAATTAAGCTAGTTTGTCCGGAACTTATGGCCTGACGATATTGAGTACCATCAAGCAGATCGTCTTTTACCTATTATTAATTCTTCTGTTGCAGAAAAAAAACGCCTTAACAGTTAATTTAATAATTGATTTACAAGGGCTATCCATGTATCATCAAATCCTTAAGAGATGTCAAATTGGTGTGATGTATCTATATGATACTCTTAGGCCCACTTGCGCTACTCCGCTTAGCAGTACACGGTCTAGTCCAACGTCACCGTTTGTATTACCTACTAGCTGCACATGCGTTGCAATCCTACAATTTTTTGTTAATTTACATATAGTTTTTTTTCGTAAAAGTAACATCACAATCTTATCAACGGTTTCGAAACGCATAGAGGACAAACATTGATTTTATCTAAATAGATTTAAATAACATTTATTATTGCGTGTTGCCTATCAATTTATCTCTTCAGTCCGACTAAGCAACCATTTCAAATTTACAGAAAATAGTATCTAATCTCTTTGCTTACCTACCCCATTAATTTCAGGAAAGAATAGTGCAAATGTAATTCACTCTATCCACACATATTTGAAAATTTTCTCCTTTAAATTTTAGCATCCTACCATTTAGATTTTTAACTGTTAGCGATGCCTAGCCGTGTATCCAACAAAACCATTTTACACACAATACCCAAACAGGGTCTACAACAACGGTTCTTAGCTCTAAGCCTTTGTAACCAACTAACAAAAAAAAGAGGAGATTCTCCATTAGGTGTTTTTTTTCTTCATCCTGTTTACCTTGTAGACCGAAAACATATGAATATGAAAATTCTTCTAATTTATATTTAACTAGAAGCCTGGTTATAAATAAGATAACGGAAAAGATTGTTTATGCTTAGTCATTGAAAATGTATGTCTGTACTTAAATAACTGTCCTCTTTATAGCTAAACTACCGTGTTGAAGAGATTGCCTGAAACACAGGTTTAAAAAAAACTATATCAGGCTAATACACTAATCTTGACATTACCTTCAGAATTCCATTCTGTGGCAACTGTAAGCTTACATTAGTTTTACACTAGTTTTATCCAGTTAATTATTGTAATACCATTATAGAATAATAAATAATATTTAATACTTACTGAATTATTTTTACACTTTTTGTAAACTGATTATTTCAAGAAATTTTATTTTATTTCAATAATCTTCTAATTTATTCTACCTCAAATCCAATTCTCGACTGAATGTACTTTTTTTTTAAGGGATCAAATTCAGGAACAGGATGGATAACCATTAGGTAATTGGAAAATGATTCTGTGAAGAAGACAACGACTTTCATATTCAACAACACTAGTTACAGATTCAGTATCTTCTCCTTTGAAATGCTTAGCAGAATTGCTTCTTAAAAGTCACTATCAGGTGTTGAAGTAGACGTACCTACTCACATTGATCACCCTCTGCATTGCCTGTGTTGGCGCTCATACCTCCGCGGTCGCTCATCAGCATCACACTGCTCCGACGATCCCTCGAAGCACCATCCAGACTCACTGCCACGATTGCGACGCGTCAGTGATGAACTCCGCTCCTCCGATCACCAATGACGATGTACCGGGTTTAGACGGGTCCCAGACTGCCCTAGGCATACCCGTTCAACTTCCTCAACTCCGGGCATCATAATATACAAAAGTCTGAAACTTGTTATTGACTGTATTAGTTTATGGCTAAATAAATGAAACGTGTAGCCAAGAAAATTGCATAGGTAGGTATGTTTTATTGTTAAACATACCTAAATTTAGAGTTCTCTATTGCTAATATAAGGTCCATAGTTTCAGCAGACTTTCATTGTTCAAGTTCAAATTCTCAACAGTATTATAAAGGGAAAAGAATTTATAATTATGTTCTTTTTTTTAACATGAAAAATATGTCAATAGAATGAAATAACAAACTCAATTATTTTGTAAAAATATGAAATCGAAATTAACATTAAAACAAATAGTAGATGCTTTCTACGCAAATTACCTACTTATAAACAATCATTTATACTCGCCTTAATTTTCAGCCCAAAGATTTGAAATTCAAATTTCCACTAGTAGGCGCAGGTAAACTGGAATTTTATCCATTTGTAATCCCAGTTCTGAACTAAAAACTTCAGGGGCTAGGAGGTTAAATAAAGCGCAGTATACTTTCCAATGCTTCGTTATATTTTTCATAATAATCCATTAAAATCCTTAACCAAAAACATGTTGACGTTTCATGGCGGGAACAATCACGAATGCCACAGATTAAAAATCCCCGCCACATTAAACTAATGCTCATTCACTTTAAGTAATTTAAATTCAACTATATTAAAAATGGACCATCCGAAATAACTACTAAATGCTTATTCATTTTAAGTAGTTTGATGTTCAGATTTAAAAATAGAATATCAGCAAAATAATAAAAGATAACACATATAATAAAAATATAACGGATCGCTGTCTGTTCATAGAAGATATATGAGAAAAAAATATTATTGGAACCTTTATCAACGCAAATAGCACCCAAAACAATGATTGTTAGAATTTTTGTCTGTGCTTTTGTGCACGCTAATCTCAGAAACGGCTTATCCGATTTAGATGTGGTTTTCACTAATACATTTTGGTAAGCTATACTTAACATTTAGTGTTTGTGTCATGTCAATCGGTTCATAAATAAAAAAGTTATGTCAATTTAAAGAATCAGGTCGAATATTTGTTAAACTATCTATTTCTATCTATTTTTTCTCTGTTCAGTAGCATTGACAGAAACTTTACTAAACTTCATAATAATCAATAAGTACCTATATATAAAATTCTTCCGTTACTGAGTGAGTGACTGAGTGACTGATAGACAACGCACAGCCAAAACTACTGGTCGTAGAAAGCTGATTGTCATGTAGCTTCCTTGGGGAGTGTAGGAGAGCTCTTAGAGCGGATTTCCCGAAATTCCTACGGGAACGGGATAAAACGGGATATGTGCGTACGAATTCGCGGGCAAAAGCTAGCGATACATAAAATTATAGTTAAAAAAAAAACTAAAAAACACATTTCAATAGGAAATTGAACTGAAAAGCAGAAAATATTTTTTAAATATTGTTATTTTGTTCAACAGCCTAAGAGAGTCTATTTACTCAATATACACTTCTGGACACATCTATTGGCCCACCTTGTATTTTCAGTTTCGTTTGGTCCTAGCTAAAATTTTATATTAGGTCGAGCAAAAAGTTTTTATGGAGTTTTGAACCTGGCACATTCACAATTTCATTCAATAGTCTTTTTTTGAATTTCGAACACAGAATTTAAAGAAACAAAAGACAATTTGGAGCCTGTTTGTTGATATCAAACAATCGAATACTAAGAAAACTTGGTTTTATTGGTTTACTTGGATTTAATTCTTGAAAAAGTGATTGATATCTTTGGTTTTGCAACAAACATTACTTATTCTTAACATTAAGGTGAGGTTCTATCAATAATCTATGGATACTTCACCTGAAGTCGCCGCCCAAGCTGTGGCACTTATTCAGGCCGGACACAGCCAAAGAAACGTAAGTGCTCAACTTAATTTAAGTCGATCTGCGGTCCGAAATGTTTATCGGAGGTACCTAGACACTGGCGGCTTTGTTCGTCGCCAAGGAAGGCCACGATCTCGGGTCACAACTGAAAGGCAGGATCGATTCATCGTGACGACCAGCTTGAGAAATCGTCACCTTACCTCCATTGAGATACAAAACCAACTTCGCGACTTCCACGGAGTATCTGTGAGCGCTCAAACTGTTCGGAGAAGGTTAAAAGAACGCGATATGGTACCACACAAGCCAGCTAATGGGCCCAAACTAACGCGAGCCCACCGAACAGCGCGCCTTCATTTCGCACGCAGTCATTTAAATTGGACACAGCAAGATTGGAGCCGTGTACTCTTTTCTGATGAGTCTAAAATTGTGTTACATGGCAATGATGGAAGGAAGAAGGTCTACCGACGTAAGGGAGAGCGTTTCGCACAATGCTGCTTTGAAGAGAGGGTTGCTTATGGCGGTGGCTCATGGACTGTCTGGGGCGGTATATCCGCGAGCGGCAAAACTCCACTTGAGGTTGTTACAGGACCACGCTGCCGTCCTTACGAAAAGTGCAATAACTCGAGTTTTGCCCCAAATTGAGTTAAGTACATATTCGGAATCTGCAGAACGAGATCTATATATTCTTTTTAGAAACTTTTTACGTATCTATGACGTAGCCGGTTTTAATACTAAGCATAACTGCAATATCTAGGTCGGTGCTTTATGGTTCACATATCAAGATCGAAATAACTATAGATAGGAATAACTTACTAACGCTATTAAGTAGTTTTACTAACTATATCTGCAATAAGTATAGTTAGTACATTTACAATTAGCATAGTTCGTCATTTGTAATATTCATTTACTAGTTTTAAGTGCAATAAGTTTGAGTTATTGCAGATATGATACGGAACCTTATTTACGCCACTAAATAATGTACTAACTATTTCTGCAATAAGTAAAGTTATTGCATTAATAATTACCATATTTCGTTACTGTGATCCTCATTTACAAGATATAAATACAATAACCTTGAATTATTGCAGTTATTTTATGGGGTTTTATTACTAATTATGGGAAGAAAACTAAAATTATTGTAGTTAGTAGATTTATTGCATTTATTTGTAGGAAGATTAAACGAAAACAGTATACCTACGCGAAATAAACTGCAACACATTCACCATTTATTGCGTTTTATAACTAGCACCAGGGGGTGAGAGGGGTACGAGGGGAGTAAAATATTTCGTCCAAATGCCAGTCGCGGCTAGGCATTGATTCGAGTCGGACGATCACAAGCACGTGCGAGATATTCTCATATCTAACGAATTTAATATTACTTATTTAATGTTTTCTTGTCACGGTTAATACGCTATGATGTTATGAGCCAGTACTACTTTGTTTAGTAATTAAAAGACACACATTGTTTTAATTAATTAGTTAGTGACTAACAAAAATATTATTTTGCTTTATAATAGAACAATGAAAAAAATAACTAAAAACTTGCTATTAGACGTAGTTGCAAGGTAAATGACGTCATAGTGGCACGGCATGTTAGGAGATATCATTATTTTTTAATAACTCAGCAACAAAATAGGTAGTATGTTCGGGTTCATGCGCGCATTACGCGCAAAACGCTGGCCGCCCGCCCGGTAGCAATGCGAGGTACCTATTATGCTGGAACGGTTGAACTCATAGAACTGATTTTTTAAATTTGTTTTTGCGATTTCTCACCGTATTATAATACTTTTTAAATACACTTTTCTTTTGTAGTAATTTTCTATTGGGTATTGTTTTGTGAATTCTTTTAAAGGTTGATTTTTTCTTATATTGTCACAACGGGACATTTTGAATTTCGTCTAGATTATTTCAACAACATTGCTTTTTTTTTCTTTTGTTTTGATGTTTTTTTCCGATTTAAGTAGGTATAAAATTAGTAGGAGTCACCTACATCATTATTCACCTTACGTTTTATTTTTCTTAAATATACGTTGAAATTAAGTAGCTACTTAATTTCCGGAGAAAACCAGTATGTTCTTCTACCACAAGACTTTTTGTCCCTAAGCAAAATATTTCTTTTCTTCAGGCATGACCAGAAGAGACAAAATTCTTTTTTTGGCTATATCGCAAAATCAAAACCCAAAACCACATGTTTCTGAACCATTTGAACCTACCAACCACCAGCTGATTCCAAGGCCATCAATAATTAAACCGACTGCAGATTTTTTTTTTAATACCACCTTTACCAGATATACTCTAAAGTGCTATGAAACCCGATGAAGAATATGACAATATTAACAGAGCTGTAAATTATTTTAAAGATTCCGACGACAGTGTCATTGATAAAGACTACTGCCTTGATTTTATACTTTCAGATTCTGATTCTAATTCACCAATTCGTATATACACTAGAAATAAAAATAAAAACTCCTAACTAAATTAACCCTAAAATATGGCGTCAAAAAATTCATCCGCATCGCTGTCGACTGGAAGTGTACCCAAAAGACTGGCGGCATTGCCACGTTGTATGGCAATGCTTATTCTTTGACCAAGGTAAAAGCCAGCCCTTGGGTCACGTGAAGTCTCAACTAAGCGCCTTGAGAGATCTTTAAACAAGTTATGTGCACTCGGACCCCAAGACCCGAGAGTTTCAACCCCAAACGGCTCGTCAATATAACTACCAACAAGTTTATTATATTTCCGCCGCTTGAGGTTCTCTGCAGCCGCAGCGGCAGCGCCAGCACAGCACGAAGAGCTAGGAAGATAGGATGGCGCAAGAGTATCGACACAAGTAGCGTCCCACACTAATGGCCTACCCATCTTCCATGGAAATAACGACATGCCGTCCGGTCTCTTGCTATCGTCGCGTGCCAGGTCATTGGGTTCTAACACAGCCGAAACTGTTGACAACTTCGCCACAGTGGCAGCGATGAGGAGAACAACAAGGAGCGCCAAGACGCAGGCAGGCAGCGAGGCGGAAAGTAGTATCGTCGAACATGGTGCCAATGTTCGACGGTAGTGCGTGAAGCCAGAGACCCGACTCCCACTCACCCACAGCCAGCAGGCGCGCACGCTCTGCAGTAGTAGTTGATGTGGCAATAAGTTTTGCCTGAACTTGCCTGCAGAGCGGCTCGTCCCACCGTCTCTGGGATGAAGGGTAGTCGGTTATTTTTATTTCTAGTGTATATAGTTAGTTAAGTATTTATGGAATAAACAATGTGTAAGTCCCAATTCGTATTAAAACACATCTGAACACAGATATAATGAGTAGACTTAGCTTTACCGAAGACAGTTTAAATAACGTTTTGCAAGCTTCTATTAATTCATATTTGACATAAAATGATAAAACCTCTGTTTTTCTAATAGTAACAAATTACAACTTTGTCGTTAAAACTTGTCTCTTACTTATGAAAACTGCAATAAATAAGAAACTTAATGCATCTTTGGTTAGGAAACAGTTCATAAAAAAAAATATTCATTGCTACTTAATAATGCATCATGTTGGTTTCCTAACCATTAGTGCAATAAATAGGTTACTTATTGCGGTTATGACTAGTAAACATTCTTTCTTAATAGTAATAATACTTAACATTATAGATTTTGTTGTTTTTATAGCGGGAATAAATGCGGGAACAAACATTAAGTATCACGTAATATTCTCTACATTGTTACATATCATGTAGTGAAAGTTTCAACTCGATACCATATTTGGTGATGGAGATACAAACAAAACAAAAAAAAAATCTTTAACCGCGTTTTTCTCGAAATCAGGTTTAACCTAGTTATTGCACTTTTCGTTAAGACGGCAGCACGGCTGCCAACATTAAATGCTGAAAGGTACATTCGTGAGTGCTTAGAACCTCACGTGATACCATACGCGGACTATGTGGGCCCAAATTTCCTTTTTATGCATGATAATGCACGAGCCCATGCGGCCGGCATCGTCAGGGAATATCTTCGGGATGTGAACATCACAGTTATGGACTGGCCAGCCAGAAGCCCAGACATGAACCCCATTGAGCACATGTGGGACGAGCTAAAAAGACGTGTTAGAGCTCGTCAGCCAGTTGCCCAGACGATGCAGGAGTTGAAAACTGCCATAGAAGAGGAATGGGAGATGATCCCTCAAAATTGCATAGAGCGGTTGATAAACTCTATGCCTAATCGTATGAGAGCTGTGGTAGATGCCCATGGAGACAACACGCGTTATTAAATTAAACCTTTATTTGATAAAACATGTTTTTTATTCAAAAATCAATTGCCTTTAACAAGGCGCATATCCGACTTGTTAGGCGTAGCTCCATGTCGTATGGTATTCTGAATTCAAATTTAAAACAATACGATCGAAAAAGATGGTAAAATGTATCAGGTTTAAAACTGCATCAACAGTTTTTGTTCAATCTAGCAATCATATTTCGGTAGGGGCCATCGAAACCTAAACTCTAAAGTGGGCCAATAGATGTGTCCAGAAGTGTATTTCAATCATTTTTAATGATCCTAAAATAAAAATATAGTCTTAAAAAGAAAATTAATTTCATTGTAAAAATTGTAAAACTAGTAGATGACTCTCAAAATGATCGAAGTTGTTGTTTTGTTTATAAATATGACTACTACATTACACTACTGCTACAAAGCTTTAACTTCATAACTGTATACAATTATCTGTAACCAAAGTACTACAAACGTAAAACTTATTTCTTTTTCTAAGTGGTGATTGTTTGATTTGGTGTTCACAAAAACTAAAAATGGGATGAGATAATCATGTGTATTATAATAAAAAAATCATCTTGTTCCTCGGCACCAGCTAAGTTTGTCATACAACCGAATGATGAGGTTTTATTAATATATTTCGAGTTTTTGCGCCTATGGGATGCAAGCGACATTTCAATAATTTTGCTCGTTCAAAACACATACTTGTCTCAGAAAACACACTTAAGAGACTCGTAAAAGTTTATAAAATCAATCTCTTCGACCAACAAACGACCAACAAACGACCAACACACGATAGTTAACTTCTAAGATCACATAATTTTGTATTGTCAGTTTCTGATTTTGCTATATTTTCTGATTATGCAATACTGTGCTGATTTTGCGGTATTGTCTGATTTTGCTATATTTTCTGATTTTGCAATATAGTCTGATTTTGCTATATTGTCTGATTTTGCTCTATTGTCTGATTTTGCTATATTTTCTGAATTGCTCTAATTTCAGATATTGCTATATTTTCTATTTTGGCAACATTTTCTGATTAATTATATTTTTTTAATGCTATATTTTCTCTTTTGGCGATATTTTCTGATTTGGCTATAATTTTTGGTTTTGCTATATTTTCTGTTTCGGCGAAATTTTTGATTTTGCTATATTTTTTTTATTTTGCAATATTTACTATTTCGGCGATATTTTCATATTTAGCGATATTTTCTGATTAACTATATTCTCTTACTGCTACATTTTCTGTTTTGGCGATAATTTCTGATTTTGCTATATTTTATTAAGCAAATATTTTCTATTTTGGCGATATTTTCTGAATTGGTTATATTTTCTAAAAAACTGTATTACCTGGTTTTACTAGTTAGGTCATGTTTTTTTTTTTTTTTTTTGAAGACCCCCGTCATCACAGGGCGTTGCGTGTTTTTCCTCTGACATGATCAGAGACCTTTTTTTTTAACATTTTGGTTGGGATGGGTTCTGCTGGTTTCTTTATTTAAATTTTCACAGTTACATTTTAGTTTGTATCTTAGCTTATTCTATTCAATTACTTATTCTAGTTAAGACATTAAACTTCATTTTTCTTATACTAACATTTTCTATTTCATCTATTTAATTCTATTGCCTTAATGTTAACTCCTTATTTTATAAATTTACACACGTTTATTTTTCTATACTAGGTAAATATATTCTATTAAAATATATATCTAGCATTCATTTCTTATTCTATTTATTTCTTATTATTACGGCTTTGGCAACATCTTTGAAATACTCCACAAATATTTTTCTAGATTTTTTGTTCGAGATAAGCTCTTGAAAATTTTCAGCAACCATTCTACAATCCAGATTGTTCTCTACCTCATATCTTTTCAGGGCGTGAACGGGGCATTCGGTCAAGATGTGTTCCACCGTTTCGGGTGTCCCGGGTTGGCAGATGCACGATGAATTCTCTTTGCACCTGAATCGATTCAAGTACTCCGAGAATCCACCGTGGCCCGTTAGTACTTGGGTGGTAATGTTGGTTGGGACCATCTGTCGGACTATTTTATGGGAAATGGTTATGTCGGGAAAAAATAATTTTGTTACTCTTGCTGTGGTACTTGCTTTGTACCTTCGGTTCCATTCATCAATCGACCCTTTCCGGATCTGTCGTTTGATGAATGATACCGGGCACAGGTCGTAATTGGGTTTTGTTTTTATTTTAAGAGCCGCGTCCTTCGCCAGTTCATCCGCCTTTCGTTTCCCGCAAGTCCCGCGTGTGCCTTGATCCAGAACAAAAACACAGTTTTGTTCTGGCTTTCAATCGCCCTCAAGTTCTTGCGGGTTTTTACTGCCAGGGGGTGCGTTGTACTGAGGTTCGTGATTGTCTCCAGGGCTCCTCCTCCTCGCTTCTTTGCCGGATTTCCTCGGTGGCTCTGCATACCGCGAGGAGTTCCGCCTGGTATACCGTACAGTATGGGGCCAGCTTGAGTTTGATCGCCTTTATCTCTGCTGCGCTATCCCATAGGCTTAGCGCTGCTCCAACCTTATCCTCAATCCGGCTTCCATCGGTAAATATCCGAATAGCCTGATTGTTGTGGCTATCTACTTGCTCTTGGTCCACCAGGCTCACAAACCCGATCGCGGTATGCTTCCCCGGGTGAGGTGTACTGGAGTACTCCGCTCTACGCTCGACCTCTCTATCTACCAGCTCCGGCCGGGACACCCCTCTCTTCGCCTCATACAGGGCGGCTGCCTCTTGTATGCGGAGGTCAAGTGGCAGTATTCCAGCCAGTACCAGCGCTGAATGAAGGGAGGCTGTGCGATACGCCCTGCACAGTTTTTGGGCAAAACCCCTCTGGACAGCATTAAGGTGGCGTTGAACACCCAACTTTTTTGATGCTGAGGACCAGGCGGCAGCCGCATACGTTATGATGGGTTCTACCGTAGCGGTGTAAATGGTCCGGACTATTTCCGGGTGGAGACCCCAGCTCACTTTAGCAGCTCTCGACAGCTGGTTGTAGACACCAAGTGCCTTTTTGCAAACGTTAGCCGTATGGCTATTAAAGGTCAACTTGGCGTCCACTGTGAGTCCTAAGATCTTCATTTCCGAGGACATTCCAATGTCGATCCCCCCCATGGTCAGGTGTGGCGTGTCATATTTAAGCTTTCTAGTGACTACCATGGCGCAAGTTTTATGCGGCGCGAACCTGAGCTTATTCATGACACCCCACCCCCGGACATGTTCAAGAGCGGCATTGGCCCGTCCTTGGATTTCCAGGGCTGTCTCCCCCGAAAAAACGAGCACCACATCATCCGCGAAAGCCTGGCAATAGTCGCTACGCTGCATGAGGCTCTCCAGCAATGGGTTTAACACGAGATTCCATAGAATGGGGCCGCCTATTGATCCCTGGACACACCCTTTATTAGTACTTTTTGCGTACTCATGGCCGGCATACCTTACCCGGACCTTACGGTCGCTTAGGTAGCTGGCTATCATCCTCCTGAGATTCGCAGGGCACTTCTCCTCCGCCAGCCTGACCTTTATGGCTGGCCACCACGCACTATCAAAGGCTCCCTCTATATCCAGCGAGACCATGGTGATGAGCTTCCTCTCTTGGAGTTTACCTCTCACATGGGCCAGCAGGTCATAGAGGGCGTCTTCTGTGCTACGCTGTGGCATGAATCCATACTGGCGGGGGCTTATCCGGGGCACCAAGTACCAAACTAGCCTTCTAACCATTATTTTCTCCAGTATTTTACCCATCACCGGTAGCAGTCCAATTGGTCTATAGGACTTGGGACTGGTATAATTGTCCTTCCCTGGTTTCCTCAGCACCACCACAGTGGCTTCTTTCCAAGTGCATCATTTGCCAGCACTTATTAAATATAGCCAGGTGCAGTTCCACGTCCTGCGATATTACCCGCTGGCAGATATCAGCTGTAAAGCCGTCTACTCCGGGTGCCTTCTTCGGGTTGAAACTCTCCGTCGCGAACCTGAGCTCCTCCGTCGTAAACTCCGGGTCATGGGTCTCATTATGGCTCCAATCGTTTACTCGATCTGCAAGAGCTCGAATCCGACGATGGTCTGGGGTATCCTCCTCTTCTGTGTCCTCCGGGTAGAATGTTTCTGCCAATACTCTCGCAGATCCTTCCTGCCCTGCTTCCCTACCATTCCATACCAGTGGCAGATCTTCTCGCCTTTTTGTAGTGTTCTTAATGACCCTATAAATTCCCTCCCAAACCCCTTCCCTGGTTTGTTTTCCACAAAATTCCTTCCAACTCTCTGTAGAGCGTTTCTTAACCTCTAATTCGTATTTCTCTTTCTCTTTCAGGTACAACGCAACCACACCTTCTCTACGCGATGGCGCAGCGCATCGAATTCTTCTCTTCTTAGTGGCGACATCGTGCTTCATTGCTTCGAGTTCTTTGGACCACCACGGCATGGTAAGTGTTTGGTTTTCTTTTTTCTTTGGAATTGCTTCATTACATGCTTCTGTTATTATTTCTGTGTATTTTTCAATTATGTTATCTAAATTTTCTTTGTTATTTATTTGATCTACCTGTACTTTATTAATACTATTTTCTATTTTTAATTGGTCCATTTTTTCATAAAATAGTTCCCAATTAGCTTTTTTCGTATTGTATTTCCGAGTCGTTCTTTTGATTTGGATACCTTGCCCTTTCTGTAGTTTAATTTTTATTATTATGCTGTTGTGGTCCGAGCTCGTTAAGTCTTCAGCTACCGTCCATTCATCTACCTGGTTGAGCAAGTCCTCTGTGCATAGAGTCACGTCAACGTGGCTTGTTATTCTACGTCCTCCTCTGATGGTATCGAAGGTGGGTTTGTTCCCGCAGTTGAGTACCTGAAGATCTAGCTCTCCGATCATTCCTACCAGTTCGTCGCCTCTGTCGTCAACAACACTGCTCCCCCACCACATACTTTTGGCGTTAGCGTCCCCTCCAATGATGGCTTTCCTGGGCTCTAGTTCTTTCATCGCGGTTGTTAAATGGTCCAGGTATGGCCCAATTGGTTGATCAGGCTCAAAGTAGTACGAGACGGCAAGCATCTCCCACGCGCTCGTTCGTAGCTTCACCACCACGATGTTGTTGGTGGTGAATTTTGGGCACTGTATGACGTCGATGTCATGGTTGAACACGACTATCGCTGCCTTTACAGTGCCTCCACTGCTATCCGAGTTTTGGTAGACTCTAGCCCCCCCGTACGACTTCATTGCCTTTATGTTTCCCACATATGGCTCCTGGACCAGTGCGATGGCTATTTTGCGCTTCACAGCCTCGATCATAAGCTCGTTTGTTGCCAGTTGTTTGCGTTGGAGGTTAGCTTGTGCCACGAAGTATACCTGAACAGCTGCCGTTCGTGTAACCCCCGGGACCACCTTAGCAATACGCTATTGCAGCTCGCGCTAATGCATCCCATTTCATACGCACTGGGCATTCTTGACTGTAGACCGTGTGGCCTGTGTCATTGTGCTTTTCTTTGACGCAGTTCTTGCACGTCGGCCTTTCGCCCGTTACCAGTTCGGTACATTCGGCCTTGAGATGTGGCCCCCCGCAATAGTTGCACAGATCTACGGGTTCCGTACACAGCTTTCGGCCATGCCCATATGCCAAGCACTTTGTGCACTGTATAAGGGGTGTTTGATCGTGGACTCTGACGCATTGCAGGTCGATGTAGATTCTGCTGGCCGTGGTAAGTCTCTGCCACAACATCGGTGTCACCTGCAGGACGACATGGCTCTCTAGCGAGTTCCGTGCCCTTCTTCGGTACTTCACAGTGGCAATTGCCTCCTCGGCCGTCAGGCCTTCCAGGAGGCGGGAGTTCTGGACCTTTATGGCCGTCAAGATATCCTCGTCGCTGTTGTAGGACAAGACGTCCTTGATTATTACAAGTGGGTTTCGGTTTTTGGCTTCTTCCACTTTAAGGTTCTTATCCTTTTCGAGTTGGGCTGTAGTTTTTGCCATCTCTTCTTTGCTATTGAAGCTTAGGATAACCCTCTTGTCCTTGACTTTTCGGACCCTCTCGATCTGCAAGCCACTCTTCTTTGCGTCCAGTGCCTGTTTAACTCTTCCCACTATTTCTGTACTGGTGTCCATTATGACATCAGACGACACAATGACAGAGTGTTTCGGCTTGTGACCCCAGGTGTTTTGGGGAGCGGTCAGGGTTTCCGCGTAGGTAGGAGCTCTCCCTTTAATCTCGGCGACCATTCTTCCCATTTCTTGGGTGGTCTCTTCGAGCGCTCGAATTCCCTTCAGGATATCTTTGTCATTGTGTCGTTCTCTGCCACGTGTGTCTTGTGCCTCCCTTTGTTCCTGCATTGCCACCTGCAGCTGTTTGATCATTTGGTTGCCCTCCTTCACAATACGAGTTTGCTCTTCTAGTGCAGTGCGCAACTCAGTGATACTTTCCAGGGCATCCCCGTTCTCCCTGTCCTTTTGACCCTCAGGGCCCCTCCTTTGATTCTGACCATCTTTTCCCTTATCCGCCTCTTTTACCAATTGGTACAGTCGGTCTATTGCCACTGTAACCTCCTTTTTTATTTCCGCTTTTAGGTTACGCGAGTTGTTAAGGTGGAGCTTCGCCTTATTCAGGCAAGCTCTCGCCTCCGCTGTGATGTTCGGGTAACCAGACTCGGTCCTCTTTGCTGGTATTGCGTCATCTGCCAGGACGCGGCGTGTCTCTAGATTTCTGGTAATTTCTACAGAAGTACCCGGCGTGGCGTCACTCTTTTGATTGGCCGGAGACTTGGCCTGGGGCTTAGCTTTTCCAGCCTCCCAGTTCCCGATGCTTCGCCTCACACAGGGCAGTGACGGTTCAGCCTTCTCTGTAGAACGTGGCGAGCCTTTTGAGTCTGGCGAGCTCGCGTCCTTCCTTGCCGGTGTGCGGTACATGGCGGTGGTTTGCGTGAATGTTAAATTCATGGGCCAATTAGACTAGTAATATTCCGTATCCCTGTAAAGGGGGGATAGGTACAAAATATCCCGCAAAATAATAATAAAATAAAATTAATATATATATATATATAAATCAGTATACAACCTTTTCCCACAGAGCCGTTATGCAGATATCCAAATTGAGTTTTCGCCAAGATGGTGTCTTGAAACTGGGTAAGGGCCAGACTCACGACTACCAATCAAGACCTGAGCTCGCGGTATGCACACTAGAGTGTAAGTTAAGCAGGTGAGCATTTATTTAATCCTAAGAAACAGAAATGTTTCCGCGGTTTTGTCAATTTGTATTAGTCCGACAGAAGGGCGAAACCTAATAGAGATCCACCTGGATGCAAAGTTGTTTACAGTCCGTTTTGAGATCTAGTTGTATTTAAACCGATCGTCATTTGTTTATATGAGCTCAATAAAACTGAGGTAATCCTTAAAACTACTAAAAGCTAAAAACTAGGTCGCGGACCCTTAGTCTTAGTTACTTAATTAAGTATCCTAGCCCTTGCTTAATCAAGGTCAGATTATTCCCTATCACGTGTGCATACACTGCCACAGTCAAACTAGAAGCAATAAAAGGGGAATAATACACAAATACACTAATATATTGGATTAGATTGAAAGGGGGGGGGGGGGTGCGTTTTCCGAGATTCTGCCGGAGCCAGAAGAGAGGTCTTTTCCTTCCGATTCCAAGGACCCCAAACTTGGTCGGTCTACGACGTCAGGTTCCGAAGTAAAGTTCCGGGGGGGAGAGGTGAACCTAAATGAGCAAGGGGAATGTCGGGGGTTACGCGGGATCACGACAAGGTGGTCCCGGGGGGTATATATGTATATAAAGATATGATGTAGATAAAGATGTATATAAATATGCTGTTACTTAGTTACTGGGGTCAAAAAAGCAGTGGGGTCAAAATGGGGGTCTAAGAGATTTTTTCTGATTGTAGGTTCCAGCTGAGAGGGGGGTTAGAGGGGGGGCAAAATTTACTTAGATTTTTGATATTCCTTGCCGTTTTCGAGATATTCGCGGAGGTATATTCGGAAATTTGGTTTTGATATGTAATAGAAGTGATAAATTTAAAGATTGTATTTTTGTACAGTAAATTATGGGTAAGTCTGGAAAGATGGGAGGCGGGTTAGAGGGGGGGCAAAATTTATTTAGATTTTTGATATTCCTTGGCGTTTTCGAAATATTCGCGGAGGTATATTCGGAAATTTGGTTTTGATAATAGAAGTGATAATTTTAAAGATAGTATTTTTGTACAGTAAATTATGGGTAAGCCTGGAATGGCTCCGGGGGGGGGGGGGGGGTTTACCTACTGCAAAAAATTATAATACAATATACGTATTAAAATAATAATAGTTGTGGCGCACAAGGAATTTTATTGTGGGGCGAAGAGGGTGGTCGACTAAATTAATAAAATAAAGAGAACAAAAAGAAAAGGGGGAGTATCAATTAAGAATGACCTGGGGAGTGCTGCAGCATATACTATACTTTGTATAGGATATGCGGATATGCAGACCGGTGCCAAAAATGGGCTATCTTGCTCCGTTCCCGAGTTATGGGCGTTTTTAAGTTTTTGAGGTTCGGTTTCGATTCCCAGCGTGTGAACACAATTGATTTGCCAATTTAACCTTGCGGTTCTCGCCGAGGACCTCTTTCCCTCATGGGGATGTAACTCGTCTCCCTGTAATGGCGCGTGGGTTCTGATATTATTGACTGAAAGAGGAAGAGTTCCTTTTTCTTTTCATTATAATTCTAGACTATTCGGCTTAGAGGTTTCCGTGTAGGGTGGCTGCAAAGTTGAGGGTTGCGGTTTCACAGCCGCAAATTGGGTGGTATTTAATTTTCCACAGCGCCGAAAGATCCGAAAATTCACTGTGGTATAGGTGTCGTGGGTTTATATGTCCCTTTCAAAGTTTTCAGTCGTAATCATCCCCTTTCATCCCCTAACTTTGCTATACGGATCTTAAAAGGGCTTTACTGAGCAAAAAAAAAAAAAAAAAAAAAAAAAAAAAAAAAAAAAAAAAAACTATTCTATTTTATAAATATTTAATCTAAAATTTTCTTATGTCTGTAATATTTTGAGTCGTATCCTACTGGATATATCTTTTGTCCCTGGAGGAGGTTTGTTGTTTGTCGACCTCAGTTTTTTAACGTTGTTTACCTTACGTTTATGTTAATATTTAAGTGAATATTTATTTCGGATGGATTTAATGGGTATCGCTGGATAGAGAACAAGTTTTCCTATCCCGCGATACTACTTATGGATTTTTATCTTACCCTGAGGGGGTGTATTTAAGTATTTTAAAAGATGTATGCCAGATCTAATATTTTAAAAACCTAATTTTTACGTTAATTAAGAACGTAAGATTTACAACATTATATAATTTCAGGAGTAAGGCACTGAGTACATGAAAATATATAATTTTGAAACTTTTTGGGGTTGAAATAAGCAACCCCCAAATTTTTTAAAACTTCAAAACTAAATTACATAAAAACTATTCACTTAATTTAACCCAATTTTAAAATATAAACAGATATTATTATGCCTGATTTTTAGGGTCTTTAAAAAATATATGTCGTCGCTCTAAATTCTCTTATAAATAATATTGAAAATTACATAAATTTTTGACCTTAATTTGCAGGTGTTCTATGAAGATTTTCTTCAATGTCAAGTATTCTCCCGGCCCCTCGTCTGTGTCGGCTTCGGTATTTTGTCGCCGATCCTGTCGCAACCTTCGGGATCTCCGTCCACGTGCCACGCGGTTTTCGGTTTTTCCTCGATATCTCCGGCACCAAAGCTCGGAAAATTCCAAAGTTGGTGTCCAGATGTAGGTCTTCACGTGCCGCACCTGGCAGCGTTTGTCGATTTACAGGTTTACACTCAAAATCGAGCAGCGTCGAGCTCCAAAGCTTTTAAGATGTGGTTTTTCACAGATTTCTCGCACAGATTTCCACTTTTCACTTTTTAATTTTCACTTTTAGCTGCGTCTCAGCAGCGCGCTTCTAGCGGTGTATCGCACTTGATATATTTCGCGTAAAAACCAATTTTTCGGAATTTTTGAACGCGGAGCAAGTTAAAAGTGATCTGCTCGCGGCGGGGGGTGGTTAGGTTAGGTTAGGTTAGGTTTCCCCGGTCACCGATGTCAAGGGCGAGGCGTTGGAGGAGTGGGCGGTCACGACCGGCTTGACCGTCCTGAATCGGGGCTCGGTCTACACGTGCGTGCGACAGCGGGGTGGTTCTATAGTGGACGTTTCGTTCGCTAGCCCCGCTGTCGCAAGCCGTGTCCGCGATTGGCGTGTCGCCGTGGAGGTGGAGACGTTGTCGGATCACAGATACATCCGTTTCAACGTCTCCCCCCAGACCGCGGGCGGCCGCAATCCAACGGCCCCGCGAACGGACGGTCCGCGTTGGGCGCGAAAGCGCCTCGACAGGGAGCTACTCGAGGAGGCTGCTATTGTGCAGGCCTGGATCCGGGAGTCGGCAACGACCGGACCCGTCGACGTCGAAGAGGAGGCGCAGTGGTTCCACGGGGCGATGACGCAAATTTGCGATGCGTCAATGCCCCGGGTTCGCACACAACCCAGAAGGCGCCAGGTGTACTGGTGGTCCGCCGAGATCGCGCAGTTGCGCGACTCGTGCGTGGAGGTCAGACGCCAGTACACCCGATACCGCAGAAGACGTCGTCGGGTCCCTGACGAAGAAGCCGCGCGGTATGAGGTGTACCGCGCGGCTAAGAAGGCTCTGTGGCTGGCCATCGGCGAGGCGAAGACGCGAGCCAGGGAGGAGATGTTGGAGACTCTAAACGGTGATCCGTGGGGGCGTCCTTATCGCTCGGTCCGAGGTAAACTCGGACCATGGGCGCCCCCGCTTACGGAGAGTCTCCAACCCGAGCTGCTGGAGGACGTGGTAGCAGCCCTCTTCCCGGCACGAGCGGAGCACGCTCCGCCGCCGATGGCTCTGCCCACAGCCGCAGAGCCCGAAGAGGACGCCAGCGTCCCAGAGGTGACACAACCAGAGTTGAGGGCGGCCGTGACACGGCTCCGGGCGAAGAACACTGCCCCGGGGCCCGACGGAATTCACGGCTGCGCGTTGGCCCTAGCTCTGAAGGAGCTGGAGCCCCGACTGAGAGGACTCTACTCGGCGTGCCTTGAGCAGGGCCAGTTTCCCGCTCAGTGGAAATCTGGTCGTCTGGTCCTGCTCAGGAAAGCGGGGCGCCCTGCGGACTCGCCGTCCGCGTACCGGCCCATAGTGCTGCTCGACGAGGTGGGAAAGCTGTTTGAGCGGATAGTCTCAGCCCGCCTCGTCAGCCACTTGTGCGGAGAGGGGCCGGACCTGGCCGAATGCCAGTACGGCTTTCGGCAAGGGCGCTCCACTGTGACGGCGATATCCCGAGTGAGAGTCCTGGCGGAGGAAGCGGTGTCGCGGGGCGGTGTGTTGTTGGCGGTGTCCTTGGACATCTCCAACGCCTTCAACACCCTGCCCTGGAGTTGTATTCGGGAGGCACTACGATATCATCGAGTGCCTTCCTACCTCCGCCGCGTCGTCGGGGCTTATTTGGCGGAAAGGTGTGTCACCTATCTGGGACGCGATGGCAGATGCCAGCGCCCTATGTCGTGCGGTGTTCCACAGGGTTCGGTCTTGGGCCCGCTCCTGTGGAACATCGGGTACGACTGGGCGCTGAGGGGCGAGCTCCGGCCGGGAGTGCAGCTGGTGTGTTACGCTGACGACACACTGGTCACTGCCCGGGGGAGCTCGCACAGGGAGGCAGCGTTGCTGGCGACGGCTGCGGTCTCACAGGTGGTGAGCCGCATACGGCGCCTCGGCCTGGAGGTGGCCCTCAACAAGTCGGAGGCCATTGTTTTTCATGGCCCCCGGCGAGCGCCGCCGCCGGGATCGCACATCGTGGTCGGGGGGGCCCGTATCGCTGTCGAGTCCACCATGAAGTATCTGGGATTGGTGCTCGACAGCCGGTGGGATTTCGGCCCCCACTTCCGGCGGCTGGCGCCCAAGTTGTTGGGCGCGGCGGGGGCGCTGTCAACGCTGCTTCCCAATCTGGGGGACCCGAGCACCGCCTGTAGGCGGTTGTACGTGGGGATCGTGCGATCGATGGCCCTGTATGGGGCCCCGATCTGGGCGGCTGACCTGACGGCCAGCACCATCACTGTTCTGCGGAGGCCGCAGAGAGTGATGGCCGTCAGAGTCATCAGGGGATATCGCACGATCTCCTACGAGGCGGCTTGCGCACTGGCCGGATCTCCGCCGTGGGACCTGGAGGCAAAAGTGCTCGCGTCACAATACAGGTGGCGCGAGGACGCGCGGGCGCGCGGCGAGCGACTGACGCAGCGACACTTGGAGTTGCGTCGGTCGCAGCTGCGCGAGGTCCTAGTGGCGGAATGGCGGGACAGGCTTTCGAGCCCTACCGCCGGCCTCATCACCATCGAGGCCATCCGGCCAGTGCTCGACCTGTGGCTCGGGAGAAGGCACGGCTCCCTGTCGTTTCGTGCGACGCAGGTCCTCTCGGGGCATGGCTGCTTCGGGAGGTTCTTGTGTCGCATAGGCAGGGAGCCGGACGCTCGATGCCACCACTGCGTCGACTGTCGGGAGGACACGGCACGGCATACGCTTGCAGAGTGTGCAGCTTGGGAGGAGCCGCGCCGTGCCCTCATCTCTGTTGTAGGCGGTGACCTCTCGCTGCCGGCCGTAGTCCATGCTATGGTCGGCGGTGAGGAGTCCTGGGACGCGGTGGTCTCCTTCTGCGAGACAGTTATCGCGCAGAAGGAGGCTGCGGAAAGGGAGAGGGAGATCACAACCGCTCTCCCTGCCCGCAGCAGGCGCATCGGGCGTCGGAGGAGGGCTTACGCTGCCCTCTTCCGGCCCCCCTAACTGGGTCCAGGGGCGGCGGACTTGGGGATGTCCGTCGCCCCCCATTCATCCGGACCCGAGGTGGCGGCGCGTGGTGTTCCCGTGCGCCCCTCTTTGACGTAGCGAGGGGAGTCAAACACCTCACTCCCCTCGCCGACGCGAGGTGGCCCGCAGAGGCGGGCCGGCACCAGCCGGGGATTGCGGATGTCGCATACGTTCCCGCGATCCCCGGCGTAGGTGGGAGATGGAACACCGGGGTGGTTTTAGTCAGTAAGAGTCTGACAGACCCCTCCACCCGCCCCAGGGTGGAGGATTTCCATGAGGATTTCCCCCCGAGATCAAAAAAAAAAAAAAAAAAAAGGTTAGGTTAGGTTAGGTTAGGTTAGGTTTTGGCGGAAAGGTGTGTCACCTATCTGGGACGCGATGGCAGATACCAGCGCCCCATGTCGTGCGGTGTTCCGCAGGGTTCGGTCTTGGGCCCGCTCCTGTGGAACATCGGGTACGACTGGGCGCTGAGGGGCGAGCTCCGTCCGGGAGTGCAGCTGGTGTGTTACGCTGACGACACACTGGTCACTGCCCGGGGGAGCTCGCACAGGGAGGCAGCGTTGCTGGCGACGGCTGCGGTCTCACAGGTGGTGAGCCGCATACGGCGCCTCGGCCTGGAGGTGGCCCTCAACAAGTCGGAGGCCATTGTTTTTCATGGCCCCCGGCGAGCGCCGCCGCCGGGATCGCACATCGTGGTCGGGGGGGCCCGTATCGCTGTCGAGTCCACCATGAAGTACCTGGGATTGGTGCTCGACAGCCGGTGGGATTTCGGCCCCCACTTCCGGCGGCTGGCGCCCAAGTTGTTGGGCGCGGTGGGGGCGCTGTCAACGCTGCTTCCCAATCTGGGGGACCCGAGCACCGCCTGTAGGCGGTTGTACGTGGGGATCGTGCGATCGATGGCCCTTTATGGGGCCCCGATCTGGGCGGCTGACCTGACGGCCAGCACCATCACTGTTCTGCGGAGGCCGCAGAGGGTGATGGCCGTCAGAGTCATCAGGGGATATCGCACGATCTCCTACGAGGCGGCTTGCGCACTGGCCGGATCTCCGCCGTGGGACCTGGAGGCGAAAGTGCTCGCGTCACAATACAGGTGGCGAGAGGACGCGCGGGCGCGCGGCGAGCGACTGACGCAGCGACACTTGGAGTTGCGTCGGTCGCAGCTGCGCGAGGTCCTAGTGGCGGAATGGCGGGACAGGCTTTCGAGCCCTACCGCCGGCCTCATCACCATCGAGGCCATCCGGCCAGTGCTCGACCTGTGGCTCGGGAGAAGGCACGGCTCTCTGACGTTTCGTGCGACGCAGGTCCTCTCGGGGCATGGCTGCTTCGGGAGGTTCTTGTGTCGCATAGGCAGGGAGCCGGACGCTCGATGCCACCACTGCGTCGACTGTCGGGAGGACACGGCGCGGCATACGCTGGCAGAGTGTGCCGCTTGGGAGGAGCCGCGCCGTGCCCTCATCTCTGTTGTAGGCGGTGACCTCTCGCTGCCGGCCGTAGTTCATGCTATGGTCGGCTGTGAGGAGTCCTGGGACGCGGTGGTCTCCTTCTGCGAGACAGTTATCGCGCAGAAGGAGGCTGCGGAAAGGGAGAGGGAGATCACAACCGCTCTCCCTGCCCGCAGCAGACGCATCGGGCGTCGGAGGAGGGCATACGCTGCCCTCTTCCGGCCCCCCTAACTGGGTCCAGGGGCGGCGGACTTGGGGCTGTCCGTCGCCCCCCATTCATCCGGACCCGAGGTGGCGGCGCGTGGTGTTCCCGTGCGCCCCTCTTTGACGTAGCGAGGGGAGTCAAACACCTCACTCCCCTCGCCGACGCGAGGTGGCCCGCAGAGGCGGGCCGGCACCAGCCGGGGATTGCGGATGTCGCATACGTTCCCGCGATCCCCGGCGTAGGTGGGAGATGGAACACCGGGGTGGTTTTAGTCAGTAAGAGTCTGACAGACCCCTCCACCCGCCCCAGGGTGGAGGATTTCCATGAGGATTTCCCCCCGAGATCAAAAAAAAAAAAAAAAAAAAGGTTAGGTTAGGTTAGGTTAGGTTGTGCGCCCCTCTTTGACGTAGCGAGGGGAGTCAAACACCTCACTCCCCTCGCCGACGCGAGGTGGCCCGCAGTGGCGGGCCGGCACCAGCCGGGGATTGCGGATGTCGCATACGTTCCCGCGATCCCCGGCGTAGGTGGGAGATGGAACACCGGGGTGGTTTTAGTCAGTAAGAGTCTGACAGACCCCTCCACCCGCCCCAGGGTGGAGGATTTCCATGAGGATTTCCCCCCGAGATCAAAAAAAAAAAAAAAAAGGTTAGGTTAGGTTAGGTTAGGTTGGGGTGCGTGCAGAAAACCTCCTCGTGTGCCTGACGGCTGCTGGTTCCTTACGAATGCGTTCGGGGGAAAGAGCAGTTGTCGGGCCGGTGCACCCTGGGCACGGCCAATAGTCTCTCCATGTCGGAGGGGCTATTGTCTGTGGCGGATTTCTGCGGGGGAGGGGGAGCTTTTGTTGCTCCACGACGGTTCCTCCACGTGTCCCTCTGATTATCAGAGGGCACTGTGGAGGAACGTCTGAGTTGGGGTCGCTCCTGTCCGATCGACAGTCGTCGATTGGCGAAGGATGTGACCAATGCCGCTGCGGTGCAGGCGCACCAAAGCGGCAGTTGCTCTCTCTTCACGGAGCAATCCTGAAGAGAGAGTTCCCGACGGGTCCGCTGAGTCGGGTTGTCCGGACAGCGGACGGAGGCATGTTTAATGCCGCCGTCGGGGGCTCGGCTTAACCGCCCGGCCCAGAGGAAGGATACCTCTAAGATAAAAAACCCCCAATCCTAAGCTCTGAAGCGCGGTGAGAGGATGCATGGCTGGAGGGAGTCCAGTCGTTAGCGCTTCCCCTGCAGAGCACCTGCCGCACTCTGCAGTATGTAGGCTTACCGGGCATCTAGGCTCTGCCCGGTGGACATTCAAAACCTATATTTTCTCGTGGGAACAGTATGGACTACAGAAACAACAAAAATAATAAAAAAAACGATGGGCCAGTTTTGGCGGAGCGTGAAGAGGCGTCTGCCGAAAGTGGCAGCGAGAGCCAAGGAGGCTCACGCATCCCCTCTAAGTTTTGGGGGAAGCGGTCGCGCGGGGAGGGTGTTAATCCCTCCTCGAGCGAGGAGGAATTGTCGGCCGCCAAGGTGCCGACATCTCGGAGGGGGGGTCGCGCAGTGGTGCCACAGCGCGACCAAAAGGGCCGGTTTTTGCGGCCCGCTACGCCGATCCCGGTGGTCCGCCTGGATCGGCAAGAGGTGGACAGCGACGACACCATGCATGCTGACCTGAGCGGAGATTCCGCTGCGTCCCCGCTATTGCTAGATAGCAATAAAGCGGAGGCAAACGCTGCAAAGCGGGCGCAGCGGAAAGCGGTCGCAGCGGACGAGGTGGGCGAGCTGGCTCGGCAGGCTCGTGAGCGGCGGGCCGCTCAGGCGTCCTCCGGAGCGGGGTTAACGGCGGCGGCGCTCAGTCGCCAAGTTTTGGACGGCGTGGACGTGGTCCTGAAAGTTGCCACTAAATCTGGCAGCTTGAAGGGCACGTTCACCCGTGCCCTGAAGGAGGCGGCTGAGGGTATCAAGGAGGCGGCTGAGGTCCTCCTTGATCGTACCAGCTCTGAGGAGACGGCGAAGCTGTGGGAGGAGAACGGCCGTCTCCGAGCAGAGTTGGAGGACCTCAAAAGGGAGGTCGCCGCACAGAGGGCAGTCCGGCAGCGTGCAGTTCCTGCAGCTGCTGGATCGCCAGTTGTTGCGGCTCCGTCGTCGACTCCTGCCCCTGCACTGTCGCCCGATGCGGACGTCGAAAGGATCGTCCGCATCTGCATGCAGCAGTGCGGGGGCATGATGAATGCCCGCCTGGAGGCCTTAGAGTCGAGGCTCCTCCCGGCCCAGAACCTCCGGCCACCGCTAGCAGCGGATAGACGGAGGATGGAGGAGGCCGCAAGGCCAGGGCCGTCGACCGTGACGGCCAATGCTGGAAAGGGGGGCAAAAAGCCCGCGGAGGGGCCCAAGAAGCCCGCGGAGGGTGCGTCAGCACCCCCCTCCAGCTCGACTGCGACCCCGGCGACCGCATCCCAACCCACAGAGGCTTGGACGACGGTCGTCAAAAAGGGTCGCAAAAAGAAGGCGGCGCCGCCGGCTCAGCCCAAGCCTGCGCCCAAACGGAAGAGGAGGTCCCGAAAGGGTAAGGCCCCACGCTCTGCGGCAGTGGTATTAACACTGCAGCCAGAAGCTATCGAGAGGGGCCTTACCTATAAGGAGGTCCTTGCGCAGGCGAAGGCCAAGGTCGCGTTTCCTGACCTTGGCACACCGACCGGCTTCAGGATGAAGTCGGCGGTTACGGGGGCGCGGCTGTTCGAGGTGTCTGGGCCCTCGGGCAGCGAAAAGGCGGACATCCTGGCCGCCAAATTGCGGGAAGTCCTCCGGGAAGAGGACGTCCGAGTGTCCAGGCCAGTGAAGACCGCTGAACTGCGAGTCGAGGGCCTGGACGACTCGACGACCCCAGAGGAGGTCGTGGCGGCCGTTGCACGAAGCGGTGGATGTCCGCCGGGTGACGTGCGGGCGGGCGAGATCCGCGCCGACGCTGCCGGGCTCGGCGCCATTACAGTGAGGTGTCCGGTAGCGGCGGCGAACAGGATCGCCGTCAGTGGCCGGCTTTTGGTAGGGTGGGTTGCAGCACGAGTCAAGCTGCTGCAACCCAGGGCTATGCGGTGCTACCGCTGCCTCGACGTTGGGCACGTCAGGGCACGGTGCGCCGCCGCAACTGACCGCAGCGAGCAGTGCTATCGCTGCGGTAAGCCCGGCCACAAGGCGGCAGCGTGCTCCGCGACGCCAAACTGCAGCCTCTGTACGGATGCAGGGAGGCCCGCGGGGCACGTTGTCGGCAGAAAGGCCTGCCCGCCCACCCCAAAGAAGGGCAGTAAGAAGGGGACAACCAAGGCTGTCGGGGGCTCTTTACACCCCCCTCAGCCTGGTTGCTCTTCGGCCGACTCCCGGTCTAAGAATGGTGCCGAGGAAATGGATTGTGTATAATGGCACAATACCATTTCCTCCAGGGCAATATCAACCACTCTGCCAGGGCTCAGGATCTCTTACTCCAGAGCATGGCAGAGTGGTCGATCCATGTGGCTGTGGTCGCCGAGCCGTATTACGTCCCCCCCCGAGATGATTGGGTGGGTGACCTGGACGGCTCGGTGGCCATCATCGGCGGGGCTCTTGTCGACCCGTCCCGAGGTCACGGCTGGGTGGCCGCCCTCGCGGACGGCGTTGGCATTGTTGGGGCGTATTTCTCGCCCAACAAGAGCCTCGCCGACTTCGAGAGCTTCCTTGTCGAGTTGGGTGCCGTCGTGAACCGGTACCACCCTCGCCCGGTGCTGCTGCTCGGGGATCTCAACGCCAAGTCTGCGGCGTGGGGATCCCCGGTCACCGATGTCAAGGGCGAGGCGTTGGAGGAGTGGTCGGTCACGACCGGCTTGACCGTCCTGAATCGGGGCTCGGTCTACACGTGCGTGCGACAGCGGGGTGGTTCTATAGTGGACGTTTCGTTCGCTAGCCCCTCTGTCGCAAGCCGTGTCCGCGATTGGCGTGTCGCCGTGGAGGTGGAGACGTTGTCGGATCACAGATACATCCGTTTCAACGTCTCCCCCCAGACCGCGGGCGGCCGCAATCCAACAGCCCCGCGAACGGACGGTCCGCGTTGGGCGCGAAAGCGCCTCGACAGGGAGCTACTCGAGGAGGCCGCTATTGTGCAGGCCTGGATCCGGGAGTCGGCAACGACCGGACCCGTCGACGTCGAAGAGGAGGCGCAGTGGTTCCACGGGGCGATGACGCAAATTTGCGATGCGTCAATGCCCCGGGTTCGCACACAACCCAGAAGGCGCCAGGTGTACTGGTGGTCCGCCGAGATCGCGCAGTTGCGCGACTCGTGCGTGGAGGTCAGGCGCCAGTACACCCGATACCGGAGAAGACGTCGTCGGGTCCCTGACGAAGAAGCCGCGCGGTATGAGGTGTACCGCGCGGCTAAGAAGGCTCTGTGGCTGGCCATCGGCGAGGCGAAGACGCGAGCCAGGGAGGAGATGTTGGAGACTCTAAACGGGGATCCGTGGGGGCGTCCTTATCGCTCGATCCGAGGTAAACTCGGACCATGGGCGCCCCCGCTTACGGAGAGTCTCCAACCCGAGCTGCTGGAGGACGTGGTAGCAGCCCTCTTCCCGGCACGAGCGGAGCACGCTCCGCCGCCGATGGCTCTGCCCACAGCCGCAGAGCCCGAAGAGGACGCCAGCGTCCCAGAGGTGACACAACCAGAGTTGAGGGCGGCCGTGACACGGCTCCGGGCAAAGAACACTGCCCCGGGGCCCGACGGGATTCACGGCTGCGCGTTAGTACTCGCTCTGAAGGAGCTGGAGCCCCGACTGAGAGGACTCTACTCGGCGTGCCTTGAGCAGGGCCAGTTTCCCGCTCAGTGGAAATCTGGTCGTCTGGTCCTGCTCAGGAAAGCGGGGCGCCCTGCGGACTCGCCGTCCGCGTACCGGCCCATAGTGCTGCTCGACGAGGTGGGAAAGCTGTTTGAGCGGATAGTCTCAGCCCGCCTCGTCAGCCACTTGTGCGGAGAGGGGCCGGACCTGGCCGAATGCCAGTACGGCTTTCGGCAAGGGCGCTCCACTGTGACGGCGATATCCCGAGTGAGAGTCCTGGCGGAGGAAGCGGTGTCGCGGGGCGGTGTGTTGTTGGCGGTGTCCTTGGACATCTCCAACGCCTTCAACACCCTGCCCTGGAGTTGTATTCGGGAGGCACTACGATATCATCGAGTGCCTTCCTACCTCCGCCGCGTCGTCGGGGCTTATTTGGCGGAAAGGTGTGTCACCTATCTGGGACGCGATGGCAGATGCCAGCGCCCTATGTCGTGCGGTGTTCCACAGGGTTCGGTCTTGGGCCCGCTCCTGTGGAACATCGGGTACGACTGGGCGCTGAGGGGCGAGCTCCGTCCGGGAGTGCAGCTGGTGTGTTACGCTGACGACACACTGGTCACTGCCCGGGGGAGCTCGCACAGGGAGGCAGCGTTGCTGGCGACGGCTGCGGTCTCACAGGTGGTGAGCCGCATACGGCGCCTCGGCCTGGAGGTGGCCCTCAACAAGTCGGAGGCCATTGTTTTTCATGGCCCCCGGCGAGCGCCGCCGCCGGGATCGCACATTGTGGTCGGGGGGGCCCGTATCGCTGTCGAGTCCACCATGAAGTATCTGGGATTGGTGCTCGACAGCCGGTGGGATTTCGGCCCCCACTTCCGGCGGCTGGCGCCCAAGTTGTTGGGCGCGGCGGGGGCGCTGTCAACGCTGCTTCCCAATCTGGGGGACCCGAGCACCGCCTGTAGGCGGTTGTACGTGGGGATCGTGCGATCGATGGCCCTGTATGGGGCCCCGATCTGGGCGGCTGACCTGACGGCCAGCACCATCACTGTTCTGCGGAGGCCGCAGAGGGTGATGGCCGTCAGAGTCATCAGGGGATATCGCACGATCTCCTACGAGGCGGCTTGCGCACTGGCCGGATCTCCGCCGTGGGACCTGGAGGCGAAAGTGCTCGCGTCACTGCATAGGTGGCGCGAGGGCGCGCGGGCGCGCGGCGAAAGACTGACGCAGCAACACTTGGAGCTGCGTCGGTCGCAGCTGCGCGAGGTCCTGGTGGCGGAATGGCGGGACAGGCTTTCGAGCCCTACCGCCGGCCTCATCACCATCGAGGCCATCCGGCCAGTGCTCGACCTCTGGCTCGGGAGAAGGCACGGCTCCCTGTCGTTCCGTGCGACGCAGGTCCTCTCGGGGCATGGCTGCTTCGGGAGGTTCTTGTGTCGCATAGGCAGGGAGCCGGACGCTCGATGCCACCACTGCGTCGACTGTCGGGAGGACACGGTGCGGCATACGCTTGCAGAGTGCGCAGCTTGGGAGGAGCCGCGCCGTGCCCTCATCTCTGTTGTAGGCGGTGACCTCTCGCTGCCGGCCGTAGTCCATGCTATGGTCGGCGGTGAGGAGTCCTGGGACGCGGTGGTCTCCTTCTGCGAGACAGTTATCGCGCAGAAGGAGGCTGCGGAAAGGGAGAGGGAGATCACAACCGCTCTCCCTGCCCGCAGCAGGCGCATCGGGCGTCGGAGGAGGGCATACGCTGCCCTCTTCCGGCCCCCCTAACTGGGTCCAGGGGCGGCGGACTTGGGGATGTCCGTCGCCCCCCATTCATCCGGACCCGAGGTGGCGGCGCGTGGTGTTCCCGTGCGCCCCTCTTTGACGTAGCGAGGGGAGTCAAACACCTCACTCCCCTCGCCGACGCGAGGTGGCCCGCAGTGGCGGGCCGGCACCAGCCGGGGATTGCGGAAGTCGCATACGTTCCCGCGATCCCCGGCGTAGGTGGAAGATGGAACACCGGGGTGGTTTTAGTCAGTAAGAGTCTGACAGACCCCTCCACCCGCCCCAGGGTGGAGGATTTCCATGAGGATTTCCCCCCGAGATCAAAAAAAAAAAAAAAGGTTAGGTTAGGTTAGGTTAGGTTAGGTTAGGTTTTCCCGGCACGAGCGGAGCACGCTCCGCCGCCGATGGCTCTGCCCACAGCCGCAGAGCCCGAGGAGGACGCCAGCGTCCCAGAGGTGACACAACCAGAGTTGAGGGCGGCCGTGACACGGCTCCGGGCGAAGAACACTGCCCCGGGGCCCGACGGAATTCACGGCTGCGCGTTGGCCCTAGCTCTGAAGGAGCTAGAGCCCCGACTGAGAGGACTCTACTCGGCGTGCCTTGAGCAGGGCCAGTTTCCCGCTCAGTGGAAATCTGGTCGTCTGGTCCTGCTCAGGAAAGCGGGGCGCCCTGCGGACTCGCCGTCCGCGTACCGGCCCATAGTGCTGCTCGACGAGGTGGGAAAGCTGTTTGAGCGGATAGTCTCAGCCCGCCTCGTCAGCCACTTGTGCGGAGAGGGGCCGGACCTGGCCGAATGCCAGTACGGCTTTCGGCAAGGGCGCTCCACTGTGACGGCGATATCCCGAGTGAGAGTCCTGGCGGAGGAAGCGGTGTCGCGGGGCGGTGTGTTGTTGGCGGTGTCCTTGGACATCTCCAACGCCTTCAACACCCTGCCCTGGAGTTGTATTCGGGAGGCACTACGATATCATCGAGTGCCTTCCTACCTCCGCCGCGTCGTCGGGGCTTATTTGGCGGAAAGGTGTGTCACCTATCTGGGACGCGATGGCAGATGCCAGCGCCCTATGTCGTGCGGTGTTCCACAGGGTTCGGTCTTGGGCCCGCTCCTGTGGAACATCGGGTACGACTGGGCGCTGAGGGGCGAGCTCCGGCCGGGAGTGCAGCTGGTGTGTTACGCTGACGACACACTGGTCACTGCCCGGGGGAGCTCGCACAGGGAGGCAGCGTTGCTGGCGACGGCTGCGGTCTCACAGGTGGTGAGCCGCATACGGCGCCTCGGCCTGGAGGTGGCCCTCAACAAGTCGGAGGCCATTGTTTTTCATGGCCCCCGGCGAGCGCCGCCGCCGGGATCGCACATCGTGGTCGGGGGGGCCCGTATCGCTGTCGAGTCCACCATGAAGTATCTGGGATTGGTGCTCGACAGCCGGTGGGATTTCGGCCCCCACTTCCGGCGGCTGGCGCCCAAGTTGTTGGGCGCGGCGGGGGCGCTGTCAACGCTGCTTCCCAATCTGGGGGACCCGAGCACCGCCTGTAGGCGGTTGTACGTGGGGATCGTGCGATCGATGGCCCTATATGGGGCCCCGATCTGGGCGGCTGACCTGACGGCCAGCACCATCACTGTTCTGCGGAGGCCGCAGAGGGTGATGGCCGTCAGAGTCATCAGGGGATATCGCACGATCTCCTACGAGGCGGCTTGCGCACTGGCCGGATCTCCGCCGTGGGACCTGGAGGCGAAAGTGCTCGCGTCACTACATAAGTGGCGCGAGGGCGCGCGGGCGCGCGGCGAAAGACTGACGCAGCAACACTTGGAGCTGCGTCGGTCGCAGCTGCGCGAGGTCCTGGTGGCGGAATGGCGGGACAGGCTTTCGAGCCCTACCGCCGGCCTCATCACCATCGAGGCCATCCGGCCAGTGCTCGACCTCTGGCTCGGGAGAAGGCACGGCTCCCTGTCGTTTCGTGCGACGCAGGTCCTCTCGGGGCATGGCTGCTTCGGGAGGTTCTTGTGTCGCATAGGCAGGGAGCCGGACGCTGGATGCCACCACTGCGTCGACTGTCGGGAGGACACGGCACGGCATACGCTTGCAGAGTGTGCAGCTTGGGAGGAGCCGCGCCGTGCCCTCATCTCTGTTGTAGGCGGTGACCTCTCGCTGCCGGCCGTAGTCCATGCTATGGCCGGCGGTGAGGAGTCCTGGGACGCGGTGGTCTCCTTCTGCGAGACAGTTATCGCGCAGAAGGAGGCTGCGGAAAGGGAGAGGGAGATCACAACCGCTCTCCCTGCCCGCAGCAGGCGCATCGGGCGTCGGAGGAGGGCTTACGCTGCCCTCTTCCGGCCCCCCTAACTGGGTCCAGGGGCGGCGGACTTGGGGATGTCCGTCGCCCCCCATTCATCCGGACCCGAGGTGGCGGCGCGTGGTGTTCCCGTGCGCCCCTCTTTGACGTAGCGAGGGGAGTCAAACACCTCACTCCCCTCGCCGACGCGAGGTGGCCCGCAGAGGCGGGCCGGCACCAGCCGGGGATTGCGGATGTCGCATACGTTCCCGCGATCCCCGGCGTAGGTGGAAGATGGAACACCGGGGTGGTTTTAGTCAGTAAGAGTCTGACAGACCCCTCCACCCGCCCCAGGGTGGAGGATTTCCATGAGGATTTCCCCCCGAGATCAAAAAAAAAAAAAAAAAAAAAAAAAAAAAGGTTAGGTTAGGTTAGGTTAGGTTAGGTTAGGTTTTTTTTTTTTTTTTTTTTTTTTTTTTTTTTTTTTTTTTTTTTTTTTTTTCAAACTAGCTCCCCCATCAGTAGATGGAGACCTTTTGAATCTAATTCTCTTCCATTCCAGTTCTCGCAATTATTCCTCTCGCACTTTTATGCCTCATACTGGTTCTTTCTATCAGCCATAACCATTCATTCCATGGGTGGGACTCCCATTTGTATCGACCCTATTCTACACTATTCTATATATTGTCTTTTATTTATTTATTTTCTTAAGTGGGGTAAATAAAGTTTCAAGTTTGTTTTTATTTTACACACATTTTCTTAACTTACGATTAGCTTATTCATATTCTATCTCTATTTATCTTATTCTAAACATTTTATTCTAATCACTGCTTATATTCTATATTACATTTTTCTACAATTTATAACCTATGTTTACATTGAATATATGTTACAATATATTGAAACATAGTATTTTTTAGTCGGTTTTGTTTCTGTTTCTTACCCTTTCGCAAATGTTGACGCAGTAATTTATGAATATTTGTCTTTTCTTTCCAAGTACTATTTCCTTTACACTATCGTTCGTTAGCTTGGTGTCTATTTCATTTTCCAACTTAAACCGCTCAGCCGCAAACACCGGACAATCCAGGAGCAAGTGAGGAACAGATTCGCTCACCCCTGGGTCGCAGATACACGATGGGCTCTCCTTACACTTGAAGCGATTCAAGTATTCGGAGAACCCACCGTGCCCCGTCATAATTTGGGTTATTGTGGCATCTATTTTAATTTTTCCGATGATCCTGTACGCCGCCACTGCATCCGGGAAGAACATCTTGGTAACGGAGGCCGTCTGACCCGACGCATATCTCCGATTCCACTCATCAAGCGTCACCATACGGGCGTGCCGCCTGACGAATGAAACCGGACACAAATCGTAGTCAGGCTTCCTCTTGCTGTTCAAGGCGGCCTCCTTTGCCAGCTGATCCGCTCGTTCGTTACCCTCAAACCCAGCGTGGGCCTTTATCCAGAACAAGTTAATAACCTTGTTCTGGTGGGATATGGTCGTCAAGTTATCCCTGCTCTCCACCGCTAGGGGATGAAGGCAGCTATGGTTTTTCACTGTCTGGAGAGCCGCCATGGAGTCGCTGTATATCCCGAAGCTGGATGCCGAGTGCTTCTGGATCTCCCTGGTTGCCCGGCATATTGCCAGAAGTTCCGCCTGGTAGACCGTGCAGTAGTCCGGCAGCGCCATCTTGATAGCGCGTACCTCGGTGCCGCCCCTCCATATGGATAGTGCGGCACCGACGCGCCCCCCTATCTTACTCCCGTCAGTGAATATTTTTACTTCCAAGTTGGCGCTGGCGTCGACTTGCTCACGGTCCGCCAGGCTTACGAACTCCAAGTCAATACGCCTAGCAGGGTGTGGAGATTCCATTGCGGATGCCACCCGCTCTACCTCCCTGTCTCCTAGCACTGACTGGGGTACCCCCCTCTTGGCCTCATATAATGAGGCCACCTCCCGAACTCGGAGGTCCAGGGGGAGTATCCCAGCCAGTAGAAGTGCAGAGTTCAGAGAGACAGTGCGGTAGGCTTTGCACATTTTCTGTGCAATTCCGCGCTGCACGGCACCCAGCTGCTTGATAATGCCCAGTTTGTTCGCCGCCGGAGCCCACACACTGGCGGCGTACAGGATGATCGGCTCAACTGCTGCCACATATATTGTTTTGATGACCTCAGGGTTAAGTCCCCAGCTCACCCGGGCCGCCCTACACAATTGCTTGTGGACCGATATCGCTTTGCGACAAACGTTGGAAACGTGTGCGTTGAAGGTTAGCTTGTCGTCGATGGTGACACCCAGGATTTTTATTTCTTTTGACATCGGTATGTCTACCCCGCCCATGCTCAGACGCGGGGTGTCGTATCTTAGTTTTCTCGTTATCACCATTGCACTAGTCTTATGTGGTGCGAATCTAAGCTTATTTTTTACTCCCCACGTCCGAACATGGTCGAGGGCGGCATTTGCTTTGTGTTCAATTTCCGTTGCTGTGTCACCATCGAAGGCAAGCACCACGTCATCCGCGAAAGCTTGTATATAATCTCCTCTGCTTTCGAGACTTTTCAGGAGCGGATCTAGTAGCAGGTTCCAGAGGATAGGGCCTCCTATCGAGCCTTGTACGCATCCTTTATTAGTGCCCTTAAGATATTCCTCGCTTGCGTAGCGCACCCTAACAGTTCTATCCTTTAGGTAGTTGTCAAAAACCCTCCTCAAGTTTATCGGACACTTTTCCTCAGCCAGTCGGACCCTGATAACCGGCCACCAGGCGCTATCGAAGGCCCCCTCTATGTCTAGTGATACTAAAGCTACTATTCTTTTCTCGTGTAATTTACTGCGGATGTACTGCATAAGAACAAAGAGGGAGTCCTCGGTGCTCCTTTGTGGCATGAATCCGTACTGGCGAGTACTCATCCTGGGTAGAATATGAAACCTGAGGCGGGCCACTAGCATCTTCTCATAGATCTTGCCTAGCACAGGTAGAAGGCCTATTGGCCTATACGATTTCGGGGTGGAATAGTCGCTTTTTCCTGGTTTTTTAAGCACCACCACCGTGGCCTCTTTCCAGGCTTGTGGAAAATAACCATATTGCAGGCATTGGTTTAAGAGAGCCAGGAATATCTCCGGTGCGCTTCCTATTGCGCGGCTACATATATCGGCTGTGAGGCCATCTGCTCCCGGGGCTTTTTTGGGATTAAAGGAATCGGTAGCTGTTTTTAATTCCGCCATGGTAAAAGCAGGGTCGCGGTTATCATTTTGTTCTCCCAAATTTATTTTGTCGGCCTCTAATCTGACGTGACGATGATAATCATCGTCTTCGCTGATTAAGTCTTCCGGATAGAAGGTTTCCGCGATCCACTTTACGGAGCCTTTTGTGTCCAATTCCTCCCCATCCTTCACCATAGGTATGTCCTCTTCCCTATGCGTAGTCCTCCCTATAACCCTATATATCCCCTCCCAGACCCCCTCCCTATCCTGTTTGCGGCAAAACTCCTTCCAACTCTCTATTGGGGCTTTTGCTGCTTCTATCTCATATTCCTCTTTCTGTTTCAGGTACTCTCCAACGACCTTCGATCTTCGGACTGGAGCGGCACATCGGATCCTTCGTTTCTTGGTGGTGACTTCTTTCTTGAGCTTAGCGAGTTTCTCCGACCACCACGGTATGGTAAGTTTTTCTTTGGTTTTCTTAATAGGCATTGATAACTCACATGCTTCTTTGATTATTTTTGTAAATTTATTTGTTAAACTATCTATTTCCTTAGTATTTTTAATTTTGTCTATTTCTACTTTACTTATTTTATACTCTATTGCCAATTGGTTCAGTTTCTCATGAAACGTCAGCCAATTTGCTTTTTTAGTATTGTAAACTCTAGTGGTTCTTTCAATTTTGATTCCTCTTGATTTTTGCAGTCGAATATTGAATATTATCCCGTTATGATCGGAGCTCGTGAGACTTTCGTCAACCTTCCAGTTGTCAACCAGCCCGAGGATATCCGTTGTGCAGGCGGTGATATCAACGAAACTACAGTAGCGTTGTCCTCCTCTGACCGTGTCGAAGGTCGGGATTTCCCCTACGTTAAGTATGTGAAGCCCCAACTCTCCGAGGGTGCCGCATACCTCTTCGCCTCTGCTGTCGATGGTTGGGCTACCCCACCACGTGCTCTTCGCATTCACATCACCTCCGATGATGAGCGGCTTTGATCCATTTGCCACTTCTATCTTTTTTAGGTGTTCTAAATATGGCTCCAACGGCTTGTCCGGTTCAAAGTAGACCGAGACGAGTGTGATCTCCCAAGCAACGGTTTTGATCCCCACCACAGTGATGTTATTGGTGGTGAGATTCGGGTACTGAATTACATTTATGTTATTGTCAAAGACGGCGATTGCCGCTTTGACAACCCCGTCTCCTACGCCAGTGCTTTGGAAGATCCTCACTCCTCTCTGGCTCTTGACTAATTTTGCGCTACCGATGTATGGCTCTTGGATGAGTGCAACCGATATTCCGCGCTTTTCCGCTTCCAGAAGTATCTCGCTGGTCGCTAGTTTCTTTCGCTGGAGGTTAGCTTGTGCGAATTTGTATGCAGTTTTTTCTTCTTGGGGGCCCTTAGCAATACGCGACAGTTGCTCTTGCTAGCTGGTCCCACCTGCGTCGCTGAGGGCATCCGGTGCTGAAAGCATTGTGGTCCACCTGGGGGCTGTTGGCCTTTTTGCAGTTCCTGCATGCAGCTGGTACTCCTGCCATCCAATCTTCGCATTCATTCCTCAGGTGGGGACCACCACAGTGGCTGCACATGTCCGCCGCCTCCTCGCAAAATTTCTTGCTGTGTCCAAAACCTAAGCAGCGTGTGCACTGCATAAGTGGGGTCTGGTCTTCGGCCCTGATGCGCTGGAGGTCAATGTGGACATGCCCTTTTGCTGTGACTCTTTGCCAGATGGTTGGCGAGGTGCTAAGTACGATGTGTCCAGTATGTGGATTTCTTGCCCTTTTCCTATACTTTATTTCTACTATTTCCGTCTCACCGTCGAGGCCGTGGAAAACGTCCCGATTCTGATTTTTGAAAGCCTTCAGGACGTCCTCATCAGTGTTGGCTAGTAGGACGTCCCTAAGGATCAGCATCGGTTTTTTATTTTTCACTTCCTCCACGGCGAGGCCGGTACCATCCTTCCTCAGTCTTTCTTTCACCTTGTCCCTTTCTTCCGTCGTCTCAAATCCCATAATCACCTTTCTATTCTTCGCTTTTCTTACCTTTTCCACTTTCACCCATCCTTCTTTCGCATCTATTACCTTTCTTACTTTGTCAAAGACTTCCTCTCCGGTGTCCTCCTCATTGCTGGAAGTGACCACGACTGAGTGCAACGTGCGCTTTTTCATCTCACTGTTGTTCCCGGCCGCGACCACCCCCGCGTATGTAGGAGTTCCCATGCTCTCTACCCTTTCTTTCTGAGCTTCAATGGCTACCTTTAGCTCTTCCATTTGCCTGTTGCTTTCCAGCAACAGCTTGGAGTGTTCCTCAATCTTTGCCATTAATTGGCTCGTCTCCTGCTCTGGTGGTGCTGAGTCTGAAGCTTCATATACGGGCTCCTCTTTTCCCTTACCTGACTCCTTAGCTTTAAGCATGGCCTTGGTGGGGAGGGCGCGTCCACTTTCTACTTCGGCATCCTTTACGAGCTGAAACAGTCTCTCTACTTGGGCTTTGATTTCCTCTTTCGTTTCCTTTTTGGTGGATTTTGAGTTGGTCAGACTTAGTTTCGCCCTCATTAAACACGCTTTGGCCTCAGTTATCCTGGTGTTTCGTGCGTTGGGCTTTGATGCTGGCGGGGTCACGCTCCCTGTGGAGGCTCTACTTGTCGCAGATGTTAGGTCGACTTTCTGTACTGGCTCGTTAGCCGTCTTTTTAATCGGGGAAATTGATTTCCTCGTCTCGCTCAATCCCGCCTCCCATTCGCCTACACTTCTTCTTACACTAAGCTGTGGAGAGGAGGGTCCAGCCTCTTCCCTAGTCTTCTGCGGGCTTTTGTTTTGCGGATTTACTGATGCCTTCTTAATGGGTGTTCGTATTCCAATCATTTTGTCAGAAATTTTAGGAGCTAGTTTACGTCAAGAAATTAAGGGGGTATTGTAAAGGATACCCGAGTCAACAAAACAACATAAAATATGTAGAATAAAACTATCAATAAGATACTTGTTTCAGGTGATGTTTGCGGCAAGGAGGTCAACGGTGCGCTTCAGTTACTCTCTGCAAAGGTAAGTATAATATTATGATTATTACTGCGTCAACAGTCACACACGATAATTTTTTAGCCAACAAACAAGAAACAAAAACTCGTTTTTTTTTTTTTTTTTTTTTTTTTAAATTTTTGTAGAGTCTGGCTCTATCTATGTCTAAAAATAAATCTAAGACCTTAGTCTGGCGTCTGAAGGCTTTCACAAACCAAGCTCATCAAAAAAAAAATTTTAAAATTTAAATCGTAAATTTTTTGAGACTCTACGTAGAGTCAATTTCTACCCGCGACTGGACAGGTATCCCCGAGCCCTTTCCAACAAACCCAAACACGGCAACCCTAGGCCAGAGGGTTCCCGAGAAAACCCGGTTCAAAATTCTGGTTGTCAAAACAAGATGGCGCCCAAAATTCGGTTACCATTGGTTTTCTCCGGAACCGTCCGTCCAAATACCACCGTGTTCGGGCTCCTCTGATTGAGCTCGTCGAGACCTATCGAGTGAAGTGGGTTTCAGTCTTGAAAATTCTTGGTTCTCGAAAACTCCCGAAAGTAGCTTATCGGGTAGGGAGGAACCAGCCACAGTCCCCAAAGAAAACCCGAAGCCTCTACGACCCCTGGTTCGGGAGCTATCCGAGTTTGAAAAATGGTTTGACAATTCAAGAACTGTCAAAGTTAATCTTCAAATCGGTACAACTCGCCCTCCACTAGTCGCAGAATAGTCGAGTTTGGGCTTGTTCGGCTTGGCTCGTCCCGCTCCGACGCGCAAGGTTGTTTTCAGGCACCTGAAATTTCTCAGCGCCAAACCGCCCGCAACTAAGTGTATCGGGTAGAATTTGTCTCCCCAAACACCACTGTGAAACCGGCAACTCTCTGCGACCACCAGATCCGGAGCTATGGCGGACCAAACTTTTCCAAGATGGCCGCTCAGCTGTCAAATGCCAACTTAAAGTGGCTATAGCTCCGCAACCGTTTGTCACAGAGAACTGTGGTTTCGAATGTGGTGCCTGGCTTGTCTTTCCCTATCCGTCTCAAATGGTTTCAGGGCCGAAAAATTTCAGGTCCTGAAAACGCCTGAAAGTGAACACAAAATATTCTCACTAGAATTCCACTGTGACCTGTGGAAACCCGGGGTTTTTACGACCAATAGCCTCAGAGATAATTGAATTTTTGTGCGGCAACCGGAAAAACCAAAATGGCCGTCAGAAGCTATTTTCTTCGTTTCTGAAGCTATTGGGGGCAAATTTGGGCTTAAACTAAACACAATACGCTTTCTAAAGATGATTCTAAGGTCAATTTTAATTTATTTCTATTAGTTTAAATTTTATATCAAAAAATAAGAAAAAATTTAATATCTCTCTATTCGTAATACATAAAAATCTGAAAAAAACTGTAAAATTTATGTTAAATGGAGGGCTTTCTTAAAAGTAAACTAAATTTAAATTTTTGAAAAGTTTTTCATACAAAAATTTTGAAAAATTAAAAATTTTTGAAAATCTTCGATATTTCGATAAATAATCTAAGTAAAAATCTTAACTTAATGTAGGCTTCTTCTCCAAATAAGCGCGCAGCAGGATCAGCAATAAAAAAGTGGGGTCCTGCCTGAAGAATTTTCAGGACAGAGGGTCAAAGTTTGAACTTTCTAATGTAATAATCTTCGTTCCCGGTGGGGATAAAAATCTGGTCTTTTCGATTTTTCCCTTATCTGAGTAGGGTCCGTCTACTGCCAAAAGATTAATTCTCTGTGGTGTCTGGATCAACAACCACGTGGTCCAAGTTGAGGTTATCTTTCGTGGTTTTCTTCAATTTTCTCCGCGGTTTGTCAGTGGATTTTCGCACGAAGCGTGTCAAAAGAAGCGCCTTGATGCCTCCCAATGTATTGTGCCGGAAAAATAGTGCAGCTGTGTGAGACTCCGGAGTTACAGAGCTCTGAAGTTTTCTGAACTCCAAAATTCTTGGGTTTTTCCAGGTTAACTTTTGAGTGCGTGTTTTAAGAAGAAAAATGTTTCCACCAGTGGATGCACTGCACAAAGACACAACTTTTGGTATATCACTCGTCACTGTACGGTGGAAAAATACCACTTTTTCCGATTTTTAACTGCGGAGCGGCTCTTAAAACGATCCGACCACCACGAGGGTTGGGGGGGAACTGGGGTTAGGTTAGGTTAGGTTAGGTTATCGCGCAGAAGGAGGCTGCGGAAAGGGAGAGGGAGATCACAACCGCTCTCCCTGCCCGCAGCAGGCGCATCGGGCGTCGGAGGAGGGCATACGCTGCCCTCTTCCGGCCCCCCTAACTGGGTCCAGGGGCGGCGGACTTGGGGCTGTCCGTCGCCCCCCATTCATCCGGACCCGAGGTGGCGGCGCGTGGTGTTCCCGTGCGCCCCTCTTTGACGTAGCGAGGGGAGTCAAACACCTCACTCCCCTCGCCGACGCGAGGTGGCCCGCAGAGGCGGGCCGGCACCAGCCGGGGATTGCGGATGTCGCATACGTTCCCGCGATCCCCGGCGTAGGTGGGAGATGGAACACCGGGGTGGTTTTAGTCAGTAAGAGTCTGACAGACCCCTCCACCCGCCCCAGGGTGGAGGATTTCCATGAGGATTTCCCCCCGAGATCAAAAAAAAAAAAAAAAAAAAAGGTTAGGTTAGGTTAGGTTAGGTTAGGTTGGGGTGCGTGCAGAAAACCTCCTCGTGTGCCTGACGGCTGCTGGTTCCTTACGAATGCGTTCGGGGGAAAGAGCAGTTGTCGGGCCGGTGCACCCTGGGCACGGCCAATAGTCTCTCCATGTCGGAGGGGCTATTGTCTGTGGCGGATTTCTGCGGGGGAGGGGGAGCTTGTTGCTCCACGACGGTTCCTCCACGTGTCCCTCTGATTATCAGAGGGCACTGTGGAGGAACGTCTGAGTTGGGGTCGCTCCTGTCCGATCGACAGTCGTCGATTGGCGAAGGATGCGACCAATACCGCTGCGGTGCAGGCGCACCAAAGCGGCAGTTGCTCTCTCTTCACGGAGCAATCCTGAAGAGAGAGTTCCCGACGGGTCCGCTGAGTCGGGTTGTCCGGACAGCGGACGGAGGCATGTCTAATGCCGCCGTCGGGGGCTCGGCTTAACCGCCCGGCCCAGAGGAAGGATACCTCTAAGATAAAAAATCCCCAATCCTAAGCTCTGAAGCGCGGTGAGAGGATGCATGGCTGGAGGGAGTCCAGTCGTTAGCGCTTCCCCTGCAGAGCACCTGCCGCACTCTGCAGTATATAGGCTTACCGGGTATCTAGGCTCTGCCCGGTGGACATGTAGTACCTATATCTACTCGTGGGAACTTTATGGATACCCAAAACCACAAAATACAAAAAGAGGATGGGCCAGTTATGGCGGAGAAGGACGAGTCGTCTGCCGGAAGCGGCAGCGACTATCAAGGAGGCTCGCGCGCTCCCTCAAAATTTTGGGGGAAGCGGTCGCGCGGGGAGGGATTGAATCCCTCCTCAAGTGAAGAGGAGCTGTCGGCCGCAAAGGTGCCGACATCTCGGAGAGGTGGTCGCGCAGTGGTGCCACAGCGCGACCAAAGGGGTCGGTTCTTGCGGCCCGCTACGCCGATCCCGGCGGCAGCGGTCCGCATGGATCGGCCCGATGAAGGAATGGAGAGCGACGAGCTCTTGAGCGGCGATTCCGCTGCGTCCCCGCTATTGCTAGAGAGCAACAAGGCGGAAGCTAACGCTGCAAAGCGGGCGCAGCGGAAAGCAGTCGCGGCGGACGAGGTCGGGGAGCTGGCTCGGCAGGCTCGTGAGCGGCGGGCCGCTCAGGCGGCCTCCGGAGCGGGCTTAACGGCGGCGGCGCTCAGTCGCCAAGTTTTGGACGGCGTGGACGTGGTCCTGAAAGTTGCCACTAAATCTGGCAGCTTGAAGGGCACGTTCACCCGTGCCCTAAAGGAGGCGGCTGAGGGCATCAAGGAGGCGGCTGAGGTCCTCCTTGATCGTACCAGCTCTGAGGAGACGGCGAAGCTGTGGGAGGAGAACGGCCGTCTCCGAGCGGAGTTGGAAGACTTGAAGAGGGAAGTCGCCGCACAGAGGCAAGTCCGGCAGCGTGCAGCTCCTGCAACTACCAGTTCTCCGGTAGTTGCGGCCCCGTCGTCGGCCCCTGCCCCTGCACTGTCGCCTGCTGCGGAGATCGAGAAGATCGTCCGCATCTGCATGCAGCAGTGTGGGGGCATGATGAATGCCCGCCTGGAGGCCTTGGAATCAAGGCTCCTCCCGGCACAGAACCTCCGGCCACCACTAGCGGCGGACAAACGGAGGATGGAGGAGGCCGCCAGGCCAGGGCCGTCAACTGTGGCGGCAAAAGCTGGAAAGGGGGGCAAAAAGCCCGCGGAGGGGCCCAAGAAGCCCGCGGAGGGTGCGTCAGCACCCCCTCCCAGCTCGACTGCGACCCCGGCGACCGCATCCCAGCCCACGGAGGCTTGGACGACGGTCGTTAAACGGGGTCGCAAGAACAAGGCGGCGCCGCCGGCTCAGCCCAAGCCCGCGCCTAAAAAGAAGAGAAGGTCCCGAAAGGGTAAGGCCCCACGCTCTGCGGCTGTGGTGATAACACTGCAGCCCGCAGCTATCGAGAGGGGCCTGACCTACAAGCAGGTCCTCGAACAGGCGAAGGCCAAGGTCGCATTTCCCGACCTTGGCACACCGACCGGCTTCAGGATGAAGTCGGCGGTTACGGGGGCGCGTCTGTTCGAGGTGTCGGGACCCTCGGGCAGCGAGAAGGCGGACATCCTGGCCGCCAAACTGAGGGAGGTCCTCAAGGATGAGGACGTCCGAGTGTCCAGGCCCGTAAAGACCGCCGATTTGCGCGTCGATGGCCTGGACGACTCGACGACCCCGGAGGAGGTCGTGGCGGCCGTCGCTCGAAGCGGTGGATGTCCGCCGGGTGACGTGCGGGCGGGCGAGATTCGCGCCGACGCTGCCGGGCTCGGCGCCATAACGGTGAAGTGCCCGGTAGCGGCGGCGAATAAAATAGCCGTCAGCGGACGGCTATTGGTGGGGTGGGTTGCAGCACGCGTGAAGCTGCTGCAACCCAGGGCTATGCGGTGCTACCGCTGCCTTGACGTTGGGCACGTCAGGGCACGTTGCGCCGCCGCAACTGACCGCAGCGAGCAATGCTATCGCTGCGGTAAGCCCGGCCACAAGGCGGCAGCGTGCTCCGCGACGCCAAACTGCAGCCTCTGCACGGATGCAGGGAGGCCCGCGGGGCACGTCGTCGGCAGAAAGGCCTGCCCGCCCGCCCCAAAAAAGGGCAACAAGAAGGGGACAACCAAGGCTGTCGGGGGCCCTTTACACCCCCCTCAGCCTGGTTGCTCTTCGGCCGACTCCCGGCCTAAGAATGGTGCCGAGGGAATGGATTGTGCGTAATGGCACAATTCCATTTCCTCCAGGGCAATATCAACCACTCTGCCAGGGCTCAGGATCTCTTACTCCAGAGCATGGCAGAGTGGTCGATCCATGTGGCTGTGGTCGCCGAGCCGTATTACGTCCCCCCCCGAGATGATTGGGTGGGTGACCTGGACGGCTCGGTGGCCATCATCGGCGGGGCTCTTGTCGACCCGTCCCGAGGTCACGGCTGGGTGGCCGCCCTCGCGGACGGCGTTGGCATTGTTGGGGCGTATTTCTCGCCCAACAAGAGCCTCGCCGACTTCGAGAGCTTCCTTGTCGAGTTGGGTGCCGTCGTGAACCGGTACCACCCTCGCCCGGTGCTGCTGCTCGGGGATCTCAACGCCAAGTCTGCGGCGTGGGGATCCCCGGTCACCGATGCCAAGGGCGAGGCGTTGGAGGAGTGGGCGGTCACGACCGGCTTGACCGTCCTGAATCGGGGCTCGGTCTACACGTGCGTGCGGCAGCGGGGTGGTTCTATAGTGGACGTTTCGTTCGCTAGCCCCGCTGTCGCAAGCCATGTCCGCGATTGGCGTGTCGCCGTGGAGGTGGAGACGTTGTCGGATCACAGATACATCCGTTTCAACGTCTCCCCCCAGACCGCGGGCGGCCGCAATCCAACGGCCCCGCGAACGGACGGTCCGCGTTGGGCGCGAAAGCGCCTCGACAGGGAGCTACTCGAGGAGGCTGCTATTGTGCAGGCCTGGATCCGGGAGTCGGCAACGACCGGACCCGTCGACGTCGAAGAGGAGGCGCAGTGGTTCCACGGGGCGATGACGCAAATTTGCGATGCGTCAATGCCCCGGGTTCGCACACAACCCAGAAGGCGCCAGGTGTACTGGTGGTCCGCCGAGATCGCGCAGTTGCGCGACTCGTGCGTGGAGGTCAGGCGCCAGTACACCCGATACCGGAGAAGACGTCGTCGGGTCCCTGACGAAGAAGCCGCGCGGTATGAGGTGTACCGCGCGGCTAAGAAGGCTCTGTGGCTGGCCATCGGCGAGGCGAAGACGCGAGCCAGGGAGGAGATGTTGGAGACTCTAAACGGGGATCCGTGGGGGCGTCCTTATCGCTCGGTCCGAGGTAAACTCGGACCATGGGCGCCCCCGCTTACGGAGAGTCTCCAACCCGAGCTGCTGGAGGACGTGGTAGCAGCCCTCTTCCCGGCACGAGCGGAGCACGCTCCGCCGCCGATGGCTCTGCCCACAGCCGCAGAGCCCGAAGAGGACGCCAGCGTCCCAGAGGTGACACAACCAGAGTTGAGGGCGGCCGTGACACGGCTCCGGGCGAAGAACACTGCCCCGGGGCCCGACGGAATTCACGGCTGCGCGTTGGCCCTAGCTCTGAAGCAGCTGGAGCCCCGACTGAGAGGACTCTACTCGGCGTGCCTTGAGCAGGGCCAGTTTCCCGCTCAGTGGAAATCTGGTCGTCTGGTCCTGCTCAGGAAAGCGGGGCGCCCTGCGGACTCGCCGTCCGCGTACCGGCCCATAGTGCTGCTCGACGAGGTGGGAAAGCTGTTTGAGCGGATAGTCTCAACCCGCCTCGTCAGCCACTTGTGCGGAGAGGGGCCGGACCTGGCCGAAAGCCAGTACGGCTTTCGGCAAGGGCGCTCCACTATCACGGCGATATCGCGAGTGAGAGTCCTGGCGGAGGAAGCGGTGTCGCAGGGCGGTGTGTTGTTGGCGGTGTCCTTGGACATCTCCAACGCCTTCAACACCCTGCCCTGGAGTTGTATTCGGGAGGCACTACGATATCATCGAGTGCCTTCCTACCTCCGCCGCGTCGTCGGGGCTTATTTGGCGGAAAGGTGTGTCACCTATCTGGGACGCGATGGCAGATGCCAGCGACCTATGTCGTGCGGTGTTCCACAGGGTTCGGTCTTGGGCCCGCTCCTGTGGAACATCGGGTACGACTGGGTGCTGAGGGGCGAGCTCCGGCCGGGAGTGCAGCTGGTGTGTTACGCTGACGACACACTGGTCACTGCCCGGGGGAGCTCGCACAGGGAGGCAGCGTTGCTGGCGACGGCTGCGGTCTCACAGGTGGTGAGCCGCATACGGCGCCTCGGCCTGGAGGTGGCCCTCAACAAGTCGGAGGCCATTGCTTTTCATGGCCCCCGGCGAGCGCCGCCGCCGGGATCGCACATCGTGGTCGGGGGGGCCCGTATCGCTGTCGAGTCCACCATGAAGTACCTGGGATTGGTGCTCGACAGCCGGTGGGATTTCGGCCCCCACTTCCGGCGGCTGGCGCCCAAGTTGTTGGGCGCGGCGGGGGCGCTGTCAACGCTGCTTCCCAATCTGGGGGACCCGAGCACCGCCTGTAGGCGGTTGTACGTGGGGATCGTGCGATCGATGGCCCTTTACGGGGCCCCGATTTGGGCGGCTGACCTGACGGCCAGCACCATCACTGTTCTGCAGAGGCCGCAGAGGGTGATGGCCGTCAGAGTCATCAGGGGATATCGCACGATCTCCTACGAGGCGGCTTGCGCACTGGCCGGATCTCCGCCGTGGGACCTGGAGGCGAAAGTGCTCGCGTCACTACATAAGTGGCGCGAGGGCGCGCGGGCGCGCGGCGAAAGACTGACGCAGCAACACTTGGAGCTGCGTCGGTCGCAGCTGCGCGAGGTCCTGGTGGCGGAATGGCGGGACAGGCTTTCGAGCCCTACCGCCGGCCTCATCACCATCGAGGCCATCCGGCCAGTGCTCGACCTCTGGCTCGGGAGAAGGCACGGCTCCCTGTCGTTCCGTGCGACGCAGGTCCTCTCGGGGCATGGCTGCTTCGGGAGGTTCTTGTGTCGCATAGGCAGGGAGCCGGACGCTCGATGCCACCACTGCGTCGACTGTCGGGAGGACACGGTGCGGCATACGCTTGCAGAGTGTGCAGCTTGGGAGGAGCCGCGCCGTGCCCTCATCTCTGTTGTAGGCGGTGACCTCTCGCTGCCGGCCGTAGTCCATGCTATGGTCGGCGGTGAGGAGTCCTGGGACGCGGTGGTCTCCTTCTGCGAGACAGTTATCGCGCAGAAGGAGGCTGCGGAAAGGGAGAGGGAGATCACAACCGCTCTCCCTGCCCGCAGCAGGCGCATCGGGCGTCGGAGGAGGGCTTACGCTGCCCTCTTCCGGCCCCCCTAACTGGGTCCAGGGGCGGCGGACTTGGGGATGTCCGTCGCCCCCCACTCATCCGGACCCGAGGTGGCGGCGCGTGGTGTTCCCGTGCGCCCCTCTTTGACGTAGCGAGGGGAGTCAAACACCTCACTCCCCTCGCCGACGCGAGGTGGCCCGCAGTGGCGGGCCGGCACCAGCCGGGGATTGCGGATGTCGCATACGTTCCCGCGATCCCCGGCGTAGGTGGAAGATGGAACACCGGGGTGGTTTTAGTCAGTAAGAGTCTGACAGACCCCTCCACCCGCCCCAGGGTGGAGGATTTCCATGAGGATTTCCCCCCGAGATCAAAAAAAAAAAAAAAAAAAAAAAAAAAAAAAAAAAAAAAAAAAAAAAAAAGGTTAGGTTAGGTTAGGTTAGGTTCAACACTTGGAGCTGCGTCGGTCGCAGCTGCGCGAGGTCCTGGTGGCGGAATGGCGGGACAGGCTTTCGAGCCCTACCGCCGGCCTCATCACCATCGAGGCCATCCGGCCAGTGCTCGACCTCTGGCTCGGGAGAAGGCACGGCTCCCTGTCGTTCCGTGCGACGCAGGTCCTCTCGGGGCATGGCTGCTTCGGGAGGTTCTTGTGTCGCATAGGCAGGGAGCCGGACGCTCGATGCCACCACTGCGTCGACTGTCGGGAGGACACGGTGCGGCATACGCTTGCAGAGTGTGCAGCTTGGGAGGAGCCGCGCCGTGCCCTCATCTCTGTTGTAGGCGGTGACCTCTCGCTGCCGGCCGTAGTCCATGCTATGGTCGGCGGTGAGGAGTCCTGGGACGCGGTGGTCTCCTTCTGCGAGACAGTTATCGCGCAGAAGGAGGCTGCGGAAAGGGAGAGGGAGATCACAACCGCTCTCCCTGCCCGCAGCAGGCGCATCGGGCGTCGGAGGAGGGCTTACGCTGCCCTCTTCCGGCCCCCCTAACTGGGTCCAGGGGCGGCGGACTTGGGGCTGTCCGTCGCCCCCCATTCATCCGGACCCGAGGTGGCGGCGCGTGGTGTTCCCGTGCGCCCCTCTTTGACGTAGCGAGGGGAGTCAAACACCTCACTCCCCTCGCCGACGCGAGGTGGCCCGCAGAGGCGGGCCGGCACCAGCCGGGGATTGCGGATGTCGCATACGTTCCCGCGATCCCCGGCGCAGGTGGAAGATGGAACACCGGGGTGGTTTTAGTCAGTAAGAGTCTGACAGACCCCTCCACCCGCCCCAGGGTGGAGGATTTCCATGAGGATTTCCCCCCGAGATCAAAAAAAAAAAAAAAAAAAAAAAAAAGGTTAGGTTAGGTTAGGTTGGGGTGCGTGCAGAAAACCTCCTCGTGTGCCTGACGGCTGCTGGTTCCTTACGAATGCGTTCGGGGGAAAGAGCAGTTGTCGGGCCGGTGCACCCTGGGTACGGCCAATAGTCTCTCCATGTCGGAGGGGCTATTGTCTGTGGCGAATTTCTGCGGGGGAGGGGGAGCATGTTGCTCCACGACGGTTCCTCCACGTGTCCCTCTGATTCGCAGAGGGCACTGTGAAGGAACGTCTGAGTTGGGGTCGCTCCTGTCCGATCGACAGTCGTCGATTGGCGAAGGATGCGACCAATGCCGCTGCGGTGCAGGCGCACCAAAGCGGCAGTTCCTCTCTCTTCACGGAGCAATCCTGAAGAGAGAGTTCCCGGCGGGTCCGCTGAGTCGGGTTGTCCGGACAGCGGACGGAGGCATGTGTAATGCCGCCGTCGGGGGCTTGGCCTAACCGCCCGGCCCAGAGGAAGGATACTTCTAAGATAAAAAACCCCCAATCCTAAGCTCTGAAGCGCGGTGAGAGGATGCATGGCTGGAGGGAGTCCAGTCGTTAGCGCTTCCCCTGCAGAGCACCTGCCGCACTCTGCAGTATGTAGGCTTACCGGGCATCTAGGCTCTGCCCGGTGGACATTCGGACCTATATTTAATCGTGGGAACCATATGGATTACAAAAATACTCAATTGAACAAAAAAAACGATGACGGGCCAGTTCTGGCGGAGAAAGAAGAGGTGTCTGCCGAAAGTGGCAGTGAGAGCCAAGGAGGCTCTCGTACCCCTTCAAAGTTTTGGGGGAAGCGGTCACGTGGGGAGGGATTAAATCCCTCCTCAAGTGAGGAGGAGCTGTCGGCCGCAAAAGTGCCGACATCTCGGAGAGGTGGTCGCGCAGTAATGCCACAGCGCGACCAAAGAGGTCGGTTCTTGCGGCCCGCTACGCCGATCCCGGCGGCAGCGGTCCGCATGGATCGGCCCGAAGAGATGGAGAGTGACGAGCTCTTGAGCGGCGATTCCGCTGCGTCCCCGCTGTTGCTAGACAGCAACAAAGCGGAGATTAACGCCGCAAAGCGGGCGCAGCGGAAGGCGGTCGCGGCCGATGAGGTCGGCGAGCTGGCTCGGCAGGCTCGAGAGCGGCGGGCCGCTCAGGCGGCCTCCATGGAGGGCGTAACGGCGGCGGCACTCGGCCGCCAGGTTTTGGACGGCGTGGACGTTGTCCTGAAAGTTGCCACGAAGTCGGGCAGCTTGAAGGGCACGTTCACGCGCGCCCTAAAAGAGGCGGCTGATGGAATCAGGGAGGCGGTTGGGGTCCTCCTTGAAAGAACCAGCTCTGAGGAGACGGCGAAGCTGTGGGAGGAGAACAGCCGTCTCCGAGCAGAGATGGAGGACCTCAAGAGGGAGGTTGCCGCACAGAGGGGGTCCGCCCCTTCAAAGAAGCGTGTGGCTCCAGCAGTTGCCGCCTCTCCGGTGGTCGCGTCCTCGCCGTCGGCCCCTGCCCCTACAATTGCGCCCGATGCGGACATCGAACAGATCGTCCGCATCTGCATGCAACAGTGTGGGGGCATGATGAATGCCCGCCTGGAGGCCTTGGAGTGCAGGCTCCTCCCGGCCCAGAACCTCCGGCCGCCGCTAGCGGCGGACAAACGGAGGATGGAGGAGGCCGCAAGGCCAGGGCCGTCGGCCGTGGCGGCTGGAAAGGGGGGTAAAAAGCCCTCGGAGGGGCCCAAGAAGCCCGTGGAGGGTGCGTCAGCACCCCCCTCCAGCTCAACTGCGACCCTGGCGACCGCGTCCGACCCAACAGAGGCTTGGACAACGGTCGTCAAAAGGGGTCGCAATAAGAAGGCGGCGCCGCCGGCAAAACCTCAGCCCAAGCCTGCGCCGAAGAAAAAGAGGAGGTCCCGAAAGGGAAAGGCCCCACGCTCTGCGGCTGTGGTACTCACACTGCAGCCCGCAGCTATCGAGAGGGGCCTTACCTATAAAGAGGTCCTCGCGCAGGCGAAGGCCAAGGTCGCGTTCCCCGACCTTGGCACACCGACCGGCTTCAGGATGAAGTCGGCGGTTACGGGGGCGCGGCTGTTCGAGGTGTCGGGACCCTCGGGCAGCGAGAAGGCGGACATCCTGGCCGCCAAATTGAGGGAGGTCCTCAAAGAAGAGGACGTCCGAGTGTCCAGGCCAGTGAAGACCGCAGATTTGCGCGTCGAGGGCCTGGACGACTCGACGACCCCGGAGGAGGTCGTGGCGGCCGTCGCTCGAAGCGGTGGATGTCCGCCGGGCGACGTGCGGGCGGGCGAGATCCGCGCCGACGCTGCCGGGCTCGGCGCCATTACGGTGAAGTGCCCGGTAGCGGCGGCGAACAGGATCGCCGTCAGTGGCCGGCTTTTGGTAGGGTGGGTTGCAGCACGCGTCAAGCTGCTGCAACCCAGGGCTATGCGGTGCTACCGCTGCCTCGACGTTGGGCACGTCAGGGCACGGTGCGCCGCCGCAACTGACCGCAGCGAGCAGTGCTATCGCTGCGGTAAGCCCGGCCACAAGGCGGCAGCGTGCTCCGCGACGCCAAACTGCAGCCTCTGTACGGATGCAGGGAGGCCCGCGGGGCACGTTGTCGGCAGAAAGGCCTGCCCGCCCGCCCCAAAAAAGGGCAACAAGAAGGGGACAACCAAGGCTGTCGGGGGCCCTTTACACCCCCCTCAGCCTGGTTGCTCTTCGGCCGACTCCCGGCCTAAGAATGGTGCCGAGGGAATGGATTGTGCGTAATGGCACAATTCCATTTCCTCCAGGGCAATATCAACCACTCTGCCAGGGCTCAGGATCTCTTACTCCAGAGCATGGCAGAGTGGTCGATCCATGTGGCTGTGGTCGCCGAGCCGTATTACGTCCCCCCCCGAGATGATTGGGTGGGTGACCTGGACGGCTCGGTGGCCATCATCGGCGGGGCTCTTGTCGACCCGTCCCGAGGTCACGGCTGGGTGGCCGCCCTCGCGGACGGCGTTGGCATTGTTGGGGCGTATTTCTCGCCCAACAAGAGCCTCGCCGACTTCGAGAGCTTCCTTGTCGAGTTGGGTGCCGTCGTGAACCGGTACCACCCTCGCCCGGTGCTGCTGCTCGGGGATCTCAACGCCAAGTCTGCGGCGTGGGGATCTCCGGTCACCGATGTCAAGGGCGAGGCGTTGGAGGAGTGGGCGGTCACGACCGGCTTGACCGTCCTAAATCGGGGCTCGGTCTTCACGTGCGTGCGACAGCGGGGTGGTTCTATAGTGGACGTTTCGTTCGCTAGCCCCGCTGTCGCAAGCCGTGTCCGCGATTGGCGTGTCGCCGTGGAGGTGGAGACGTTGTCGGATCACAGATATATCCGTTTCAACGTCTCCCCCCAGACCGCGGGCGGCCGCAATCCAACGGCCCCGCGAACGGACGGTCCGCGTTGGGCGCGAAAGCGCCTCGACAGGGAGCTACTCGAGGAGGCTGCTATTGTGCAGGCCTGGATCCGGGAGTCGGCAACGACCGGACCCGTCGACGTCGAAGAGGAGGCGCAGTGGTTCCACGGGGCGATGACGCAAATTTGCGACGCGTCAATGCCCCGGGTTCGCACACAACCCAGAAGGCGCCAGGTGTACTGGTGGTCCGCCGAGATCGCGCAGTTGCGCGACTCGTGCGTGGAGGTCAGACGCCAGTACACCCGATACCGCAGAAGACGTCGTCGGGTCCCTGACGAAGAAGCCGCGCGGTATGAGGTGTACCGCGCGGCTAAGAAGGCTCTGTGGCTGGCCATCGGCGAGGCGAAGACGCGAGCCAGGGAGGAGATGTTGGAGACTCTAAACGGTGATCCGTGGGGGCGTCCTTATCGCTCGGTCCGAGGTAAACTCGGACCATGGGCGCCCCCGCTTACGGAGAGTCTCCAACCCGAGCTGCTGGAGGACGTGGTAGCAGCCCTCTTCCCGGCACGAGCGGAGCACGCTCCGCCGCCGATGGCTCTGCCCACAGCCGCAGAGCCCGAAGAGGACGCCAGCGTCCCAGAGGTGACACAACCAGAGTTGAGGGCGGCCGTGACACGGCTCCGGGCAAAGAACACTGCCCCGGGGCCCGACGGGATTCACGGCTGCGCGTTAGCACTCGCTCTGAAGGAGCTGGAGCCCCGACTGAGAGGACTCTACTCGGCGTGCCTTGAGCAGGGCCAGTTTCCCGCTCAGTGGAAATCTGGTCGTCTGGTCCTGCTCAGGAAAGCGGGGCGCCCTGCGGACTCACCGTCCGCGTACCGGCCCATAGTGCTGCTCGACGAGGTGGGAAAGCTGTTTGAGCGAATAGTCTCAGCCCGCCTCGTCAGCCACTTGTGCGGAGAGGGGCCGGACCTGGCCGAATGCCAGTACGGCTTTCGGCAAGGGCGCTCCACTGTGACGGCGATATCCCGAGTGAGAGTCCTGGCGGAGGAAGCGGTGTCGCGGGGCGGTGTGTTGTTGGCGGTGTCCTTGGACATCTCCAACGCCTTCAACACCCTGCCCTGGAGTTGTATTCGGGAGGCACTACGATATCATCGAGTGCCTTCCTACCTCCGCCGCGTCGTCGGGGCTTATTTGGCGGAAAGGTGTGTCACCTATCTGGGACGCGATGGCAGATACCAGCGCCCCATGTCGTGCGGTGTTCCGCAGGGTTCGGTCTTGGGCCCGCTCCTGTGGAACATCGGGTACGACTGGGTGCTGAGGGGCGAGCTCCGGCCGGGAGTGAACCTGGTGTGTTACGCTGACGACACACTGGTCACTGCCCGGGGGAGCTCGCACAGGGAGGCAGCGTTGCTGGCGACGGCTGCGGTCTCACAGGTGGTGAGCCGCATACGGCGCCTCGGCCTGGAGGTGGCCCTCAACAAGTCGGAGGCCATCGTTTTCCATGGCCCCCGGCGAGCGCCGCCGCCGGGATCGCACATTGTGGTCGGGGGGGCCCGTATCGCTGTCGAGTCCACCATGAAATATCTGGGATTGGTGCTCGACAGCCGGTGGGATTTCGGCCCCCACTTCCGGCGGCTGGCGCCCAAGTTGTTGGGCGCGGCGGGGGCGCTGTCAACGCTGCTTCCCAATCTGGGGGACCCGAGCACCGCCTGTAGGCGGTTGTACGTGGGGATCGTGCGATCGATGGCCCTTTATGGGGCCCCGATCTGGGCGGCTGACCTGACGGCCAGCACCATCACTGTTCTGCGGAGGCCGCAGAGGGTGATGGCCGTCAGAGTCATCAGGGGATATCGCACGATCTCCTACGAGGCGGCTTGCGCACTGGCCGGATCTCCGCCGTGGGACCTGGAGGCGAAAGTGCTCGCGTCACTGCATAGGTGGCGCGAGGGCGCGCGGGCGCGCGGCGAAAGACTGACGCAGCAACACTTGGAGCTGCGTCGGTCGCAGCTGCGCGAGGTCCTGGTGGCGGAATGGCGGGACAGGCTTTCGAGCCCTTCCGCCGGCCTCATCACCATCGAGGCCATCCGGCCAGTGCTCGACCTGTGGCTCGGGAGAAGGCACGGCTCTCTGACGTTTCGTGCGACGCAGGTCCTCTCGGGGCATGGCTGCTTCGGGAGGTTCTTGTGTCGCATAGGCAGGGAGCCGGACGCTCGATGCCACCACTGCGTCGACTGTCGGGAGGACACGGCGCGGCATACGCTTGCAGAGTGTGCAGCTTGGGAGGAGCCGCGCCGTGCCCTCATCTCTGTTGTAGGCGGTGACCTCTCGCTGCCGGCCGTGGTCCATGCTATGGTCGGCGGTGAGGAGTCCTGGGACGCGGTGGTCTCCTTCTGCGAGACAGTTATCGCGCAGAAGGAGGCTGCGGAAAGGGAGAGGGAGATCACAACCGCTCTCCCTGCCCGCAGCAGGCGCATCGGGCGTCGGAGGAGGGCATACGCTGCCCTCTTCCGGCCCCCCTAACTGGGTCCAGGGGCGGCGGACTTGGGGCTGTCCGTCGCCCCCCATTCATCCGGACCCGAGGTGGCGGCGCGTGGTGTTCCCGTGCGCCCCTCTTTGACGTAGCGAGGGGAGTGAAACACCTCACTCCCCTCGCCGACGCGAGGTGGCCCGCAGAGGCGGGCCGGCACCAGCCGGGGATTGCGGATGTCGCATACGTTCCCGTGATCCCCGGCGTAGGTGGGAGATGGAACACCGGGGTGGTTTTAGTCAGTAAGAGTCTGACAGACCCCTCCACCCGCCCCAGGGTGGAGGATTTCCATGAGGATTTCCCCCCGAGATCAAAAAAAAAAAAAAAAAAAAAAAAAAGGTTAGGTTAGGTTAGGTTAGGTTAGGTTGGGGTTGGGAGGAGAACGGCCGTCTCCGAGCAGAGATGGAGGACCTCAAGAGGGAGGTCGCCGCTCAGAGGGGGTCTGCCTCACAACAGAAGCGTGCGGCTCCCGCAGCTGCCGGCTCTCGGGCAGTTGCGGCCCCGACGTCGGCCTCTGCCCCTGCACTGTCGCCCGATGCAGACGTTGAACGGATCGTTCGCATCTGCATGCAGCAGTGCGGGGGCATGATGAATGCCCGCCTGGAGGCCTTGGAAACAAGGCTCCTCCCGGCCCAGAACCTCCGGCCACCGCTAGCGGCGGACAGGCGGAGGATGGAGGAGGCCGCAAGGCCAGGGCCGTCGACTGTGGCAGCTGGAAAGGGGGGTAAAAAGCCCGCGGAGGGGCCCAAAAAGCCCGCGGAGGGTGTGTCAGCACCCCCCCCCAGCTCAATTGCGACCCCGGCGACCGCATCCCAACCCACGGAGGCTTGGACGACGGTCGTCAGAAGGGGTCGGAAGAAGAAGGCGGCGCCGCCGGCAACGGCTCAGCCCAAGCCCGCGCCAAAGAAGAAGAGGAGGTCCCGAAAGGGTAAGGCCCCACGCTCTGCGGCTGTGGTTATAACACTGCAGCCAGCAGCTATCGAAAGGGGCCTTACTTACAAGGAGGTCCTCGAACAGGCGAAGGCCAAAGTCGCGTTCCCCGACCTTGGCACACCGACCGGCTTCAGAATGAAGTCGGCGGTCACGGGGGCGCGGCTGTTCGAGGTGTCGGGACCCTCAGGCGGCGAAAAAGCGGACATCTTGGCCGCCAAATTAAGGGAGGTCCTAAGGGAAGAGGACGTCCGAGTGTCCAGGCCAGTAAAGACCGCCGATTTGCGCGTCGAGGGCTTGGACGACTCGACGACCCCGGAAGAGGTCGTAGCGGCCGTCGCTCGAAGCGGGGGATGTCTGCCGGGTGACGTGCGGTCGGGCCAGATCCGCGCCGACGCTGCCGGGCTCGGCGCCATTACAGTGAGGTGCCCGGTAGCGGCGGCGAACAGGATCGCTGTCAGTGGCCGGCTTTTGGTAGGGTGGGTTGCAGCACGCGTCAAGCTGCTGCAACCCAGGGCTATGCGGTGCTACCGCTGCCTTGACGTTGGGCACGTCAGGGCACGATGCGCCGCCGCAACTGACCGCAGCGAGCAGTGCTATCGCTGCGGTAAGCCCGGCCACAAGGCGGCAGCGTGCTCCGCGACGCCAAACTGCAGCCTCTGTACGGATGCAGGGAGGCCCGCGGGGCACGTCGTCGGCAGAAAGGCCTGCCCGCCTGCCCCAAAAAAGGCAAACAAGAAGGGGACAACCAAGGCTGTCGGGGGCCCTTTACACCCCCCTCAGCCTGGTTGCTCTTCGGCCGACTCCCGGCCTAAGAATGGTGCCGAGGGAATGGATTGTGCGTAATGGCACAATTCCATTTCCTCCAGGGCAATATCAACCACTCTGCCAGGGCTCAGGATCTCTTACTCCAGAGCATGGCAGAGTGGTCGATCCATGTGGCTGTGGTCGCCGAGCCGTATTACGTCCCCCCCCGAGATGATTGGGTGGGTGACCTGGACGGCTCGGTGGCCATCATCGGCGGGGCTCTTGTCGACCCGTCCCGAGGTCACGGCTGGGTGGCCGCCCTCGCGGACGGCGTTGGCATTGTTGGGGCGTATTTCTCGCCCAACAAGAGCCTCGCCGACTTCGAGAGCTTCCTTGTCGAGTTGGGTGCCGTCGTGAACCGGTACCACCCTCGCCCGGTGCTGCTGCTCGGGGATCTCAACGCCAAGTCTGCGGCGTGGGGATCCCCGGTCACCGATGTCAAGGGCGAGGCGTTGGAGGAGTGGGCGGTCACGACCGGCTTGACCGTCCTGAATCGGGGCTCGGTCTACACGTGCGTGCGACAGCGGGGTGGTTCTATAGTGGACGTTTCGTTCGCTAGCCCCGCTGTCGCAAGCCGTGTCCGCGATTGGCGTGTCGCCGTGGAGGTGGAGACGTTGTCGGATCACAGATACATCCGTTTCAACGTCTCCCCCCAGACCGCGGGCGGCCGCAATCCAACGGCCCCGCGAACGGACGGTCCGCGTTGGGCGCGAAAGCGCCTCGACAGGGAGCTACTCGAGGAGGCTGCTATTGTGCAGGCCTGGATCCGGGAGTCGGCAACGACCGGACCCGTCGACGTCGAAGAGGAGGCGCAGTGGTTCCACGGGGCGATGACGCAAATTTGCGATGCGTCAATGCCCCGGGTTCGCACACAACCCAGAAGGCGCCAGGTGTACTGGTGGTCCGCCGAGATCGCGCAGTTGCGCGACTCGTGCGTGGAGGTCAGGCGCCAGTACACCCGATACCGGAGAAGACGTCGTCGGGTCCCTGACGAAGAAGCCGCGCGGTATGAGGTGTACCGCGCGGCTAAGAAGGCTCTGTGGCTGGCCATCGGCGAGGCGAAGACGCGAGCCAGGGAGGAGATGTTGGAGACTCTCAACGGGGATCCGTGGGGGCGTCCTTATCGCTCGGTCCGAGGTAAACTCGGACCATGGGCGCCCCCGCTTACGGAGAGTCTCCAACCCGAGCTGCTGGAGGACGTGGTAGCAGCCCTCTTCCCGGCACGAGCGGAGCACGCTCCGCCGCCGATGGCTCTGCCCACAGCCGCAGAGCCCGAAGAGGACGCCAGCGTCCCAGAGGTGACACAACCAGAGTTGAGGGCGGCCGTGACACGGCTCCGGGCGAAGAACACTGCCCCGGGGCCCGACGGAATTCACGGCTGCGCGTTGGCCCTAGCTCTGAAGGAGCTAGAGCCCCGACTGAGAGGACTCTACTCGGCGTGCCTTGAGCAGGGCCAGTTTCCCGCTCAGTGGAAATCTGGTCGTCTGGTCCTGCTCAGGAAAGCGGGGCGCCCTGCGGACTCACCGTCCGCGTACCGGCCCATAGTGCTGCTCGACGAGGTGGGAAAGCTGTTTGAGCGGATAGTCGCAGCCCGCCTCGTCGGCCACTTGTGCGGAGAGGGGCCGGACCTGGCCGAATGCCAGTACGGCTTTCGGCAAGGGCGCTCCACTATCACGGCGATATCGCGAGTGAGAGTCCTGGCGGAGGAAGCAGTGTCGCGGGGCGGTGTGTTGTTGGCGGTGTCCTTGGACATCTCCAACGCCTTCAACACCCTGCCCTGGAGTTGTATTCGGGAGGCACTGCGATACCATCGAGTGCCTTCCTACCTCCGCCGCGTCGTCGGGGCTTATTTGGCGGAAAGGTGTGTCACCTATCTGGGACGCGATGGCAGATACCAGCGCCCCATGTCGTGCGGTGTTCCGCAGGGTTCGGTCTTGGGCCCGCTCCTGTGGAACATCGGGTACGACTGGGTGCTGAGGGGCGAGCTTCGGCCGGGAGTGCAGCTGGTGTGTTACGCTGACGACACACTGGTCACTGCCCGGGGGAGCTCGCACAGGGAGGCAGCGTTGCTGGCGACGGCTGCGGTCTCACAGGTGGTGAGCCGCATACGGCGCCTCGGCCTGGAGGTGGCCCTCAACAAGTCGGAGGCCATTGCTTTTCATGGCCCCCGGCGAGCGCCGCCGCCGGGATCGCACATCGTGGTCGGGGGGGCCCGTATCGCTGTCGAGTCCACCATGAAGTATCTGGGATTGGTGCTCGACAGCCGGTGGGATTTCGGCCCCCACTTCCGGCGGCTGGCGCCCAAGTTGTTGGGCGCGGCGGGGGCGCTGTCAACGCTGCTTCCCAATCTGGGGGACCCGAGCACCGCCTGTAGGCGGTTGTACGTGGGGATCGTGCGATCGATGGCCCTGTATGGGGCCCCGATCTGGGCGGCTGACCTGACGGCCAGCACCATCACTGTTCTGCGGAGGCCGCAGAGGGTGATGGCCGTCAGAGTCATCAGGGGATATCGCACGATCTCCTACGAGGCGGCTTGCGCACTGGCCGGATCTCCGCCGTGGGACCTGGAGGCGAAAGTGCTCGCGTCACAATACAGGTGGCGAGAGGACGCGCGGGCGCGCGGCGAGCGACTGACGCAGCGACACTTGGAGTTGCGTCGGTCGCAGCTGCGCGAGGTCCTAGTGGCGGAATGGCGGGACAGGCTTTCGAGCCCTACCGCCGGCCTCATCACCATCGAGGCCATCCGGCCAGTGCTCGACCTGTGGCTCGGGAGAAGGCACGGCTCTCTGACGTTTCGTGCGACGCAGGTCCTCTCGGGGCATGGCTGCTTCGGGAGGTTCTTGTGTCGCATAGGCAGGGAGCCGGACGCTCGATGCCACCACTGCGTCGACTGTCGGGAGGACACGGCGCGGCATACGCTTGCAGAGTGTGCAGCTTGGGAGGAGCCGCGCCGTGCCCTCATCTCTGTTGTAGGCGGTGACCTCTCGCTGCCGGCCGTAGTCCATGCTATGGTCGGCGGTGAGGAGTCCTGGGACGCGGTGGTCTCCTTCTGCGAGACAGTTATCGCGCAGAAGGAGGCTGCGGAAAGGGAGAGGGAGATCACAACCGCTCTCCCTGCCCGCAGCAGGCGCATCGGGCGTCGGAGGAGGGCATACGCTGCCCTCTTCCGGCCCCCCTAACTGGGTCCAGGGGCGGCGGACTTGGGGATGTCCGTCGCCCCCCACTCATCCGGACCCGAGGTGGCGGCGCGTGGTGTTCCCGTGCGCCCCTCTTTGACGTAGCGAGGGGAGTTAAACACCTCACTCCCCTCGCCGACGCGAGGTGGCCCGCAGAGGCGGGCCGGCACCAGCCGGGGATTGCGGATGTCGCATACGTTCCCGTGATCCCCGGCGTAGGTGGGAGATGGAACACCGGGGTGGTTTTAGTCAGTAAGAGTCTGACAGACCCCTCCACCCGCCCCAGGGTGGAGGATTTCCATGAGGATTTCCCCCCGAGATCAAAAAAAAAAAAAAAAAAGGTTAGGTTGGGGTGCGTGCAGAAAACCTCCTCGTGTGCCTGACGGCTGCTGGTTCCTTACGAATGCGTTCGGGGGAAAGAGCAGTTGTCGGGCCGGTGCACCCTGGGTACGGCCAATAGTCTCTCCATGTCGGAGGGGCTATTGTCTGTGGCGAATTTCTGCGGGGGAGGGGGAGCATGTTGCTCCACGACGGTTCCTCCACGTGTCCCTCTGATTCGCAGAGGGCACTGTGAAGGAACGTCTGAGTTGGGGTCGCTCCTGTCCGATCGACAGTCGTCGATTGGCGAAGGATGCGACCAATGCCGCTGCGGTGCAGGCGCACCAAAGCGGCAGTTCCTCTCTCTTCACGGAGCAATCCTGAAGAGAGAGTTCCCGGCGGGTCCGCTGAGTCGGGTTGTCCGGACAGCGGACGGAGGCATGTGTAATGCCGCCGTCGGGGGCTTGGCCTAACCGCCCGGCCCAGAGGAAGGATACTTCTAAGATAAAAAACCCCCAATCCTAAGCTCTGAAGCGCGGTGAGAGGATGCATGGCTGGAGGGAGTCCAGTCGTTAGCGCTTCCCCTGCAGAGCACCTGCCGCACTCTGCAGTATGTAGGCTTACCGGGCATCTAGGCTCTGCCCGGTGGACATTCGGACCTATATTTAATCGTGGGAACCATATGGATTACAAAAATACTCAATTGAACAAAAAAAACGATGACGGGCCAGTTCTGGCGGAGAAAGAAGAGGTGTCTGCCGAAAGTGGCAGTGAGAGCCAAGGAGGCTCTCGTACCCCTTCAAAGTTTTGGGGGAAGCGGTCACGTGGGGAGGGATTAAATCCCTCCTCAAGTGAGGAGGAGCTGTCGGCCGCAAAAGTGCCGACATCTCGGAGAGGTGGTCGCGCAGTAATGCCACAGCGCGACCAAAGAGGTCGGTTCTTGCGGCCCGCTACGCCGATCCCGGCGGCAGCGGTCCGCATGGATCGGCCCGAAGAGATGGAGAGTGACGAGCTCTTGAGCGGCGATTCCGCTGCGTCCCCGCTGTTGCTAGACAGCAACAAAGCGGAGATTAACGCCGCAAAGCGGGCGCAGCGGAAGGCGGTCGCGGCCGATGAGGTCGGCGAGCTGGCTCGGCAGGCTCGAGAGCGGCGGGCCGCTCAGGCGGCCTCCATGGAGGGCGTAACGGCGGCGGCACTCGGCCGCCAGGTTTTGGACGGCGTGGACGTTGTCCTGAAAGTTGCCACGAAGTCGGGCAGCTTGAAGGGCACGTTCACGCGCGCCCTAAAAGAGGCGGCTGATGGAATCAGGGAGGCGGTTGGGGTCCTCCTTGAAAGAACCAGCTCTGAGGAGACGGCGAAGCTGTGGGAGGAGAACAGCCGTCTCCGAGCAGAGATGGAGGACCTCAAGAGGGAGGTTGCCGCACAGAGGGGGTCCGCCCCTTCAAAGAAGCGTGTGGCTCCAGCAGTTGCCGCCTCTCCGGTGGTCGCGTCCTCGCCGTCGGCCCCTGCCCCTACAATTGCGCCCGATGCGGACATCGAACAGATCGTCCGCATCTGCATGCAACAGTGTGGGGGCATGATGAATGCCCGCCTGGAGGCCTTGGAGTGCAGGCTCCTCCCGGCCCAGAACCTCCGGCCGCCGCTAGCGGCGGACAAACGGAGGATGGAGGAGGCCGCAAGGCCAGGGCCGTCGGCCGTGGCGGCTGGAAAGGGGGGTAAAAAGCCCTCGGAGGGGCCCAAGAAGCCCGTGGAGGGTGCGTCAGCACCCCCCTCCAGCTCAACTGCGACCCTGGCGACCGCGTCCGACCCAACAGAGGCTTGGACAACGGTCGTCAAAAGGGGTCGCAATAAGAAGGCGGCGCCGCCGGCAAAACCTCAGCCCAAGCCTGCGCCGAAGAAAAAGAGGAGGTCCCGAAAGGGAAAGGCCCCACGCTCTGCGGCTGTGGTACTCACACTGCAGCCCGCAGCTATCGAGAGGGGCCTTACCTATAAAGAGGTCCTCGCGCAGGCGAAGGCCAAGGTCGCGTTCCCCGACCTTGGCACACCGACCGGCTTCAGGATGAAGTCGGCGGTTACGGGGGCGCGGCTGTTCGAGGTGTCGGGACCCTCGGGCAGCGAGAAGGCGGACATCCTGGCCGCCAAATTGAGGGAGGTCCTCAAAGAAGAGGACGTCCGAGTGTCCAGGCCAGTGAAGACCGCAGATTTGCGCGTCGAGGGCCTGGACGACTCGACGACCCCGGAGGAGGTCGTGGCGGCCGTCGCTCGAAGCGGTGGATGTCCGCCGGGCGACGTGCGGGCGGGCGAGATCCGCGCCGACGCTGCCGGGCTCGGCGCCATTACGGTGAAGTGCCCGGTAGCGGCGGCGAACAGGATCGCCGTCAGTGGCCGGCTTTTGGTAGGGTGGGTTGCAGCACGCGTCAAGCTGCTGCAACCCAGGGCTATGCGGTGCTACCGCTGCCTCGACGTTGGGCACGTCAGGGCACGGTGCGCCGCCGCAACTGACCGCAGCGAGCAGTGCTATCGCTGCGGTAAGCCCGGCCACAAGGCGGCAGCGTGCTCCGCGACGCCAAACTGCAGCCTCTGTACGGATGCAGGGAGGCCCGCGGGGCACGTTGTCGGCAGAAAGGCCTGCCCGCCCGCCCCAAAGAAGGGCAGTAAGAAGGGGACAACCAAGGCTGTCGGGGGCTCTTTACACCCCCCTCAGCCTGGTTGCTCTTCGGCCGACTCCCGGTCTAAGAATGGTGCCGAGGAAATGGATTGTGTATAATGGCACAATACCATTTCCTCCAGGGCAATATCAACCACTCTGCCAGGGCTCAGGATCTCTTACTCCAGAGCATGGCAGAGTGGTCGATCCATGTGGCTGTGGTCGCCGAGCCGTATTACGTCCCCCCCCGAGATGATTGGGTGGGTGACCTGGACGGCTCGGTAGCCATCATCGGCGGGGCTCTTGTCAACCCGTCCCGAGGTCACGGCTGGGTGGCCGCCCTCGCGGACGGCGTTGGCATTGTTGGGGCGTATTTCTCGCCCAACAAGAGCCTCGCCGACTTCGAGAGCTTCCTTGTCGAGTTGGGTGCCGTCGTGAACCGGTACCACCCTCGCCCGGTGCTGCTGCTCGGGGATCTCAATGCCAAATCTGCGGCGTGGGGATCCCCGGTCACCGATGTCAAGGGCGAGGCGTTGGAGGAGTGGTCGGTCACGACCGGCTTGACCGTCCTGAATCGGGGCTCGGTCTACACGTGCGTGCGACAGCGGGGTGGTTCTATAGTGGACGTTTCGTTCGCTAGCCCCGCTGTCGCAAGCCGTGTCCGCGATTGGCGTGTCGCCGTGGAGGTGGAGACGTTGTCGGATCACAGATATATCCGTTTCAACGTCTCCCCCCAGACCGCGGGCGGCCGCAATCCAACGGCCCCGCGAACGGACGGTCCGCGTTGGGCGCGAAAGCGCCTCGACAGGGAGCTACTCGAGGAGGCTGCTATTGTGCAGGCCTGGATCCGGGAGTCGGCAACGACCGGACCCGTCGACGTCGAAGAGGAGGCGCAGTGGTTCCACGGGGCGATGACGCAAATTTGCGATGCGTCAATGCCCCGGGTTCGCACACAACCCAGAAGGCGCCAGGTGTACTGGTGGTCCGCCGAGATCGCGCAGTTGCGCGACTCGTGCGTGGAGGTCAGGCGCCAGTACACCCGATACCGGAGAAGACGTCGTCGGGTCCCTGACGAAGAAGCCGCGCGGTATGAGGTGTACCGCGAGGCTAAGAAGGCTCTGTGGCTGGCCATCGGCGAGGCGAAGACGCGAGCCAGGGAGGAGATGTTGGAGACTCTAAACGGGGATCCGTGGGGGCGTCCTTATCGCTCGGTCCGAGGCAAACTCGGACCATGGGCGCCCCCGCTTACGGAGAGTCTCCAACCCGAGCTGTTGGAGGACGTTGTGACAGCCCTCTTCCCGGCACGAGCGGAGCACGCTCCGCCGCCGATGGCTCTGCCCACAGCCGCAGAGCCCGAAGAGAACGCCAGCGTCCCAGAGGTGACACAACCAGAGTTGAGGGCGGCCGTGACACGGCTCCGGGCAAAGAACACTGCCCCGGGGCCCGACGGGATTCACGGCTGCGCGTTAGCACTCGCTCTGAAGGAGCTGGAGCCCCGACTGAGAGGACTCTACTCGGCGTGCCTTGAGCAGGGCCAGTTTCCCGCTCAGTGGAAATCTGGTCGTCTGGTCCTGCTCAGGAAAGCGGGGCGCCCTGCGGACTCACCGTCCGCGTACCGGCCCATAGTGCTGCTCGACGAGGTGGGAAAGCTGTTTGAGCGAATAGTCTCAGCCCGCCTCGTCAGCCACTTGTGCGGAGAGGGGCCGGACCTGGCCGAATGCCAGTACGGCTTTCGGCAAGGGCGCTCCACTGTGACGGCGATATCCCGAGTGAGAGTCCTGGCGGAGGAAGCGGTGTCGCGGGGCGGTGTGTTGTTGGCGGTGTCCTTGGACATCTCCAACGCCTTCAACACCCTGCCCTGGAGTTGTATTCGGGAGGCATTACGATACCATCGAGTGCCTTCCTACCTCCGCCGCGTCGTCGGGGCTTATTTGGCGGAAAGGTGTGTCACCTATCTGGGACGCGATGGCAGATGCCAGCGCCCTATGTCGTGCGGTGTTCCACAGGGTTCGGTCTTGGGCCCGCTCCTGTGGAACATCGGGTACGACTGGGTGCTGAGGGGCGAGCTCCGGCCGGGAGTGCAGCTGGTGTGTTACGCTGACGACACACTGGTCACTGCCCGGGGGAGCTCGCACAGGGAGGCAGCGTTGCTGGCGACGGCTGCGGTCTCACAGGTGGTGAGCCGCATACGGCGCCTCGGCCTGGAGGTGGCCCTCAACAAGTCGGAGGCCATTGTTTTTCATGGCCCCCGGCGAGCGCCGCCGCCGGGATCGCACATCGTGGTCGGGGGGGCCCGTATCGCTGTCGAGTCCACCATGAAGTACCTGGGATTGGTGCTCGACAGCCGGTGGGATTTCGGCCCCCACTTCCGGCGGCTGGCGCCCAAGTTATTGGGCGCGGCGGGGGCGCTGTCAACGCTGCTTCCCAATCTGGGGGACCCGAGCACCGCCTGCAGGCGGTTGTACGTGGGGATCGTGCGATCGATGGCCCTTTATGGGGCCCCGATCTGGGCGGCTGACCTGACGGCCAGCACCATCACTGTTCTGCAGAGGCCGCAGAGGGTGATGGCCGTCAGAGTCATCAGGGGATATCGCACGATCTCCTACGAGGCGGCTTGCGCACTGGCCGGATCTCCGCCGTGGGACCTGGAGGCGAAAGTGCTCGCGTCACTACATAAGTGGCGCGAGGGCGCGCGGGCGCGCGGCGAAAGACTGACGCAGCAACACTTGGAGTTGCGTCGGTCGCAGCTGCGCGAGGTCCTGGTGGCGGAATGGCGGGACAGGCTTTCGAGCCCTACCGCCGGCCTCATCACCATCGAGGCCATCCGGCCAGTGCTCGACCTGTGGCTCGGGAGAAGGCACGGCTCTCTGACGTTTCGTGCGACGCAGGTCCTCTCGGGGCATGGCTGCTTCGGGAGGTTCTTGTGTCGCATAGGCAGGGAGCCGGACGCTCGATGCCACCACTGCGTCGACTGTCGGGAGGATACGGTGCGGCATACGCTTGCAGAGTGTGCAGCTTGGGAGGAGCCGCGCCGTGCCCTCATCTCTGTTGTAGGCGGTGACCTCTCGCTGCCGGCCGTAGTCCGTGCTATGGTCGGCGGTGAAGAGTCCTGGGACGCGGTGGTCTCCTTCTGCGAGACAGTTATCGCGCAGAAGGAGGCTGCGGAAAGGGAGAGGGAGATCACAACCGCTCTCCCTGCCCGCAGCAGGCGCATCGGGCGTCGGAGGAGGGCATATGCTGCCCTCTTCCGGCCCCCCTAACTGGGTCCAGGGGCGGCGGACTTGGGGCTGTCCGTCGCCCCCCATTCATCCGGACCCGAGGTGGCGGCGCGTGGTGTTCCCGTGTGCCCCTCTTTGACGTAGCGAGGGGAGTCAAACACCTCACTCCCCTCGCCGACGCGAGGTGGCCCGCAGAGGCGGGCCGGCACCAGCCGGGGATTGCGGAAGTCGCATACGTTCCCGCGATCCCCGGCGCAGGTGGAAGATGGAACACCGGGGTGGTTTTAGTCAGTAAGAGTCTGACAGACCCCTCCACCCGCCCCAGGGTGGAGGATTTCCATGAGGATTTCCCCCCGAGACCAAAAAAAAAAAAAAAAAAAAGGTTAGGTTAGGTTAGGTTAGGTTAGGTTAGGTTGGGGTTCTGGGATTGGTGCTCGACAGCCGGTGGGATTTCGGCCCCCACTTCCGGCGGCTGGCGCCCAAGTTGTTGGGCGCGGCGGGGGCGCTGTCAACGCTGCTTCCCAATCTGGGGGACCCGAGCACCGCCTGTAGGCGGTTGTACGTGGGGATCGTGCGATCGATGGCCCTGTATGGGGCCCCGATCTGGGCGGCTGACCTGACGGCCAGCACCATCACTGTTCTGCGGAGGCCGCAGAGGGTGATGGCCGTCAGAGTCATCAGGGGATATCGCACGATCTCCTACGAGGCGGCTTGCGCACTGGCCGGATCTCCGCCGTGGGACCTGGAGGCGAAAGTGCTCGCGTCACTACACAAGTGGCGCGAGGACGCGCGGGCGCGTGGCGAGCGACTGATGCAGCGACACCTGGAGTTGCGTCGGTCGCAGCTGCGCGAGGTCCTGGTGGCGGAATGGCGGGACAGGCTTTCGAGCCCTACCGCCGGCCTCATCACCATCGAGGCCATCCGGCCAGTGCTCGACCTCTGGCTCGGGAGAAGGCACGGCTCCCTGTCGTTCCGTGCGACGCAGGTCCTCTCGGGGCATGGCTGCTTCGGGAGGTTCTTGTGTCGCATAGGCAGGGAGCCGGACGCTCGATGCCACCACTGCGTCGACTGTCGGGAGGACACGGCACGGCATACGCTTGCAGAGTGTGCAGCTTGGGAGGAGCCGCGCCGTGCCCTCATCTCTGTTGTAGGCGGTGACCTCTCGCTGCCGGCCGTAGTTCATGCTATGGTCGGCGGTGAGGAGTCCTGGGACGCGGTGGTCTCCTTCTGCGAGACAGTTATCGCGCAGAAGGAGGCTGCGGAAAGGGAGAGGGAGATCACAACCGCTCTCCCTGCCCGCAGCAGGCGCATCGGGCGTCGGAGGAGGGCATACGCTGCCCTCTTCCGGCCCCCCTAACTGGGTCCAGGGGCGGCGGACTTGGGGCTGTCCGTCGCCCCCCATTCATCCGGACCCGAGGTGGCGGCGCGTGGTGTTCCCGTGCGCCCCTCTTTGACGTAGCGAGGGGAGTCAAACACCTCACTCCCCTCGCCGACGCGAGGTGGCCCGCAGAGGCGGGCCGGCACCAGCCGGGGATTGCGGAAGTCGCATACGTTCCCGCGATCCCCGGCGTAGGTGGGAGATGGAACACCGGGGTGGTTTTAGTCAGTAAGAGTCTGACAGACCCCTCCACCCGCCCCAGGGTGGAGGATTTCCATGAGGATTTCCCCCCGAGATCAAAAAAAAAAAAAAGGTTAGGTTGGGGTGCGTGCAGAAAACCTCCTCGTGTGCCTGACGGCTGCTGGTTCCTTACGAATGCGTTCGGGGGAAAGAGCAGTTGTCGGGCCGGTGCACCCTGGGCACGGCCAATAGTCTCTCCATGTCGGAGGGGCTATTGTCTGTGGCGAATTTCTGCGGGGGAGGGGGAGCTTATAGCTCCACGACGGTTCCTCCACGTGTCCCTCTGATTATCAGAGGGCACTGTGGAGGAACGTCTGAGTTGGGGTCGCTCCTGTCCGATCGACAGTCGTCGATTGGCGAAGGATGCGACCAATGCCGCTGCGGTGCAGGCGCACCAAAGCGGCAGTTGCTCTCTCTTCACGGAGCAATCCTGAAGAGAGAGTTCCCGACGGGTCCGCTGAGTCGGGTTGCCCGGACAGCGGACGGAGGCATGTCTAATGCCGCCGTCGGGGGCTCGGCTTAACCGCCCGGCCCAGAGGAAGGATACCTCTAAGATAAAAAACCCCCAATCCTAAGCTCTGAAGCGCGGTGAGAGGATGCATGGCTGGAGGGAGTCCAGTCGTGAGCGCTTCCCCTGCAGAGCACCTGCCGCACTCTGCAGTATGTAGGCTTACCGGGTATCTAGGCTCTGCCCGGTGGACATGTAGTACCTATATCTACTCGTGGGATTTATATGGATACCCAAAACCCCAAAAACCCAAACAACGATGATGGGCCAGCAATGGCGGAGATTGACGAGTCGTCTGCCGGTAGCGGCAGTGAGACTCAAGGAGGTTCACGCGCTCCCTCAAAATTCTGGGGGAAGCGTTCGCGTGGGGCGAGCTTAAACCCCTCGTCAAGTGAAGAGGAATTGTCGGCTGCCAAGATGCCGACATCTCGAAGAGGTGGTCGCGTAGTGGTGGGTGGACCATCCAACCGGCTGCCACAGCGCGACCAGAAAGGTCGGTTCTTGCGGCCCGCTACGCCAATCCCGGCGATCCGCAAAGATCGGCCCGAAGAGGTGCAGAGCGACGAGACCATGCTCGCTGACCTGAGCGGAGATTCCGCTGCGTCCCCGCTGTTGCTAGATAGCAACAAAGCGGAGGTCAACGCTTCAAAGCGGGCGCAGCGGAAGGCGGTCGCGGCCGATGAGGTCGGCGAGCTGGCTCGACAAGCTCGAGAGCGGCGGGCCGCTCAGGCGGCCTCTGGAGCCGGCGTAACGGCGGCGACACTAAGTCGCCAGGTTCTGGACGCCGTGGACGTTGTCCTGAAGGTTGCCACGAAATCGGGCAGCTTGAAGGGCACGTTCACGCGCGCCCTGAAAGAGGCGGCTGACGGTATCAAGGAGGCAGTTGGGGTCCTCCTTGAACGAACTAGCTCTGAGGAGACGGCGAAGCTGTGGGAGGAGAACGGCCGTCTCCGTAATGAGCTGGAGGACCTAAAACGGGAGGTTGCTGCACAGAGGGGGTCTGCCCCTCAACAGAAGCGTGTGGCTCCCGCAGCTGCCGGCTCTCGGGCAGTTGCGTCTCCGCCGTCAGCCCTTGCCCCTGCACTGTCGCCTGATGCGGACGTCGAACGGATCGTCCGCATCTGCATGCAGCAGTGCGGGGGCATGATGAATGCCCGCCTGGAGGCCTTGGAAACAAGGCTCCTCCCGGCCCAGAACCTCCGGCCACCGCTAGCGGCGGACAGGCGGAGGATGGAGGAGACCGCAAGGCCAGGGCCGTCGACCGTGGCAGCTGGAAAGGGGGGTAAAAAGCCCGCGGAGGGGCCCAAAAAGCCCGCGGAGGGTGTGCCAGCACCCCCTTCCTGCTCAACTGCGACCCCGGCGACCGCGTCCCAACCCATGGAGGCTTGGACGACGGTCGTCAGAAGGGGTCGGAAGAAGAAGGCGGCGCCACCAGCAACGGCTCAGCCCAAGCCCGCGCCGAGGAAAAAGAAGAGGAGGTCCCGAAGGGGTAAGGCCCCACGCTCCGCGGCTGTGGTATTGACACTACAGCCTGCAGCCATCGAGCGGGGTCTTACTTATAAGGAGGTCCTCGCGCAGGCGAAGGCCAACGTCGCGTTTCCCGACCTTGGCACACCGACCGGCTTCAGGATGAAGTCGGCGGTTACGGGGGCGCGGCTGTTCGAGGTGTCTGGCCCCTCGGGCAGTGAAAAGGCGGACATCCTGGCCGCCAAATTGCGGGAAGTCCTCCGGGAAGAGGACGTCCGAGTGTCCAGGCCAGTGAAGACCGCTGAACTGCGAGTCGAGGGCCTGGACGACTCGACGACCCCAGAAGAGGTCGTGGCGGCCGTTGCACGAAGCAGTGGATGTCCGCCGGGTGATGTGCGGGTGGGCGAGATCCGCGCCGACGCTGCCGGGCTCGGCGCCATAACGGTGAAGTGCCCGGTAGCGGCGGCGAACAGGATCGCCGTCAGTGGCCGGCTTTTGGTAGGGTGGGTTGCAGCACGAGTCAAGCTGCTGCAACCCAGGGCTATGCGGTGCTACCGCTGCCTCGACGTTGGGCACGTCAGGGCACGGTGCGCCGCCGCAACCGACCGCAGCGAGCAATGCTATCGCTGCGGTAAGCCCGGCCACAAGGCGGCAGCGTGCTCCGCGACGCCAAACTGCAGCCTCTGCACGGATGCAGGGAGGCCCGCGGGGCACGTCGTCGGCAGGAAGGCCTGCCCGCCCGCCCCAAAAATGGGCAACAAGAAGGGGACAACCAAGGCTGTCGGGGGCCCTTTACACCCCCCTCAGCCTGGTTGCTCTTCGGCCGACTCCCGGCCTAAGAATGGTGCCGAGGGAATGGATTGTGCATAATGGCACAATTCCATTTCCTCCAGGGCAATATCAACCACTCTGCCAGGGCTCAGGATCTCTTACTCCAGAGCATGGCAGAGTGGTCGATCCATGTGGCTGTGGTCGCCGAGCCGTATTACGTCCCCCCCCGAGACGATTGGGTGGGTGACCTGGACGTCTCGGTGGCCATCATCGGCGGGGCTCTTGTCGACCCGTCCCGAGGTCACGGCTGGGTGGCCGCCCTCGCGGACGGCGTTGGCATTGTTGGGGCGTATTTCTCGCCCAACAAGAGCCTCGCCGACTTCGAGAGCTTCCTTGTCGAGTTGGGTGCCGTCGTGAACCGGTACCACCCTCGCCCGGTGCTGCTGCTCGGGGATCTCAACGCCAAGTCTGCGGCGTGGGGATCCCCGGTCACCGATGTCAAGGGCGAGGCGTTGGAGGAGTGGTCGGTCACGACCGGCTTGACCGTCCTGAATCGGGGCTCGGTCTACACGTGCGTGCGACAGCGGGGTGGTTCTATAGTGGACGTTTCGTTCGCTAGCCCCTCTGTCGCAAGCCGTGTCCGCGATTGGCGTGTCGCCGTGGAGGTGGAGACGTTGTCGGATCACAGATATATCCGTTTCAACGTCTCCCCCCAAACCGCGGGCGGCCGCAATCCAACGGCCCCGCGAACGGACGGTCCGCGTTGGGCGCGAAAGCGCCTCGACAGGGAGCTACTCGAGGAGGCTGCTATTGTGCAGGCCTGGATCCGGGAGTCGGCAACGACCGGACCCGTCGACGTCGAAGAGGAGGCGCAGTGGTTCCACGGGGCGATGACGCAAATTTGCGATGCGTCAATGCCCCGGGTTCGCACACAACCCAGAAGGCGCCAGGTGTACTGGTGGTCCGCCGAGATCGCGCAGTTGCGCGACTCGTGCGTGGAGGTCAGGCGCCAGTACACCCGATACCGGAGAAGACGTCGTCGGGTCCCTGACGAAGAAGCCGCGCGGTATGAGGTGTACCGCGAGGCTAAGAAGGCTCTGTGGCTGGCCATCGGCGAGGCGAAGACGCGAGCCAGGGAAGAGATGTTGGAGACTCTCAACGGGGATCCGTGGGGGCGTCCTTATCGCTCGGTCCGAGGTAAACTCGGACCATGGGCGCCCCCGCTTACGGAGAGTCTCCAACCCGAGCTGCTGGAGGACGTGGTAGCAGCCCTCTTCCCGGCACGAGCGGAGCACGCTCCGCCGCCGATGGCTCTGCCCACAGCCGCAGAGCCCGAAGAGGACGCCAGCGTCCCAGAGGTGACACAACCAGAGTTGAGGGCGGCCGTGACACGGCTCCGGGCGAAGAACACTGCCCCGGGGCCCGACGGAATTCACGGCTGCGCGTTGGCCCTAGCTCTGAAGGAGCTGGAGCCCCGACTGAGAGGACTCTACTCGGCGTGCCTTGAGCAGGGCCAGTTTCCCGCTCAGTGGAAATCTGGTCGTCTGGTCCTGCTCAGGAAAGCGGGGCGCCCTGCGGACTCGCCGTCCGCGTACCGGCCCATAGTGCTGCTCGACGAGGTGGGAAAACTGTTTGAGCGAATAGTCTCAGCCCGCCTCGTCAGCCACTTGTGCGGAGAGGGGCCGGACCTGGCCGAATGCCAGTACGGCTTTCGGCAAGGGCGCTCCACTGTGACGGCGATATCCCGAGTGAGAGTCCTGGCGGAGGAAGCGGTGTCGCGGGGCGGTGTGTTGTTGGCGGTGTCCTTGGACATCTCCAACGCCTTCAACACCCTGCCCTGGAGTTGTATTCGGGAGGCACTACGATATCATCGAGTGCCTTCCTACCTCCGCCGCGTCGTCGGGGCTTATTTGGCGGAAAGGTGTGTCACCTATCTGGGACGCGATGGCAGATGCCAGCGCCCTATGTCGTGCGGTGTTCCACAGGGTTCGGTCTTGGGCCCGCTCCTGTGGAACATCGGGTACGACTGGGCGCTGAGGGGCGAGCTCCGGCCGGGAGTGCAGCTGGTATGTTACGCTGACGACACACTGGTCACTGCCCGGGGGAGCTCGCACAGGGAGGCAGCGTTGCTGGCGACGGCTGCGGTCTCACAGGTGGTGAGCCGCATACGGCGCCTCGGCCTGGAGGTGGCCCTCAACAAGTCGGAGGCCATTGCTTTTCATGGCCCCCGGCGAGCGCCGCCGCCGGGATCGCACATCGTGGTCGGGGGGGCCCGTATCGCTGTCGAGTCCACCATGAAGTACCTGGGATTGGTGCTCGACAGCCGGTGGGATTTCGGCCCCCACTTCCGGCGGCTGGCGCCCAAGTTGTTGGGCGCGGCGGGGGCGCTGTCAACGCTGCTTCCCAATCTGGGGGACCCGAGCACCGCCTGTAGGCGGTTGTACGTGGGGATCGTGCGATCGATGGCCCTTTATGGGGCCCCGATCTGGGCGGCTGACCTGACGGCCAGCACCATCACTGTTCTGCGGAGGCCGCAGAGGGTGATGGCCGTCAGAGTCATCAGGGGATATCGCACGATCTCCTACGAGGCGGCTTGCGCACTGGCCGGATCTCCGCCGTGGGACCTGGAGGCGAAAGTGCTCGCGTCACTGCATAGGTGGCGCGAGGGCGCGCGGGCGCGCGGCGAAAGACTGACGCAGCAACACTTGGAGCTGCGTCGGTCGCAGCTGCGCGAGGTCCTGGTGGCGGAATGGCGGGACAGGCTTTCGAGCCCTACCGCCGGCCTCATCACCATCGAGGCCATCCGGCCAGTGCTCGACCTCTGGCTCGGGAGAAGGCACGGCTCCCTGTCGTTCCGTGCGACGCAGGTCCTCTCGGGGCATGGCTGCTTCGGGAGGTTCTTGTGTCGCATAGGCAGGGAGCCGGACGCTCGATGCCACCACTGCGTCGACTGTCGGGAGGACACGGCGCGGCATACGCTTGCAGAGTGTGCAGCTTGGGAGGAGCCGCGCCGTGCCCTCATCTCTGTCGTAGGCGGTGACCTCTCGCTGCCGGCCGTAGTTCATGCTATGGTCGGCGGTGAGGAGTCCTGGGACGCGGTGGTCTCCTTCTGCGAGACAGTTATCGCGCAGAAGGAGGCTGCGGAAAGGGAGAGGGAGATCACAACCGCTCTCCCTGCCCGCAGCAGGCGCATCGGGCGTCGGAGGAGGGCATACGCTGCCCTCTTCCGGCCCCCCTAACTGGGTCCAGGGGCGGCGGACTTGGGGCTGTCCGTCGCCCCCCATTCATCCGGACCCGAGGTGGCGGCGCGTGGTGTTCCCGTGCGCCCCTCTTTGACGTAGCGAGGGGAGTCAAACACCTCACTCCCCTCGCCGACGCGAGGTGGCCCGCAGAGGCGGGCCGGCACCAGCCGGGGATTGCGGATGTCGCATACGTTCCCGCGATCCCCGGCGCAGGTGGAAGATGGAACACCGGGGTGGTTTTAGTCAGTAAGAGTCTGACAGACCCCTCCACCCGCCCCAGGGTGGAGGATTTCCATGAGGATTTCCCCCCGAGATCAAAAAAAAAAAAAAAAAGGTTAGGTTAGGTTAGGTTAGGTTGGGGTGCGTGCAGAAAACCTCCTCGTGTGCCTGACGGCTGCTGGTTCCTTACGAATGCGTTCGGGGGAAAGAGCAGTTGTCGGGCCGGTGCACCCTGGGCACGGCCAATAGTCTCTCCATGTCGGAGGGGCTATTGTCTGTGGCGGATTTCTGCGGGGGAGGGGGAGCGTATTGCTCCACGACGGTTCCTCCACGTGTCCCTCTGATTATCAGAGGGCACTGTGGAGGAACGTCTGAGTTGGGGTCGCTCCTGTCCGATCGACAGTCGTCGATTGGCGAAGGATGCGACCAATGCCGCTGCGGTGCAGGCGCACCAAAGCGGCAGTTGCTCTCTCTTCACGGAGCAATCCTGAAGAGAGAGTTCCCGACGGGTCCGCTGAGTCGGGTTGTCCGGACAGCGGACGGAGGCATGTTTAATGCCGCCGTCGGGGGCTCGGCTTAACCGCCCGGCCCAGAGGAAGGATACCTCTAAGATAAAAAACCCCCAATCCTAAGCTCTGAAGCGCGGTGAGAGGATGCATGGCTGGAGGGAGTCCAGTCGTTAGCGCTTCCCCTGCAGAGCACCTGCCGCACTCTGCAGTATGTAGGCTTACCGGGCATCTAGGCTCTGCCCGGTGGACATCTGAATCCTATATCTACTCGTGGGAATTACATGGATATATTGAAGACCCAAAAACAAAACAAAGATGGTAGGCCAGATATGGCGCAGATTGAGGAGTCTGCCGAAAGTGGCAGTGAAAGCCAAGGAGGCTCACGCACCCCCTCCAAATTCTGGGGGAAGCGTTCGCGTGGGGAGGGTTTAAACCCCTCCTCAAGCGAGGAAGAGTTGTCGGCCGCCAAGGTGCCGACATCCAGAAGAGGTGGTCGCGCAGTGGTGCCACAGCGCGACCAGAGGGGTCGGTTCTTGCGGCCCGCTACGCCGATCCCGGCGGCAGCGGTCCGCATGGATCGGCCCGAAGAAGGGATGGAGAGCGACGAGCTCCTGAGCGGCGATTCCGCTGCGTCCCCGCTGTTGCTGGAGAGCAACAAGGCGGAGGCCAACGCTGCAAAGCGGGCGCAGCGGAAAGCAGTCGCGGCGGACGAGGTCGGGGAGCTGGCTCGGCAGGCTCGTGAGCGGCGGGCCGCTCAGGCGGCCTCCGGAGCGGGCTTAACGGCGGCGGCACTCAGTCGCCAAGTTTTGGACGGCGTGGACGTGGTCCTGAAAGTTGCCACTAAATCTGGCAGCTTGAAGGGCACGTTCACACGTGCCCTGAAGGAGGCGGCTGAGGGCATCAAGGAGGCGGCTGAGGTCCTCCTTGATCGTACCAGCTCTGAGGAGACGGCGAAGCTGTGGGAGGAGAACGGCCGTCTCCGAGCAGAGTTGGAGGACCTTAAAAGGGAGGTCGCCGCACAGAGGGCAGTCCGGCAGCGTGCAGTTCCTGCAGCTGCTGGATCGCCAGTAGTTGCGGCCCCGTCGTCGACTCCTGCCCCTGCACTGTCGCCCGATGCGGAGATTGAAAAGATCGTCCGCATCTGCATGCAGCAGTGCGGGGGCATGATGAATGCCCGTTTGGAGGCCTTAGAGTGCAGGCTCCTCCCGGCCCAGAACCTCCGGCCGCCGCTTGCGGCGGATAGACGGAGGATGGAGGAAGCCGCAAGGCCGGGGCCGTCAACCATGACGGCCAAAGCTGGTAAGGGGGGCAAAAAGCCCGCGGAGGGGCCCAAGAAGCCCGCGGAGGGTGCGTCAGCACCCCCTCCCAGCTCGACTGCGACCCCGGCGACCGCGTCCCAGCCCACGGAGGCTTGGACGACGGTCGTCAAACGGGGTCGTAAGAAGAAGGCGGCGCCGCCGGCTCAGCCCAAGCCCGCGCCTAAAAGGAAGAGGAGGTCCCGGAAGGGTAAGGCCCCACGCTCGGCTGCTGTGGTTATCACACTGCAGCCCGCAGCTATCGAGAGGGGCCTGACCTACAAGCAGGTCCTCGAACAGGCGAAGGCCAAGGTCGCATTTCCCGACCTTGGCACACCGACCGGCTTCAGGATGAAGTCGGCGGTTACGGGGGCGCGTCTGTTCGAGGTGTCGGGACCCTCGGGCAGCGAGAAGGCGGACATCCTGGCCGCCAAACTGAGGGAGGTCCTCAAGGATGAGGACGTCCGAGTGTCCAGGCCCGTAAAGACCGCCGATTTGCGCGTCGATGGCCTGGACGACTCGACGACCCCGGAGGAGGTCGTGGCGGCCGTCGCTCGAAGCGGTGGATGTCCGCCGGGCGACGTGCGGGCGGGCGAGATTCGCGCCGACGCTGCCGGGCTCGGCACCATAACGGTGAAGTGCCCGGTAGCGGCGGCGAATAAAATAGCCGTCAGCGGACGGCTATTGGTGGGGTGGGTTGCAGCACGCGTGAAGCTGCTGCAACCCAGGGCTATGCGGTGCTACCGCTGCCTCGACGTTGGGCACGTCAGGGCACGGTGCGCCGCCGCAACTGACCGCAGCGAGCAGTGCTATCGCTGCGGTAAGCCCGGCCACAAGGCGGCAACGTGCTCCGCGATGCCAAACTGCAGCCTCTGCACGGATGCAGGGAGGCCCGCGGGGCACGTCGTCGGCAGAAAGGCCTGCCCGCCCGCCGCGAAGAAGGGCAACAAGAAGGGGACAACCAAGGCTGTCGGGGGCCCTTTACACCCCCCTCAGCCTGGTTGCTCTTCGGCCGACTCCCGGCCTAAGAATGGTGCCGAGGGAATGGATTGTGCGTAATGGCACAATTCCATTTCCTTCAGGGCAATATCAACCACTGTGCCAGGGCTCAGGATCTCTTACTCCAGAGCATGGCAGAGTGGTCGATCCATGTGGCTGTGGTCGCCGAGCCGTATTACGCCCCCCCCCGAGATGATTGGGTGGGTGACCTGGACGGCTCGGTGGCCATCATCGGCGGGGCTCTTGTCGACCCGTCCCGAGGTCACGGCTGGGTGGCCGCCCTCGCGGACGGCGTTGGCATTGTTGGGGCGTATTTCTCGCCCAACAAGAGCCTCGCCGACTTCGAGAGCTTCCTTGTCGAGTTGGGTGCCGTCGTGAACCGGTACCACCCTCGCCCGGTGCTGCTGCTCGGGGATCTCAACGCCAAGTCTGCGGCGTGGGGATCCCCGGTCACCGATGTCAAGGGCGAGGCGTTGGAGGAGTGGTCGGTCACGACCGGCTTGACCGTCCTGAATCGGGGCTCGGTCTACACGTGCGTGCGACAGCGGGGTGGTTCTATAGTGGACGTTTCGTTCGCTAGCCCCGCTGTCGCAAGCCGTGTCCGCGATTGGCGTGTCGCCGTGGAGGTGGAGACGTTGTCGGATCACAGATACATCCGTTTCAACGTCTCCCCCCAGACCGCGGGCGGCCGCAATCCAACGGCCCCGCGAACGGACGGTCCGCGTTGGGCGCGAAAGCGCCTCGACAGGGAGCTACTCGAGGAGGCTGCTATTGTGCAGGCCTGGATCCGGGAGTCGGCAACGACCGGACCCGTCGACGTCGAAGAGGAGGCGCAGTGGTTCCACGGGGCGATGACGCAAATTTGCGATGCGTCAATGCCCCGGGTTCGCACACAACCCAGAAGGCGCCAGGTGTACTGGTGGTCTGCCGAGATCGCGCAGTTGCGCGACTCGTGCGTGGAGGTCAGGCGCCAGTACACCCGATACCGGAGAAGACGTCGTCGGGTCCCTGACGAAGAAGCCGCGCGGTATGAGGTGTACCGCGCGGCTAAGAAGGCTCTGTGGCTGGCCATCGGCGAAGCGAAGACGCGAGCCAGGGAGGAGATGTTGGAGACTCTAAACGGGGATCCGTGGGGGCGTCCTTATCGCTCGGTCCGAGGTAAACTCGGACCATGGGCGCCCCCGCTTACGGAGAGTCTCCAACCCGAGCTGCTGGAGGACGTGGTAGCAGCCCTCTTCCCGGCACGAGCGGAGCACGCTCCGCCGCCGATGGCTCTGCCCACAGCCGCAGAGCCCGAGGAGGACGCCAGCGTCCCAGAGGTGACACAACCAGAGTTGAGGGCGGCCGTGACACGGCTCCGGGCGAAGAACACTGCCCCGGGGCCCGACGGAATTCACGGCTGCGCGTTGGCCCTAGCTCTGAAGGAGCTAGAGCCCCGACTGAGAGGACTCTACTCGGCGTGCCTTGAGCAGGGCCAGTTTCCCGCTCAGTGGAAATCTGGTCGTCTGGTCCTGCTCAGGAAAGCGGGGCGCCCTGCGGACTCGCCGTCCGCGTACCGGCCCATAGTGCTGCTCGACGAGGTGGGAAAGCTGTTTGAGCGGATAGTCTCAGCCCGCCTCGTCAGCCACTTGTGCGGAGAGGGGCCGGACCTGGCCGAATGCCAGTACGGCTTTCGGCAAGGGCGCTCCACTGTGACGGCGATATCCCGAGTGAGAGTCCTGGCGGAGGAAGCGGTGTCGCGGGGCGGTGTGTTGTTGGCGGTGTCCTTGGACATCTCCAACGCCTTCAACACCCTGCCCTGGAGTTGTATTCGGGAGGCACTACGATATCATCGAGTGCCTTCCTACCTCCGCCGCGTCGTCGGGGCTTATTTGGCGGAAAGGTGTGTCACCTATCTGGGACGCGATGGCAGATACCAGCGCCCCATGTCGTGCGGTGTTCCGCAGGGTTCGGTCTTGGGCCCGCTCCTGTGGAACATCGGGTACGACTGGGTGCTGAGGGGCGAGCTCCGTCCGGGAGTGCAGCTGGTGTGTTACGCTGACGACACACTGGTCACTGCCCGGGGGAGCTCGCACAGGGAGGCAGCGTTGCTGGCGACGGCTGCGGTCTCACAGGTGGTGAGCCGCATACGGCGCCTCGGCCTGGAGGTGGCCCTCAACAAGTCGGAGGCCATTGTTTTTCATGGCCCCCGGCGAGCGCCGCCGCCGGGATCGCACATCGTGGTCGGGGGGGCCCGTATCGCTGTCGAGTCCACCATGAAGTACCTGGGATTGGTGCTCGACAGCCGGTGGGATTTCGGCCCCCACTTCCGGCGGCTGGCGCCCAAGTTGTTGGGCGCGGCGGGGGCGCTGTCAACGCTGCTTCCCAATCTGGGGGACCCGAGCACCGCCTGTAGGCGGTTGTACGTGGGGATCGTGCGATCGATGGCCCTGTATGGGGCCCCGATCTGGGCGGCTGACCTGACGGCCAGCACCATCACTGTTCTGCGGAGGCCGCAGAGGGTGATGGCCGTCAGAGTCATCAGGGGATATCGCACGATCTCCTACGAGGCGGCTTGCGCACTGGCCGGATCTCCGCCGTGGGACCTGGAGGCGAAAGTGCTCGCGTCACTGCACCGGTGGCGCGAGGACGCGCGGGCGCGCGGCGAGCGACTGACGCAACGACATTTGGAGCTGCGTCGGTCGCAGCTGCGCGAGGTCCTGGTGGCGGAATGGCGGGACAGGCTTTCGAGCCCTACCGCCGGCCTCATCACCATCGAGGCCATCCGGCCAGTGCTCGACCTGTGGCTCGGGAGAAGGCACGGCTCTCTGACGTTTCGTGCGACGCAGGTCCTCTCGGGGCATGGCTGCTTCGGGAGGTTCTTGTGTCGCATAGGCAGGGAGCCGGACGCTCGATGCCACCACTGCGTCGACTGTCGGGAGGACACGGCACGGCATACGCTTGCAGAGTGTGCAGCTTGGGAGGAGCCGCGCCGTGTCCTCATCTCTGTTGTAGGCGGTGACCTTTCGCTGCCGGCTGTAGTCCATGCTATGGTCGGCGGTGAGGAGTCCTGGGACGCGGTGGTCTCCTTCTGCGAGACAGTCATCGCGCAGAAGGAGGCTGCGGAAAGGGAGAGGGAGATCACAACCGCTCTCCCTGCCCGCAGCAGGCGCATCGGGCGTCGGAGGAGGGCATACGCTGCCCTCTTCCGGCCCCCCTAACTGGGTCCAGGGGCGGCGGACTTGGGGATGTCCGTCGCCCCCCACTCATCCGGACCCGAGGTGGCGGCGCGTGGTGTTCCCGTGCGCCCCTCTTTGACGTAGCGAGGGGAGTTAAACACCTCACTCCCCTCGCCGACGCGAGGTGGCCCGCAGAGGCGGGCCGGCACCAGCCGGGGATTGCGGATGTCGCATACGTTCCCGCGATCCCCGGCGTAGGTGGAAGATGGAACACCGGGGTGGTTTTAGTCAGTAAGAGTCTGACAGACCCCTCCACCCGCCCCAGGGTGGAGGATTTCCATGAGGATTTCCCCCCGAGATCAAAAAAAAAAAAAAAGGTTAGGTTAGGTTAGGTTAGGTTAGGTTAGGTTATCTGGGCGGCTGACCTGACGGCCAGCACCATCACTGTTCTGCGGAGGCCGCAGAGGGTGATGGCCGTCAGAGTCATCAGGGGATATCGCACGATCTCCTACGAGGCGGCTTGCGCACTGGCCGGATCTCCGCCGTGGGACCTGGAGGCGAAAGTGCTCGCGTCACTGCACAGGTGGCGCGAGGACGCGCGGGCGCGCGGCGAGCGACTGACGCAGCGACACCTGGAGTTGCGTCGGTCGCAGCTGCGCGAGGTCCTGGTGGCGGAATGGCGGGACAGGCTTTCGAGCCCTACCGCCGGCCTCATCACCATCGAGGCCATCCGGCCAGTGCTCGACCTCTGGCTCGGGAGAAGGCACGGCTCCCTGTCGTTCCGTGCGACGCAGGTCCTCTCGGGGCATGGCTGCTTCGGGAGGTTCTTGTGTCGCATAGGCAGGGAGCCGGACGCTCGATGCCACCACTGCGTCGACTGTCGGGAGGACACAGCGCGGCATACGCTTGCAGAGTGTGCAGCTTGGGAGGAGCCGCGCCGTGCCCTCATCTCTGTTGTAGGCGGTGACCTCTCGCTGCCGGCCGTAGTCCATGCTATGGTCGGCGGTGAGGAGTCCTGGGACGCGGTGGTCTCCTTCTGCGAGACAGTTATCGCGCAGAAGGAGGCTGCGGAAAGGGAGAGGGAGATCACAACCGCTCTCCCTGCCCGCAGCAGGCGCATCGGGCGTCGGAGGAGGGCATGCGCTGCCCTCTTCCGGCCCCCCTAACTGGGTCCAGGGGCGACGGACTTGGGGATGTCCGTCGCCCCCCACCCATCCGGACCCGAGGTGGCGGCGCGTGGTGTTCCCGTGCGCCCCTCTTTGACGTAGCGAGGGGAGTCAAACACCTCACTCCCCTCGCTAACGCGAGGTGGCCCGCAGAGGCGGGCCGGCACCAGCCGGGGATTGCGGATGTCGCATACGTTCCCGCGATCCCCGGCGTAGGTGGCAGATGGAACACCGGGGTGGTTTTAGTCAGTAAGAGTCTGACAGACCCCTCCACCCGCCCCAGGGTGGAGGATTTCCATGAGGATTTCCCCCCGAGATCAAAAAAAAAAAAAAAAAAAAAGGTTAGGTTAGGTTAGGTTAGGTTAGGTTAGGTTTTTTTTTTTTTTTTTTTTTTTTTTTTTTTTTTTTTTTTTTTTTTTTTTTTTAATTCTTATACCCCCAACCATATTGGAGTCTATGCTTGTCTCTGTTACGTTCATACCAGTTCTCGCATTTATGCCTCTCGTAATTTCATTCCACATACTTTGTCTTTCTCTCATTCATCCACATTTGTAGCTTTATGGGTGGGATTCCCAACTATCTCTATTTTGTTCTATTCTATCTAGTTATGTTTCGTTTTCTTTATTTACTGATATTTTTATTCGGGTATTTCAGAAAGGAAACAGGGAGACAATTTTTATTTAATGGTTTGCCTTTTACATTTTCACTTAATCTTAACTTATGTCTATTTTACAGCTCGGATTTATTTCCTTACATTCCTTATATTATTTAACAATTTCTTATTTCTAACATTTTTCTATTTTTACAGAGACGGGGGAACACATACATTTATGCTTATTCTTATCTTATTTCTATTTACACATTATTTATTTATTTCCTATTTTACATTTACCATTTTACAACTTATATTACTATGCTAGTCTCTAATATAATACACTATATTATGACAGCATATTTTCTTGTGCGGTTTTATTTCTATTGATGACTTGTTGTACGATATATTTACAGTAATCAAGGAATATTTCTTTATTTTTACCTTTTATAACATCTTTTAAATTGTTTCGTGTTATTTTTATGTCTAGTGCATGCTCGACGTTATAACGGTGTTTATCGAATTGGGGACAGTCGAATATTATGTGCGGTACCGTTTCATTTGCATCTGGGTCACAGATGCAAGATGGACTCTCCTTGAGCTTGAAGCGGTTCAGGTACTCGGAGAATCCACCGTGCCCTGTCATAATTTGCGTGTTTATGCTGCTGGTTCCTATCTTCCGAATTACTCCATAAGCTACACGCACGTCTGGGAAGAATAGTTTCGTAACGGATGCTGTGTCACTTGTTTCGTATCTTTGATTCCATTCATCAAGCGACGCAAAACGTATGCTCCGCTTGATGAATGAGATCGGACATTGGTCGTAATCAGGTTTTCTTTTGGAATTTTCAGCGGCCTCCTTTGCTAGCTGGTCGGCTCTTTCGTTCCCCTGTAGTCCTACGTGAGCTTTAATCCAGAACAAGTTTATCATCTTGTTCTGGCGGGATGCGGATTTTATATTATCCCTAGCTTCTACAGCAAGAGGGTGGTGCGAACCGGGATTTGCTATTGTTTGAAGAGCCGCCATTGAGTCGCTGAAAATTCCAAAAGTAGAAGCCTTGAGCTTGATTACTTCCCTAGTTGCCCTTGCTATTGCTAGGAGTTCAGCCTGGTAAACCGTGCAGTAATTTGATAGAGCAAGTTTGAGGGCTCTGGTTTCAGCCTCACCATTCCATATGGACAGTGAAGCGCCAACCCCTCCTCCGATCTTGCTCCCGTCCGTAAAGATACGGACGTCAAAATTGCACCTGTCCAGCTGCTCTTGGTTCACCAGGCTGTCGAACTGCAAAATGTCGCGTGCCGCGGGATGGGGGTCTTCTATTGCAGCGGTCATTCGCTCGACCTCCCTGTCCCCGAGCGATGTCTGAGGCACTCCCTTCTTGGCTTCATATAGTGAGGCCGCCTCGCGAACTCGGATGTCAAGAGGGAGCAATCCAGACAGCACCAGTGCTGAGTTCAGGGAGACCGTGCGATATGCCTTGCACATCTTCTGGGCAATTCCACGCTGAACGGTCCCAAGTTGTTTCCTTACGCCTAACTTTTTAGCTGCCGGCGCCCAGACGCTTGCAGCGTAAAGTATTATGGGCTCTATAGTCGCCACATACATCAACCGTATAACTTCTGGGTGTAGCCCCCAACTGACCTTTGCGGCTCTACACAGCTGCTTGTAGATCGCGATTGCCTTCCTACAAACGATTGAGACGTGGGTGTTGAATGTCAATTTTTCGTCAATGGTTACACCCAGAAGCTTTATTTCTTTCGACATGCCGATGTCGATCCCCCCCATGCTCAGGCGTGGTGTGTCGTATTTTAATTTTCTCGTTATCACCATAGCAGTTGTTTTGTGCGGTGCAAATTTGAGTTTGTTCTCGACACCCCACACCAGAACATGATTGAGAGCGGCATTGGCACATTCCTCCACCTCTTGTGCGGTCTCTCCATCAAAGACCAAGAGAACGTCATCCGCAAACGCCTGAGCATATGTTCCCCTATTTTCCGCTGCTTTTAGGAGGGGGTCTAACACCAAGTTCCAAAGGATTGGGCCACCAATTGAGCCCTGGACACAGCCCTTGTTTGTGCTCTTGCCATATACTTCCCCACCGTACCTAATCGAGACTTTACGGTCTCTGAGATAGCTATCTATGACCCGTCTAAGATTTATTGGACACTTTTCCTCCGCCAGACGAACCCTTATCGCTGGCCACCAAGCGCTGTCAAATGCTCCCTCTATGTCCAAAGATACAAGCGTTATTATTCTTTTTTGTTCGAGTTTATTGTGAACGTGCTGCATGAGATCATAGAGGGAGTCTTCAGTGCTTCTCTGTGGCATGAATCCGTACTGACGGGTACTCATCCTTGGTAGAAGGTGGAACTTTAGACGGGCCACCAGCATCTTCTCGAAGATTTTTCCCAATATAGGCAACAGTCCAATCGGTCTATATGATTTGGGAGTGGAGTAGTTGTCTTTTCCAGGCTTCCTAAGTATCACTACGGTTGCCTCCTTCCAGGCTGTGGGGAAGCAATGGCATTCTAGGCACTTGTTAAGGAACCTTAAGATGAGTTCCGGGTCATTACTCACGGCATGACAACAAATGTCGGCGGTAAAGCCGTCTGAACCCGGTGCCTTCTTTGGATTAAAGGACTCCATCGAATTTTTCAACTCTGCCATCGTAAACGGTGGGTCGCAAGAATCATTTTGTTCGCCAGAGTTTACGATTTCGGCCTTAATTCGAATGGATCGGTGATGGGCGTTGTCAAATTCTAGAGAGTCTTCCGGATAAAACGTTTCCGCTAGCAGCTTCACAGAACCTCTCGCATCCAGCACTTCACCATTCCTTTCCAATGGCAGGTCTTCCTCCCTACGTTGCGTCCTACCTATCACCCGATAAATTCCCTCCCAAACCCCCTCCCTATCCTGTTTCCCACAGAATTCCTTCCAACTCTCGGTTTGAGCTTTGGCCTCCTCTAACTCATACTCTTTTTTATGTTTCAGGTACTCTTCTATGACCTTCGACCTCCGGATTTGAGCGGCACAGCGGATCCTACGCTTCATGGTGGCGACGGTCCTCTTCATCACAGCAAGTCGCTCGGACCACCACGGCAAGGTAAATACCTCTTTAACTTTTTTAGTTGGTATTGTTGCCGTGCTTGCTTGATCTATTGCTTTAGTAAGGTTGTCTGCTGCTATGTCAATTTGCTCTATGCCTGTAATTTTGTCTATTTCGGCTGCTGTGAATTTAAACTCTATTTTCAACTGGCCAAATTTCTCATGAAATTTGGACCAGTTGGCTTTTTTGGTATTAAATCTCCTCGTGGTTCGCTCAACTTTGATGCCCTTTGATTTGTGTAAGAGGATTTTAAAAGTAATGGCATTATGGTCCGAGCTCGTGACTCCTTCGTCAACCCTCCAGTCGTCAATCATGTCCAAGATATTGTTGGAGCAAGCGGTGATGTCCACGTGACTACTGTACCGCTTTCCTCCTCGGATAGTGTCGAAGGTCGGAATTTCCCCTCTGTTCAGAATATTTAGGTTTAGCTCGCCGAGAGTTCCTGCAACATCTTCCCCCCTTAGGTCGGCCGTCGGGCTGCCCCACCATATGCTTTTGGCATTGGCGTCACCTCCAACGATCAGTTTTTTGGAACCGACTACGCGTTCTATTTGTTTTAGATGTTCCAAATAGTGCTCGATGGGCTGGTCTGGCTCAAAGTAAAAGGAGACAAACGTGATCTCCCAGGCACTCGTCTGGATTCCCACCACCGAGATGTTATTTGTGGTGAGTTTTGGGTACTGTTTGACTGTGAAGTCGCTGTTAAAGACAGCTATCGCTGCTTTAACAGTCCCGTCTCCTGTGCAAGTGTTCTGGAAGATCCTAACGCCCCTGTGACTCCTCATTACTTTCGCTCCGGCCACGTACGGTTCCTGAAGAAGAGCCACTGATATTCCGCGCTTCGTAGCTTCTGTTAGAAGCTCGTTGGTCGCTAGTTTTTTGCGTTGGAGGTTTGCCTGTATTACTCCATAAGGAGTATACTCTTCTGAAGTGCCTTTAGCAGTACGCGACGGTCGATCTGGCTATGTCGTCCCATTTCTGTCGTACAGGACAGTCGTGGCTAAAGGCATTGTGTTGCGTACTGTGGTCAATTTTTGCCTTTGTACAGTTGCGGCAAGCGGGTGGTGTGTTTGAGAGCCAGTCCGGACACTCTGGTCTCATATGCGGACCTCCACAGTGGCTACACAGGTCTGCAGGCTCTTTACAGAAACGCTTACCATGTCCAAAGCCTAGGCAGCGAGTGCATTGGACCAACGGGGTCTGATCTTCGACTCTGATGCGCTGGAGATCTATGTGAACGGTCCCGATTTCCACCGCTCGCCGCCAGATGATGGGCGAGACGCTGACGATAACGTGGCCAATATGAGGGTTTCGTGTCCGTCTCCTATACCTTACCTCCACCCTGTTTTCCTCAGTGTTGAGGCCGTCAAAAACACCCTGGTTCTGATTTCGTAACGCCTTAAGGACGTCTTCGTCAGTATTAACTACTAAGACGTTCCTTAGGATCAGAAGCGGGTCCTTGTTTTTGACTTCCTCGACAGTGAGGTCAGCTCCTTGTTTTAGAAGTCGATCCCTTATCTTGCCCCTTTCTTCTTCCGTTTGTAAACCTATTATGATTTTCCTGTCTTTGGCTTTTCTCACCTTTTCCACCTTTATCCACCCGTCCTTAGCATTTACTGCTTTCCTTACTCTATTGAGTACTTCGTCGCCCGTCTCCGTGTCATCCTTGGATGTGACCACAACCGAATGCAAGGTATTTCGCTTTGGCATTGTCTTTACTCCCTGAGTGGCGGCCACACTGGCATAGGTGTTTCCCTGCTCAAGGAACTTCCTTTGATGGTCTATAGCGTCCTTCAGCTCTTCTATCTTCTTATGACTTTCTTCTAGGAGCTTTGTATGTAGTTCCATTTTTTGCAACATCTTATCGGTATCGGTATTTTTGGGAGAAGTTGCGGCGATTGGTTCAGGTTCTGTCGATACGGGTCCTTCCCTGCTCCTATTTTGCTTAGCCAATTTTAATTCCGTTTCCACTTCCTTCACTATTTGGTAGAGTCGTTCCGTGGCTTCAGAGATACCGGTCTTAATCTCCGTCTTTGTATTCCTGGAGCTGTTCAGGTGCAGTTTTGCCTTGGTTAGGCAAGCTTTAGCCTCCGCAGTTCGGTCCGCGTATTTGATTTTTGGCGGTGAGATTGCTTCGACGGACTTTCTTGTTTTTGACACTGCTTTGCTCTCCTGCGTCAGGGCAAGCTTAGTTTTTATTTTCGCAGGGCCGGCCTGCGACGTCTGTTCCATTGTAGAGGGGTCGGGGCTACTATTCGTGGCTTCCCAGTTTCCTATGCTGCGTCGAACGTTTGTTGCCCCAGGTTTGGGCGGTGACTTTTCACCATCGGCTGCCTTTAAGGGTGTTCTGTAGCCGAACATGTTGGAGGGTATGCGTCAAAATATAACTAAACCACGTCAATAGGGACGATAAAGTAAAACAAAGCAATACACAATAAAAAAATAAAATAAATTACACAATTTTGCAAAACAAAACCGCACAAGTCCTTAAAGTAAATAAATTTCACAAAAAATGATTTGTAAAAATCTGTCTCTACCTGAGCTCTACCCCAGGTTTCCAGATTATGGGTAGTTGTCAGGGGTTTAAAATAGGTCTAAGAGTCAGTTTTAGGTGTCAGAACCCATTTCAATATTTTTTTCCCCAATGGCTCTATGTAGAGTTTGTCAGATGCATTCACCGGATAGAGCTCGCCGAGCCCTTTCTAACAAACCCAAACACGGGGCACCCAACCCCAAGAGTTCCGGAGCAATCGCAGTTTAAAATTTCTGGTTGCCACCCAAGATGGCGGACAGAATGTGGTTAAAACTGGTTTACTCCGCAACCACCAGGCCGAACCCCCTCGTGCTTAGGCTTATTTTACTGTGCTCGTCGAGATCTATACGATGGTATACTTTTCAGGCTGAAAAAATCCTACCCCCTGAAAACGCCTGAAAATCAGTCTACTTGAAAGGCGAGTGTTAGCCGTTCCCCTTAAAGCAACTCCCGTCGCTCTACGACCCTCCGTTGCGGAGATATAGATGTTTGAAATTGCACAAAAATGGCGTCACTGCTGTCAAAGTCTATCTTTGGCAGGTGATATCTCCGTTTCTGGCGGTCGCAGAACACTCGAGTTTGGTCTCTACCAGCTTGGCCTGAGCTCTGCTATCTGCTGAAATCGTTTTCAGGACCCCGAAAATTTCCAGCTCCAAACCGACTGAAAATGCAGGGTAAGGAAGGCAAAGAACCCCTGAGTATGAATTTGAAAACCGCAGCCTCCTACGACTCCCGGTTCAGGAGTTATTGCGGTCTGAAACTAAACAAAATGGCCGCCGAACTGTCAAAAGTCAGGTTTAAAGCCCCGTAACTTTTGAACCCTTCGTCGGAGAGAGTCCGGGTTTCGAATGTACAGCTCGGCGTCACTTCAGGTATGTCCCAAAAACAATTTCAGCGACGAAAAAATTTTTCACCGGAAAAGTCCTGAAACCTTACTATTACTAAAATATAGATAACGCTTCACACATTAGCGAAAATCCGAGACTCACCGGCCCAGTGGATCCCGAGATATAGCTTGTTGAAATTTAAAACCTAAAAAACCAAAATGGCGAAATTTAGTAAAACTCTCAATTTTTGAGATATATAACCTGTGTTTGGGCTTAAATGGGTCGCAATGGACGTATTGAACCCGGTCCCGATGTCAAAAATAGTTATTTCCTATTAAATTTAGAATAAATGCAAAAAATTAGATAAAATTCGATATCTCAGGATCCACAAGGCGAAAAATTTTGAAAAAAATGACAAAAAATGGGCAAAAATTTGCGCTACGCAATGCAACAACCAAATCTAAAAATATCATGCAATTAAGTTAAAAAAATTTGAAAATGTGATTTTTGGATACAAATCCTTATTATTTAAAAACTACTTAATTTAAAAATCTGAAAATTATGAATTTTATTCTACTAATAAGCGCGCCAAGGACTGCAGTTGAAGATCTTGAAAATTTCTACAGCATCCGAAGATATAATGGTCAAAAATTTGAGATTTCAATGTCTTCTTAAAAATCAGATACAATAGGTACAACAAAAATACTTGCGGCACCAGTCTGTAACGTTAAAGGAGATGCCGGCTGCAAAGTTTCAGGCGTCTAGCTCTGCGTATTTGATGTTTTCAGCTCCACGTGGTTTTCGTTTTTTCAGGATAACTCCAGTTGGCCTGAATTTTTCAGGCTTTTTGGTCGTCAGGAAGATGTGCGGCGGTAACCCCCTCCACTTTATTCAATAAAAAAGTGGGGGTATCGATCTTGATTCAGCAGCGTTTGTGGTTTAAGTTTCTGTTTCCGCACTTAACCTCACAGAATTTAAGTTTTTCAGGGTTTCACAAAATTGCACTGCAATCCGGGTACAAACGGTCACAAGGGCAAACAGATCTCACCTTGCCCCACACATAGACACCAAAATCGTCAAAATCGGACTACTTTATACCACTTTTTTGAATTTTTTAGCACGGAGCGGCTCTAAAAACGATCCGACCACCACGAGGGCTGGGGGGGTACTGGTTAGGTTAGGTTAGGTTAGGTTAGGTTTGGAGGAGGCCACAAGGCCCGGGCCCCCAGCCGTGGCGGCCAGAGTTGGTAGGGGGGGCAAGAAGCCCGTGGAGGGGCCCAAGAAGCCCGCGGAGGGTGCGTCAGCACCCCCTCCCAGCTCGACTGCAACCCCGGCGACCGCATCCCAGCCCACGGAGGCTTGGACGACGGTCGTCAAACGGGGTCGCAAGAAGAAGGCGGCGCCGCCGGCTCAGCCCAAGCCCGCGCCTAAAAGGAAGAGGAGGTCCCGGAAGGGTAAGGCCCCACGCTCGGCTGCTGTGGTAATCACACTGCAGCCCGCAGCTATCGAGAGGGGCCTGACCTACAAGCAGGTCCTCGAACAGGCGAAGGCTAAGGTCGCATTTCCCGACCTCGGCACACCGACCGGCTTCAGGATGAAGTCGGCGGTTACGGGGGCGCGTCTGTTCGAGGTGTCGGGACCCTCGGGCAGCGAGAAGGCGGACATCCTGGCCGCCAAACTGAGGGAGGTCCTCAAGGATGAGGACGTCCGAGTGTCCAGGCCCGTAAAGACCGCCGATTTGCGCGTCGATGGCCTGGACGACTCGACGACCCCGGAGGAGGTCGTGGCGGCCGTCGCTCGAAGCGGTGGATGTCCGCCGGGCGACGTGCGGGCGGGCGAGATTCGCGCCGACGCTGCCGGGCTCGGCACCATAACGGTGAAGTGCCCGGTAGCGGCGGCGAATAAAATAGCCGTCAGCGGACGGCTATTGGTGGGGTGGGTTGCAGCACGCGTGAAGCTGCTGCAACCCAGGGCTATGCGGTGCTACCGCTGCCTTGACGTTGGGCACGTCAGGGCACGTTGCGCCGCCGCAACTGACCGCAGCGAGCAATGCTATCGCTGCGGTAAGCCCGGCCACAAGGCGGCAGCGTGCTCCGCGACGCCAAACTGCAGCCTCTGCACGGATGCAGGGAGGCCCGCGGGGCACGTTGTCGGCAGAAAGGCCTGCCCGCCTGCCCCAAAAAAGGGCAACAAGAAGGGGACAACTAAGGCTGTCGGGGGCCCTTTACACCCCCCTCAGCCTGGTTGCTCTTCGGCCGACTCCCGGCCTAAGAATGGTGCCGAGGGAATGGATTGTGCGTAATGGCACAATTCCATTTCCTCCAGGGCAATATCAACCACTCTGCCAGGGCTCAGGATCTCTTACTCCAGAGCATGGCAGAGTGGTCGATCCATGTGGCTGTGGTCGCCGAGCCGTATTACGTCCCCCCCCGAGATGATTGGGTGGGTGACCTGGACGGCTCGGTGGCCATCATCGGCGGGGCTCTTGTCGACCCGTCCCGAGGTCACGGCTGGGTGGCCGCCCTCGCGGACGGCGTTGGCATTGTTGGGGCGTATTTCTCGCCCAACAAGAGCCTCGCCGACTTCGAGAGCTTCCTTATCGAGTTGGGTGCCGTCGTGAACCGGTACCACCCTCGCCCGGTGCTGCTGCTCGGGGATCTCAACGCCAAGTCTGCGGCGTGGGGATCCCCGGTCACCGATGTCAAGGGCGAGGCGTTGGAGGAGTGGGCGGTCACGACCGGCTTGGCCGTCCTGAATCGGGGCACGGTCTACACGTGCGTGCGACAGCGGGGTGGTTCTATAGTGGACGTTTCGTTCGCTAGCCCCGCTGTCGCAAGCCGTGTCCGCGATTGGCGTGTCGCCGTGGAGGTGGAGACGTTGTCGGATCACAGATATATCCGTTTCAACGTCTCCCCCCAGACCGCGGGCGGCCGCAATCCAACGGCCCCGCGAACGGACGGTCCGCGTTGGGCGCGAAAGCGCCTCGATAGGGAGCTACTCGAGGAGGCCGCTATTGTGCAGGCCTGGATCCGGGAGTCGGCAACGACCGGACCCGTCGACGTCGAAGAGGAGGCGCAGTGGTTCCACGGGGCGATGACGCAAATTTGCGATGCGTCAATGCCCCGGGTTCGCACACAACCCAGAAGGCGCCAGGTGTACTGGTGGTCCGCCGAGATCGCGCAGTTGCGCGACTCGTGCGTGGAGGTCAGGCGCCAGTACACCCGATACCGGAGAAGACGTCGTCGGGTCCCTGACGAAGAAGCCGCGCGGTATGAGGTGTACCGCGCGGCTAAGAAGGCTCTGTGGCTGGCCATCGGCGAGGCGAAGACGCGAGCCAGGGAGGAGATGTTGGAGACTCTAAACGGGGATCCGTGGGGGCGTCCTTATCGCTCGGTCCGAGGTAAACTCGGACCATGGGCGCCCCCGCTTACGGAGAGTCTCCAACCCGAGCTGCTGGAGGATGTGGTAGCAGCCCTCTTCCCGGCACGAGCGGAGCACGCTCCGCCGCCGATGGCTCTGCCCACAGCCGCAGAGCCCGAAGAGGACGCCAGCGTCCCAGAGGTGACACAACCAGAGTTGAGGGCGGCCGTGACACGGCTCCGGGCGAAGAACACTGCCCCGGGGCCCGACGGAATTCACGGCTGCGCGTTGGCCCTAGCTCTGAAGGAGCTGGAGCCCCGACTGAGAGGACTCTACTCGGCGTGCCTTGAGCAGGGCCAGTTTCCCGCTCAGTGGAAATCTGGTCGTCTGGTCCTGCTCAGGAAAGCGGGGCGCCCTGCGGACTCGCCGTCCGCGTACCGGCCCATAGTGCTGCTCGACGAGGTGGGAAAGCTGTTTGAGCGGATAGTCTCAACCCGCCTCGTCAGCCACTTGTGCGGAGAGGGGCCGGACCTGGCCGAAAGCCAGTACGGCTTTCGGCAAGGGCGCTCCACTATCACGGCGATATCGCGAGTGAGAGTCCTGGCGGAGGAAGCGGTGTCGCGGGGCGGTGTGTTGTTGGCGGTGTCCTTGGACATCTCCAACGCCTTCAACACCCTGCCCTGGAGTTGTATTCGGGAGGCACTACGATATCATCGAGTGCCTTCCTACCTCCGCCGCGTCGTCGGGGCTTATTTGGCGGAAAGGTGTGTCACCTATCTGGGACGCGATGGCAGATGCCAGCGCCCTATGTCGTGCGGTGTTCCACAGGGTTCGGTCTTGGGCCCGCTCCTGTGGAACATCGGGTACGACTGGGCGCTGAGGGGCGAGCTCCGGCCGGGAGTGCAGCTGGTGTGTTACGCTGACGACACACTGGTCACTGCCCGGGGGAGCTCGCACAGGGAGGCAGCGTTGCTGGCGACGGCTGCGGTCTCACAGGTGGTGAGCCGCATACGGCGCCTCGGCCTGGAGGTGGCCCTCAACAAGTCGGAGGCCATTGTTTTTCATGGCCCCCGGCGAGCGCCGCCGCCGGGATCGCACATTGTGGTCGGGGGGGCCCGTATCGCTGTCGAGTCCACCATGAAGTATCTGGGATTGGTGCTCGACAGCCGGTGGGATTTCGGCCCCCACTTCCGGCGGCTGGCGCCCAAGTTGTTGGGCGCGGCGGGGGCGCTGTCAACGCTGCTTCCCAATCTGGGGGACCCGAGCACCGCCTGTAGGCGGTTGTACGTGGGGATCGTGCGATCGATGGCCCTGTATGGGGCCCCGATCTGGGCGGCTGACCTGACGGCCAGCACCATCACTGTTCTGCGGAGGCCGCAGAGGGTGATGGCCGTCAGAGTCATCAGGGGATATCGCACGATCTCCTACGAGGCGGCTTGCGCACTGGCCGGATCTCCGCCGTGGGACCTGGAGGCGAAAGTGCTCGCGTCACTGCACAGGTGGCGCGAGGACGCGCGGGCGCGCGGCGAGCGACTGACGCAGCGACACCTGGAGTTGCGTCGGTCGCAGCTGCGCGAGGTCCTGGTGGCGGAATGGCGGGACAGGCTTTCGAACCCTACCGCCGGCCTCATCACCATCGAGGCCATCCGGCCAGTGCTCGACCTGTGGCTCGGGAGAAGGCACGGCTCTCTGACGTTTCGTGCGACGCAGGTCCTCTCGGGGCATGGCTGCTTCGGGAGGTTCTTGTGTCGCATAGGCAGGGAGCCGGACGCTCGATGCCACCACTGCGTCGACTGTCGGGAGGACACGGTGCGGCATACGCTTGCAGAATGTGCAGCTTGGGAGGAGCCGCGCCGTGCCCTCATCTCTGTTGTAGGCGGTGACCTCTCGCTGCCGGCCGTAGTCCATGCTATGGTCGGCGGTGAGGAGTCCTGGGACGCGGTGGTCTCCTTCTGCGAGACAGTTATCGCGCAGAAGGAGGCTGCGGAAAGGGAGAGGGAGATCACAACCGCTCTCCCTGCCCGCAGCAGGCGCATCGGGCGTCGGAGGAGGGCATACGCTGCCCTCTTCCGGCCCCCCTAACTGGGTCCAGGGGCGGCGGACTTGGGGATGTCCGTCGCCCCCCACTCATCCGGACCCGAGGTGGCGGCGCGTGGTGTTCCCGTGCGCCCCTCTTTGACGTAGCGAGGGGAGTTAAACACCTCACTCCCCTCGCCGACGCGAGGTGGCCCGCAGAGGCGGGCCGGCACCAGCCGGGGATTGCGGATGTCGCATACGTTCCCGCGATCCCCGGCGTAGGTGGGAGATGGAACACCGGGGTGGTTTTAGTCAGTAAGAGTCTGACAGACCCCTCCACCCGCCCCAGGGTGGAGGATTTCCATGAGGATTTCCCCCCGAGATCAAAAAAAAAAAAAAAAAAGGTTAGGTTAGGTTAGGTTGGGGTGCGTGCAGAAAACCTCCTCGTGTGCCTGACGGCTGCTGGTTCCTTACGAATGCGTTCGGGGGAAAGAGCAGTTGTCGGGCCGGTGCACCCTGGGCACGGCCAATAGTCTCTCCATGTCGGAGGGGCTATTGTCTGTGGCGGATTTCTGCGGGGGAGGGGGAGCTTGTTGCTCCACGACGGTTCCTCCACGTGTCCCTCTGATTCGCAGAGGGCACTGTGAAGGAACGTCTGAGTTGGGGTCGCTCCTGTCCGATCGACAGTCGTCGATTGGCGAAGGATGCGACCAATGCCGCTGCGGTGCAGGCGCACCAAAGCGGCAGTTGCTCTCTCTTCACGGAGCAATCCTGAAGAGAGAGTTCCCGACGGGTCCGCTGAGTCGGGTTGTCCGGACAGCGGACGGAGGCATGTTTAATGCCGCCGTCGGGGGCTCGGCTTAACCGCCCGGCCCAGAGGAAGGATACCTCTAAGATAAAAAACCCCCAATCCTAAGCTCTGAAGCGCGGTGAGAGGATGCATGGCTGGAGGGAGTCCAGTCGTTAGCGCTTCCCCTGCAGAGCACCTGCCGCACTCTGCAGTATGTAGGCTTACCGGGTACCTAGGCTCTGCCCGGTGGACATGTAGTACCTATATCTACTCGTGGGATTTATATGGATACCCTGAAAAACAAACAGAAAAAGGACGGGCCAGTTATGGCGGAGTTGGAAGCGTCGTCTGCCGGTAGCGGCAGCGACACTCTAGGAGGCTCACGCGCTCCCTCGAAATTTTGGGGGAAGCGTTCTCGCGGGGAGGGTTTAAACCCCTCCTCAAGTGAAGAGGAATTGTCGGCCGCCAAGGTGCCGACATCTAGAAGAGGTGGTCGTGCTGTGGTGCCACAGCGCGACCAAAGGGGTCGGTTCTTGCGGCCCGCTACGCCGATCCCGGCGGCAGCGGTCCGCATGGATCGGCCCGAAGAGATAGACAGCGACGAGCTGCAAAGCGGCGATTCCGCTGCGTCCCCGCTGTTGCTAGACAGCAACAAAGCGGAGGTCAACGCCGCAAAGCGGGCGCAGCGGAAGGCGGTCGCGGCCGATGAGGTCGGCGAGCTGGCTCGGCAGGCTCGAGAGCGGCGGGCCACCCAGGCGGCCTCCGGGGAGGGCATAACGGCAGCGGCACTCGGCCGCCAAGTTCTGGACGGCGTGGACGTTGTCCTGAAAGTTGCCACGAAGTCGGGCAGCTTGAAGGGCACGTTCACGCGCGCCCTAAAAGAGGCAGCTGATGGCATCAGGGAGGCGGTTGGGGTCCTCCTCGAAAGAACGAGCTCTGAGGAGACGGCGAAGCTGTGGGAGGAGAACGGCCGTCTCCGTAATGAGCTGGAGGACCTCAAAAGGGAGGTTGCTGCACAGAGGGGGTCTGCCCCTCAACAGAAGCGTGCGGCTCCCGCAGCTGCCGGCTCTCGGGCAGTTGTGGCCCCACCGTCGGCCCCTGCCCCTGCACAAGCACCCGATGCGGACATCGAAAAGATTGTCCGCATCTGCATGCAACAGTGTGGGGGCATGATGAATGCCCGCCTGGAGGCCTTGGAGACAAGGCTCCTCCCGGCCCAGAACCTCCGGCCACCGCTAGCGGCGGACAGGCGGAGGATGGAGGAGGCCACAAGGCCCGGGCCCCCAGCCGTGGCGGCCAGAGCTGGTAGGGGGGGCAAAAAGCCCGCGGAGGGGCCTAAGAAGCCCGCGGAGGGTGCGTCAGCACCCCCTCCCAGCTCGACTGCGACCCCGGCGACCGCATCCCAGCCCACGGAGGCTTGGACGACGGTCGTCAAACGGGGTCGCAAGAAGAAGGCGGCGCCGCCGGCTCAGCCCAAGCCCGCGCCTAAAAGGAAGAGGAGGTCCCGGAAGGGTAAGGCCCCACGCTCGGCTGCTGTGGTTATCACACTGCAGCCCGCAGCTATCGAGAGGGGCCTCACCTACAAGCAGGTCCTCGAACAGGCGAAGGCTAAGGTCGCATTTCCCGACCTCGGCACACCGACCGGCTTCAGGATGAAGTCGGCGGTTACGGGGGCGCGTCTGTTCGAGGTGTCGGGACCCTCGGGCAGCGAGAAGGCGGACATCCTGGCCGCCAAACTGAGGGAGGTCCTCAAGGATGAGGACGTCCGAGTGTCCAGGCCCGTAAAGACCGCCGATTTGCGCGTCGATGGCCTGGACGACTCGACGACCCCGGAGGAGGTCGTGGCGGCCGTCGCTCGAAGCGGTGGATGTCCGCCGGGCGACGTGCGGGCGGGCGAGATCCGCGCCGACGCTGCCGGGCTCGGCGCCATTACGGTGAAGTGCCCGGTAGCGGCGGCAAATAAGATAGCCGTCAGCGGACGGCTATTGGTGGGATGGGTTGCGGCACGAGTGAAGCTGCTGCAACCCAGGGCTATGCGGTGCTACCGCTGCCTCGACGTTGGGCACGTCAGGGCACGGTGCGCCGCCGCAACTGACCGCAGCGAGCAGTGCTATCGCTGCGGTAAGCCCGGCCACAAGGCGGCAGCGTGCTCCGCGACGCCAAACTGCAGCCTCTGTACGGATGCAGGGAGGCCCGCGGGGCACGTTGTCGGCAGAAAGGCCTGCCCGCCCGCCCCAAAAAAGGGCAACAAGAAGGGGACAACCAAGGCTGTCGGGGGCCCTTTACACCCCCCTCAGCCTGGTTGCTCTTCGGCCGACTCCCGGCCTAAGAATGGTGCCGAGGGAATGGATTGTGCGTAATGGCACAATTCCATTTCCTCCAGGGCAATATCAACCACTCTGCCAGGGCTCAGGATCTCTTACTCCAGAGCATGGCAGAGTGGTCGATCCATGTGGCTGTGGTCGCCGAGCCGTATTACGTCCCCCCCCGAGATGATTGGGTGGGTGACCTGGACGGCTCCGTGGCCATCATCGGCGGGGCTCTTGTCGACCCGTCCCGAGGTCACGGCTGGGTGGCCGCCCTCGCGGACGGCGTTGGCATTGTTGGGGCGTATTTCTCGCCCAACAAGAGCCTCGCCGACTTCGAGAGCTTCCTTGTCGAGTTGGGTGCCGTCGTGAACCGGTACCACCCTCGCCCGGTGCTGCTGCTCGGGGATCTCAACGCCAAATCTGCGGCGTGGGGATCCCCGGTCACCGATGTCAAGGGCGAGGCGTTGGAGGAGTGGGCGGTCACGACCGGCTTGACCGTCCTGAATCGGGGCTCGGTCTACACGTGCGTGCGACAGCGGGGTGGTTCTATAGTGGACGTTTCGTTCGCTAGCCCCGCTGTCGCAAGCCGTGTCCGCGATTGGCGTGTCGCCGTGGAGGTGGAGACGTTGTCGGATCACAGATATATCCGTTTCAACGTCTCCCCCCAGACCGCGGGCGGCCGCAATCCAACGGCCCCACGAACGGACGGTCCGCGTTGGGCGCGAAAGCGCCTCGACAGGGAGCTACTCGAGGAGGCTGCTATTGTGCAGGCCTGGATCCGGGAGTCGGCAACGACCGGACCCGTCGACGTCGAAGAGGAGGCGCAGTGGTTCCACGGGGCGATGACGCAAATTTGCGACGCGTCAATGCCCCGGGTTCGCACACAACCCAGAAGGCGCCAGGTGTACTGGTGGTCCGCCGAGATCGCGCAGTTGCGCGACTCGTGCGTGGAGGTCAGGCGCCAGTACACCCGATACCGGAGAAGACGTCGTCGGGTCCCTGACGAAGAAGCCGCGCGGTATGAGGTGTATCGCGCGGCTAAGAAGGCTCTGTGGCTGGCCATCGGCGAGGCGAAGACGCGAGCCAGGGAGGAGATGTTGGAGACTCTAAACGGGGATCCGTGGGGGCGTCCTTATCGCTCGGTCCGAGGTAAACTCGGACCATGGGCGCCCCCGCTTACGGAGAGTCTCCAACCCGAGCTGCTGGAGGACGTGGTAGCAGCCCTCTTCCCGGCACGAGCGGAGCACGCTCCGCCGCCGATGGCTCTGCCCACAGCCGCAGAGCCCGAAGAGGACGCCAGCGTCCCAGAGGTGACACAACCAGAGTTGAGGGCGGCCGTGACACGGCTCCGGGCAAAGAACACTGCCCCGGGGCCCGACGGGATTCACGGCTGCGCGTTAGCACTCGCTCTGAAGGAGCTGGAGCCCCGACTGAGAGGACTCTACTCGGCGTGCCTTGAGCAGGGCCAGTTTCCCGCTCAGTGGAAATCTGGTCGTCTGGTCCTGCTCAGGAAAGCGGGGCGCCCTGCGGACTCGCCGTCCGCGTACCGGCCCATAGTGCTGCTCGACGAGGTGGGAAAACTGTTTGAGCGAATAGTCTCAGCCCGCCTCGTCAGCCACTTGTGCGGAGAGGGGCCGGACCTGGCCGAATGCCAGTACGGCTTTCGGCAAGGGCGCTCCACTGTGACGGCGATATCCCGAGTGAGAGTCCTGGCGGAGGAAGCGGTGTCGCGGGGCGGTGTGTTGTTGGCGGTGTCCTTGGACATCTCCAACGCCTTCAACACCCTGCCCTGGAGTTGTATTCGGGAGGCACTACGATATCATCGAGTGCCTTCCTACCTCCGCCGCGTCGTCGGGGCTTATTTGGCGGAAAGGTGTGTCACCTATCTGGGACGCGATGGCAGATGCCGGCGCCCTATGTCGTGCGGTGTTCCACAGGGTTCGGTCTTGGGCCCGCTCCTGTGGAACATCGGGTACGACTGGGCGCTGAGGGGCGAGCTCCGGCCGGGAGTGCAGCTGGTGTGTTACGCTGACGACACACTGGTCACTGCCCGGGGGAGCTCGCACAGGGAGGCAGCGTTGCTGGCGACGGCTGCGGTCTCACAGGTGGTGAGCCGCATACGGCGCCTCGGCCTGGAGGTGGCCCTCAACAAGTCGGAGGCCATTGTTTTTCATGGCCCCCGGCGAGCGCCGCCACCGGGATCGCACATTGTGGTCGGGGGGGCCCGTATCGCTGTCGAGTCCACCATGAAGTATCTGGGATTGGTGCTCGACAGCCGGTGGGATTTCGGCCCCCACTTCCGGCGGCTGGCGCCCAAGTTGTTGGGCGCGGCGGGGGCGCTGTCAACGCTGCTTCCCAATCTGGGGGACCCGAGCACCGCCTGTAGGCGGTTGTACGTGGGGATCGTGCGATCGATGGCCCTGTATGGGGCCCCGATCTGGGCGGCTGACCTGACGGCCAGCACCATCACTGTTCTGCGGAGGCCGCAGAGGGTGATGGCCGTCAGAGTCATCAGGGGATATCGCACGATCTCCTACGAGGCGGCTTGCGCACTGGCCGGATCTCCGCCGTGGGACCTGGAGGCGAAAGTGCTCGCGTCACTGCATAGGTGGCGCGAGGGCGCGCGGGCGCGCGGCGAAAGACTGACGCAGCAACACTTGGAGCTGCGTCGGTCGCAGCTGCGCGAGGTCCTGGTGGCGGAATGGCGGGACAGGCTTTCGAGCCCTTCCGCCGGCCTCATCACCATCGAGGCCATCCGGCCAGTGCTCGACCTGTGGCTCGGGAGAAGGCACGGCTCTCTGACGTTTCGTGCGACGCAGGTCCTCTCGGGGCATGGCTGCTTCGGGAGGTTCTTGTGTCGCATAGGCAGGGAGCCGGACGCTCGATGCCACCACTGCGTCGACTGTCGGGAGGACACGGCACGGCATACGCTGGCAGAGTGTGCAGCTTGGGAGGAGCCGCGCCGTGCCCTCATCTCTGTTGTAGGCGGTGACCTCTCGCTGCCGGCCGTAGTCCATGCTATGGTCGGCGGTGAGGAGTCCTGGGACGCGGTGGTCTCCTTCTGCGAGACAGTTATCGCGCAGAAGGAGGCTGCGGAAAGGGAGAGGGAGATCACAACCGCTCTCCCTGCCCGCAGCAGGCGCATCGGGCGTCGGAGGAGGGCATACGCTGCCCTCTTCCGGCCCCCCTAACTGGGTCCAGGGGCGGCGGACTTGGGGATGTCCGTCGCCCCCCACTCATCCGGACCCGAGGTGGCGGCGCGTGGTGTTCCCGTGCGCCCCTCTTTGACGTAGCGAGGGGAGTTAAACACCTCACTCCCCTCGCCAACGCGAGGTGGCCCGCAGAGGCGGGCCGGCACCAGCCGGGGATTGCGGATGTCGCATACGTTCCCGCGATCCCCGGCGTAGGTGGAAGATGGAACACCGGGGTGGTTTTAGTCAGTAAGAGTCTGACAGACCCCTCCACCCGCCCCAGGGTGGAGGATTTCCATGAGGATTTCCCCCCGAGATCAAAAAAAAAAAAAAAAAAGGTTAGGTTAGGTTAGGTTAGGTTAGGTTAGGTTAGGTTAGGTTAGGTTAGGTTAGGTTAGGTTAGGTTAGGTTTTTTTTTTTTTTTTTTTTTTTTTTTTTTTTTGTTTTGGCAGGAGTGGGAAATCCTCATGGACGCCTCGACTGCCTCACACTGTGAGACGGCCGAGGCAGTGCCGGACTCTTACCGGCTAAAACCCACTCCTGCCTTCTTAAGTGTTCCCCTGACGTGGTCAGAGACTTTGTTTTATATTATATGTTTTTAAATTATTCTTTTAATTTTTACTGTGAATTTAACTTTATTTACTGTAAGACTTACTAATTTGTATCTTGTTTTATTATTTCTAAATTACTCCTTTGTATTCTATGCTTTTCGCGTGATATAGTTCTATATAAGGAAAGCATAGTTTACGGTGCTTTATTTCTTTTAATTACTCTACTAACAGTCTTAATGCAGAACTCTAATAATCTTGTTCTAGATTTTTTATATTTTAATAATTCACTTATATTTTTTAAGTTCATTGTTGTATCCAACTCTTGTTCGAGTTCTCGTCTCTCCCTTTCGAACGCAGGACATTGGAGAATAATGTGCGGGACTGACTCCAGCACGCCCGGCTCGCAGATGCACGATGGGCTCTCCTTACACTTGAAACGATGCAAGTATTCGGAGAACCCACCGTGCCCCGTCATAAATTGGGTCACTACCCCGGTTGGCTTCACCTGATTGACAATCCTAAAAGCTTCGATCGCGTCTGGGAAGAAAATCTTTGTGACTGAGGCTGTTGCGCCCTCCTTATACCTCCGGTTCCACTCGTCGAGCGACCCCATACGGATCTGCCGCTTGACGAATGATACCGGGCAGCGGTCATAGTCCGGCTTCTTTCTGCTATGCAGTGCAGCTTCCTTCGCGAGGTGGTCTGCGCGCTCGTTTCCTTCCAGTCCAGCGTGTGCCTTTATCCAGAACAAGGAGATATCTTTGCTCTGGGATAAAGCCACGTTGAGGTTCGCTCTTGCCTCCACTGCCAGGGCGTGGAGAGAACCCTGGTTCGTGACTGTCTGCAGTGCGGCTTTTGAGTCACTGTAGATACCGAAGGTTCCCTCCTTGCGCCGTAGTATTTGGCGTGTCGCTACGCATATGGCCAGGAGTTCTGCTTGGTAGACAGTACAGCACGTCGGCAAGCTAAGCTTGAGGGACTTGATCTCGGCTTCCCTGTCCCATAGGGACAGTGCTGCTCCGACCTTGCCCTCAATCTTGCTGCCGTCGGTGAAAAACCGTATATCCTGGCTGTTGTGGGTCTCCACAAGTGACTGGTCTACCAAGCTCACGAACTCCATGGCCGTATGTTTCGCCGGGTGCGGAGTTTCTGCAAATGCTACCACCCGCTCCACCTCCCGGCCCGCAAGCGATGGCTGGGGCACCCCCTTCTTTGCCTCGTACAGTGCGGCTGCTTCCTGAATTCGGAGGTCAAGTGGGAGTATCCCAGCCAGCACGAGCGCGGAGTTTAGTGAAACGGTGCGATAGGACTTGCAGAGCTTTTGAGCGAAACCCCGCTGGACTGAATTGAGGAGTTTCTGAACTCCGACCTTCCTTGCTGCTGGCGCCCAAGCGCTGGCCGCATACAAGACCACCGGCTCGACCGCAGCGGTGTATATGCTGCGTATCACCTCTGGATGTAGACCCCAGCTCACTTTGGCTGCTCTGGACAACTGTTTGTAGAAGTTTAGAGCCTTCTTACAAACGTTTGCAGCGTGGGTGTTGAAAGTGAGCTTGTGGTCTACGGTGAGCCCCAGTATTTTTATTTCCTTTGACATGCCAATGTCGACTCCGCCCATGCTCAGGAGTGGGACATCGTGCTTTAGCTTCCTTGTTATGAGCATCGCACAGGTCTTATGTGGAGCAAACTTTAATTTGTTCCTGATGCCCCACCTCTGAATATACTCGAGGGCGGCATTGGCCTGTCTTTGGACTTCTAGTGCTGTTTCCCCGTCGAAGATGAGCACCACGTCATCGGCAAACGCCTGGCAGTAGTCGCCCCGCTCTTCGAGTCCCTTCAAGAGGGGATCCAGCACCAGGTTCCACAGGATCGGACCACCAATCGACCCCTGGACACACCCCTTGGTCGTCTGTCGCTGGCACTCTGCCCCAGCGTACCTGACCCGGACGCTTCTCTCATTGAGGTAGCTGTCTAGCATCCGTCTAATGTTCACCGGGCACTTTTCCTCAGCCAGTCTGGTTTTGATGGCCGGCCACCATGCGCTGTCGAAGGCTCCCTCTATGTCCAGTGAGACAACAGTGATCAGCTTCTTTTGACTCAGCTTTTCATTGATATGTTGTATCAGGGTGTAGAGGGAGTCCTCGGTGCTTTTCTGGGGCATGAAGCCAAACTGGCGAGTACTGAAACGCGGGATTAGATGCCACTTTAGACGAGCTACCATCATTTTTTCAAGGATTTTGCCCAGGACAGGTAGAAGGCCAATCGGCCTGTACGACTTTGGGGTTGTGTAAGTATCCTTTCCAGGCTTTCGGAGTATCACTACTGTAGCCGCTTTCCAGGCCCCAGGGAAGTGACCCTGCTCTAGACACTTATTGGTCAGTGCAAGGAACACCCCCGGATCCCGGAGAACGGCTTGCGCACAGATATCGGCTGTGAGACCATCCGCCCCGGGTGCCTTCTTCGGATTAAAACTTTCCACCGCGGATCTCAGCTCCAGAAGCGTAAACGGCGGGTCATGGTGTTCATCATGCGCCCACTCGTTTACACGACTGGCCGCTTCTCGTGTCCGACGGTGGTCCTCGTTATCTCCCTCTTCCAGGTCTTCGGGGTAGAAGGTCTCAGCGAGCAGCAGAGCCGAATCTTGCGGGCTGAGTGATACTCCGTTTCTCACTAGAGGCAGGTCCTCGTGTCTTTTGGCGGTTCGCCCAATGATCCTATAGATTCCCTCCCAAACCCCTTCTCTGTCCTGTTTTTCACAGAAAGCCTTCCAACTTTCAGTCTGTGACTTTTTTGCGTGGGACTCATATTTTTCTTTCGCTTGCAGGTACTCTTCGACGACTTTTTGCCTCCGGACCGGTGCAGCACATCGTATGCGGCGTCTCTTGGTTTTGACGTCCGACATCAACTCGGCGAGCTCGGTGGACCACCACGGTAAGGTGAGTACTGGTTTACTTTTAATTTTAGGTATTGTTTCTTCGGAAGTTGTTGTTATTGTGTCTATGTATATGTTTATATTATTTTCCAAATCTAATTTATTGTTAATTTTGTTTATTTCTAGGATGTTTAATCTTTTAATTGCTTGTAATTGGGCCAATTTCTCATGAAACTTGCTCCAATTTGCTTTTTTTGTGTTGTAAATCCTAGTGGTTCTCTTGATATTTGTGCCTTTTGACTTTTTCAGATTAATTTTAAAAACAATACCGTTGTGGTCCGAGCTAGTGATGCCTTCTTCAACCTTCCAATCCTCCACCAGCTCCAGCATTTCCGTTGAGCAGGCTGTTATATCAACGAAGCTGGTGTAAGACTTGCCTCCCCTGATGGTGTCGAAGGTTGGAGTGCTGCCGACGTTGAGTACCTGCAAGCCCATCTCCTCGAGAGTTCCTGAAAATTCTTCGCCCCTGCCGTCGACGACCGAACTACCCCACCAGGTGTTTTTCGCGTTTGCGTCACCGCCCACAATTATTTTAAGCTGGTGCAATTCCTCGCGAATCCGCTTGAGGTGCTCCAGGTATGGCTCGATGGGCTGGTCGGGTTCAAAATAGAAGGATACCACTGCGATTTCCCAGGCGCGGGTTCGGATCCTCACCACCGTGATGTTGTTGGTGGTGAGTTTCGGACACTGTGTCACGTCCAGTTCGTTGTCAAAGACGACTATTGCCGCCTTCACAGTTCCACTTCCTTGTTCCGCGCACTGGTAGACTCTCGCTCCATGGTAGTCTCGCATCCTTTTGATCCCGCCCACATAGGGCTCCTGGAGCAGTGCGAATGCAACCCTGCGCTCGCTAGCCACTATCAGGAGCTCTTGAGTTGCTAGATTCTTCCTCTGCAGATTCGCTTGGATCACTCGGTATTTTGTGCAGCCGGTTGGGTCGTTTCCAGATGCCACCGAGACCACCTCAGCAATATGCCACCGACAGGCGCGCCAATGCGTCCCACTTGACGCGGATCGGGCACTCGCTGTCGAAAGCGTTGTGGTCAGTTCTGGCCATCTTTGCTAAGACGCAGTTGCGGCACCTCGGTGTCTCCGCCGTCAGCCGTGAGGGGCAGTCCACACGTAGATGGGGGTCTCCGCAGTGGATGCAGAGGTCGGCAGGTTCCGTGCACAGTTTACGGCTGTGACCGTACCGCAAACAGCGAGTGCACTGCACCAGTGGTGACTGGTCCAGTACACGCACCCTCTGCAGGTCAATGTGCACTCGACCTGCCGTCGTCAGCCTCTGCCATATCGTTGGGGACACCTGCAAGATGATGTGGCACATGTGGGTGTTTCTTGTCCTGCGACGGTATTTAACAGTCACCCTTGCTTCCTCCACAGGGGTGTCTCCAATCAGGTGGTGATTTTGACGCTTAAGGGCTGCGATGACCTCCTCGTCCGAGTGGCAGGAGAGGACATCCTTGATAATGACTAGTGGGTCCTTGTTCTTTATCTCCTCCACCGTCAGGTTTCCTGACCTCTTTATGCGCTCGGTCGCTTTCGTCAATTCCTCCCGGGTCTTAAAGCCGATCACAACCTTCTGGTCCCTGGCCTTTCGCAGCCGCTCGACCTGCGTGCCCTCGTTTCTGGCGTCGACCGCTCTCCTCAGCTTCTCAACGACCTCTTCACCGGTGTCCTGGTCATTAGTTGATGAAACGACCACCGAGTGAAGAGGCCTTTGGAAATGCTGCTTCGCGCTGGCGACTTCTGCGAAGGTCGGGCCCTGGCCTGGGACGTAAGGTGAGGCATGCTTCAGTTGTTCCGACAGAGCCCACGTATGCTGTTGGCATTCCTCCAGCGCCTTGTTGTGCTGTTGGAGGTTCTCCATGAGCTGTTTCACGAGTTCTGTCGGAACATCTGCGCTTGGCGTCGGGTTCTGTTGACCATGTGTTTTGTCTTCCGACTCGGTACCGGTTCCTCTCTCGGCCTCTGCCTCTTTCACCAACTGGTAAAGCCTCTCCACCGCTTTAGTGATTTCATCTTTTATCTCCTTCTTTAAGTTTCGAGAGCTCACCAGCTGAATTTTTGCCTTAGAGAGGCAGGCTTTCGCCTCCGAGGTCCTATTCAGGTACCGAGTGGGTTGCGAGTTGGACGGCGAGCCAATTTCGGTCTGCTGCTGCTGTCGGTCTTCAGACTTCGCCTCTTGCGAGAGTGCCGACTTGGACTTGAGTTTGGGGGGAGAGATCATTGGGGCCTTTTTAGGAGGGGTTGGCGTCTTGAGAGACTGTGCTGCCTTACGCCTGTCAGACTCCCACTCCCCAATACTACGCCTCACTGATGGGCCCGCCTGCTCGGTGTTTGACCTCCCCGCATCCAAACTCTCATCCCCAGCTTTGGTCTTCTTGACGACCGGTGTCCTGATCCCAAACATTATGGGATAAAGGGGGGGAAACTCCTACAAATTTTGTCAGAGGACACTTAGTCTGCTGATCCCTGTAAAGAGGGGATCAGAAAATGTAAAATAGACAAAATCAAAATAAAAAATAGTGTAAATTACTATTATGTCAGGTCAATAGTAAAAGGTAAGACACTAATACTGTCCAGACGCCTGAATATCAAGGCCAATACGCTTTGAATAAATTAAAATATGGTTTCTTGTCACTCTGCAAAAGGCTAGGTACTGTTAAGATATCGAAAATTAAGTAAAAATATTTTGCCAAAGTTGAGAAGTTTACCTGGCCAGTGACAAATGGGAGGGTGGGAGGGTGGGAGGGCAATTTTTGACGTTCTATGCGAGCCAGCCGCACGTGTGAGGTGTCAGAAGATGCGTCTCGGCGCGGGCTAGCTAACTAGAGCGTTTTCGGAAATTTAGAAAAAGAAAATTTTGCACAGTGGTCAAAAAACCACTTTTTTCAGGAAAG